>OX465278.1:130858898-131532827 GCA_949987645.1 Tachina grossa | reverse complement strand
AATATAAGAATGTATGCATACATAATATCTCACATAAGATCGCTTTTGCAGGAAAGCTTTTGTTAAAAAAAAACCATTCCTGTATGATTTTATACATTTTGGCCCCATTCCATATATCAAATAATCAAAAGGATAATCCAGTCATTAATTTTATAGAAAATAACAAAATTCTCTAGATAAGAAACAAAGTTCATATTACTGCAAAAAAATTATATTGAAAGCTATTGTTACTTACGACGGATTATTTTTTCTTTTATAATTAATTGCATTAGTTTTTAATCTGATTTCTTACATAAAATTTTATGTAAGAATATGATTTTTGTGTTTTTAAATATGTAATTGATTCACATTTTGACTTAAAATGATGAATGAAATGACTTTTAGTTCGTTTTTCATTATTTGTTCAAACAAATGTTTCATTAAATATACAACCTCCCTGTTTAAAATCGAAAAAAAAAGTAATTTTAGTAATTTAATTTATTGCACAGCAGTGCGTTTTTGTGAATCAAGAGAGTATGAATATGAACTTACTGTAGGGGGAATATTTACAAATAAAGGGTGTTTTTTATTGAGGTATAGAACTTTAAGTTGGCATCACTTTTTTAACTGGCGGCCATTTTGTCAGCTGTTAAGTGATTAATATTTAGTTTGGTTTGCCATTTCATCATGAACAGGTTGACAAAAGAACAACGCTTGCAAATCGTGCAAATTTATTTCGAAAATAATGGTTCAGTTCGCGAAGTTTACCGCAAGCTCCGTTCATTTTATGGTCGACATAATCGTCCATCAGAGCAATTAATTCGGTTAACCATGGATCGTTTTCGCACTACGTTTACTCTATGTGATAATACGCATCCGCAGAGACGTCGAACAGTGCGCACGGAAGAAACAATTGCCGCTGTAGAGCAAAGTGTTGGATTAGACCCGAATGAATCGATTCGCCACCGTGCAGAGCAATTGGAGCCGACTAACCGACTATTTTGTTCCCGAATTGGATGGCATGAATGTGGATGAGTTGTGGTTCCAACAAGACGGCGCTACATGCCACACAGCGCACGTCACAATCGATTTATTGAAGGAAACATTCGATGAGCGCATAATTTCGCGGAATGGACCTGTCAATTGGCCACCAAGATCGTGTGATTTGACACCATTGGATTATTTTCTTTGGGGATATGTGAAGTCGCTCGTCTACGCCAACAAACCAGAAACGTTAGGGGACTTGGAAGCCAACATTCGTGGCGTTATTGCCAACATACGGCCCCATATGCTCGAAAAAGTGGTTGAAAATTGAACCTGTAGAATTGGCTTTATTCGAGCCAGCCGCGGCGGCCACATGCCCGAAATCATATTTAAACATTAATGGCATAAAATTATCCTTCCAATAAAGCCAAATTGATGGACATTAAAACGATCTTCTTGTGTTTTATTTCAATTCAAAGTTCTATACCTCTTAAAAAAACACCCTATACATGTATGAATATGTATGAATATATATAATCATATATGCCCATATACCCCAATTTTTCGGATAAGAACCATATATGTGATATCATATATGCTCCATACATATTTTTTTTAGCTGGGTACTTACTTTTTCTGCAGTAGCTTATCAGCTGTTTCTGACCAGAAGGGTCGCAGTTTTTCACTAAAGCGATGAGTTTTGCATCGTCCATTGTTAAATTTCCATATAAATTTGTTTTTCTTTTAAAAATTATTTTTTTTAAATTCCAAGAGCACAATCACAAATTATTTCAAAATATTTTTATTTAATTTATGCTGTCACTTACTTGAGGGTTACACGATCAAGTTTTTCCTTTCAAATTTCAATACATTAACATTTTTTCACTAATACATTCATATTTTTAGAATTTGCCCAGTCAGCATTTTATGAAAAAACTGATCATATTCGAGTCATTTACGACTCCTCTGCGCGATTAAAATAGGCATATATGAGCTCGTTTTCTGATCATAAATGATTGTTTTCTCGGGAGAAAATGGTACCCTACATGCGACTCTTCTTGAGGAGTCTTTCATTACCCGCTTTTCTGATCAGTTTCGACTCATTTATGACTCATATATTTTAATGATTTGCGGGTCTTTTTCGATTAATTTTTTAGTCGTATGTATTTCTGATAGTTTGCGAGTCTTTTTCGACTCATTTTTCAGTCCTATTTCTAATCGTTTGCGAATCATTTATAAGTCGTTTTTTAGTCATATTTCTGATCGTTTGCGAGTCTTTTTCGACTCATTTTTCAGTCCTATTTCTAATCGTTTGCGAAACATTTATAAGTAGTTTTTTAGTCACATTTCTGATCGTTTGCGAGTCTTTTTTGATTCTTTTTTCAGTCATATTTGTAATCGATTACAAAAAGAAATATTTTTCGATTTAGATTATTAATTATTTTAGTTTATTACAATAAAATTATATAAATTAAATTAATATTAAATTAGGTATATAATAAATAATAATAATATATAAATGTTTATTAAAAAAATTACATTAAAAAAGGAATTGAATTTATAAAAAAAAATATTAATAGTGATAATCATATTTTTA
This sequence comes from Tachina grossa, assembly GCA_949987645.1. Classification (NCBI taxonomy): domain Eukaryota; kingdom Metazoa; phylum Arthropoda; class Insecta; order Diptera; family Tachinidae; genus Tachina; species Tachina grossa. Next base: position 131,530,267 of record OX465278.1, on the reverse strand, counting down.
TGAATTAAATTTAATTTGGATGTTTTCTCTTAGTCAGCCGGTCCTTCGCATGTACAAAATGCTTTTGTAGCACAGCGTTCATATCTTTGTTTGTGCATTTGAATTTGTGATGGGAAATAGCTAAGACGAAAAATATTAATTTTATTTTATTTTTTAATTTTAGACAATTAGACTTGCAAGGGAAGTATCCCGATGACCCCATTTTTTAACCCTTTAATGTGAGATTGAACCTAAAAAAAGTATTCTCTTGATACTTCCCTTGCTAGACGTGTACTTACCTTTAATAATTGTTATTAAGTATATTTTTTCCGCACTTGGCTTAGTGCTAGTCCCCTTCCAGCTGTATAAAGAGGCCAATTCATCAGAAAATACTTTTCGAACAGCGGCTCTTATAAATTGTGCTGGTCCTTCACCTCCTGTTTTTGCAATGAGCTGTTTCTGAAAATTTGTTTTCCCGATTAAAAATTATTTTTATGAAATTACTTATGTTATACAATTATATATCGTTAAATATCGCAATATATAAAACTGAGTTTATTTTTATGTGATTATATAATAATATAATAAATACATATATTTTAATATATTTTGATATCACATAAAAATATAGTCGGTGTCAAAAATTTTGTAAAATTTTAAAATTACCTTCAGCTTAAATTCTTATTTTATAATTTTTAAGATTTGGGCTAGGTTTACAATGTCAGAGTACTCTGCACTCCAGAGTGGATTTTATTCTATTTTTAGAGATGGTACTCTGTTGTTCAGAGTACTCTCACAATGTAAATGTGGCTTTATATGCTCATTTATACGTCAATATTTAATACTTACAAATTGTCTAAGCTTGTCTTCATCTTCTTGCACTTCGTGATCAAATTTTTCTATATCAGCCATAGCGACCATAGGAAATTTTCGCAGGTCACTTTGTTCATCGATTAAAACGTTGTCATCGCGGTGTTTTCTGTTTTCAAGTTTAACTGTGATTACCTCTTCTGTCAATTTGATTAATGATCGCTTATTTCCGTCCTTCAATTATTTAATATCTTTTTTCATATCCGAGATTTCAGACTTCAAAGATTTAACTGCTTCGAGCAATTGAAGAACAAGATTCTGAAGGCTATCGGTATGAGGAACATAAGCCTTTTGCACTAGAAAAAAATTATTTTGTTTAAATGAAAAAACAATTGATTTGATTTTTTACTTACAAGTTGTTAAATTACTAGTTGGTGTTTACTGAAACTCTCCAGAGTTAAATACATTGTTCTGCGACATTTTTAAGTAGGGGTTTGAAAAAGTAACTGTTGTCTAACGAGTCACGTAGCCATAAAACTTTTTTATTTATTTGGTTAATAGAAAACTCAATTTTTTTACCAAAAGTAATGCCCAATATATATTAAAATAAGTTGAGTTGATTGGTTGCAAAAAAGCCGCCGTCAAATTTGTTATTTCTGTTCCGCTAAAAAGAGGAACATTCTGACTTATATTTATATCAGTTATTTTAACAATTTTATTATCAACCAAACAATAGTTATTAGGATGTTGCAAAGAAAATAAGAAACCGTTAGTTTTTATATTTAAAATTTTGCCATTTTTAATTTTCCTAAATATTTTAGGTTGTTTATGATCATCCTCCTTTTTAATATAATAGCTGCTCTCAACACACCTTTTATATATTTGTGTGGCTACATCTCGTCATCGTCGTCACTTTCACTATAATTTTCTTCACTTTCACTATCAGAATCATAAAAGGAACTCTCTTCACTTGCACTATTAGATTTATTTAAAATGTCATCATTAAAATAACTTTCATTGTTTGTTTGATTGTCCTGAGAATTAGTTTTCTGGTATTTTGGCGATATTAAATTTTCGGCTTCCTTTTTTGCCAATCTTTTTATTTGTTTGGCTGACATTACTTTTTTTTATTTAAAAATCACTTTTCACAAAATTGTATTTATTTTTATATAATTTAGAGATTTTAATATAATATATATATGTAATTCAAACTTCAAAACAGTCATATTTCAAACATGATATGATATATTTTCGATTGCTGTGTTATTGTATTTTCAATAAATTACTTTTAAGGCATAAGCACGACTCATTTTCGAGTCTTTTTTCAAGCGCGCAAGTGTTTAATCAGTTTTTAATCGTCAAAAGTACTCGAGGAAGACTTAGTTAGGTGATTTTTGATAAAACAATCTTCCAAATGCTAGTAGGGTGGTTCAACTTTTGACTTCAAATTTTCTTTCCAACTGTGTGTTCAATTTATAGACAAAAAAAAAACTGACATCAATTTCAATGAGCATTACTTTTGGTTTTTGTTTTAAATTTTTCTGCCGACATAATATTTTTGTGTTCTTTTATTACAAATAATGATATATTCCACCGAAAATTTTTAATTACACTTAAATAAATATGTTTAGGAACAAAAATAAAAAGTATAATGCGATTTATAGGCCTATATAGAAGCCATGAAGTTTTGTTGTCTTAAGCTGTTTTTTTTATCAACGGCATATTGAAAATAAATTTGCTTGGAAATTGCATGCAGCCCACGTCACAGCTTTAAATTTTAACGACTTTTGACAACCAGTATGTGTGAAAACTTGAAAGCAAATCTTGGCCGTGTAACTGTTTAACAATGTAAGCGTTAACAATTTTTTGATTTTCACAGGTTGAACCGAAACAGAATAGAACGAAACAGAAAAACTAACGACTTTTATTGGATTTCTATAAACAAAAAAGAGTCAGCTGATTCGTAACAGAACAGAAAGTAAAAACGAATTCTGCCTTCAGCAAATAATTTATATTCGATGTGTACCTACGAGTATTTTATTTTTCTACACCTTTATACAATTAGGAATTCATTTATTATTTTATAAGTATTTATAAGGCAAAGCACCAATGAAATGCATATGGATATGCAGCAGCAAGTAAATTTCATTTAACATATGTTTTCTTAGCTCTGTAACGCAATAAAATTTATAACAAATGACAAGTTTTACAAGTTTTCATTAGTTATAATTTTGTCATTTTATAAAATAAACTTATGACAATATGTCCAATAATAATTTGAATTTTTAACAACCCTGATTTAATTGTTTATACAGCGTTGCCGGTCTTATAAAGACTTGGAACTTCAGCGTTATTAAAATATATGGGGAAAATATATTTTTGACAAACTGTACATAAATTCCTAATGCCTGTTATTAAAAAACACTAAACAAACTATTTAATATCTAGTTACTGACTGATAAAAATTAATAATTCTTTAGTTCATATTAATACAATGAATGCTCTATAGATTGTAATCACATTGGCCTTTTATTATATTAAAACCAAATAAAATGACATGTAATTTTTATAACATTGACATTATGCTTTATTTTTATTTTTTTCCTCCATTAACCTTTAAAAAAAATAACAATAACACCAATTGTCTAAAATAGCAGCCAGTCAAGATAAACAACATTTCATGAAACCTGGAAAATTGTTCAATATTTTAATGTAACGATTATGTCGCAAAAAGGATGGAGGAGAAAAAAATTGTAGGCAAACAAACTACACACACACACACACACAAATATTTTAAAAGTATATTTATACGTTCTAACTAAATTTCAAAAAAAAAAAATTGATAAATAAAGAAAAATTAACAGCACTACACGTATCGCCAACTTGACATGTCACTTTATTCTGGCAGCAGTAGAGGAACAAAAAATAAAAATAATATGCACAAAAAAAAGTTATCGATTTTATAACGAAAACGAGGTGGTAGAAACAGTTTTGAAAAATGACACAGACGTGAACTATTAAATAACCAATTGCTGGAGTTAGGAAATTGAAGAAATTGAACTACAACCGACATTTGAATATATGTATTCTCTCATCTGACACAGGGCTAAGCAACAAATACAAACTCTTACTTTTTTTGTCTAAGTTAAGTTCAAAGAGCTGTAAATAGCAGTTTATTTCATAAATATTATAATAGCTTTGCAGACCTGCCTGGTAGTAGCGGGTGTGCGAAATTGCCCAGCATAACGGAATTTATGTGTGGGAATCAGGGATGATAAAGTTGGTACAATTGTACTTTTTTTTGGTACAATTCAAACCCTAAAAGTACGTTGGTACCCCCGTGACATATTTGGTACTATTTGAAAAATTTGCGAGACTATTCCTTGTTTTTTTTTCACGCAAAAAATAAATCGCGATCATTCAAAGTATATCAAGTTGGCAAATTTGATTTGTTGTTGAGTGCGACTACCTTGTTAGATATGCAATACACTTGTTCGGTTTATTATAAAGAACTACATCTAACTTCACCGGTGTTTCGGTTTCAATATAATAATGTCATCTTCATTTATTTCATATATTGTATTATTATAAAATTTATAAGAAATAAAAAACTTGCTATAATAATATCATATCAATCGTTTAAGTGATGAAATTAAATGAAACTATGTATGCTACATACATACATATGTAAACGATTAAAATTTACTTTGAAGTGGAAAACTTTATATATCTAGAAATAAAATTAAAAGTTGTATAGTTACGGATTTTAAAAGAAATTTTAAACAGTTCCATATAAACGTTTGCGAAACTAAATAAAGTTAGTTTTCATGACGAAATTTTAACCCGAAAATTCACTCCCGAAAATGTTAGCAGTATTGTATCTTTTTTATTAAAAAATATTCCCACAAATAATGAGTTTCGAGTTTTGAAAAATTAATTGGATAGCTAATGTTTCCGTACCTTTAAAAAATTATCAGCAGAATATTGAAAGGCCCTAACTAGCATTTGTTTACGAAATTGAGTTTTTAAGTGCTTCCAATACATTTCACAAAAATACACCTCGCCACTAAAATTTATTGCAATAGTTTAAAAAATAAAGCTTTTACAAGTAGTTGTACAAAAATATTACAGAAAGAATATTACAGTTTATATTTTGTTTTAATCTTTCCCTGTAAAATAACAATTATTTTAGTTAGGGCATTTCTACTTGAGACCAACGACATGTATTTACTGACTCTTCCAAAGAACACTAGTATCTCGAATTCTAATTAATTTTCATTTTTGCCTTAATGATGCAGATTAATCTTCATGTCGTTCTTTTTTTAAAAACAAACAAAAATTTCATTTTTCATTGAGTCGTGTGTAAATTGAAAACTCTAAACTAGTTCTTTTGAGTTGTGATGTTATTTGAGTAAATGAGCGACATGTTCGAAAAATATAATAAAAAAAGTTAAAACACAAAAAAAAAAGAGTTTAGTACTATTGGGGTCGAAAAAGTACAATTTTAAGAGCTAATTGGTACTAAATTGGTTTTCTCATTTATCATCCCTGGTGGGAATATATTTGTTTTAAGGAATTTGACAAATGCCTTTTTGTACGCCTTTATATATATAATTTATTTCGAAAGCAAAAGCAAAAACTAGCAAACAAAATTTATGGCGTGGAATATAGAACGGGTGGAATTTTTTGAAAATATTTTTGATTTTCTTAACAAAATTTCTAATTTAAATATTTAAGTCACGTTTTATATTAGACGTATTAGTTGATACCTGTAATAAAAACCTTAAAAAATAGCCTTATATAAAATATATATGTATAAAAAAAAACTTAGTTTTATGGTTAAACATTTGGCATATTTTACGTGCAAAAAAAAGAAGACGGTAAGCGACTTATTGAACTTGTTGTTTGTTAAGAATGTCGAAAGTTAAAAATGATTTAACGTTTTAAGGGAAGAGCGAAAGAATTTAAATAATAACACTGTGTGCTATTTTTTAAGTCATGGAAATGTAACCATATACGGACACCACTACGTGATAAAAGACAAAAAAGAGGACCCGTGTCTCCCAGGTTTGCTACAAGTCATGCATTTTTACAAACTTCATCCTATATAATAAATAGTTTTGACACTTTATTTTCTTGTTTTGGCGATTTTTTTCGGTTTTTGGCGTTTTTTCATTTTGGCGATTTTTTTTTTATTTTTGGCGATTTTTTTCATTTTTGCGATTTTTTTTTATAAAAATTTTTTTTTAGTTTAGGCGACATTTTCGCATTTTCGCAATTTTTTTCGAATTTTGGCGATTTTTTTTTTATAAAATTTTTTTTTAGTTTAGGCGATTTTTTCGAATTTGGCGATTTATTTTAGTGTTAGAAATTTTGTTTTAATTTTGGCGATTTTTTTCGTTTTGGCGATTTTTTTTTAATTTTTGTCGATTTTGGCGATTTTATAATTTTCGGTTTTTTTAGTTTTACCGTTTTTGAAAATTTCAAGTGTTTGCCTCTTACGGTTTCCAAGATATAGCAAATTGTCAAAATTACATAGTCAAAATTGCATTAACTGATGGACCACCCTTTAATTTAAATTTTTGTTTTTAAATTTTAGTGTTAATTGTTGTAGTCTGTATAAAAATACACTAATTTTACAAATTTCAAGTTTCAATATACATATGTTCATACAATTGTATGTATATTACATGGGAATTTAACATTTTTCGTTCCTCGTTTTGGAACACCCTTTAATTTTTAATTCTCATGTATTTGCTGTTGTAGCGGCAAAGGTTCTACATACTCTGCCCAAATTTCAGGTCCGTAGCTCTTACGGTTCCTGAGAAAATACCGTCTGACGGTCAGACGGACAGCGTAGCGAAAACAATAGGGTTCCTTTTCACCTTTGGTGTACGGAACCCCAAAAAATGGTACATATAAATACAAATCTGCACAAAGAAATATAAAGGGTCCGCCATCTAACGTTTTTTTTCATATCGTTCTTATTTTGTGAATGGTAACACTTAGCTCATGTCTGATTTGACAGATAATTAGTTTTATCCTTCCGCTGAACGAGCCAACTGACCATCCAATGCGTTTTCGCTTCGCTAAGTGGGCCTGCGATCGACTTACAGAAGATGCCGATTTTGCCAAAAGAATCATCTTTCCAGATGAAGCTCATTTTGATCTTGGCGGGTATGTAAACAAGCAAAATTGTCGCATTTGGGGCACAGAAAACCCGCACGCATGCATTGAAAAGCCGACGCACCCAAAACGAGTCACTGTTTGGTGCGGATTTTGGTCCAGAGGCATAAGTGGGCCATTGAGCCAGGAGTGGCCGTTACAGTCAATGGCGATCGTTATAGTGCCATGTTGAACGAATTTTTGTTCACAAAAATTGAAGATATTGTGATATTGGATATTGGCAACATTTGGTTTTAACAGGACGGCGCTACGTGCCACACAGCCGAAGCTTCAGTAGTTTTTTTTTATAGCATTTTCAAAAAAAAATTTTTTTGCGGACCCTTTACATACATACCGCGCACTAAATCATAAACAGACACACCTTAAAAAACTCCCAATTGTCTAGGAGTGGCAAAAAACTGTTCAAGAAGACTTTGCTGCAAAATAAATTTTTGAGGTCCAAAAAAAAAAAACAAAAACATTTTCAAAATTTTGAGCTGTGACTGTTTATGATTTAGTATACCCTAGATATGTATATATCTTTGTACAGATTTGATAGTTTCTTTTGAATATTATTATCTTGGTGGTATGGTTAATCCAAAATTAAACGTCAAACACTTCTTATTTGTTGGTATTTCTTATGCGTATGTTTCTGACAGTAACACCATGGTTATTTCTTTTACGGAGTAAAGAAAAACACGAACTATTGATGTTACACAAGAATTTTAGAAAATCTGCAATTTGGAGGTGAAAATCTGCAAATCTCACTTTATATTTTTTTGCAATTAAAAATCAGCAAAATGCAGAGAAATCTGCAAATCTGGCAACAGTGGGCCTCGGTGTCATTTTTGCATTTTCTCAGGTTCATATCTTGCAAACCGTTCGGAATTTTGATTTAATCTCTGAGGCAAAGTTGTGGCTCCTATCATCAGGAACAAAAATTTTGAACATATAAAATCAAAAAAACTTCATCTTCAAGATCAAAATCACAAAAATTTTAAAAAAAATCGATTTTTGTTTTTACCTTTTTCCCCTGAGCAAACCGTTCAAAATTCAAGGAAACAATCAACTACAAAAATGTACCTATTATCTCAATAAACAACTTTTTAAAACATATGAACATCCTAGAAATGATTCTTAACACAGTTCAGGTAGCTGCAAAAGTGAAGAATTTCCCGACAAATTTTTTATACCATTTTTTTTAATTTTTCACTTTTTCGGCTACTTAGCTCTAACTAAACGGGTATTAAAAAAAATTCCTACGAAGTTCATATGTTCTAGAAAGTTGTTTATAGGTACATACATTAGGTACATTTTTGTAATGGATTGTTTCCTTGAATTTTGAACGGTTTGCTATCTATGGACCTGAACAGGGGAAAAAAGGTAAACAAAAAATAGAATTTTTAAAATTTTTTTTTGCAATTTTTATCTTGAAGATAGAGTTTTTTTGATTTTATATGTTCACAATTTTTGTTCTTTATGAGAAGAGCTACAACTTTGACTCAGAAAGTAAATAAAAATTCCGGACGGTTTCCAAGATATGAGCCTGAGAAAATGCGAAAATGACACCGAGGCCACAAATCTTTGGGGGCCCATAAAAAAAGTGCATGACTTGGGGCAAAACTGGGAGACATTGGTCTTATTTGTTTTTTTTTTTTTGTCTTCGTATATGGTTATAATATTTTGTGTTGCACTGTGTAATAACATTAAATATAACTCAGACTTAATTCATTGCGAAGGTTGAAGTTTCAACCTTTAAAAAAAGTTTAGTGCTTCTTTGGCGAGACCAGTTGCTATATTTCTATTGCAGATTAACAGGGCACTTTCACTTCCAAGTGGTTTTAATCATTCGATCGAAAGTGTATAATGCTACCTTAATATAGAAAGGCCCTAACTCATTATTTATTTCAAATCGAGATTTTTGTATATTTCGATAGAAGAACAACTAATGTATCGAAAAATGCAAAAATCTCGATTTCAAAAAAAATAATGAGTTAGGACCTTTCTATATTAAGCTAATGATATGAAAGATAAGGTAAACAATTATTCCAAGAAATGAAAATTAATAAAAAATAACAGAAATTAACATAAATTAATTTAATATAATTAAAAGTAAAATACAACTTTAATGTAACAAGGAACGTTGTTTATTTGGCTGAAGAAGATTAAAGGCCGTATTCCGAAAAAAATAATTTAAGTTTACTAAACGTTTAACAAACAAATTTCCATACAAAATTTGTTTCGTAAACCTTTTGTAAACTTAAATTATTTTTTCTGAATACGGCAGTAAGAGTTTTTTAGCTGAAACTTACCTACATACTACGCCCATTGTGCAGGAATAAACCACACATTAAGTTAGCAGAATGGCCAACAAAATAGTTAAGGCAAATTTTTTTTTTTAATATTAATATTACTTCTTTTCTCTAAAAATCTATATTTAATTATCTGGTATTCCAAGACGTACCATTACTGATTTTTTTTCTCTTGTCTAACTAACACCTATAAATCAAAAAAAATTATTAATGACTAGTATATCCATTTTCTTTTACTTCCGGTTATTAAAGCAACACAGGCCTTTTTAAGAGGTAAGTCAAATAGGGAAAAATATAAATACTTATGCACGCATAGTTATATTAAAACACAATCGGCTTAAAAGTTTTTGCCTGCTAATGCAAATAGTTTACGGGGCGTAATTCCAGTTGAAAAGAGAACAAAGTGAAAAGTGTTGATAGTGCGTATCCTTAGATACGGTTTAATATTCCTTTGAATATGTTAAACTAGAAAGTGGTTTTTAGTTATATTAAAAGCAGATTAATATCTAGGTATTTATGCAAGCATATTATATGGTATATTTTCATTATTTATTTAGTTTTTGGCTACACGTGTTCAAAGAAAAAGAAAGTTAATTTATAGCAAACAAAACTCTGTAAGACTTAAGTGTTATTAACTACAAACAAACATCCTGTTTACCAATGCGAGTTGTATCTTTACATTATAGAAGATCTTTCAATAGGGACTACCGCACTTTAAAAGGTGACAGCGGCAGCTTTTGACTTTGGTTGTAATCTTGTTAGTGTGTTTTACGAAATCCACATGGACGGGAATTGGCTTGAAAGACTCGTGTAAATGCCTGCTCTGTTTATTGAAAACTGACCCCAATTTTTATTTAAAGATCATCTTCAGGGTTGAGGCCGATTTCTCGATGAATATACCCATTCATATGCGATCTAAGAGTGTCAAGTGCGTCCCGAAAAACTCACTATTTGGTCAATAATTTTTTAAGAAGGATGTCAGCCAGACTATCTCCGTCAATGGTAAAAGCTATAAATCGATGATTACCAATTTCTTTTTTGGGTAGAATTGGATGATATCGACACCAGGTATGTGGGCGATGATACGTGTAGCTCATGTTATATGAGTATTACACAATCTGCACGAATGATTTAAGGTCTATATGATCATTTCAAGTTAAGATGATGTGAACTGGCCACCAAGATCGTACAACTTAAATCCATTATTAGAAGTCAGGTCTTGTTCTATTTAGAAAAAGAAACTTATTATGGATTATGCATTTGCTATATTAAGACGCAATTCAATGGACATTAGTTAATTTAGTTGTCCTTTTATTTGTTTAATTTGCTTCAACCATAATCCAAAATGTTTAAAGAATTTATGACAAAAGGAAGTTTAATCAATTATCTCTAGTTGTTCTTAGGGTAAAAGAGATCTAATTATCTGCATTAGCAAACAGTGTATTAAGCTTATAAGCTTGCTATAACTCTTAGTTATACCAAAACTTTATCAAAGAAAATATTAATTTTTTCATAAAAATTTAAAAAAAAATATTCAACTTTAAGTCCCCAAATAAAAATATTAGAAACGGCATTTAACTTTCAATAGAAATAAAAGATCATCATTGCAGCGTTAATTTGCCATACTTATGCGTATGTCTTTCAAGTATTTAAAGAAAAAGTGGCAACATAAAATGTTAAAGATATTAAAGCTCTTCTAAGTATGCTATTAAAGTAAAAAAAGATATTTCGATATAAAAGATATTTTACGGTTATCTCTCACACGAGCATATTTTGTTTCCCTTTCATGCTCACTTTCAGTCCATATTCTATGCCTGCCATTTCCCAGCATAAATAATCTCTCCATCATTTTAATAGTTTGTCATTTCATTTAAATGGATCTCATCATTGACATGTGCTCGAAATACTCAAACACACACACATACAAACATATACTGGTTTATATATACACTAAGTCTTGTGCGAGTGAGTATCTTTCTTTCATCATCAACAAGAGGAAAAATATTAAAATGCTGCAAATTATTGACAGGCCATCAAAATGATAAGACAACAATAGATATGTTGGTTACTGTTTGGCCGTTGGTATTCTTTCTTTGCTTCTATGGATTTGTTCATAAAACTTTTCTTGTGAGCTATTTAATGCTTTAGTTTTTTTTTTCTTGTCTGCTTTAGATATTTCAGCTGGTCCTCTTTAAGGCTGGTGTTTTTATGGTATTGAGGAAAGCCCAGGGCTTTATGAAATAATTTCCAAAGAAATAAATAAAAATAAAAGTGATGTAACTCTCAAAAAGAAGTTCATTCATATTTAGACTTACTTCATTATGAAAAAGACTCCTAAATTTTTGGGGTTTATTCAACTTGTTTATTCATGATTTCATTTTCTTATTATTTTTTTTTTTTTTTTTTTTTGTCGAAAAAAGTCCAGAAAATTTGTTCTCTTGGTGTTATTTCGTGCTGTTGGCTGAAGTAGTTGATCTAATAAGTAAACTTCGGTATCGGTCTGGCCGAATTTAAGGAAATCTGCCGATTTTTATGTTGGTCATCGGCTCAAAAGACTTGAGCATGTTCCACAATGTCGACAGTGTTCGACTTGTCGCAGTTACATTGCAAACAACAACACAAATTTTAAATGTGTCAAACGCTGTCGACATCGTGAGACAGGCCCTTCGTCTTCAGTCGTACACATAATAAATCAATTTGTCTAAGTTCTGTTCTGTAGATATAACTCTATTGTATTACACAAGTGCCGGGAGCAAGCAATATTCAAATTTCGATGTTATTTTATCTATATGTGTGACGCGCAAAATAGAAAGGGACCTAAGGGTAAAAACCGGTTTTGTTCAGGAGAGCCATTTTAAAGATTTAAATACGTGTATCTTTGGTGTACCATCACATCATAAAACGCGCATATCTCTGGGAGGGAACACATTCGATGCTCAGATGTTGTCTACATCAAAAAAAAGTGAGAATTGATTTTTTTTTACCCTTAGGTCCCTTTCTCTATGCGCTGTCACATATGCATAATTTTCCTTAATTTCGATAAACATGTAGCATTAACAAACATAATTATGTAACTGAAACAATACTAAATTATTGTTTTTAACGTTATCCTTAAAAGTGTTAGTTTGATAATTCTTTGTAATATGAAAAAAATAAGTATCAATAAACTAACTAATTAATTTGTTATAATAAATATTACTCATACGCACAGGGCGCAAAAAAGTATGCAACGCCTTTTCTATGCAAGCTGAAAGTATTGGCAACACATAATAACATCAAGAAGAAATATTGCTCATACGTCATGCGTTCAGATAAATACACGGTTTTGTAAATTTATATACATACATACATACATACATATATGTGCATATATCTTTGACAGAGTTGCCATAACTAAAATGCTTAGTCAACAGCCTTACTTAAAATATTTCAAATATAGCACATATATAGTATAATTTTTAAAATTATGTAAAAAATTAGACCAATATATATACATAGACATGTATGATTGATCAAAAATAAAGAAATAAATAAAAATAAAAAAATATATATTAGTGTTCGGTAGTATATGAAGTATTTTCAGTGCCTTAAATTAGCTATGGAATAATGAAGTTTCAGTTGACAATAACTAAGAAAAAAAAATTGTAAAATAGTTAATTGCGAATGTATGCGAGATGCTCTAAGTGTACGTTTGTGAGTGTGCTGTCCATTCCACAAATCGGTTAAACGCTTATTTATATTCAGTAAATCACTATAATATTCAAAATCATCAAAATTTTGCACTCTTCAAGAACAAGCGATAATTATCATAGAATTCTTTTCTACCCCAAAGGACGCAATAAATGATTATTTTGTCACCGCAAATAAGTCTTGCAATCCCCTCTTTCAGTGATGATGACTGGTCGGACGAAATAACAAACACTTCTCTGTGTGTTTTTACCATTCAAGAGAAGCTGCTTCTGATGGTAGTGGATGTTTTCGATATTTGGGCAGTTTCTTCGTACGAACCCACGTAAGTCTTAGAAACGTATAATACTTCTATTAGGCAGTAGAAAGCATATATACGCAAACCTTATAAAACATTTCTTAAGGCTGGGTTAGCGGAACGTTGCTGTTGCTGTACCGCACCGTACCGTACTGTTAGCACGTTGGTGCACTTATAGAACATTTAAAAACGTGCGTATGCTTTAATTCGTTTTGTTGTTTTAATATTAAAAAGGAACAGCTGTTCACAAAACAGTGATGGGAAATAAAAAAGTTCAAATGGTGAATGTAGCGAAGAAAAAGTACCTAAAATATGTAAACGCTACTAAAATTGTATACTGTCTGTTATACATTTATAACAAATAAATATGTTCATACATACATACATATCGATGGACACAAGTACACCTCGTCACAAAAATTTATTGCAATATCGTAAAAATAACACTTTTAGAGGCAGTTTAACAAAGCAGTTGTGCTGTTTAATATTATGTTTTTATCTTCCCCTGTAAAATTACAATTATTTGAGTTAGGGCCTTTCTAATTGTGACCAACGCTATGTATGCAACATGAAATAATTTTTAAATGTGTGCATACACAATAAGAAGTTTTGATACCATTTAAATCCTTTAATACATATCACATTTATATTATGCTCATACATATTTATACATTTCTTTATTATATATAAGTACATATACATACACATGCATGTATATATTTGTGTACATAAATATGTATATATGTACATTGCCAAATATTTATTTATATATTTATGTTTTTTCACACAGATATTATTAACAAAAGTACCAAAAAACAGAGCCAAAATACCCCTATTCCATTTAAATTACAATGGTACCATCACTGGCTTACAAACGTCACTTAACGACGTTAGGAAATTCTATTTTATACAGGTTGAAACGTGCCGTCAACGTTACAGCAAATTTCGGTAAGCGTTTGCATTGTTTTCAATCAACAAAAACGATCAGCTGTTTCGTTAGCTTACGCGGACGTTCGGCTAATTCTACCTTTAGTGTAAAGGCAGACATTTTTATTTTCAAAATCAAACACATCGTTGTCAAAAAATGTTCTTCTTTTTTAAGAAACAATTAGGGTTTTCATGAGAACGCACAACATTCTCGCAAACTGTGCAATTGTGCATTTTTACACTCTCGTAAATATGCTGCCAGAAATTGTATGGAAATTTATTAACACAAATTTAGTAAGTTTGCTGAGCAATTCTGACTTTCATAAGACAACAAGTTCAATTTTAATAGTTCTCATGAAAATCCTTAATGAAAAATGTTGTGAAAAAAACATTTGAAAAAGGCGGGTAATCTAAAAATTCTTTTTAAACAAGAAAATTTTTTTAATATCCCGCCTTATTTTTTTTTCTTTGTTAATTTTGTTTGTCATATTACCTCTGTTCATTTACTTTCCCAGTAGAAACAAGCAACGAGAGAGTAAGGCAGAAATTTACAAAATAACTCTTCCAAATATGAAAACGTAAATGAACGCTTAACTTGTAAAAACTTGCAAGAAAATTTTATTCATATTAGAACCATAGATGGAAATCATGATAAAATTGTTCTATTTCTGATGTGTTTTTTGTTTGATAATATTTTAATTTGCAAATTACAAACTGACATTTAATATGAAATTCTTTACACAGTTTCATGTATAGTTACTATATTTATGCATTTTTCATAATTTTTTAATTTTATTCATTAACAAATACAAAAATGCCACTTTCCATCTCTGATCATATATCAGAAACAAACAAAATTCTTCGACATAAAAATTGAATTTATGTGGCTTAATGAAAGAAAAATAATAAATTAAGAAATCATGCTTTCTTTTTACATACGTATACATGCGAATTTTTCAGTTTTCCATTTTCAGATATTTTTCAAATACTTAATTTATCTACAAAACACACAACAGGTGGTTGGATAATTTTTGCAAGTAAAAATTTTACTAGTAATAATTTTTAGGAATTTTTTTTGTCTCTCAATTTTTTTATTTCTTTTGACGCTCTCTCCTTGCAAACCATGGTGTAATTATATTGGTGACTGCGTAAGGATTTGTTATACAAAAATACGGCAACCATAGCTGTGTAAAGAGCCGAAGAATGTCAAAAGCACAAAAATAATTGTGCTAAAACCAAAACAAAACGAAGTTTTTGACATTCTACAGCTACACACAGCACACAGAGCAAAAAATTATCAGCTGAAGTAGCGCTGCCACCTAGTTAGATACACCTTGTTGCAAAATTTTTGAGTTAATGAACACTTTCCAGCATGATACAATAATATAAAGGTACAACCGCATTTGACGTATAAAATTAATTCTGACTTTTGTCCCAATTATTTGATTACTGTTTTTTTTTTGTAAACAGAGAGGAAAGCGTTGCCACACACATATAATGGCAACTTTTATATTAGGAATCCTTTTTGAAATGTGTAGTTTGAGTTTAGAAATTGTAGTTAAACACACATTTTTTTAATGTTAATTGAACATGAGAATAACGAAATCTGTGTGTAATAAGACCTACAAAACCAAATATTTGATTAATTATTTAATTCAATTGATAACAAAAAAAAAAGCCTCACGGCTTGGGATGCAACTTCGTTCTTAAAAGCATCGATATAAAGAAACGCCATAAATAGAAGCGATACTCGATGTTTTATTAGCGCAATTCACGATTGTTTTATACATATAATACACATTCGCATATACTTCGTGTGCAAATTTATTGCTGTTTTACATCAAGCACAACACACATACTGCAAAATTTGCATTTGAGGTAAACACCTTTCAAATCTCTTAAATTTGTTCTTGTTTCTTTGCAAAGTAACAGCAAGCATTGTTGTCGCCGAGATCTGGTTGCCTGTTGTGCTCTCGTCGGTGTGAAAGTACAAAAAGCTCTTTATAAAAGTTTTCACATTGTGCATATAGCTTGGACGTAGCTGAATAAGAGTTAATGATTTTTTGTTTGCTGAGGACATGGCCTATGATTAGACTAGGAACATGTAATTATCACATTTCTCCTTAAAATGGACGACGTGGTCTAATAGTGTTCTTAACAATGCTACAACCCGTTAACAACTTCATCCGAATAATGTAAGGCAGCTACGTCCAAACACACACACTCTAATATATGTATTTCAGATAAACGGCTTTGTTATTGTTTCTTTGCAAAGACCAAAGATGTCGCCGAGATCTGGAGGCAAATAGCGGCACTCGTTATCGAATTACGAAATATTTCCATATAAATTCTATTGAAATATTTCGTAATTACGTTCGATGTTGGATGTTGTGCTCTCGTCAGTGTGTCTTTAGTAAAACTTTGCACATAGTGCGTATAGCTTGGACGCAGTTGATGTAAGGCAATACACCACAGAGTATAAAGACAAAGTTCCGCCTTGATTCAGTTGGAAATTTCCTTCTTGTTGTATCTTGATTGCTGCCGTTGTTGGTGCTGCTGTAACTTATTTATTTTTTTATAAATTTATGAAATAATTAAAACATTTTTCTTTATTTTTAATTTAATAAACAAGAACGTCAAAAAATTAATAAAAAAATCGGATTTCATAAATTAATAAGGTAGCATTAATTTTGAGAGTAAAAAATAATCGGGACAAACGTCAGAAGGTTAATATGGCGACGAAAAGAGAGAACGGTTTTACCTTTATATTATTGTATCATGCTTTCCAGTAATAATTGTTACAAATTCCTAACAATTTTAAGAAATGAATAAACCTATTATTATAAAAATCCATGAAAAAGCTACCCAAAGTGACAGCAAAATTTTGGATACAAATAAAACAATGCAGCATTGTTTCTTAAAAAAATAGAATTTTTTAGTATAAAAAAAATAATTTGTAAAACCTTAAAATGCTTTTAACAACTAAATGTGGAATTTTCATTATTTGCGTTACTTTAGCAAAAAAAAAAAATTGCATGTAGTTGACATCTTCGACTAGATTTCAAGACAAAGTGTTATATTCAATCTTTTTCTTTTTCAGTTTCACTAACAACCTCTTAAGATACATATTTTGAAAAGAAAAATAATAATAATAACGCTCATAATGAGGATATAATGATGCTGACAGTAATAAAGTGGTTATGTTCGTGTCTCTCCCTCTCTCTCTCTCTCTCTCTCTCTCTCTCTCTCTCTCTCTTTCTCTGTGTGTATGTGTGTGTGTGTGTGTTGGCTTTATTTCTTGCCCAGTTACACTTGTTTGCCTTTTGTTAATTGTATGTATGTCTGTATTTTGTCAGCGTTAAGTGTAAATAAAAGTAATTGCTGTTAAACTGACAGGGACGACGGGATACTTAAGACTACTGCGAGTCCTTTTTTTATAATTATCTTTTTTATGTTATGTTCGTTTGTTTGTTGTTCTATTAAAGCTGTTGTCTGCTTGAGTTTAGTAAAAAATTTAGTTCTTAAAGAAAATTATTAAAGCTTTATCTTTAAAATTACTTTTGTACCAACTTTCGTCATATTAAAGAGTTCACTTATTTCTAAGAGTCTGAACACAATGTAACGAGAATTCATTGCGGTGCGGTTTTTCATACGATTTTGAAGTAAAAACCCGCATTGCGGAACGGCATAAATTTAAAATCTATTTTATTTTCATTGGGGACTTTCTTATTCTCTCAATTTTTGACTCTCTTTCTCTTTCTGATGTTGCCATAGTTGTGTTCACAACAAAAAACATGATTTTGAAGTTCAAAAATGTTTGTCATAAAATATAAAAGCTTAAAAATTTATTAAATATATCTGCGAATGTATAAAATTTTAATCATTTTTTGTTTTTAGTTACTGCCATTACAAAATATTTAACAGAAAGAGTAAATTTTTCATAAAAATGTATGCACAAAAAAATTAATAAAAATTTAAACAAACAATGACAAGTATTGCCGTCGAAGTCTTCCGTTGTATTATGTTTATTTTTCTCTCCCGCAAAGAGAAATCGCACCGCACCGCAAACATTGTGTTTAGACTCTAAAGCAATAGTATTAATAATAATAGTAATTTCTATATTATCTTTAAATTTTGAAATGTACTGAGCTGTAGCATAAACATTACTGGAATAGTAGTCTATGGCCGTCGTTGAAGTAAAATTTTGTTCAAACAATATGCAAATTTATTTATAATTTCTAACTCTGTCACTTTGAGTGCTCTTAAAATTAAATATTTACAAGCTACACTACTCTTTTGAAGCATAAAAAAAGCATACAATTTCTTAAAAAAAAAGTCAGTTATTTTGGGTGCTGCTGTGCAGTCATGAGAGCAAAGCTAGACTAGAAGTAAACAAATTTACAAAAGGCAAACTCTAGTAGAAAAATAGGGGAAAAAACTCCGTCTATGTAGTTCAAACATCCACTTTTGTTAACTCCCTCTTTTGCGTAGCAAAGTATTTCTTTTTTCTTTTAGCTAAGCTTTATTTGATAAAGGAATAGCAGAAACGTAAAATGCATTATCAGTATATTTACATACCTGTTTGCCAAATGTGGGCGACAGAGAGGGCGGTGGTGGTGTTTGCGTGTTTATTCTGGCTGTGGGCGTATAGAGAATACGCTGCGATTCCATATTCAAACGATCGAATGCTTTTTCTTCCAAATGAAACTCATCCTCGCTGTTTGTTTCCTGCGGTATAACGTCAGGATTTTTATCCTCCAAACTTGAATGGCTGCCCATATTGCGTGAGAGTGGCTCAGCGCTACCTTTGTCTGCTTCAGTTGTTGTGGTATCGCCATTAGCACCACGGCGTGTGTGCTTTGTACGAAATTTCATGAAAATCACAATACAAATGGCCACCAGTACAAGTGTGGCTATGACACCAACCAATGCCCCCAGCAATGGCGTTAGTTGAACTAAGACCGCCGTAGAGGAGGCTGTTTGTTGAATGAAATTCAATTGTTGTTTTTTTTTTTTGGTTTATTTTAATTTTGTTCATTTTGGGTTGGTTGCGTGCATAAGTTAAATGATGAGAGTTTGCGGGTTTTTACGTGAAAAAAAAGAAAAATCCATTACAATCCATTTCAGCAATAATAAATACAGCAGCCACATGAAATGAAAGGAAAGATAATTAAATTTAGCAAATAAATGCATATGTAATAGGTAGTGTTTTTTTTTCATCAGACAAATACTTTAGGAAATATTTTATTTAAAACAAATGCAATACATTCCCCCCCCCCCCCCCCCCCCCACCATATTCATAAAATTTTAAATGAGTTTGAAATGTATTTTATTCAAAAGTTTTCTTAAAATGGATTTCAAATTCATTTTATTTTTTTATGAATATGGTGGATCGAATTTCATTAAAAAACTATAACCTTTTTATAAGCTCTTTAGCAGAATATATCGTGCCATAACCGCCAAAAAAAGCTTAAGCGACATAATTTTCAAGTTTAATTTTTTGACGAAAATCGATTATTTCCCATCGCAGACAATCGATTTTCATCAAAAATCGAATTAAAAAAAATATATATTTTGCTTGAGCTTGTTTGGCGCTTATGACTCGATATGGATCCTTTATTTTAACAGAGATATAACTCGAAAAAGCTTGTTTTGCAGAAAATAAATTTAAAGTTTTAAATTTACCGACAACTTAATAAAAATGTTAAAATGTTTTCTTCTTCTCAAGAAATGCGTGCAAAAGCCAAGATTAAGGGCCAATCCCACGATGTTGGCAACGTTCGACTTGTCGCATATACACAGAAAAAAAATAATGTAAAATCTCCATGCAAAAAGTTTGATTCAAATTCATTCAAATCGCATTAAATTTAGAAGACATAATATGTTGCTTAAGTGTGTTGATGTTTATTTGCTTTGTTCATAGCTGCAATACACTTTTGTGCTTAGTTGTGTGAGATGTTTTTGTAATGTTGTTGTTTTTTTATTTTATGTTTGTAAACAGCCGACAAACTGCTGCAGTGTACTAGTCTTGCATGCGGAGGATCGCAGGTTCGAATCCTGGAGTCAAGCCAACGATTTTGTATTATTTTTAACCCCCGACTAAAAAAGGGGTGTTATAAGTTTGTAGTGTGTCTGTGTGTCTGTGTAGCTGTGTGTCTGTCTGTGTCCACGTACAGGCCAAACGGCTGTTTTTTCTGTTTGAAAGATGACTTGATCGAGAGGGTTCTTAGCTATGTTTGAAAAAAATCGGTCCAGCCGTTTAGAAGATATAACATCTTTTCTGAAAAAAGTCGGGGGTTTTTAAAATTTTTAATTTTTGTTATTTAACTAAAACTTTTCAAATCAAAGTATTTTGTATTTTTTAACCAAAACTACTACGCGATGAGTTCCGAGTTCAAATCTTGGCCGTGGAAGCCAAACAAACAAAACATTTTAATGATGTCAACCACACATAAGTTAAATAATTAATAAAATGCAATTACTACATTAAACTAAATTCATGTTCTTCCAGCTTAAAATAACTTTGATTCAACATGATTCTTCACTTTGATTTTAACAGTACGTAAATGTTAAATCGAGGTGAAATAAAGTTATTTCAAAATGAAAAATTTTCTTTGAAAATTACTATAAATCATGTTAGATTAACATTAAACACACATGAAGCAAAATCATTGCCGAAAAAGATTAGATTAACCTTATTTACGTAGATTTTAAGTTGAAATTTTTCTGTGTGTACTAACATTCAAAACAAAAACAAAATTTAATATTATGTTGTTGATATCGTGGGATTGGCCCTAAAAATTATATAACGATTACTAACTCTAAAAACTATATTTTTTGGGATGTTTATATGTCGCATTAAACGAAGCAATATGCCAGCTATCACTCAAGTAACTTTACATATTTCTGCGGTGAATTGAAATGGAAAATTATTTTATATTTCAAATGTACACAGAAAAAAATATCATCGAAATGCAACCAACAAAACAAATTGTTAATATTAAATTTAAAAATTAACAATCATCATTGTTGATATAACAAATTAAAATTTTTGTAGTCAATTAAATTACTCAACAAAATTATTTGTTAAATTATATTATAAGGAAATGCGCACAAGTAGAAGAAACAAGAAATCATGTTTTGTGTGTATTAATTATTTGTGTATCTAATAAAGTGTTGCTTTTTAGCTGAGAGGTAAGTGAGTTGGTTTATCAGTCCTGAGGTTGCCGGTTCAACTCTGCCCAAAGAAATTTAGTGTTTTTCGCAGACAAGCAAAAATCGTTTCGAGGATTGTGATTGTGCATGAAAAACTTGTTAATATAAGATATATGATTCGGAAATTCAACAACTCACATTGTTAATATAACAATAACATTAATTAAAATAGCTTTGAAATCTAACAAAAATAAATGTTGAATAAATAAATAAATTTCAACAAACTATTTGTTGATATATTTAATTCAAAATATTTTTAAGATTTTCCTTTAACTTACAATTTCGTTAATTGTATTTACAAAAATCGTTGTAGGTTCAAAATCCATTAATAATTTAATTGATATAACAAAAAAATTAATTGTATTTATAAATCATTTTTTTCTGTGTATACGCACCACGGTTGCCAGAAATGCAGATTTATCTGGATTTTGCAGATTTTTACTCTCCGAAAAGACGAAATGCAGATTTGAATATTTTTGGTCTAAAAACGCAGATTTTTCAACCCCAATCATAGTGCAGTTTTTTACATTTTTCCTAATACTGCTACTACTTCTTGTTTTAGTTTTAGTTTTAGTTTAGAGAGTTATAGTTTTTGAACTTAGAACACATCATTAAGTAACTTTGGCAAGCTTCTGGAAACGAATATATGATATAAAACGAGCTTATTCTGATTACGATTTTGCATTACTAATTTATTCAAAATGTAATGTCTTTACTACATTCATTTACAAATGTCGAAAAGATTTTCAGTCAAGTGAACTTGAATAAAACAAAATTCCGAAGTCCTTCGAATATTTATGCAACAAATTAAATGACTTTGTATAATTTTTTATATATCCGGTTTCTTATCTCATTCATTTTATATTATTTGCACATATGTAAATATAAAGAATTTTTATTTGTTTGCTGGTTATGTGTGCCCTTAATTATGAAAGTGGTCTAAGTCATATTTTTCTTTGGTCAAGATATTTCGTAGATTGCGATTGAACAAATTAAAGAATATTTTTATTTCATGCATAATTTTTATTTAGAGTTGTACTAGTATCGATTAATATAAATATACATATATAATATTTATTAAGGATTTATTGAAGTTTTTATGAGATTTATTTGCTATTTGGCAAAAATACATATAGCTTAGACCACTTTCATAATAATTAAGGGCACGTACATATGTATTTCATTTCTCCTTAAGAAAGACGAAAGTCTTCAGTTTGTAAGAGAGAACAGAAAAGAGATCTTATTCTGTATTCCTTTTTCTTCAACAAACTCAAGACTTTGCAAAGTAAACTTTGAGTGCGGTAAAGCCACCAAACTCATCAGCAGACTTCAACCAATGTGGCACCTAATTTTAAAAGGGTAACGAAAAAATAACAGTGGATTCAAAACCGAAGATGTTAGCTTGTAAAGATTTTTCCTTGAAGCTTTTAAGCTTAGTT
Source organism: Tachina grossa (assembly GCA_949987645.1). Taxonomy (NCBI): domain Eukaryota; kingdom Metazoa; phylum Arthropoda; class Insecta; order Diptera; family Tachinidae; genus Tachina; species Tachina grossa. Next base: position 131,507,435 of record OX465278.1, on the reverse strand, counting down.
TAACGTATTCAAACGTTTTGAAACCCAAAATAATTTTTATGAATATTAAGTTTGTGTACGTAGTTCTTTATAACATATTGATAGACTAAACATATGGGGTCGTATTCAAAAAAAACTTAACAAAGCTTTGAAAAGCAATTTTAAGTAAAGCTGTATTAAAAAAAAATTATTATATCAAAATTCTAAAGTAGGCACCTACGTTTGTTAAGGCTACTTTAAGTTGATATTTCCAAAATGTGTATTTTGTACCTCAAATATTTTTATTAATATAGCACATATTGATTCATGTTACATCTGAAAATGAAGCTAGAAGTGCTAGCTCTTATCTTAAATTTATTATTTCTGTCATGTGATGGAAAATATCACTAAATTATCCAACTGATTCGAAATACATAGCAAAATCCATAAAAAAATATTAAAATAAATACAATTATACAAAAATGTTTTAGTGATGTACATTCAAACAAAACGAATCGAAAAATGCTGGATAATCAAATACTCATTTCGTTCGAATAAAATAAATTGAGATAATTTTTCTATGTTCATCATATTTTTTTTACTTTTACTTCATAAAAATGTTTATCTGTTTTGCTTCAATGTCAGAAGTTTATATTTTATAAATTAGGTTGCTAAACTTCAAGATAATAAAAATGTATTTAATAAAATAAAAAATTAGTTGAATACTCGAATGAAATTGTATTCGATGTTGTACATCATAAGCTGTGAAATGGTTGTTGAACATGGTGGTGTTACCAGAATTTATTATTAAATCACAAAATAATTAAAGTTGTCTTTTGAATACAATTTCTTAACAAAGCAATGTTAGCCTTAAAGTACTTCGTAGCTACTATGAACTTTAAAGCTCAAGTAAAATATTTTTTTGAATACGGGTGTTAATGCCCAAATTGTGTTCGACGATTGTATCGTCTTGTATATGGACGAAAAAAAGAAGCAGAATCTTTAAAACAATTATTAGTTATTGTCTATGCTACAAGGTTCGTGTATTTGCTTTATGATTTTGTTCCAAGCATTATATCCAACACATATTTTTTCCTTTATTTTTCAAACTTTTGTATAATAATTTCCATAGCTGTTCAATATGATTTTTTTTATTTGAATTTTTTCATAAAATTAAATTAAACTTAAATTTTATTTCTGTTTAAGAAATAGAATTTCATTGAAATCATTGACATTTCTCATGAAATGAATTAAAATTTGTTGTTATTGATTTGAAATAAAATTTTTCAAATGTAAATTTATTTTTTTGTCAGAAAATTAAAAAAAAATCACGCCTTCAGAAATTCAAATAAAAATATAACAAATTAATGCTTTATTGGAATTCAGCGACTGAAATGTTTTTAAATTATATTTCTATGGTTTGAATGAAATGTTATTTTATTTCATTTGAGTTCTTGAAATTCCAAAAATTTTTTGTTAATAACTCAAATTTATATTATTCAACAAATACTTTATTGATTATTTCAAATTCATAAAAAATAGTTTCAAATACTTTTAAATTGTAAAAAGATATTCAAATAAATAAATTTCTTTTATTATTGAAAATACTCCTTGTAAGATGATTTCTAGTAATGAAGATTTTTCCTACGACGACCCCTAGAGGAATCCACCTATTGCCTCAATTATCTATCACCTTGGATAATTGAGAAATACAGTTAGCGCCATATCCGTGTTTTGTCTACTTTTAACGTTATTTTCATATAACAAAATATTTAGCTCAATAAAAATAATAAGATACAGTGAAACCTCTCCTAACGGACACCTCCCATAACCGGAGACCTCTAATAACCGGACAAGTTTTGTAGAACCAAAATTAAAATAAAAGAATGTGTACCACTCTCATAAGCGGACACCTCTAATAACCGGACAAAAATCCGTCGACGGCTAGTCTCCGGTTATGAGAGGTTTCACTGTATTGGGTTTTTGCAAAACTTGCGCGAAATCATTATGTGCTAGCTCTAAATGAAATTCAAATTTTATTGTACAAATAAGGAAATTTCATAGTGAAAACTATAATGAATACCAGAGGCTCAGTAGTAAGAAAAGAGATAAGAAAAACGCGTTCGCACATAAAGTGCTCTTTTTCATTGCTGATACCGTTTAAAAAAAAAGTTCAACTATAGAACTCTCTGACCTACATATATATCATAAATTGTTGTTATATATTTTTAAGGGTCATTATAACAACTTAAAGTTAGTTAAAAGTAGGATTTTATCGGACGTATAAAAAGCTTCCCATTATTGCAAATTAGATTTAGCTTACCAGATAGGTTAAATTTGACTGTTATTTATCACTAACTTTGGGTCAAAGTAAAATTTTGCAAATGATAAAGTTTTTATACGACTGATAAAATCCTTCATTTAACTAACTTAAAGTTGTAATAATGGCCCTAAGTCTAATAAATATTTATTTTTATTTTTTAGAAATAGTTTTTATTCAAGAAATAATTTATTGTTTGTTTTTCAAATTAAATTCTGAGAAAAACTATTTGATATTTTCGTAGTCAAATAATATTGAAATGAATTTTATTCAAATTTTGAATATTTAGATTCAATAAATTTTCTTTTGTTTTAAAAATACGAACAAAATTGTATTTCGAATATTGTAAATTGATTTAATACTCTAAAAAATTGATTTGAGCAATGTATAAATTTAAAAAAATTCAATCGTTTTAAAATAAATAAATTGTATTGAATTTTCACATAACAAATAATTGTTTGAATTTTTATTATTTCTAATTTAAAATAAAAACTATAACTGAAATAAAATAATTTTTATTTTTCATTCCATTCACTTATTACAGCTATAATAATTTCATTTTATTTTTATGTTTTAAAAACATGGTAATAAATAATATTTTAATTTTTCATTATCAAAGACAACAACCATTTTGAAGAAAATGATTTAGACAATTCAAAAACAAGAAAATTATTTTAAAACAAAAAAAACCTGATAAATCTTCGTACTTAATTAGGGCATAAGCAAAAAAATGAGAGTGCAGCATTTTTTAAATTCCCTGCATTTCCTGGTGTTCGCCAACAGCTAAGAGCCTATAAGATCTGTGAAATTGACTTGCTAAATGATTTGACCAATTATTACACCAATTTTTTTGGAAATGGATGTTACAATCAACAAGAAACATATTATGTAAATTAAACAGAATGCAATATCAATTACTATTTGTTAAACTTAATGAAAATTCGTTGTCAAATAATCCAAATCATCAATCAATTTGGTTTCTCAGCGCCAAATTTAGATGAAAATATAGTTAAAAGATTTGTATTAAGCAGAAAACTTAAAAATATGAGATAAGTTATTACATAATCACTTTTTAAACTTCACAGATATGTAGTTATGTACACTCAAAAAAGTTTTACATTAACTGTATGTAGGTTATTTTAGAAGTTTTCCGTGAAGTTAAATTTAAGGTAAAATTTAGTTATTTTACCAAACTATTTATATTTTAACTTTTTGTGTATGTTGTTTAATAAACAACCCACAACATAATAATGTTTTTCTGTGCAGTTAATATAATCAGACATGTATTCGGTAAAACTTAAATAATAAATTCGTTCTGAAAGTATTTTCATTTAATTTTTATTGAGGTTTTTATCACAATAAACTTCAAAAATATTAAAAAAATCAAAAATCATAAAGCCAAAACGTCGAAAAATTATGTATGCGAATAATTTAAGTAAAATCACTAATATTCTTACATACATATGTACATACGTATATTTAAACATATGCGTAAAAGGTTCAGTATTGCCATATATCACAAAAATTAAATTGGTAAGTAGTAAATTTGTTACATAGTATTTATGTACATACATACATATATTTTTTTAAGAGGTATAGAACTTTGAATTGAAATAAAACACAAGAAAATCGTTTTAATGTCCATCAATTTGGCTTTATTGGAAGGATAATTTTATGCCATTAATGTTTAAATATGATTTCGGGCATGTGGCCGCAGCGGCTGGCTCGAATAAAGCCAATTCTACAGGTCCAATTTTCAACCACTTTTTCGAGCATATGGGGCCGTATGTTGGCAATAACGCCACGAATGTTGGCTTCCAAGTCCCCTAACGTTTCTGGTTTGTTGGCGTAGACGAGCGACTTCACATATCCCCAAAGAAAATAATCCAATGGTGTCAAATCACACGATCTTGGTGGCCAATTGACAGGTCCATTCCGCGAAATTATGCGCTCATCGAATGTTTCCTTCAATAAATCGATTGTGACGTGCGCTGTGTGGCATGTAGCGCCGTCTTGTTGGAACCACAACTCATCCACATTCATGCCATCCAATTCGGGAACAAAATAGTCGGTTAGTCGGCTCCAATTGCTGTGCACGTTGGCGAATCGATTCATTCGGGTCCTCTTCAACACTTTGCTCTACAGCGGCAATTGTTTCTTCGGTGCGCACTGTTCGACGTCTCTGCGGATGCGTATTATCACATAGAGTAAACGTAGTGCGAAAACGATCCATGGTTAACCGAATTAATTGCTCTGATGGACGATTATGTCGACCATAAAATGGACGGAGCTTGCGGTAAACTTCGCGAACTGAACCATTATTTTCGAAATAAATTTGCACGATTTGCAAGCGTTGTTCTTTTGTCAACCTGTTCATGATGAAATGGCAAACCAAACTAAATATTAATCACTTGACAGCTGACAAAATGGCCGCCAGTTAAAAAAGTGATGCCAACTTAAAGTTCTATACCTCAATAAAAAACACCCTTTATATGTATGTAGATGCATACATACATACATATCGCACACTAAATTATAAACAGTGAGAACTTAAAAAATTCTAGGTGCTCAGGAGTGGCAAATGACGCAAGTATGTACATAAAAAAGGGCAGAACGGTATTTTTTATTGTTCAAGAAGACTGGCTTTCTGATCCTTCTGGTATGTGTTCCGGGATTTTTACAGGTATTGTTTCTTTTTATTATTTATATACGGCCAGGTTCTGAAAACAATTTTGTTTTTCAATCGACAAATTCCAGAAAACACCAACAAGAGAGCGCACTTATGAATTTTTTTATTTGGTTTTAAGATTTCATATGCTTGAGTTAATTTCGAATACATACAATAAATTATCCGATAAAGAGAACACCGTTTTCCGTTTTTGAAATTTTGCGATTTCAAAACGAAATGGTTTTCAGAACATGTATCCAAATAGTCTCCCAGTTGCAATATAAAATCTCTGCTTTTAATTTTGCTGTTATTTATGTCGCTCATTTACTCAAATAACGTCATAACTCAAAAAAAAAACTAATATGCCAAAAAATTAGTTTAAAGTTTCAATTTAGACACAACTTAATGGAAAAAGAAAGTTTTATTTTGCTTTTAAGATTTTAGTAAACAAGACATTTGTATAAAATTACACAACATGAAGAACGATATAAGGATTATTAACTTAAAAGTTTAATTTTTTGAGTTTTGACGTTGTTTCAGTAAACGAGCGATATGTTTATATAATACTCATGAGTTTATAGCTGCTAAATATACATACATATTCATATGTGTGTATAAGGAACTAAAAGTGTGTGTACTCGCCAACATCTAGAACACGGCTGGTCAAAGTAGCACCAGAGTGCCGAACATCAATCGGCTTCTTATAAAAATGAATCCACACACGCAAATACATTTCTCTCTGTGGCCAGTATTGATAGAGATCCTAGATTCTAGACCAGCTACGTCCAAACACATGCTCTGATATTTGCATTTGAGGTAAACACCTTTGAAAGCTCTTAAAAGTTTTTACCATATTTGTGTGATTTTGAGCTCAGAAGATCGTTATATATGGGGCGAGTACTTAACACACTCGTAGTGAATTCATACCAAACTTTGGAGATTATGGCAAACTTATCTCCACTCAATCCTTAGTAGCAGTAGCAGTTTGATATAAATTGCATTTTTTTCATTAAATCTGCGTATTACAAACTGTAATATAATTGTAATTTAACAAAGGGGTGCCAGTGCCAAAACTGAAAAAAAAAAATTATGTATGACCGAAAATTTTACTTCTAGCAAGAATTTAACAGGAAAAAATAGTTTCAAGCCCCTTTGCTTTTAATCCGCTATTATGAAAAATTAAAAAATAGTCTAATGTTTATCGGACTTAAAAAAATATGAGGTATGGACTATCATAGTTACATGCGAACTTTCGGCGCTTCTAGTGCTGAAAACAATTTTAAATAATATTTATATTGCCGCCTTCCAATATTAATATCAATTTCTCAAATCATATGTATCTATGTAGTACAAGTTTTTAATATTTCAATGCATTATCTTCTTACAGAAAAACATTAAATCTAACCAGCAAAAATATCCATCAGTAAGCATATACGAGATCTTGGAAGAAGAATTCAATTCATTGAGAAGAGTTTTGTGTGACGGAGTTCGATCAATAACATCGTATACATATAAGCAATAAAAATTTTTTGTAAGAAAACATCTTTTAAAAAGCCTTGTATTTTTGGGGGTTAAATTATTGTAGTAAAAAATAATGTAGGAGACAGTAGTCTGAATTGATTCGGTAGGCTACTTTTTGTCAGTCAAAATAAGTGAAAAAACAACAGTTTTTACAGTTTTAGACAGTAAATTTATGAAGCTAAAGCAATTGAAAAACACAGTAATTTTTACTGTTTTTGTGAGTTGTTTTCAGGCTGTTAAAAACTTAAAAAAACAGTTGTTTTAAATGATATGTAAGTTGCTTTATGCAGTTTCAAATAAATGAAAACAACGTTTGTTTTTACTACAGTTTTATGTTAAAAAATTAACATTAAAAAATAACTGAAAAAATCGTTTGATTCAAATGAAATGTAAGCGAAAGGGGTTTTAAGTGACATTTTACTTATTCCAAACGATTTTTCATATAAATTTACCTACATAATTTTTTGAGTGTATGTATATAACTTTATTTATTCCCAAATTTTTGTTAAGAAAATTACACATTTTTGTAAAAAAATTTCTAGGGGAAGACTTAAATTTTTTACTATATGGGAACATTTTTCTTATTTCTCTCAAAAAACAAACTTCAAAAATACTTATTTTTAAAAACAAAGAGAGAATGGAAGTACCTTCTATATTTATATCATGATACAATAATATAAAGGTACAACCACATTTGACGTACAAAATTAATTATGACTTTTTCCCCGATTATTTGATTACTGTTTTTTTTTTTTGTAAACAGAGAGGAGAACATTGCCGCACACATATAATGGCAACTTTCATTTAGGAATGCTTTTTGAAATGTGTAATTTGAGTTTAAAAATTATTGTTTAATACATATTTTTTTTTTAAATGTTGTATTAATTGGGCATGAGGAGGGTAACGAAATATGTGTAATGTGACCTACAAAATTTAGCAAATGTTTCATTTATTTATTGTATTTACCAAATAATCAAATGCCTCACGGCTACGAATTCAACATCGTTATTAAAAACATCGATGTAAAGAAACGGCGTTAATAAAGCGATATCCCTAGGACATCGCAATGTTAAATCGACCATGTTTGAAATACATTTCAACTAGTTTTGGACTAGCCCTTGTCCTTTATGTAGTACTCCCTACATGCATGCATGGACTAGTTGCGTTATTTGCAGGGATGAATACGAAAAACACCAATACACACAAAGCCGTGTATACGTATACATTTTATGCTAGATAAATTAGTCTCGTAAGGCGACTAAATAATAACATATATTAAAAATTTTAAAAACCTCCGATTATATTTAGAGAATTATGATGTATTCTGAACGGCTACACCGATTTTCTTAAAACATAGCTAGGAACCCTCTCGATCTACTCACCTTTCAAACAGGTAAAACTAAATCAAAATCGGCCCAGCCGTTTGGTCTGTACACGGAGACAGACAGACACACACAGGTACACAGACACACACTACAAACTTATAACACCCAGTTTTTTTGTCGAATCGAAATAATTGAATTTTATTTTCCCTAAACATTATTTCAATGTACATAAATAACTATGAGCAGCGATTTTCTTGTATTCCAACTTTTCAATAATATTGACATCATGATAAACTTTCTGGATAAGTTTAATTTTACCTGGCCCGGTTTCGCGAACTTAGAAACCCACAAGACTCGCTTGAAACCATCCAAACCTTGGCGGCTGCAATACTAATAAGTTCACTGCCACATGTGTAGATAAACCGACACCATGTCCTAAAACCTCACTCTTAACAACTCGCTGTTGACAAGTTCTCCATTGTGTGCCAACGGCATGGCACCACACAATGTTGCAACGCAGCTAAACCCAGACAAAACATGAGCAATTTCAATTTGTGTTGGCCAATCTTCACAACCAATTGCTCGAAAGACTAAACACTTACATATGTATGTACATATGTGTTAGACCGCTTAGTTCCTTACCGCATGCCACTGTTACTATTGTTGCTGTTTTGTTTCTTCGCAGAACATTGAGACCTTTCTTGGTAGTGCAGCTATTGTAATATATGTATGCAGCTCAGTCCAATTTTTTTGATTAGACAATTTTTTCTTTTTAATTTTTAAATTAACAAAACAAAAAGTCAAAAAATAAACAACAAGCTCGGATTTTACAAATGAATACGGTAGCATTAATTTTGAGAGTAAAAAATAATCGGGACAAATGTCAGAAGGTTAATATGGCGACGAAAAGAGAGAATGGATTTACCTTTACATTATTGTATCATGATTTATATCATGCATTGTCATATTATCAAGCACTGTCTTAAATTCTCTATAATTTAAACAATATTTTATGAAATTACTATTCGTTTTAGTTTATTTAATGCAATAAAAACGTTTAAACTCATTTGCAATTACTCACTCACCTGTTCTTAGTAGAGGAGCAGAAAGTGTGCGGCCACGTACTCGATATGAGATTTTACTCGCACCCTGTGCGTTAACCGCATTTATGCGTATAACAAATACCGAATCACTTGGCAGACGTTTAACCGTAAACTCAGGATTGCGAAATGAAGTATTGTACAATATTTGACGATTCAATTCATCATAAACTTGTACATGAAAATGTTGCGGTATGCCACCATCGTAGCCAGGTATACATTGTATTTGTATAGAATTTGCGGTGGCATTGTAGGCAGTACAATTTTTAACCGAATCAGGAAGATCTGCAAACAAAAAAAAAGAAATAAAGTTAAAGAATTAATTAGAATTTTAAGTAAAATATACATATGTAAATAAAATAAATTTATAAACTTTATGATTGCCAGGCAGGTACATGATATAAATATGGCAGGTATGTAAATGTTATTAAGACTTTCATTTGTAAATGAATTTTAATTATAAAAATTTACTTTTTATTTTTATTTCTTGTTTGTTTTCAACACAATTTAATTTCGTAAAACCAATTATACAATTATTATTATTATGTTAAACGTGTTAAAAAGTAAAATTAAACACTTCTATACAAGCACACCACTCAAAACTTACAAAAAGTGAAAGAGGCTATAAAAAAAGAAAAAAACAAAGAACACTTGTGAATGTTATGCTATAAATTTTTATATTTGCACAGGGAACTTCTCGTTTTAAAAAGCCCACATGTCACACACATATATATTTATATCGTATTGTGAGGGCAATCTAAAAAGTTTTTATAAATAATTCCAAGAATGGAATGATATTACAGCATCTGAGAAAGAAATAAGAGAGCTAAGCGTCATTGCTTGAACAGACAAAAAAGCCGTCACAAAGACTCGGCGATGGCGTTAGCGGCGACACAAATTAATTATATTTTTATGCATATAAATCGCCGTTCGCTGGTCTCGCTAAAACTCAAAAACCGATTGACAGTCTTCAGTGAACTTGCAAAGCACACTAAAAGTACTAAAGTTAAAAACAAATTAAAAAAAAACACCAACTCAGTGCCTTCTTGAGGGTTCCGTACATCAAATGTGAACAGCAACCCTATTGTTTACGCTGAGATACATATATGCGTCCGTCTATCTGTGACAGGCTGTTTTCTCCAGAACTGTAAGGCTTGGTTCACACGATTGGCACAATGTACCAATTTTCGTCGGCTCACTGAAATAAATTCATAAGTAACAAAGTAATGTGACGACCAAAGTCACTAGCTCGTTTTGGCCCACAACTCCTAAAGAATTGGTTGGTTTACCTTATTATTTGATCATATATTATTCACTTCCTAAAAATTATTAATCTTAATTTTATTGAATTACCCAGTTACATGTTTTTTTCTACGATTATATTATTACTATAATCATCATATGTATACTATTGTACACAGGTGTATGAGACTAAAATTTTAAATTGTTGTTTAAAATTAACGGAAATGTTAGAACAACATACGAGTATATTACACAACTATACAACGCTGAATGAACAACCATTGCATAATGAACGTGCGATCATATGGCATGGTAAAACATATGGCGTATTTAATACAATCGTTTGTATGGTTGTGTACTTATGTGTGTTGTCTGGCACAACTATAAAAAGGCGAGCCATCGTTGTATCGATGATTAGTTGGTTGGCAGCAAGCGCTGGCGAAAGAGGTAATAGTAGAGATAGGACACTGCTCTACTATTAAAGCTTTCTGTTAGCCAATTTGAGGCAAACCACTAAGATATTAAGTTCTCTTTTTTTTAATACCTTTATTTATAAGTGGGAGAGGCTGCCTTTGGGAATTAGGACACTTTTTCCCAAGAGGTGAATCAATACTCTTATAAATAAAAATTGAGCAAGATCAGGTAATAATAGAGATAGGCCACTGCTCTATTATTACATCTTTGTTTTTCTCTTGGTTGCAAACTTGAAGCAAACCATTCCAATATTAAGATTCTCTTTTATTTATAAGTGGGAGAGGCTGCCTTTGGGAATTAGGACACTTTTTCCCAAAAGGTAAATCAATACTCTTATAAATAAAAGGTGAGTTATTCTAGTATAACCGCGTTTTTTTCTCTTAAAAGAAATTTTAGTTTTTTTTTTTTTTTTTTTTTTTTTTTTGTATAATTGTTCCGCAATTAAATAGCTATAATTTATTTTTCTTATTTTTGAGTAAATAAAGAAATTTGGTTAATATTAAACGGACTTGGTGTATTTGTTTTATTTACATCCAAGTAACCAAGAGAAGGTACGTTGAATATTCCATCTAATATACATGACTCTGGACTCCGTTGAGCCTACCCTAGCCACCAGCGAATCCGTGTCGTTACAGTAAATTTGCCTTATTTCTCAACTAATTGAAATATAATTACATAACTGCATCATCACACTGCATTCGTAATAAACCCATATAGACTTATTCAAGAACTAATTAAGTAATAATGTCATTTTGGCTTATTACTTATGACTAGGGAAAGGATTTTCATGTAAATACATGAAATTTCTACATCAGGTAAGATATTCGATTATATAGGCTAAAATACATAAAGGCTGATTTTTTAGCAATTTTCTATTTGGCAACACTGCTTTTGGCAGCTCAGTACCTGGATTCAGTAACTTTTTTCACGATAATTGTATCGCTATAATAAATATAACGAAAATTTATCGACTTTGCTATTCAGTAACATATTTTAACGATATTCGCTGTCGGTTGAATAAAAAGAAATGCAGTCACAAGATCAAATTCATTGTATTTTTCTATATTATTCTTTGTGCTTTTCGCTTATTTTCACAATTTTCTATACAGAGATAGCACATAATATTGATTTAAATGGTGAGTACGATAAAACTGGAGACTATCGTTAAAAAGAAATTACGGAATCACATTATCGTTACCGCAAGCGAATAAATATGTTGATATATATAACGATTTTCGGTTCGCAAAAAGTTACAGAATCCAGCTACAGCTCTTTTCGTGTAACATGTTACTGTAAAACATGTTCAGTTTGGTCTATAATTTAACCACGAATCGACTTGCAGCGGTTAATTTTTGGTCAATGATCGCTGGCAAGGTTGGATGAAGATCCACTTTTTTGATCGGAAAATTGTGTTCCGGGACGAAGCTGATTTCTGGCTGAATGGATTCGTGAACGAATAAAATTGCCGTATTTGGTGTGAAAAGCAGACAGAAGCATTGCAAGAACTACTACCGCATCCCGGCAAATGCACTGTTTGGTATGGATTATGGGCCGGTGGCATCATTTGTTCATCCTTTTTCCAAAAGCAACGAAGCCAGGAACGTTACTGTGATTGGCGATCGCTACCGTGCGATGGTTACAATATTTTTTTTTTTCTTTGCCTAAAATGGAAGAGCTGGACTTGTATGACATGTGGTTTCAGCAATACGTTGCTACATGCCACACAGCACGCGACAAAATTTCTCAATTGAGAAATTTAAGTTCGGGGCCGGTCATTTGGCCACCTATATCATGTCATTTAATACCTTTTTCACATTTTTTATGTGGGACTGTATTACAGCTCATGTCTATAGGGGCAAGCCCGCAACTGTTGATGCACTGGAAGCTAGTATGGAATATCAGCCGTGATATACCGGCCGATATGTTGGAGGGAGTATGATGCGTAGTGCGGTCGACATTTACATGAAATCATATTTAAACATTGAATTATTTAGATCGTTGTATCGACTTAAATAAAGATTTTATACATTTCTCTAAATTGTTTGCGTTTCCTTTCAAATCAAATCTTAAAAAATCACTGATTAGTTTATGTTTATGCCCGTAAGTAATTCTGCATGTACTAGTCAAATTCGCTCTTGCCTGAATTTATTTTTTTTTTAATATTTTTTTAAATTCGTAGATACCAAGTATGTACACAATAGTTATTAAATAGTAAAAAACCTACATATATATCGTTTGTCACAAGTAGAAAAGCCCTAACTCAATTAACTGTAACTTTACAGGAGAAGGTAAAAATATAATAATAAACAGCACAACTGCTTGTACAGGGTGGGCCAAAAGAAACCAGGGGGTGTAAAAGTTTAATAACTTTTTTGTTTATTAATTTTTTTTTTATTTTTTCTTTCAGATTATATAGACAACACTTGGAGAATTTATAATGGAGAGGTTCACAACTGAACAGAGAACCAGAACAATAGAATTTTATTATTTAAACCAGAGATCAATTATTTTAACGCAAAGAGCATATCGTCGACATTTTAACGTCAGAATTTCGCCCTCTGAAGCGATGATTCGTTGCTTAGTTAATCGTCATCACCAACATGGCAGCGTAAGAGATTTGCCTCGAACCGGTAGACCACGTTTAAGTCGCACTGCGGAAAATATTGAACGAGTACAGCAAAGTGTTAACGAAGCACCAGAAACATCTGGCAGAAGGCGTTCTGCTCAGCTAGAAATGTCTCGTACGTCACTACGGCGCATTTTAAAAAAAGATTTACAGTTATACCCATATAAGGTGCAATTGGTCCAAGAATTAAAACCCGCAGATCATCGGCAACGTCTAAATTTTGCAGTTAAATTTCAAGAGTTGGCCAGAAATGAAATCAACTTTATTGAAAATTTGATTATGAGTGATGAAGCTCATTTTCATTTGAATGGCTTTGTTAATAAGCAGAACTGTAGGTTCTGGGGTTCTCAAAATCCAAGAGGCATTCATCAACGCCAATTGCACCCCATCAGGTGTACAGTATGGTGTGGGATCACATCTGAAAATGTCCTGCTCTTGAAAACAGACCTGGTATGTGGTTTCAGCAGGACGGAGCCACTGCCCATACTGCCCGAGACACAATGGCACTTTTAAGTCAAATTTTTGGAGAGCGAATAATTTCTCGAAATTCGGAAATTATTTGGCCAGCGCGATCGCCAGATTTGACAGCACCCGACTATTTTCTTTGGGGTTTTTTGAAGGAGCGAGTGTATGTGAACAAGCCAGAGACAATCCTTGAACTCAAGGCAAACATTGTTGCAGAAATTCGAACGCTACAGCCACAAGTTTTGAAAGATGTTATGGAAAATGCTCTAAAAAGAGCCCATCAGTGCGAAGCTGAAAACGGTGGTCATTTAAGAGACATAATTTTTCATACTTAGTGTAAAAAAATTTCCATTTTGTATATTATATAATCTGAAAGAAAAAATAAAAAAAAATTAATAAACAAAAAAGTTATTAAACTTTTACACCCCTTGGTTTCTTTTGGCCCACCCTGTATAAGCTTTATTATTTACACTATTGCAATAAATTTTTGTGACGAGGTGTATTTGTGTGAAATGTATTGGAATCACTGAAAAATTCAATTTCGTGCAAATACGAGTTAGGGTCTTTCTACTTATGCATCCGAATTTTCACGAATTCTGGCGAATTCATAATGAAAACAGCTGATGTCAGAAGGTTTGTCAGAAGAAAATAGAGCACGGTCTAATTGAAATTTTATCAGACGACTTTGCATCTGACTTTTACAGAAGCAATGTTTTAAAGGTAACAACACACGGCATGTATGATAAACCAGCATAATAATGCACGTCCTGGAGGGCAACACAACAACAACAAAATTCTGTCTCCAAAATTTCAAAACTTTTAAGGAGACACCAGCCACTTTTGTCAGCAGTTCGATTAACAGTTTTTGACACAACCCATAGGTTTCTCTATCCTTGACTTGAGAGCAAAAATTCAGTTTATGTGTTAGAAAGTCATATTTGCAGCAAAAATTTTCATTAGTTTTATTTAAAAAAAAAAAATTAACTCTAACATGAGAATGTGTTATTTAAATGATTTCTCAAGAACTTTAAGGACCACCTTTAGGGTCTGTCCAACGATGTCACTAACGTTCGACTTTACGCACAGTTAGATTGGAAACAAAAACAAAATTATAAAATTTGTTTTTGTTTTGAATGTAAGTGTGCGACAAGTAGAACGTTGGTGACATCGTGGGACAGGCCCTTAAACGAACATATGTAGAAATGTTTACACTAGTCTGGCAGCTTTTTTTTCGAATTTTCTCCCCTTCTCTTTTTATAAAAAAATAATTACACTACATACTGTTTTATGTGAAAGAATATTAAGTATACACTTGTAAAACTTTATATGTTTATTATACAGAAGTATGTATGTACGAGTATGTATGAGTATGTATGTTTTTATGTGTGTATACAAACGTAAAAGAGTTTAATAATCTTCTACCCAAAGCAAATGTTTTATGTTGTCTATTAACCATCTATGTGCCAAACACAATACTTGAAAATGAAATTTTTACAGAGTTATGCGGGCAAAAATATAAATAGCATTAGAAAGGAGTATGAGTTTAGACCTTTTAATGGGTTAAAAAGGTATTAGCAATAGAAATAGAAAAATGTTTTTATACTAGAAAAGGAAATAAAAACTCTACTTGTGCTTGTTACCATAAACATGTTTTCTTATTTCCGAATTGGTTTGTATGCATTGTTGATTTCTATGTTTATATTGGAATAAAAAGAATATATTATATAGTTACATACAGAGAAATGTTTATATGTAAGCACATAGTTTTTTGTATATAAAGAATTTTCCGAAATTGCGCTACTATCATGGTCTAGATTTAACTTACCCACCGCCCAGTTGGAATAAATGAAATATATTATAAGTAACAGCAACGCAAATGTAATTATAACTCAGAAGAAGGAACTCCCCTGTATGAATTTTAATATGTGTAACGACTTAGCAGAGACAGAAACCAACATTTTTAACTTACCATCTTATGGCTCGATTATGGATGGCAACCGAACTTTGGTTGCGTTGCTAGTTGCCGAAATAGTATTACGGATGGCAACTGGCAACAAACAGCTGGTAATTTCAGTTGCCATATTGGCAACCACAAATTTGTAGTTGCTGCATAGTTTAAAAGCAAAAAAATTTAAAAATTAAACAGTAATTGCAATATTATTTTCATTTTTGAATTTCTTCCGTGCATATGTAAGGAAAATATGCTTTACAGCTAAAACAGAGATTGTTCAAACTTATTTTAGGCAACAACATTTACTCACAGCAGAGGCGGTAATTCTAAAGAGTCGTCTAATAGATTAAACTTTTGTACTTCCTTCTCTTCGCCAATAATTAATTTCACTTAACTAATAATTTTTATGATCAGTAATGTTTTTAGGCACTTTTACTCAATAATTTTCTTTTTAGCACATGTATTTCTTATATTTTAAATATTTGTTTATATTATTTTCAGTTGCCAATCTGTCATAATCGTATTTTCGATAACTTTTTGGCAACTGGATGAAGTTGCCATACATAATACAAATTTTAAGTTCAGTTGCGTTGCTAGTTAACTCGGCAACTAAAGTTCGGTTGCCATCCATAATCGAGCCATTAAGCACAGAAGAGAGCCACTGTTCGCTAATAGTAGTCGCTAAATGAATTAAGATTCCAAATCCTTGGAACTTAAAAATGCGTGTTTTTTAAAACCGACTATTTCAATTTCCAAAATTATTTAAGAAACGTGAACAGTTGGGTCACCTTAGGACTCTTAATGATACCACCTCCAAGTGTGACCTTCCATATTTGAACAAAATTACTAGTAATATTCTCAAAAAAAAACATGTTTTCGTAAATCTTGTTTATTGGCTCTACCAGACACATTTCCAACTTCCTACTTATTCTTCTTTATATATATACAGGATGGCGCAGAATGAGCTATATGGTTTGAATTCTTTATAACTTTTTTAATTATTATTCTTTTTTTATTTTTTTTTTTCAGCATTTTGTGAAGAAGATTTAATTCCCTGCAGGAAATTGAACTGACGCAATACTAGTCATGTGACCGGTCCCCAAGTGATAGGGACTAGTCCGAGTTCTAACACTTCCTATGGAGCGGACCAGTCACTTTTACATGGGAATGACCTAGGATGGGGTTAATTGATAATTTTTATGCACCTTATGACTTGTCACTGAACCTATTCGGTGTAGAATAATATATATATAAATTATATATAAATGTCATTCCGACATTTAACTGTAACAATTAAAACTTGTAATTCTTTTTTATTGTTACAAATGAAATTATAATTTATTTTTAAGCAGAAAATTTTTTGAGATTCGAACCGACAACCTCGCGCATGACAGGCGTGCACACTACCCACTCAACCACTGGGTCACTCAAACCACAACCACAGGTGAAAAGTATAAATACCAGTTAAGCTTAGGTTAATATCTCAGTATAGCTACGGGACTGGTTCCAGAGTCACATTGAAGGCAGCAATTAACATTATATTTACACTATTTGATAGGTCCATGTATTCAACCACATCGAAGATGTTCAGTGCCGTTTACTGCAATATTGCACCGAGTCCAAATTAAATTGGCTCAATATCAAGACGATACATCACGAAAATGGTGAATATGTAACCATTTACACGATATGTTTTTTTTTTCACCATACACTACTCCGTACTTTTGTTAACACTCGCATTTTCTCAAGTCATAGGACGAGTACGTTTGGATCAATTGTCACCAAATTTTCTGCAGGGTTATGAATCATTACACACGATCGAACAACGTACAAAAATAATTTTATTTTATTTTTCAAATCAACAGCCTATTTTGTGGACACAGCGTGCATATCGTCGTCATTTTAATGTGCGCATTGCACCCACATTTTTCTTTGGGGATATTTGAAAGAAAGAGTGCACGTTAACAAACCAAGAACCATACTTTAACTAAACACCAACATTCGAAATGAAATCATGTCGATTAAACCCGAAATTTTGCGAAAAGTTATAGAAAACATGAGATGTATTATCTCTCTCGCTAAAAAGAGCACGTATGTATATGCAAAGCAGAAAATGAACATCACTTACAAGATATCATTTTTCAAAGCTAATTTCAAAAATTCCTCAATAGTATACTGCGCCACCCTTTATAATTCTACTGTGCGTGCGTATTGAACTCCTGCTAAACGGCTGGACCGATCTGTATGAATTTTTTGTATGCATTTTGGTGGCACCCTGGATGATTTAGATTCACAAATCAGCCCGGCGGATGGCGCTGCAGTCGGTATCTAGGTTATTTATGTAAACAGCAACTAAACGGCTGGATTGACTTGAATAAATTTTTATGTATGCATTCAAGTGGGGACGTAAGACAAAGTTTGCCTCGCTCAGCTGGTAATTTTATAAAAATAGCTTACAAAAATTTTGTCTAAAAAATGTTTCGATCTCGTTCCATTTAGCGAATACTGTTAAACATTTAACAGTGCTCTGTTATGTGCTTAAAATGTTATGTTACACATTTTGGTTTCAGTCTCTGCTAATTAAATCCAAATTTATCTTCACACACATTGACAAATATATTCATAGACAAAACTAACTATACTTTGAAAGTTTAAAACCAATACAGTACAACTTCGATAGTCTGGACATGCGCCAGTCCGGTCACTCCAATAATTCGGACGCTTCTACATTTCGGAGAATTCAAAGTTTTTACCTCCACAATCCGGACAATTTTTTTTATTATGCAAGAACAAAAACTAAAATCCAAGCAAAACAAGCGAGTTAACGGGAATTTTTAAGTTTAAAATTTTTAAACGCATTAATAATCCCAAATTAATATTTTACTTATTAAGTAAAATATTTTTTTTTTTATTAAAAATACATTGAAATTTATTATTGAGGGGTTTAGCTGGATCCTATGCGCATTTCACTGTTGCTAATGCAGATCATCAGGGAACCTTTACCCAAAGCTTCTTAGAACAACTAGAGTTATTATATTATAAACCTTCATTTAAACAAATGAGAAGCTCAATAACAAATAACAAAGTTGAAACAAGAACTCAATAATCAACATGTTTTTTATTTTCTTACTTTACTATTGCTACATTGGCTGACTTTTTTTCAGCTTCAAATTGTAGTCGTAAGAGTATGTAAAAGAAAATAAATGTAAATAACAACAACAGCTATTTAAGAATAGAGTGTTGCCACACAAGTATTTTTTTGACCGGGTGCAGTCAAGTTAATAATTAGTGTTTTTTATGGGAATTGTTACAATTTAAGTTTAAAATTTTTAAACGCACTAATAATCCCAAATTAATATTTTACTTATTAAGTAAAATATTTTTTTTTTTTTATTAAAAATACATTGAAATTGATTATTGAGGGGTTTAGCTGGATCCTATGCGCATTTCACTGTTGCTAATGCAGATCATTTTTGTTTTGTTGTGTTATTCGTACTTTGATTTCATTATTTCGCAAGCGTGTTTGTTTAATTCCATTCGAAGTGCCATGGTTTTAAAAAATAAACGCAAACATAAAACACTAACCTTACATTACAAGTGTGATATTTTACAATGTCTTGATGAGGGAAAAACTATTAGGCAGGTTGCCGAAAATTTCCATGTTCCTAAAGCAACAATTTATGCACTTAAAAAAAAGTAGTAATGGAGAAGGCATTTCCAATTTGCATCCAGTGGGCTGAGGAGAATATGAGAGACTAGAGCAAAAGGCACAAATCAACCACCTCAATAAAGTAAGTCAGCACAAAATAACTTCGTTTTTTTAATATATCATAGTATGTATGTATATACATATGTACATACACATGTATGTATGCATTTAATTCACTTAGAATATTTCAATATTTTCAACTGCTATAGTCCGGACAACTCGTTAATCCGAACGAGCCTAAAACTATATGTGTCCGGATTGTCGAAGTTGTACTATATTTGTATGGCAATACTGGTTTCGAATTTTTAAGGCATACTTTGTTTTGACTATGAATATGCGGCACTGAATTATTCTAACTTATTCTAATTATACAGAGGGGTGTCGCAAAAAAAGAATGTATATTTAATGATTTTATTAACAAATACAAATTTATTTAAATAAAACATTTCAGAATTTACTTCTTAAAAACGATGCCTTCGACTTGCACCTACGAAGTCGATTTATTGGAAAAAAACTTTAAATTTCCCATACCGCCGCAACGAAAATTCTAAAGGTTTTAAATTAGGACTACTTGGAGGACAATTTATGTCATATGTCATTGTAGTTAGCATATTGACTACAAAACCGAAGGACCTGGGTTCAAGCCCGATTCTGACAGTCATTTGGTAACAACACCACGCATTTTTCCAGTATGCATTAGTGTCTATTTATATCAGTTGCAGTAGAAAAACTCCAGTGATAAAGGCATAGACACTGGCTACTGAACTACTGCTGCTCCAGCGGATACTTATTTTAATGTAACATCAGAGCGTCCTTCTTCGTCGGTATTGTGTAGCAGAATCATCGGCAAAGTAAAACAACCAATAAAGTTACTATTAAACAAAGCTTTCAAATAATTCACCACATTTAACACCAGAGGCGCTGCAGCACTCCATTATTAAAAACGTGCAAAAAGCAGTCACAACTCAAAATGTTCAAAGCAGTTTTGCTTTCTTATAAATCAGTTACCTGACCAAATCTCTAATGACTTTGGCAATAAAGTCTTCTTGACTTTATTTATTACTTGCGTCATGTGTACAGTATCAACAGTTGTTTGCAACTACTCAGTGTACAAAATTTTTTGAGTTGTGACTGTTTATGATTTAGTGTGCGATATGTCTGGCACATCACTTAAGTAGTGCAAAAGTTTTTTCTTTCTACACGCTAAAATTGAGCAGTTCGACCCCGAGAAAAGAACGAGTACTAAAGCTACAGAATTTCCATAAGACACTCTAACGACTGAAATACATCACCCTGTGGGAATTTGGTGTCAAAACTCCAATGTAGCGTTATATATACAAAGTACAGTGAGCCAGCCATATTGCAAAAGTGGTAAAAAAAAACGCCTGTAACTTACAAGCTTATTGTAAAATAATAAATAAAATAATATTTATTT
The DNA here is from genome assembly GCA_949987645.1 of Tachina grossa. Taxonomy (NCBI): domain Eukaryota; kingdom Metazoa; phylum Arthropoda; class Insecta; order Diptera; family Tachinidae; genus Tachina; species Tachina grossa. The sequence continues at coordinate 131,486,641 of OX465278.1, read as the reverse complement.
ATAATAGTCATTGAAATCTTTTTAATAAAATAATTTATTTTATGAAAAAATTACAAAGAAAAAGGAAATTCCAATTTCAAGGCAGCTTAAATGTACTAATTACTTTCTTTTGAATTGCTTGCACTTCACCTACATTAATACACATACATGTCAATCATTTATTTCAACAACGTGATAACTCAAAAAAATACATTTTCACTTAATAACGCAAAACTAAAGCCCATATCGTTGATACACATTGTGGAAAAATGTCATCCAAATAACTTGTACATTCAATTTTAGAGATTAAAATAAAACCTTCTTTCTCTTTTTAAAAATTCACATTAATTAATCAAACTATTTCATTCAATAAGAATTGAAATTGCTGAACTTAAGCCCGATTAAGAAATTCTTTCTGATTAAAATTTTATTTCTCCATTAAGTTGAGTGTAAACTGAAAAATTTAAATTAATTTTTTGTAAAACAAGTTCTTTGTTGAGTTATTACTTTATTCAACCAAATAGGCGATATATTTTCTGCTTATACTCGTTCTATTTAATGTGTCACTGGGCCACAAGTAATATCACTAATTTATGTCTATTTATAAAAAAAATAAAAAGCTATTTTAATTAGTTTTGCTTTCAGCCTGTCCCTGAACCCATTTTTTATTTATTTTAATTCTTTTTTGTTTTACATTAACTACTTTTTAATTCATTAAACTCTCAAGTATAAAGTTTTTACATAAACTAGATTAAAATTCCCTATTGGGTATATATATATATATATATATATATATATATATATATATATATATATATATATATATATATATATATATATATACATATATATATATATATATATATATATATATATACACACCATCCTTTACATACCCTGCAGTCAGACTGGAGCCAAGTGTCTCTATGTCAACACTAAAATTCTAGTAGTTACATTGTCTACAATTTCTCTTCTATTCGTTAGTATAAAAGAAATAGAGAAAACAGATGTGGTGTATTTCTGGTCGATTTTCCAACAACTTGTCAATATACATAAATTTGTATGTACGTAAGGTATAGAAATGTACCAGTAAATGTCTGGTTGGTATGTCTCCATGTTCCCATAAGAACTATGAATTCACTACCTAGTCAATTGTTTTAGTGTTACTAGTAGATTTTCAATGACAAGCACATGCTAAATGTCTATAGCATAAAGTATTGTATGGGGAATAATTATAGAGTAGTACTGGTGACAAAGTCAAAAGCGACTCAGTACATTTTCACTATTCGCACTTTCTGCAGGGTATATTCAACAATTTAGGTACATTTACGTGCTCGCAAATGCCCATACACATGCATACACACTTTTGTGTGTGTGTGTGTGTGTGTGTGTGTGTGTAACAGCTTAAAAGAGTATTAGTTTTAAATTCTTATTTCTAGCAATGTTACTGTATATAATATATGTGTCCTTTTTAATGCGAGTTGATTGTAGCGCAACGTTTGTGTGCTTGCAACATTAGCATGCAATAACAACCAAACAGTATTCGGGTCAACAATATGCTTTAAGCCATAAGTGTAGAATAAGTAGTTGTAATAAAATATATAAAGTCAGTCAGTCACAGTCGCAGGCAGTCACAGATAGAAGAGAAATTGTTGCACAAGTCTTAAAAGGAATACAGAAGTAAAACTGTTTGGGTTACGAGTGCAAAATTTTAAACATTCATTTGCAATGATGGGCCAACAATTTATGCAGCATTTTTCTACTACAGGATGCAAAAAAAAAAAAAAAAAAAAACATCAACAAGCAAAACAATGTTAAGTTCTTTTTTTGTTGTGTAATTATCGACAATTAAAATAAAATGTTGAAATATTATGCAAAAGTAAAATTTTTAAGCTGTTTTGAAATACATATTGTTATCTTAATATAGAAAGGCCCTAACTCATTTTTTTTGTATTAGAATTTTTTGTATATTTCGATAGAAGAACATCTAATGTATCGATCAGGGTGTGTGGTAACAGAGAATGACAATAAGTACTCAAAAAAATATAAGTGATGCGCAAAATAGAAAGTCCCTTTCTAAGGGTAAAAACCGGTTTTGTTCAGGAGAGCCATTTTAACGATTTAAATACGTGTATCTTTGGTGTATCTTCAATTTCATAAAACGCGCATATCTCTGGGAGGAAACACTTTTGGGGCATGGCATCGGTCTCATTCGATGCTCAGATGTTGTCCACATCCAAAAAAAAAAAAAAAAAAAAAGTGAAAATTGATTTTTTTACCCTTAGGTCCCTTTCTCTATGCGCTGTCACATATACAAAACAAAACATTTTTAATTTTAGCAACTGCGTGTAATTCTAATTGTAGCACAATTTGTACGCTCAAATATTTTCTCTCAAGCAACTATGACTTGAGCCGAATTCAACATAAAAGAGATTCTCTACTTTGTGTATGCAAAAAACTAAATTACTCAACTACAACTAAAAATAGAAAGGTACATGCGTATTAAACTAATTGACTCTCTCTCATACTTTCATTCTGAATATTTTTACACACAGAATATTAATATTTATTCAGTAAAAAAATAATAATACAGTCATACTCATTCGCCATTGTAAACAATCATTTGTGTACATAAAATGGAATAGAAAATGTGTGACTATGTGTGCGGCTGTTGGAAAACATGCTTTAAAATACATCTGTATTACGCATGTGTATTCGGCTTAATATTCAGAATATTTTTATATTCACACAGTCTATAAATTTTAGTTGTTGTTTGCACAGTTAGTTTTTTTTATCACTTTATTGGAAGATTATAGTCTCATGTTTATTTTAATATAATAATAATATTTTCAAAAGTTTAGCTGATTTGCACGTTTTCAGAACTGCATTTTAAATAATATCGATATTGATTTTTTTTTATTTTAATGCAGGATTGTGTCTATTTTAAAGCTCAAGTTGTGTGTGGTAAGTTTCGTAACAATTGGTTGAGTAGAACCGTGTGAAATATTATAATAAACTAGCTACACCCGGTGTGCTTCTCTACCCCCATCGTGTTATTGAATGATGTAAATATTTTGTGAATAAGCCGAAAACTCGGATTTTTGATATTGGATCATTATTAACATAGGTTATTTGTAAATATCCTCGGAACTACATAACCGATTTAAGAGTTTTATATCTCGTTTTGAAAAAGATGACAACAGCTTTCAAAAATAAAAATAAAATAAAATAAAAAAAAAAAAAATTAATTAATATATACATATGGCATTGGTGGTGCAATATGAAAAATGGATTTTGCCACGCCCCCAGGCCGAAAATCAAAAATCAGACTTCACGGTGCCACCCGCCAGAGTCGCAACCCGACCAAAAAATTCCGGCGGCGGCTGAAAGACAAATATTTTCGGCGTCGGCGGCTGAACGGCTTAACGCCGATTTTTTAAGCACACAAAAAAATGTTTCAACCCAGTCTGTTTCTAGAAAAGTACGTGAATTATTGAATCACCACGTTGTAACATTAGTTATTTTGCAATAGTTTGAATGTTGCAGTAATTGATGTCCTAAATGCCAATAAAAATAACTTCGTAAATAATTTGTTAAACCATATAAACTTGACTATACATAAATTTCATTTAAGCCTCCTGATTGAATTAAAAATTAGTTACTTTATTGCAACACTGATACGGATGAAAATAAAAAGCTTTCATCAAATAGTTATAAAAAGTCGGCTGACTGCTGCAACCAAAAGTCTATGTAAACTTGCATGGATTTAAGAAGGGACTCCAGTAGAGAACGTAAATTTTTGTCGCAGCTCCTTTAGTCCCGGTTCACACACTTCAACTTATTGTTGATCAACTCTTAATTCAGCTGTAAGAAAAAAAAGAGACATTTGTACTTCTTCCTCCGTCTCTCTTACAACTGAATTATAAGTTGATCAACAAAAGTTGAAGTGTGTGAACCAGGACTTACCGTTCATATACACATTTTCTCTCTATGTGGAAGCAAAATCAATTATTTTTCAGGGACGCTCGCTACCATATCAATACGAAATACATATAAATAAAAACTATAAACAAGTTGAGTAGACACAATATTAAACATAATTCAAAAAGTATAAAAAATAAAAGACAACATATCGGCTGAGTATTAAGCCGCCAATAAGCCGAGTGGTTCGGCGGCGGCTTGGCTTGTTGAAAAAAATTGGCTGAGTGGCTAGCCGCCGCTACTCTGCCACCCGCCTGAATATTCTGTAGATTCCCTGAAAATTTCAACAAAATCGGCCCAGCCGTTTTGGAGTCCATCGTTACATACATACACACATCCTCTTTTATATATATATATATAGATTTTAATGAGAATAACCCCGCCCATTTTTTCAACTATAAAAGTGTGTAATTACAAGAATCAAGGGTGTTTGCTAGGTTTCGCAGCAATCAGTTAAGTAGAATATTACAAAGTCAAATATAAAAATTTGTGAGGGTGTCCCCGCCCACTTTTTTTACAAGACCAATGGGAAGCTGTGCCCTCTCAGAAACAAAAAGAATTTTTAGAATCAGTCTAAAATTTACCGAGTTATGAACAAACACCGGCAAAAAAAAATACGAGACGAATTGATAACCTCCTCCTTTTTTTGAAGTCCGTTAAAAATGCCAAAAATCTCGATTTAAAAAAATGAGTTACGGCCTTTTTATATTAAGGTAATTATAGGTGAACATAAACACTAACGTAGTTACACTGCACAACAAACAATATTTTTGCAAAATTATAAGGTCCTTACATAATTTGAATTTCAAGTGAACACAGAAAAAATTTAAAATAAGAGGATTCATATTGGCAAGATCTCAAACTGTCGGAAGGAAGAAAGGAAAAAAATAAATTAACAAGAGGCATAGTCGAAATACAGCAACCGTAATCAAGCTAAATGTTCACTATTTATTTTATTCCAGAACATTGAACCGCAAGCCATACCACAAATGTGGACAAGAAAATCACACACATGATTATGCTGTTTCATTTAGTCGTTACTGAGAAAGCGACGCATGAAATTGTGCACGCATGTACGAGTTTTTTCCTGGTTTTTTTTAGTTTTTGTTTTTGAGCACACCGAACGAAATTAAAGTTCAAATTTAACAAATGTGTACAGCAAAAAGTAATTATGGAGGCTAAGAAATATTTCGTGATAAAAAAAGCTTTTGGCAATATGCAATGCATTTTATGTTATGAAACGTTTAAAAATAATGGTGAATATAGTTTAAAAAAGCACTTTAATAGTTTTCACAGCGCTGTGAATAAATTTAATTTGGAACTTATATACTCACATGCGAATTGTGACGGAAATATAGTCATAACCATGATACAATAATATAAAGGTAAAACCGTTTTCTCTTTTTGTCGCCATATTAACCTTTTGACGTTTGTCCCGATTATTTTTTACTCTCAAAATAAATGCTACCTTATTACTTTATGAAATCCGATTTTGATTAATTGTTTGACTTTGTTGTTTATTTAATTAAAAATATTGAAAAATATTTAAATTTTTTCATTATTGGATAAGAAATAGCAATAAAAAAATAAAGCAGCACCAACAATGGCAGCAGCAAAGATAGAACAGCTGCAAGGATATTCCTAACTAAACAGCATCTGCTGCTCTTCCGAATCATAGGCGGGACTTCGTGTTCGTGCTTCACTGTATTATTTATTGCCTTACATCAGGTACGTCCAAGGCATATGCACAATGTGCAAACTTTTAAAAAGGAGGTTTTGTGCTTTCACACCGACAGGAGCAGAAGAGATCACATCAGCCAATAAGATCTCGGCGACAACAATGCTTGCTCTTAGTTTGCAAAGAAACAAAAAAAATTTAAGAGCTTTCAAAGTTTTTTACCTAAAATACAAATGTCTGAGCATGTGTTTTTTTGACGTAGTTGCTGTAAACACAACTGGAATCAACGACGAATATTCTTCGTAATATATAAAAACACTTTGTGTATATGAAAATACACAACATCAGTACGTTAGACGAAAGTTTCGTCGAACGATTACCAACTTTTTGAATGTTTATGTCCATTGTAGTTTCATTACGATATCAAAATTATACAAAAACGTTTACTAGACATTGCAATTTCTGTGATGTTAGGATGTTTTTTGCGATTTATCTGATTTTCTGGGATCCTGTTATTGTTTGCAGTGTAAGTTATTTCTTCAATGCATTTAGAAATTTTTCGCGAACTTGCGATTTTTCGAGTTAATTTTCTATTTAACAGTTTTAGCGATTTCTAATAAATTGTAAGGCTTTTTTCCGATTTTGCAACTTTTCGATTATTTTTGCAATGTTCGCCATGTAAGCGAGTTTTTTCAAGTATTCTGCTTCCTAACAGTTTTCAGTAATTTTAAATTTTGCTGTTATGCTGCTTTAACAAAATCATCGATGTTTTTAAGACTGATGTTGCATGCCTAGCCATAAGGCTTTTTTTTATTATGTGGTGAAATAAATATTAAATCAAACATTTTTCAACCTTTGAAGATCATATTACACACAGATTTCGTTATCCTCATGTCCAATAAATACAGCATTTAAAAAAAAGTGTGAATTAAACTATAATTTTTAAACTCAAATTACACATTTCAAAAAGCATTCCTAAATGAAAGTTGCCATTATATGTGTGTGGCAACGTTCTCCTCTCTGTTTACAAAAAAACAGTAATCAAATAATCGGGGAAAAAGTCATAATTAATTTTGTACGTCAAATGTGGTTGTACCTTTATATTATTGTATCATGGTCATAACTTTAACATTGTGACTAAAGACTAAAATTTCCAATTCTCAAAACAAAATTTATCAACATAAATTTTTAAAATAAGGACTAGGAATGTAGACAATCATAGCAATTGTGACAGGCATTTTTAAGTAATAATATTAAAAAAAAAGGAAACTAATTTGGAAATGGTAGATGGAATGGATGTGGTAGCTGTGAGCACCGAAATCAATTTATTAAAAGAAAAAGGGAGATAAAGGTATTGCAAGATAAATGCAATCCGTTTTCTTTACAAGAGTACACATTTAGTTTCATGGACTGCCAAAAGCAATCTGCAGACTAATAATTGAAATTTTAAGACCCTTTGATGACTAAAGAACGCAAATGCCGTTAGAAGAAACATTACCAAAAACCCATTTCAAAAAGCCACGAGTATTATATGTCAATGAGTCAGTCTTCACTTTTAAGGATTATCCAATATGTAAGTTAATTTTGGTGGTGAAGTAAAATTTTCACAAACAGTCGAAGAACAAGCTGTGCTAAAAAGTTAGTAAGCTTTTTCGACTACCTATTACACTCGCAGATTTTACCCTTCAATATTATATTTTTAGATTTTTTTTAACAACTTTTTATTTTATTTATTTTCATTCAATATTCAATTGTCATAGTTTTCATTTAACATAGATAGAATGTTAACTACAAAATTTGGTGTTTTGTGACTATGTTACGAGAATACAAAATTAATACCGAGTCACAAGAGTAAATATAGAACTCTGTCATATCAAAAGTTGTGGCTGACTTGAGGCTTTTTCTGTGAATAGGCCTGTAAATTGTTCAATGGACTATTGGACTTTTTACTTTTTACTTAAGTTTTTATTAAATTGCTTATTTACAAAATATATTCAAACAATTAGTAACCATGCATGTATTTTAAATTACAAAACTTTTCATCAAGTGTATCTTTATTTTACCCTCATACGAAAAAAGAGCCAAAACTAAAAAAAAACCGCTAAACTATCATAATTCGCCATAATCCGAAAAAAATTGCCAAAAACCGAAGAAAAATCTGAACAACGAAAAAAAAATCGCCAAAACTAAAATAAAACGCCAAAAACTGAAAAAAAAGTTTAAAGTCGGGAAATTATTCTTTTTTACTGGAAGTGCATGCTTTCGTCCCAATGAAAGAACCCATTCTACTTCTGTTGGAATGTTAAAATCTGATTTATTCACAAACCACTTTTTGTTTCTCTTAATACCCATATCTCTATTTTGTGAACTAATAAGGCAATTAAACTTTTTAATATGTACCTTTTTTGTCTGCAAACTTAAAATGTTGGCTAATCTATCTTGATGTTCAATAAATGAGTTGAATTCTTGTCTTGAGAGATAGTAGCTTAAACTATTTTTAATCCATTCCAATTCTCTAGAAACTTGCTTCAGTATTTCATGTTGTTTCTTAATGGCCAAATTCAGGATCTTGTTTTGGAAAAATTGGACATGTTTTGATATTGATTGTTGAAAACTTGGAATCCAATTTACCTCCAATTATTCTGATGTGCTCTCAGTCTTTAGATATTTGCTTAAATTTCTTCGATCTTTTTGTTTTTAATGTGTTTTTATATTTATTAAGCTTGAGATCTTATTTTTTTATTATTATTATTTTTTTAAATTTATAGCAGACGGTGAGGATTTTATACAAACGACGACAGGAAAAGAAGAACAGGAGATTGCAAGGAATAGATTCACAAATATTATTGACAACCACTTAAATGAAGAAAGATTGACAAACACGGATAGATTCATACTAGACAAGGTTAATATGACAGAAAGGTTTCTGAGAAACAATAGGAACTTACTTATTTTAGATGCTGACAAAGGCAATACAACTGTAGCAATAAACAAGTGTGACTATAATTCTAGGATGGATAACATTGTAGGTGATACCACCACATATAAGGTATCGAATAGAGATCCAACAACAAGATTACAGACTATGAATAATTGTTTAGTTGAGAATCTTTTTAAATTAAAAATTATTACATCTTTAGAAAAGAACAGTCTTAAGTCTAATGTGTCTATGGCACCAAGATTATATGGAGTACCAAAAATCCATAAAGACCATTTCCCTTTGAGACCAATATGATCTTTTGTGAATTCTCCATCCTATGGACTTTGCATAAATATATTACAAATATTCTAAAGAGATTGGCAGAAAATTCTATATATAATGTAAAAGATTCTTAGCAGTTTAAAGAAAAGATAAAAGATTTAAGGATTCAGAATGATGAACAATTAATTTCATTAGATGTTGTGTCTTTATTTCCCAGTATACCAATAGATATAGCTCTAGACATTATTGAAGAAAAATGGGAAATAATTAAGGATTATACGAAGATTGAGAAAGTTTTATTTCTACGCCTTGTTAAATTTTGTATAACAGATAATAGATATTTTAAGTATAATAATAAAATATATATATCCAACAAAAAGGACTTCCTATGGGGTCTCCAGCATGTCCAATTATAGCTGACATTGTTATGGAGAAGTTATTGGATTGTTGTATTGATAAATTAAATATAAAACCAAGGATTGTTACAAAATACGTTGATGATTTGTTTTATATAATCTCAGATCAATCCATTGACAATATGTTGGCCACACTAAACTTATATATAGATTATGTATAGATTGGTATCAGAAACCAACTTCATCAGCTAGGATTATCAATTATTACTCTAAACACCCAAAGAGGATAATAATCAATACAGCAAAAAATCTAATTCAAAGAGTTTTGAGGATTAGTGATATAGAATTTCATAGGATTAACATAGAAAAGATAAAAGAAATTTTAGTGAATAATAATTACCCTATTTCTTTGATAAATGGATTAATAAGGCAATATAAAAACTGCAATAATTTGAACAGAAGAACAGTTACTGAACCAAAGATTTATAAATCACTAACTTATGTTCCTCTTTTGTCTGAAAGAATTCAAAATTCAAGTATTTATGACAGTAAAATATATATAATAGCACATAAAATGCATAACACATTAAATAGATTATTTAGCAAAACAAAAGATAGAATAGACAAATCAGAAATGTCAAATTTAGTATATAAAATACCATGTGGAGGTAATGATAGAGAAAATTGTAATAAGGTATATGTAGGTACTACAAAAAATAAATTAAAAACTAGGATATCTGGACACAAGTACGATCAAAAATACAGGCACATTACTCCCACACCAAAAACAGCATTAACATTACATTGCAGGGACAAAAATCATTATCCAGATTTTAATAATACATTGATTTTGGATAAAGAAAATAATTTCAGACGTAGATATATGTTAGAAATGTTACATATTATAAAAGTACCATCAATACAACGAATAAACTACAGAACAGATACACTAAACGTTGCACAATGTTATAGACATTTAGTTAATAGATAACAGAATGTAAAACATTTTTCAAACTGTAACAGACACTAACATTTAAAATAATTTTTGTGTTTATTTGACTTAGGGCCATTATTACAACTTAAAGATAGTTAAAAGTAGGATTTTGTCGGACGTATAAAAAGCTTTCCATTATTGCAAGTTGGATTTAATTTACCATGTAGGATAAACTTGCCAATAATTTATCGCTCACTTTAGGTTAAAGTAAAATTTTGCAAATGATAAAGTTTTTATACGTCCGATAAAACCCTACTTTTAGCTATCTTTAAGTTGTAATAATGGCCCTTAAAATACTATTTTTTCAATGTATAACAAACTTCATATTATAATTTTTTGAGTTTTTTGATTTACCGCCTTTTTATAAAAAATATTTTTTCATTGTCAATTATTATACAAACATATTTATCAGAAGAAGTTACCCATTGTGGCAACGAAATATTGGAAAATAAATAAAATTTGTTAATTATTTTATAAAAAAATAATAATAAAAATAAGATCTCAAGCTTAATAAATATAAAAACACATTAAAAACAAAAAGATCGAAGAAATTTAAGCAAATAACTAAAATAAAACGCCAAAAACTGAAAAAAAGTTTACCGTTTACTTAATTTTTTTTTTTAATGTCTGTATCAGGTAAGATATTCGATTATAAGAAGAAACGCCGACTAAAAAAATCACCAATAATATAAAAAAGGTTTTCCGAGTAGTTAAAATGTTTGTAAAAATGTCTACATCAGTACCTGGATTCAGTAACTTTTATTACGACAATCGTATCGCTATAATAAATATAACGAAAATTTATCGACTTTGCTATTCAGTAACATGTTTTAACGATATTCGCTGTAGGTTGGATAAAAATAAAATTAAATCACTAAATCAAATTCATTGAGTTTTTCTTTATTATTCTTTGTGCTTTTCGCTTATTTTCACATTTTCTATACAGAGATACCATATAATATTGAATTAAATGGTGTGTAAGATAAAGCTGGAGACTTCGTAAAAAAGAAATTACAGAATCACATTATTGTTATCGCAAGCGAATAAATATGTCGATAAATATTACGATTTTCGGTTCGCAAAAAGTTACAGAATCCCGGTACAGGTAAGATATTCGATTATATAGGCCAAAGTTCGTGTAGTATTACATATGCAGTGCCCGTACAAAACCTTTCATGTGAAAGTCAAAGTCGCACTTTACTAAATTTATTAAAAGGTAAAAACGAAACAAAACAAAAGAAACAAAATTTACCAAATAAGCTTAGCCATTTTGAAAATAATGCGGCAAATGTGGGGTCACATTTAGCAAATATTTACTCAAAAAGGAGTAATCACTAAAACCGTTTAACTTAGAGACGTACATAGTTGTTAAGTTAAACAGTTTCCAATGATATTGGATCTTGTAACACTGTCTATTTACGATTTTTTGGGCAAATGTTTGCCAAGTGCGATCGCACCTTAAATAATTAACACACTGCGTCTACAAAATTTTTATGAAAATCGCTCAAAAAATTAATGTTTTTCATATAAATTTTTTATTAAAATCAATCGTTTGGGTTATGGAAATAGGGGCAAATAACTTTGTGAACTCAAAGTCTATTACAATTACATACGTCTTTATACCAAAATGCCCTTCTAATATTGTAAAATAGTGCAGCATTTGTCTATTTACTTTTCATTATCCTGCGAACTTTAATGAGGATAATTAAATCGCCTTTTAAGTGCATTGCATTGGGGGGGGGGGGGGCAAACAATCCCATTTTAATGTGGCTACAAATTAAAGAATAATGACTGCTTTAAATGCTCTACAGAGTCTGTAGTCAGTCACTCTCAATCAGTGACCGACATAGAAAATTAAAATGAAGGGGGCCCTTTGGGTTGTTATAATAATTGTAACTCTTACCCGCTGGTTGTATGTGATACCAACAGGGTTGCGATTGACCCATTGGACTGCTGGCCACACACGATATGGCACCAAAACTCTCATACGATTCTATATGATATGAATAGACATTGTTTAATGGAACTGCTGGTGCCGGCGACGAAGGTGTAGCCGTAGTGACCACAACACGATGATGTTGTTTATGCAAAGCAGCTAAACGTTTACGCTCAGCCAACTGGTATTGATTGTTGTGCGTTACATCGTGAAGGGATTGTTGTTGTTGCTGTTGTTGCTGATAGATTGGCATTTGTTGTCTGCTGCCGCCCATTTGTTTATTGTCTAAATGATTTTTGTATATCAAATTAGAATAAACCATTTGTGTGTATGGCAAATCATCAGCATAAGCGCCATTAAGTGTTTCATCTTTGTGAGCATCATCATTATGGGCTGTGGGCACAGCGGTGTCATCATTGTCCTCATAGTAATGATGCTGCTGCTGTTGTTGTTGTTGTGGATGATGATGATGCTCAATTTCGAAATCATCTTCGAATTGTATATTTGACCAGGCATCAAAGTGTGATTGTTGTTGCAGAGGTGCCACGGCACGCAATGCCACACGACCATGGCGACCATGTACAATTTTCGCCTGCAGTGGCTGTTGCTGTTGTGTATGTTTTCTTTTGCTACGCTGATAATATCCGGCGGAAGCGTGGCTTGTATCCGCATGTAATAGCAGTTGCTGCTGTTGCTGTTGTTGGGCATGATGTGCGCCGCCTACATTAGTGCTGGCAGCACCATTTAGCGGAGTATGAAGCGAAGCAGCCAGACCTCCTCCCATGTTTGTTGGCAATTCAATGAGGCTCTCCAATGAATTGTTGAAGTGCCATTTGTAATTTAGATTATCAAGAGGATTCGAATCCACTTGACATGTTATATTAATGGTTTGTTTAAGTGCGGCGCGTATTATTGTTGAATCTGACTTGCAAACAGGTGGATCTACGAGGGAATATAATAGCGAAAGAAAAGCAGAGTAAAAAAAATAAATTAATAAATTATGTTGTATCAATTAGTTATTTGATGTGAAAAAATTGTTAAAATAAATTAAATGAAATGCTAAAAGTTATAAATCCAAAGGAAAGAATATTTTATTGAATAAACCTGTTGCTTAGTTATGAAATCCCTAAAGTAGACAGCAAAGTATGGAAAAAATTAAAAGTATTTACCTACACCCACACAATTGGGAAACAACATAATTCAACATATCCATCACTTTGAATATAAATTGAAATTTTGCTCATAGTTATGCTGAATATGAAGCTTTAAATGTACAAATCTCAATATCTGTTAGGAAATTTTTAAATCTAATTCTATTTCTTGTTTTAGTACTTATTTTTAAAATGTATTTATTTTATTTTAGGAGTCCCTGTAAGTTTTTCTTAAAAAAGTGAAAAAAAATGTTTTCCTTAATTTTTGCAAAAAAAAAAAATTCACTATAAAATATTTTTTTAAGCTGAAATGTTAACAAGATTTGTTTGGTAGACTCTTAGCTACATTATTGCTATATGTACATACGAAACGAAAATCACCAAATCAAAAAACAAAATTATTTGTTTACAAGCGGGTCCATCCACTGATCGAATACATTCTTATTTTCATTCGATTATTCAGCAAAACATTAAAATGTTTTATCAAACTAGAAGAGTTAAAAGGTTAAAATGTTCCACGAAATTTTACATAAAATTTCTTAACACAATGCATATGTGATTAAAGTATGTATATAAAGAACAATTTTATGGGAAATATTTTTGTAGAATATTTAAGTCCAGTATACTCTGCTTATATTTATTATATTAATTTTTTTTTTTTGCTGATATGCATTAGAGTCTGTGCTAATATATATCGCAGCGCCCTCCTACGCCGATATTTGTGGCAATAAATCGTCGACGAGCTAAAATAACTAATAAAATGGCTGCACAGCTTGAAGTAATTCAACTACTTAATACTAGAGGCGCTGCAATGATGATAAAAAAAATTAATAAACCGCACAATAGATTTGGGTCGAACTCGTTTAGTGGGTTATTTGAAACAGAAACCTATGATCAAACCCATTTAAATTGCATGTATTTGATCATAGGTTTGTTTCTAAAATGACTGACTGAATGAGTTCAACTCAAGTCTGGCGCAGAAGAGCAGAGTTGTGAATAGGTTAGCAAGGGTGATGTTACAACGCACCTCCACTCGGAAATCCAGTAGGGTCGATTGTGATTAAAAAAAATAAATAAATAAGCTGCTCTTCTCTCTTTATACCTTTCCTACTCAAAGGTAACACAAAGGGACCTGTAAATTGATTCCAAGTGAGTTGCACGCAAAGAAAAAATATGGTTGAGTTAACCATAATCAAACAGCAACATACTATGATTGAATTATATGGTTGCAGTCAAATCATCTTAATGTTAATACAAAAAAAAACTTTAACAATATTATTATCTGAGTTTATTATAATATTATCTGAGTTAATTATAATATTATCTGAGTTAATTATATTATAATCTTAGTATTGTAAATATGACAACACTATTGTTAGATGTGACTGAAATATAATTGAGACTTACCATACCATGTTCTAATATTATATTAATATTGTTAAATACGACCACAGTATTATTTAATATAATAATACTATTTTGTTTTTTAATCATATATTTATTGTAGAAACAGCTGTGCGTTAAATTCGAAATAAAACTAAATTAATATTGTTCAAATATATTGTATATATAAAAATGTATACTTACACGACATACAGCCATGTCTGTATAAAAAGATACACAAATGCTTATATATTTTTATTGATCTACCCTCTTGTTTATACTTTATTTATTTATTCATTTATTTAACACTACCGAAATACTGAACTGACAGATGTTTTTGAAAAAGATTTTTTTTTTTTAAACTTAACATAGTATGGTTTTGGAAAACATTATATTGTTATTTACATCATATTATTTTTAAATAATAACACAAATTATGTTGTAGTCATAAATTTTTAACAAAACTATATTGTTAAACTCTAACCATATCACACTTTTATATGGATGTGATAATGTAATTATTAAATTCAAACATTACTCTGTTTATCGTAACGAAATAAATGTTTAAAATAACAATAACTAGTTTTCGACGACCACACATTTGTTTCAGAGAAAATAATATTGTTTTCTCAACCATTCTACAACCATATCTTTTCTTTGCGTGTGAAAAGTTACATCCTCGTCTTAAAATCATTTTTTAAGTAAGAGTGTCAAAAAAAAACCAAAGCAATTATATAAAGGGTCCGCCATCTAACGTTTTTTTTCAACTAGTGCTTATTTCGTGAATGGTAACACTTAGCTCATGTCTGATTTGACAGATAATTAGTTTTATCCTTCCGCTGAACGAGCCAACTGACCATCCAATGCGTTTTCGCTTCGCTAAGTGGGCCTGCGATCGACTCACAGAAGATGCCGATTTTGCCAAAAAAAAAAATAAAAAATCATCTTTTCAGATGAAGCTCATTTTGATCTTGGCGGGTATGTAAGCAAGCAAAATTGTCGCATTTGGGGCACACAAAACCCGCACGCATACATTGAAAAGCCGACGCGCCCAAAACGAGTCACTGTTTGGTGCGGATTTTGGTCTAGAGGCATAATTCGGCCATTGAGCAAGGAGTGGCCGTTACAGTCAATGGCGATCGTTATCGGGCCATGTTGAACGAATTTTTGTTCACAAAAATTGAAGGGGAGGATATTGGCAACATTTAGTTTTAACAGGACGGCGCTACGTGCCACACAGCCGAAGCTTAAGTATTTTTTATAGCATTTTCAAAAAAAAAAAAAAATGTTATCTGGCGGACCCTTTACATTTTATTTTTTTTTTTTTTTGTATCGGAATCTAATGAAAATAGAACGATATGAATAGCGTAAAAGGGTCTCCAATTCATTTACTTATATTTCCTTTTAGTCTTACGCCTTTTTTTAGCTGCTCCATATAAAACAAAAATAATAAAAAGGCACATGTACATATGTAAGTATGTACACTCAAAATATTCCATACTTAAAAATACGAAATATTTTTTCGTAAACTAATTTTTGTGCAATAAACGAAAGTTTTGTACATTTTACGAAAATATTTGTGGCTTATGCAGGAAAACAGATTTTGTAATATTACGAATTTCGTTAAGTTACAAAAATTATTTTCGTATATACAGGGTGGGCCAAAAGAAACCAAGGGGTGTAAAAGTTTAATAACTTTTTTGTTTATTAATTTTTTTTTTATTTTTTCTTTCAGATTATATAGACAACACTTGGAGAATTTATAATGGAGAGGTTCACAACTGAATAGAGAACCAGAACAATAGAATTTTATGAAATCAACTTTATTGAAAATTTGATTATGAGTGATGAAGCTCATTTTCATTTGAATGGCTTTGTTAATAAGCAAAACTGTAGGTTCTGGGGTTCTCAAAATCCAAGAGCCATTCATCAACGCCAATTGCACCCCATCAGGTGTACAGTATGGTGTGGGATCACATCTGAAAATGTCATTGGGCCCTACTTCTTCGAGAATGAAGATGGAAATGCTGTAACCGTAAATGGAGAGCGGTATCGGTTTATGATAGAAAATTTTTTACGTCCTGCTCTTGAAAACAGACCTGGTATGTGGTTTCAGCAGGACGGAGCCACTGCCCATACTGCCCGAGACACAATGGCACTTTTAAGTCAAATTTTTGGAGAGCGAATAATTTCTCGAAATTCGGAAATTATTTGGCCAGCGCGATCGCCAGATTTGACAGCACCCGACTATTTTCTTTGGGGTTTTTTGAAGGAGCGAGTGTATGTGAACAAGCCAGAGACAATCCTTGAACTCAAGGCAAACATTGTTGCAGAAATTCGAACGCTACAGCCACAAGTTTTGAAAGATGTTATGGAAAATGCTCTAAAAAGAGCGAAGCTGAAAACGGTGGTCATTTAAGAGACATCATTTTTCATACTTAGTGTAAAAAAATTTCCATTTTGTATATTATATAATCTGAAAGAAAAAATAAAAAAAAGTTATTAAACTTTTACACCCCTTGGTTTCTTTTGGCCCACCCTGTAGTACCATATTTTTCGTTTATTATATTGAATTTAGTATAAAATTAAACATTTTTATAAAATTGGAAATTTCGTAAAATAAACAAATTTTGTTTTGTTAACATTTTGTGAATTTTACGAAAAGAAATTGAAATATAAATTAAAAACTTTTGTTTTGTTTTACTTTTTAATATTTTCCCCATTTATTTTCCTGTTATTGTATATATTCCATAAAAAATTATTTAACAAAAAATTTTAATTAAAATAAAAATGTTTAATAAAAAATAATTTTCGGCTTATGCTAGGCTAGGAAGACAACTGGAACGAATGACTAATCTCGTCCATGGCCAGCGATGCCAACTTGGTGCTTTTGGCTTTTTGAAGACTGAAAACGCCAAATTTTGAGTGTTAGTGCCAAAATAAGAAAAAGCACTAATTAGTGCTTTTAAGTAATTTGTGTATTTCTTAAAATTATCTATCTATATAATTAATAGGCGAACATGTTTTTTGTAATCCCTTTTACGCTGGTACCACTACACCGAATTTGAAAAGATTTATATGGTTTTAAAGGATTTTTTGTACAGATGTGCAGAATCTATATTTTATTGAAATCGGTTTAGTATTTTGGGAGCTATAAGCGTTTAAAGTTGCTACTACTACATGCACACATATTACACACGTAAAAAAGAAACAAAACATGAGTGTGTGTGTGTGTGTTTGTAGTATTTCTCTCGATCTAACAATTTTTTTCTCTTATTTGTTGTTGTATGAAAGCCATAATACCAGGGTGACCGATGACATTTTTCAAAAAGTGGCGCCAAATAGGGGCAACATTAAAAAAAAACCGAGAAAACTACACTAAAACTTTTTATTTTTAATGTATTTTCATATAACTCTCCCTAAAAAAAGGTGTCAAAAAGTGGCAAGGCAGTCGAAAAAGGGGAAAGGCAGTTGAAAAAGTGGCAATTTGCCACTTTAGTCGGTCAAACGGTCACGCTGCATAATACTTAAAGGAAGATAATTGAATAAAGTGAATTAGCTTGGTTGAAGGTATTTTGTTTATGTTTTTTTTTTTAATTTGATGTATTATTTAATTATGATTGCATATGTATGTAAGTTTGTGTGTGGCTGTGTTTTAATGAATTTTTTATGACGTTTAGATAGGTACATTTTCTTTGAATCTTAAATTATTTACATTTTGATTCTAGAATACGGACGAGTGTGTCGTCCGTTTGGTATATCTAGTTTTAATAATTACTCGGCGTATTTATTTTTTCAGTGTAAAGCATACATTTTTCGTCTGATATATTTCATTAAATGGAGAATAGCTAAGAAAATTTTAAACATTATTAAACTTCACATTAATTCACGTTATGGATTTTCAGTCGTTTATCACGAAAGTGCTTTTTACGCTATTTAGATATCAAAATTACGCTTTTAAGTGCTTTTTTTTAATGTTGATGTGCATTTAGAGTCAAAAAAGTTGGCATCACTGTCCACGGCACACCAACGACGAATAAGTAGCGGATCTTATAATTGATAATTGGATAATTGTTTGTTGTTTGTGCAGAGAGATAAAATTGTTTTTATCGTTCATAGGCATAAGAAATACTCGTAGAAATAAATTTATCGCAGATTTCGTTCGACCGGTGGTGTTAATTTTCATATAAACAAATGTGTTTTATTTTCTATGGCGAAAGTTAGCACAAAAATTCTTTGCTCGTCTCAGTTATGTTCCCAATTTGATTTGTGAGTTTCAGTTCAAAATATGTAAGTATGTATGTATGTATGTACGAGTATGTGTATGTGACGTATGAGGAATACAGATGCTGTAACAATTCTCCTTAAATTACCTTTTTCTTTTCATAATTATTATAACCTTCAATTCCAAGAATTACAGATTATACTACAAAATTATTTCCTAAATATTAGAATATATAATTTTTTTGCAGATTTTAATTTTACACAAAATTTCGTATATTACACAAAATGTATTTTCAAGGTTCACGAATTTCTTTTGTAGTATAAACATTATATTTTGTAAATTTACGAAAAAAAAAATTTGTAAAAATACAAAATTTTGTTATTTGCAGACAAAAAGTATTTCGTAAAATAAACAAATATCATTTCTACTGTTTACGAAGCATTTCGTACCGTAAAAACAACGAATATTTTCGTAAAATGAACCACATTTTTCGTTTATTTCGCCTATGAAATATTTTGAGTGTATGTGCCCATGCTCATAAGCTCCCACATACGAGTGCTTAAATATAAAATCCGTCTTTTTTTTCTTCTATATTTAAGATTTTCCTTTTGTATAACTCTCATGAAAAGAACAGGTTGTTGAAATTCAATACATTGTTGAAGTTAAGTACACACACACACACACAAACACATACTCAAATTCATATCGTACATATGTATGTATATCTGAATGTATCTACAACATGAACGTGTGACCTGCTAAAGCTTTATATTGAGAACTAGGCAAAATAAAAAACAGCCTCGACAAAGATGTCAGCAAATCCTCTACTTCTCTTACCCACAATCATGCTCCTCAGCCGACTGTGGCATCTAGTTAGAAAAAAGGCTATTTAAGTTAATACTACAGCACGATACAGCAAATACGCAAAGACCTTATTCTGAGGTACATAATAAATATTTATTAAAAAAGCTTATAATTTTACTTATAATAGAATATTTTATGTGCCTCATACAAGGATTTTATTTACAGTGTACTTCAAATGTATACACACGTATATGTTTGGGTGTGTGTGTGTAAGCTCTTCTACTTTAATAGAAAATAAATCCTAAACACAAAAATGCTTACAGTAAATTGTTACATCATTGTATTATAGTAAGTTGTAGGAAACAAAACAAAACTTCAGTTGTATTATGGCTAAAGAAAACTCCTTGTAAACACTACAGATTTTTTGCTTGGTTTTGCAAAACAAATCCTTAAAGCCTACTTTAATTATTAAAAAAATAAATAAAAATAAAACAAATCTTTAGAGCAAATAATATAAAAAGGAAATTTCGAAAATAACTACAACTGGTAAATGGCCTTACACATATTGATTAAACGGATATATGTACATTAGGGCGGGTCGATTTGTATGGAGACAAAAAAATCGCTCAAATTACAAGGAAAATCGTATTCTAGGGATCAAACAACTTTGCCGAAGGAACCATACCTCTAAAATGTATTTTGATGTCCCGGCTTTTGAAGGGTTAAATTTTGGAAAAAAAAATTTATTTTCTTTTCTATTACTAATAGCCAAGGACAGGGGTTTCATGCAAATGCATGTTTTTTCCCTTAAGCCTGATAGTGACAAGAACGAAATATCTTTACGAAACATTGAATTTGCGTGAAAATGGCATCGATTTGTTAGTGCATATTTTTGCATATTTTATTGAAAATGCATATTTTTGCATAATTTGGTCATACATGTATATTTTTGTCTCATATTTTGGTATAATTTCATGGTTTTTGTGTTATATTTGCTCAAAAGTTAAAAATTAATGCAAGACAATTGGCAAATTCATTCTTTTGCATTGTTTTAGAATTGTAAAAGGAATGCACAACCACACGCCTACCAAATATAATAAAGATTGTCATTTTGATGATTTCAAGAGGAAATCGTCTGCTATTAAAGCCGAAAGTAGTTAAACAATTCTGCGGAAACTTGATATTGTTTTTAAAAATTACAGATTTAAAAAAATCTAATAGCTAAAATTCAATCCATTGTAATGGTTGAGTTAACTAAATATGTAACATTATATAAAAAAAAATTATTTAAATTTGAGCCTTTCTTTAATGCACAAAAGCTTTCTAAAAAAAAACTTGATAGAACTTCACATTCAAAAATATAAAAAAATAAAATTTTTAAAAATTCGTGTTTGGAGCTAATAATGCAGAAATAATCGTTATATCATTTATAATATGGTGTACAAACTTAATATAAAAGGCTTCTACACGCACCTCTTGAGAAAATAAAATATTTTTGTGTCTTTAATTAGTTGTATGTGAACTTAAAACTCTTCTTTTGAACAAAAAATTTTTAAAATATATGCATATTTTATTGTTTTTAGTGCATATTTTGCGTTTTTAATGTCATATTTTAAGCGCCTAAAATACCTTTTTTAAGTGCATGAAGTCCTTGTCCCTGCTAATAGCCCATTCAGGCTGTCACGAAATTAAGTAATTTCAAGCTCAAATTACGAACGAAATGAAAGGTGTTTATGCAGGCACTGAATGACATTTGAGTTGATTTCGCAAACGTCTTATTCACTGCGGCAGAGATTGAAGTACTTTTTTCAGTTGAATAAATTCTTTGTTACACTTATACACATTTTTCTTTAAAAAATTTTCATAAATTTAATCATTTTCAATCTTTTTTTAATTTAACATTGAATGTCAAAATTTGTATTTCTTTTAATTGTTGTTTCTCATAGTTGTAAATTTACTCATGTTAAAAAAAGAAAAAAGTAGTTTTAGTACAAAAACAGAGTTGTATATTGTAATTTCTTGCTAATTTCATCGAAATTAAGTAAAATAACTTAATTTGGAATATGTCGAAATATATGGGAAATTACTTAATTTTAACTTGATTTCGACCGAAATCACGAAATTGCTTAATTTGGCGTCAGCCTGAATGGGCTATAAGTAAAGCTCATTTTTTCATTTCATTCTGACTAAATAAATTTCTAAAGAGAAAAATAAACTCCAAAAACAAAAAAACATAGCCATTTCGCTGATTTTTTTCTTGTAAAGTGCCAAAAATGGTGATTTTTTGTTGAAATGTTTGTATGGGGAACCCCCAGGGGTGGTTCCAGATGGTGTGCCACTGGCATAGGTGGGTCGGCCCTCCAAAATTATTGTGGGTCGGTCATACATTTTGACTCGATTGAAGAACTCTAAATGGGTCAAAGTGAGATTTTTCAAAATTTTACCCTTCGGATCAAAAGTCGGTGCATCAAAATACATTTTACAGGTATGCTTCCTTTGGCAAAGTTTCTTATTTTGATCCCTAGGGTGCATTCGCTACTACACAGAAAATAATATTACTGCAATTAACAATTTTAATTGAAAATAAAACCAAAAACCAATCAAAAATGTACTTAAGTCATTTATTAATTACAAAGTTTAATTGACTCAATTATATTTTTGCTTGATTTTTGGTTTTATTTTCATCTAAAGTAGCTTATTGCAAAAATATTTTAGTTTTAAGCAAACGTTTAATTGACTTAAATACGTTTTAATTGATTTTTTGGTTTCATTTTCAATTAAAATTGTTTATTGCAGGAATATTTTTTTCTGTGTACCGTCATCTTTATTTTACTACAAAACTATTTTAATTTGACCACTTTGTTTTTTTTTTTAATTCACAGAAAAATTTAATTTTCTCGGTTTTCTACTACGGTTTTCCACTTACGCTGTCATTGCTTGTGACCACCGATATACATATGTATGTATTCTTACGCATTTGAAACTTTCACAAGAACTTAAGAAATATTTCCATGTATTAAAAATTGTAACTTGAAGTAACAAGGATTTATTTTTACCAGTTTGATTGCGCAATATTAATGGAACTTTTAAAGCTCTTAAAAACCGTTATATGCATAAAAGTGTTCAAATCGTTATTTACTAAACATCAACTTCTTGTGTTTTCTGTAGGATATAATCCTTATTATACTGTGTATGGTAATAACGCATAACAAGGGAGACTTCCACCTATTATCCACATATTCTTTAATATAAACTATCAAGGTGGTTATTCCTTGTGGTATTACACATACATATCAGAGAATTCCAAACGTATTATTTTAAGTTCAGTTTGAGTATTGGCCGTCAAACAACTATTAATGCATACAGTTAGAAATAAAAACCATACTCATAAGGAAACATACGCATCAAAATTAAACTGAATACCTTTAACTATAAGCAACCATAGGCTACATTCATATACATTCCTTAAATTACGCACCACAAGCAATGTAAATAAAATTAAACACTGCATCTGCTACAATTTTACGCATAAGCATAAAATACTCAGAGTATTTATTCGGTTACACATGAGTATATACAGGTTTTTTTAGTAAAGAGAAGTAACACTAGCCTAAGTATCATCATTTTTTGGAAAGGCATAATAATTTAAAATACAGGTGGTGAATGCAGAGATAGTGGAAAGCTTCATTATTGTACAACTCAGATTTTTGTACGTTTTTAATAGTGCAGTGTTGCAGCGCCTCTAATGTGAATTAAGCGTATTAAATTTTCGGAGCAATTTTACAGGTTATTTTAATTTTCCCTTGATTTTGATACACAATAGTAATGAAGGATGGCGCTCTGATGCTATATTAATATTATTATCCGCTAAAGTCAGTTCGGTGACCAGTGACCTACGCCTGTATCACTTAAATTCCTACAACAATTGACGACACAAAGATACACTTATGCATATCCGAAAAATTAATGGTTTTGTTATTTAATTAATGACTTTGTCTGCGACCAGCCGAAATCACGACGTTCGGTTTTTGTATTAAACGTGCTAACTACTTTAGCCAACGCAGCACAGTGGGGCCAAATCCCCTCTTTTTCACGGATTAGTAATTCATATCTGCGCAACTATGATGGTAGGCGTGAATAAATTTGATGTGGACAGCTCTTAGAGCAAAGTGATGGAATAGGAGGGGGAAAGGGATAACCCCAATATAATGTAATTATTATTTTTCCTATATCAGCCAAACAACAAGAGTGAGGCGCACTAAATTTAATGTGGATAACTCTGAGAACGAACTACATGTTCCAACAAAATCTTGGCGGGGGAGTCGGGTAGCCACCATACAAAGTGATTATTAATTAATTATTGTTAATGATTGTTTTTATATTGTGCTTTACCAACAAAACCAGCAAAAATTAATAATTTGTTTTTATTCACGCACTCTCCTGATGAATTGCCTGCCTGACTTCGAATACAAACTATACAAAAATAAATTATTTAACAAGCCTAATGCCCGTTATTTCTAGCTATAGATATCTATCGCGTAAGTTAAATTTTATAAGGCAAACTCGTAGGTAAAAACCTCAGGTAAATTACCTGTTTGTAGAAATAACGGGCATAAGAAGGTTACCTAATATCACATACATTATATTTTTAATCATTATTATATATAAATACAACCGCGATCACACGTGACTCATGCGTGACTCAGCTTGAGGAATTTATAGTAAATTATTTCAATAAAGAAAAAAATGTGTTTCTCATTTTATTTAACTTTTATGAATTTTGGTGTTTTAGTTTTACGAAATCTTTAATAGATCCTATTTCTGTAAAAATATTTACCTTTATCGGGAATAAAAGTTCACGTGAAAGTCTCCCCAATGTTTGCGTTTTAGTTGTGTCAGTATAATATTTTGTAAATTTGTGCACAATTTTTTGCTCATGAGAAAATATTTCACGTAAGCAAAATGTTCCTTTTTTTTTTTTTTTTTTTTTTTTTTTTTTTTAAAGAGAAGTAACACTCAGGCAATTAATGCCTACTACTATTACTAGGTGTTACCTTCTTTAGGAAAGGGATAGTGATAGAAGACAGGTGGTGAAGGAAGAGATAGAAGAAAGCTTCATTCTTTTACAACTGTGCTTTTTGCCCGCTTTTTAATAATGCAGCGCTGCAGCGCCTTCTGGTGTTAATTGAGGCGTATTAATTTTGAAGCTGTATTTAGTAGCCATTTTATTGGTTATTTTACTTCGCCGATGATTTTTGCTACACAATACCGACGAAGGAGGGCGCTCTGATGTTACATTAGGATAAGCATCTGCTGAAGTCGGTATAGTTCAGTGACCAGTGACTATGCCTTCATCACTTGAACATTTCCCACAATAACTGATACAAAGGACACTAATGCACATCAGAAAAATGCGTGGTGTTGTTATTTTGACGACTGTCGGATACAGGGATTGAACCCAGGATCTTCAGTTTTGTAGTCAACGTGCTAACTACTTCAGCCAACACCACCCTCATTCCTGATAAGGTGATTATTTGATTTTTTGAATTCAGAAATTGAATACAAAATAAATTTTTTTTTCTGTGTGTGGGTCGGCTTATTTTACTTGAACTCAACTTTATATACGTTTTCGTAAGATTTTTAATTTTATTTCTTCACTATTTTAAATAAATTGTCTTAAAGTTAACAAATATCACCATTTTGGCAACCAGAAATTTTTTGGATAAAATTTCAGTTTCTATGCAAAATGTTAATATTTTTTTTCTGATGAATTATAAACCAAAAAAAAAAAAAAATAAGATAAACAAAATAAAATATTTGTCTATATGTGTACCATACTTACATTTGACATCTAAGTAAACTTCATTACTGGACACACTACCCTGTATATTCGAGGCACGACAAAAATATTGGCCGTGCGATGCTTTGGAAATGCCCTGCAGTACCAGTGTTTGATTAGAAATAATTATGCCACGTGATGAATGCAATTGTTTATCCTATAAGAAAAGAGAAAAAGAGTCAAAAATTAAGGCTTAATTATTGTACGCTTAAGTAATATTTAAAAAATAATAACACAGACAAGAAAAATAACTTCTTAAACGAGACTAAAGTTTAAAATTTTTCAATACTTTTTTTTAAACAAAAATTAATATAAAGTTTAAGATTTCCTAAAGCACTGATAATCACAAATTGGGTGAATACCTTATTCCAGTTGTCGACATCGAGGTCACTTTAACACAATACCAAAAAATTTGGGCTTTTGTACCAGTTGTATAAAACAAGTTACTCGTGTTTATGCTATTTTTTAGACCTCAGGGAACTACAATAGATTGTCAGTAGCACAAAATTTTTCTCGAGAGCGAGTAAACAAGCCCCATTTTTTTGGTATTATCTCAAAGTGAAGTCGATGTCGACAACTACAATAAGGGTCATTATTTTACTTGTTCAGTAATAATTTCAATGTATTTTTAATAAAAAAATATTTTGCTAAGTAAAATAATGATGTATGTTCTAGCTCCGGAATCGAGTTTACACATGTTTTCTTGTGAATCCGACTGTTAAAACACATGCTCATATTCCAAATATTCTCTGCTACCCATAACTTCATCAGCAGCCATATCTATTTATGAAGTTGGGTGGAGATTAGTTTTTCATAAATAATTGTATTAATCAATTTAAATCAAACTAAACCAGCATTCAAAATTAATTAATTTAATAGCCTAAGTTCCATTTTCTTAGTTTTAATGCTGCTCATGCTAAAAGCAAAATAGTATTTTTTCTTGTTTAATTGTTTAACTATTAAAGTCATTTCTGTATTTATTTTAAAGAAACACAACACAAAAGTTAATTGTCCAAAAATTGTTAATTTGACTTTTAGCAAAAGTTTTAAATTCAAATCTAATACCAACAAAGTTGTAGTTTCCAAATAACACTCACCAATTTGAAGTTTTATCTTAAGCATGAAAATAGAAAATACTTTTTTACTTATTCTCTTGCAGCAACTACAAAATGTTTTATACATTGTGAAATGTTTTCTTTTTAATTTAGGGTTTTCGTTGTTGTTGTTGTATGTTTCAACAAAATAAAAATAATAATAATATAAAACAAAAATAAAATAGGAAAAACTAAAACTGTTTCCAAACAGCAGATACTCTAATACTTGTCCAAATATTTGGCTCAACAAATGTTTAACAAAACAAATAAAAACACACAAAAAATTCTACGAATTGCACTAAAACTTGAAGTTTGAACAAAAGCACAAAAGCTGCTTGAAAATTCCATTTAGCTAATAGCACTCACTAACATTCGCTAAAAATTACTTATTTAAGTGAGTTTCAAGATAGTTTGTGTTCAAAATAAATGTTTATATGATTTAACTAAAACATTGCAAAAATACAAAAAGAATAATATAAAAAAAAAATATTTAAAATTTTAATTTAAAATGTTAAATAATTAATTTTAATTAAGTTGCTAAACTATAGTGCTAATGGATCCTTTTAACAATGTTAACAGCAGCAGAATTGATTAAATCGATTTTAAAAAAATGATTTGAAAGCAGTAAAGGTTAAAATTGTATGTGATTGCTGTCACTTTTTTATTCATTAAGTTTTATTCCTTTAAGGTTATTCCTTTGCTTTGTTTCTGAAATGAAATAAATTTCTCCAAAATGAGAAAGTTTTAAGGACTGATTCTAGCAGATAATACAAAAATATTTTTAACATGCGAGTATAGGAGTTCTAAAATTCTACGTCTTAGATTAGAGAGAGGGACAGGGAGAGAGAGAGAGAGCGAGAGCGAAGTGGTCATTATGAGATTCCACATGGGAAACCAAGAAATCCCTGCAGGTACAGGATGTGTTCGAAAGATTTATATTTGATCTCATGAGGAACTTTTTGGGATAAAATTTAATCCTCTAATTTACCTACCGTCTGGCCCAAAAAATCGGTTATCACACGGCCATAGTCCTCTAAATTGACGGCAATGGTTATTCGGATTATCCACCACACTTTCACTAATAGAAGCGATATTTTCGACAGTGCTCACATTGGAATGATCCCTGACTACATCTGTAACAGTTCCAGTCTCATCATTTAAAGTGTGGGCATATTTAATGTAAGGAAGTTAATTGGTTTAAAACATACACTTTTTTTGGACAAATTCAGTCTTTTTTTATACCAGTATAAAGTAGACATATAGGAATTAATAATGGAATACAACGTCGGGCAAATGTCTACCTCTAGCATGTCTTCAGACGTTCACTCTTTTCACAAAATTTTGAACCACACTTTGCAATAAAGCTGCGCTTATCTCGTCAATGCAGCGCCGAATTTCATCTTTCAGAGCGTCATTTGTTTCTAGTTTGTTCACGTAAGCCCGATCTTTCAAATTAAAATTCACAAATTTCACAATTAAAATTATTTGTTCAAGAGTGTGGCGTCCCATGGTTAAAAGTTCCCAACTTTTTACTAAATAAATGTCAAAGGATGACATCTCAATTATTGACATTATTCATCGTTTGACAGCCAAGTTACTTTCTAACCTTAAATTTGCCCACCTTTTATATGACGACCATAATCACCACTTAGTAATCGAAAAGCGGCCACCACTTTTGAACCACCACCTCTGCACTAAGTTTCAACTATTTTTAGGCATTCTTCGATTGTTAAACGGTCCATATTTGTAAATGGCAAACATTTCACTAAATCAATGATACTTGAAATGACAGTTATTTGACAGATGAGAAGACTTGCCAAACCGGCCATTTTGAAATCAATGAATGGATAACTCTGTATATTTGTATATTAGACTGGTCGCAGTTTGTATGGGATTTTTTTTAATTTTTAAATATTGATTAATTCGAATATAAGGATCAAAACCTCACATACCAGCTTATTATAAGCTTTTTTCTTTGTATTTGAAAATAATTCTACAGCTCGTGATCCATTTTATCAATATTTTGGGCCGAAAGTGCTCGTTTAAGTGGAAAATGATTTAATTAATGCACAAAAATAAGAACGAATACAATTTGCTTTTAAGTTACCGGCAATTCCAAAAAAAAAAAATCGCAATATCCCAAAAATTAAATTTTTCCAGCATTTTGGCTGTATTTTTCGTATTTCTCGCCAGTCACAGATAATAATTTTGGAAATATTTAAAAATATATGTCATAAAGTGGTATGATAAATTTTTGGGTTCCATCTTTGTAATTTGAGAAAAAGAGGCCTTACATTTGATATTTACAACAAAACTTGGTCTATATTTATGATTTGATTAATAACACCAAAATTAATTGTAAATATTCTGATAAACACTTAGTAGAACGGAACAACTAGATGTTTTCGAAGGCCACTACACCATTATCATAAGCGTTCTTTGTGTTTGGTCCACTGTGTGCGGTGTCAGTTGATGTAAATTTTTGCTTTATATACTCAGCCTTTATTGCAAATATAATATGTGAATTCATTTGATTCATCGTATTATAATTTGCTGAAAGCTTTTTTTATTTCGAAACGATTTGGCTCCTTCTCTAACGAAAATTTTGAACAAAAAATTACTTTGTAATATTTCATATACATACTATTACCTTTTGAATAAGTAAAGCTAATGGGTTGGCATTTTTGTCAACTTTTTTGATAATAGCGAAATAACTAAACCATTTTTTTTTAATGTTACAATTGGGGTATTCACAAGGGTGTCCTAAGTGCCATAAATTCATAAAGTCCTAACATTTTAAACCAGTTTAAAATTATTTTTATTTTCTTTCATATAAAATGAGTACTATATTAATACAATTCTTCACTCTATGTATTTGTTACTGTCATAACTAATTATTTTGCTTTTTACTTTTCTTTTTCGACAAAATGTCCATTTACGTTTAAATAAGTGGCATTTTTCTTCAGCAAATTTCTACTCAAATCATTATGTATTGCAAAAAATATAAAAATTCGCCAGGGATTAAAATAATGGAAACAATCTCCCAAAGCTGATTATATAGACCGCAAAGAAAAGTAATAACTCGAGTATAGACATACATTATATAAATCGCGAAAACTTGCAAAAATGCGAATATCTTCAAAAAATTTCCATAGCCGCAAAAACTGTAAACGAGCAAGCTCAGTAGATTTTATGAATCAAAACTTATCTCACGCGCAGAAAATTTGCGAAAATTCGGGAATAACTTTTTAATTGAAAAAATTCTAAAATTTATTTAAAAAAATGCAAAAGACTTTTAAAAATCCGCAATTAAGAAAATTCGCAAAAACTCGGTAACATCGAAAATATATTAAAGTCTGATACTTATTAAAAAAAAGTTTAAAACTGCTAAAAAAAAAAGAATGGGGAACAATCACTTTTATTGCAAAAATTTGCAACAAATTGCAAAATTGCAAACAAGCACCAAAATTACTTACAAATACCTAAAGATATAAGAAATTATGAAAATTCGCACAAATAGATAGATGTATTAAAAATCGGTAAAATGGTAAAAAGGCAAGTCCTAAAATAACACATAAATACCTAAAGATATAAGAAATTCCAAAAAATCGGAAAAATTCGCGAAAATGAAAATTTGCAAAAACTTGCTAATACCAAAATGATAGCAAAGTGTGATATAAAATAAAAGTCGCCAAATGTGTAAAAAAGGAAAAAACTGCAACAACAAAAATACTTCAATCAGACAATGATGTGGCTTGATTCAATACTAATTTGTTAAAATTACACACAAGAGCAATAAGTTTTATCAAAAATTACCTGAATCGCAAAACTTAAAAAAATTTGCAAATAAATTCCAAAGCCTTAAAAGGATATATGGTCGAAAAAATTTTGTTTTACATATTGCAAAAATTCACAAATAATTTTCGGAACCAGATAGAAGCCGTTAAATAATTTTCGCATAATTTTGCATATTCGTACACAGAGAAAACAGTGCCTAATAAATACCTCATAAAATAGAACAAAATTAATAAGAAATCTCTATGGTTTTTTTTTCAATAAGGAAATCTTATTAATTTCATAGAGAAAACCTTTTCAAAAAAATCAAGAAGAAATCTTGTAGTTTTTATGAGGTTATCTTATTGATTTTTTCAATAATGTTTTCTTCTTGATTTTATTAGGCTATCTTATTGATTTTTTCAATAAGGGTTTCTTCTTGATTTTGTTAGTTTATCTTATTGATTTTTTCAAAAATAAAACACAATACTTATTGATTTTATTTGAAAATTTTATTTATTTTCATTTACATATATATTTACTTAGGAATACACACAATATAGTAATAATAAGTAAGTTTTGTTAGCAGTATCTTTTTCAATTTTTTTAATTACATATTTGCTTATAAATATTGGGTAGTGTGAATAAAAAAAGCATTTGCTTTTTACTTAGAAATTTGTTTGAAACAAACAAAAAGTACATATACATTTAAGACTTTACAACAAATTTTAAAGTAAAAAGCAAATGCCTTTTTTGTATTCACATTACCCATTTATACGTACTTAGGGCCATTATTACAACTTTTCGTTAGTTAAAGGCATGATTTTATCAGATATATAAATGGCTTTGCATTATAAAACCTTCATTTAATATTTTTTTGTCTATTAAGTATTATTATTATTAATAATGACATCAATAAAAAAATTAAAATTGCAGCAATGCAAAGCTATTTATCGGGCAGACAAAATCAGACAAGTAGTAATAACGGCCCTTAATATATTATAATTTTCATATATTTAAAAATTTCATATAATTAAAATTAATTAAAAATTAATCAACACACTGGTCACCCAACCTGTATTGAAAATCTCCACTCCAAGGCTCTTGTATTTCCAGAGATTATTCCTTACCAAAAAACATACTACGATTATATATGTACATAAATATAATAATAATATAGATATAGGTACGCACTATTTATAATTAGTTTTATTTTAATTTAGTTTATATTTTATGTTAGTGGAAAAATATTCAATTGTTCTTTCGACTTGTTCACTTCGCACTGGTTCACTTTCAACTAAAAGTTTAATTTTAATACATATGTACATATGTATGTATGTAAAGTAAAGAAGTAAAGTTATGAGCGGCAACACATATACAAAAATACATAAATACCCAGTTAGCCACGTCTTTAAAACATCTTCGACGACGGGTACAAGACAATGGTAAGTCGTACAAGACATATTGAAGACAGCGCCATACAAATCGTCCACGAATTTTTCATACAAATGGAGGCGAGGTTACACAAGACGAGATGAGCGACAATGTCGCTCAGATTGTCGTCCACACGGCTTTATTGAAGACAAAACGGGGGAAATTGTCGTTCAGATTGTGCTCAAAAAAGTTTAATTGATGACAAAACATGTGACATTGTCGACAATTTCCTTTAAATTGTGACATGTCGTACATTAATCGTAAAAGACAATGGGTAATATGAATAAAAAGAAGTATTTGCCTTCTACTTAAAAATTTGTTTGAAAACCCCAAATATGTGTATGTTTTTTGTATTTTTAAACAAATTTTTAAGTAAAAAGCAAATACTTTTTTTTTATTCATACTACCCAATGTCGTCTGCGACGATTTGGCTAACTGGGTATGAATATTGAAGTCTCTGCAGCAGAGATATTACGGAACAAAAACGAAAAAATCATTAAAAAATTGTCTCTATGTTTATTTATATAGATGCATACATACATAAATGTACGTACATACATAAATGAAATAACAAGAAACCTAATAAAATCAAGAAGATTTCCTTATTAAAAAAATCAATAAGATGCTTTACACATAATCATATAGGAACCTAATAAATTCAAGAAGAAAACCGTATTGAAAAAATCAATAAGATAGCCTAATAAAATCAAGAAGAAACCCTTTTTAAAAAAATCAATAAGGCAACCTAATAAAATCAATAAGAAATCTCTATAGTTTACAATTTATAAGAAAACCTAATAGAATCAAGAAGTTTTTCTCTATGGAATGTTTTTTTGGTGCCAAAAATAACGGAAATTGAGTAAAAAAAGTTGTGAATAATAAGATTTCTTCTTGATTTTATGTGGTTTTTTTCTTGATAAAATTAATCAGATTTTCCACATAAAAACAATAAGGAATCTCTATGAAAAAATCTTCGCTTCTTTCTGCTGGGATACCCCTTAGCCTAAAAACGTTTCATAGAGAAAATCTTATTGATTCTATGAGGCAGTTTTTTCTCTGTGTACCAAATATTATTTATTTTTTGTAATATTTTTTCTCATTTGTTTTGTTTCAACTAACACACTAAAATATGAGGGGTTGCTCACAGCAGTCGTATTTTAAACCAGTTTAAAAATGTATAACATTATAACGTTATGACTTTAACACTACCATTTGAATACCCCAAATGTTTTTTAATGTTACAAATTTTGTTCCTAGTGCATAATAAGTTTTCTTTTCTAAGTCTAACTAGATTTGACTTCTCCATTAGCAGAACTTCTCCATTAGAAGGTTTGTAAGAAACCCAAAATTACAATTTTTTCTTGAATATTTCCTAAACCACACGCGAATAGAAAAAAAATCCACTTGCAAAAAAATCATTTTTATCAGATCAGAACAGTGATGCATTTTGAGTTTTTTTGTTTTTGAAAATTAAGGATTTCAAAGGGCCAAAATACCTTTGATAGGGCCAAAAAAAATTTTAATATATTTGATTACAATTTTTTTATTTAAGTAAAATCAAAAGTGTGTAATAGTAATACGATGAATGTGTTTTATTTTGTTTAGAGCAAAAACAAATATTAGCGACAAAAATTCAAGTTTGTTTAAAAGGGTTTTTTGTTATATTAAAGTAAATACATATTTTATGTGTATGTATGTTGCTTAAAAAAAATTAATTTTAGTTAAAAAAAAATATTCTAATTCTATTCTAATATGTGATTCCAATTTTATTGTATATAATATAATAATAAATTTTTAGTCCAATTTGTTCCTGTTTAAAAGGGTGATACAGTATTTGCATAAGACGATTTATTATACAAATTAGTCTTTATCATATTTCGGGAAGAAAAGATTCTTTCCACACATACTGAGGAGCTCCTTGAACAACTCTGCATAAATTTGTATGCAACGGTTTATCTAAACGATTTTTAATTTTAGAAATATTTTTCCAAAATTTACTCCTGCTTAAATCTTTGAATTTTTTACATTCCGCATCTTCCAAAAGATCCCTAGACTAAAATCTTGCAAAATAAAAGTAATTTTTAAAACAGGAGAAAACTACATTAAAAAAATGTGATCAAAGGTTTGAAGTAGTTAGTTGGATTTTGAGCTGAAAGGGCTCAAATAGCTCAGATAGTACCACAGGGCCATCAATCATCCAAAAGTGCCACATTTTGCATCACTGGATCAGAAACATCAGCTTGGCATCGCTTTTAATTTTTCATTAAATGAAAGGTTGTCTACTTTGGGGGTTTGTGTCTCCGCACCATTTTTAAGATATATAGTCAATTCCAAACTTAAGCTCTGTGACACCTCCTCAACTGCTGTATGAAATTTCATAACAATCGGATGGTGCGTTTAGAAACTGCAGAATTACTTCCATTTGTTTCTTTTTTTTTCAAAACCCCACTATGTATCGGGTACTTTAGGCCCCACTAGGCACCAGAAGGCACCGTCGGATCGAGCTAAAAACTAAGACCATATTTATGACAGCAAACCTCACTCATATTTTAGAGAGTGCAAACATATCAGTTAAAAGAAAAAAATTTTACGACCAGTCTAATGCAAATATATGTATACTAGAGGTGAGCACAAAACATTTGTAACAAACATGATGTACATATATTATTGAGATGTTTTTTTATTGCTCTTGATTTTATGAGAACTCTTATCAAAAAGATGCAACAGCATTTTGTACCTGCCAAGCAAGGGTATTATTTATTGTTTGTGTCGAGGCAACTTCACTATTGCATACCCATTGACAATAGTGCCAAATAAAATTAAATAATCTTTATATACATATGTGTAAAAGAAATAATGCAGATTCTTTGAATGTTTTCTAAATTTTATAGCTTATTAATTTAACACTTTAAAAAAGAAAGAATAAAAATTATATCTTTTACCATAGATATATTTTTCAGACTCTTTATTATCACATAATATATTATGAAATTTTGAATTTGTGAAATGAACTATGGTGCGCAATAAAAATACTGCAAATTTGATGCAGCTTCCTATTTAACTGTTGTACAATAAGTTTGTTGATTTTTTGTTTCATTGTTATGCACATTTGCTGTAACAATCAATTTCAATTAGTACTACAAACAATATGAGGTCAATACTGTGGACTTTTTAACGTCTTGCGCTCCCATCTAGTATATAATCGATAGGTACGTCGATCAAGGATATATAAGATTCGGACCAGCTAAAAATATCACAAATTTTTCTTTCATACCTTTATTATTTTTAAATATGCTCGTAATACTTTTCGTCTGTGGGCACTTCTTTCTTTATAGAGAAGAAGCTGGAGTCAAAAATCATTACGACTACTGTATATTCCATTGATTTTGGTTTTCAAGTACAATCAACAACTAAAATTTTATATCCAATTACGACTATTATCATTCGATAATTTTGTTAAAGCGGCAACGAAAGTTGTTGAAAATAATTTTAATTTTTTGATAAATGTTAACGCTGTGCAGTTAAGGTTTAAAATAAATTATTTTAAACAAAGATTTAATCTACTTAGGATTTATTGGCTATTATTGAAAGATTATTTTAATGAGTATGTATAACAAGTCTAGAAGAAAAGAAAAATGAAAAGTTAAAATTTTTTTAAGCTCTTCACTTAAGAACAAAAGAAATCAAAATAAAAATATAGCAGGCGGAGTATAAAAAGATTTTTTTTAAAGCTAAACATTTTATTTTGCCAACAATAAGCATAAGTGGGGATTTTGAACTTATTAACAATTTAAATTTTATTGTGCATGAAAAGTTATTAACTTTCATTTCATGCTCCCGACTTACAGCAGAAAAGTAAAGTAAAAATAAAACTATTTCATACAAAGCAATTTTTGCTTTCACGTCTCTTTTATTTTAAATCTGTTTAGCAAACTCTTTACAGCAGAATTAAAGGAAGTAACAATGACGGCAGCGAAAATGTAGCAGAATATCTAAATGTTCAGCTACACCCACTGATTAGTAGCGTATTTTTTTCGTTTTGTTATTTAAATTGCCTTTTATGCAACGATTACTTCTAGACAATTTAATTTTTTTCTTTTGTGCTTATTTTTTCTTGTGCTTCCCCCCCCCCCCCCTCCCTGAATCACTTGTTTGTTTGTCCTGCGTTTGTGCTGATTGTTTGGCTTCTGCGAAAAACACAAACGAAGCAAATAAATGATTTTCCATTTGAACTGCTCGCAAAATACAAGAAATAGTAAAAAAAAACTGTACTAAAACAATCAACCAAAGATCTACTACTCACTGAGAGCTGCTTGCTCTCTATGAAAACAAAGCAAATAAACACACAAACATACATACATATGTACAAACTTAAGTACATACATATGTATGTATGTATGTATATCTGCATCCGCTGTATGCGATTACATGTCTATGCGAGTAATATGCTATAACGGCAGTTATTTTTCTCTAGCGAAAAATTACTGCTACTCTAGCAGTAGCATCCCTGAAGGAAATGTCACTAGTGAATCAGTACTGATTCCATACTGACATTGTCACCAGCACTACTGACTTACTATACCCCAGACAATGCTCTGTGTAATGGACATTTAACACGTGCGTGTCATTGCGAATGCACTAGTACTATAAGTACTACTGACTAGGTACTCCACTTTGGGACATGTGTAGACATTGCAACCAGAAATTCACTATAGACTCTGGTACTACTGACTAGGTACTCCACTTGGGGACATGCGTAGACATTGGAACCAGAGATTCACTATAGACTATGGTACTACTGACTAGGTAGTCTACTTGGGAACATGTGTAGACATTGGAACCAGAGATTCACTATAGATTATGGTGCTACTGACTAGGTAGTCCACTTGGGGACATGTACATTAAAACAAGATATTCACTATTTAATATTTTATTTGTTTAAGTTAAAAAGGTACAAATAAGGCTTGTTGGATGACTTTTGTACTATTAGTATGTACTTATTTTGGCTTATTTCTCCAAGGCTAGCTAAACCTTTTTGTTATTTAAATTAAGTAAACGTTTACAAAGGAACAATTTACACTATCACATATTGCTTAAATGTTAAAATATGTATGTATATTTTTAAAAGCACATTCATCCGAGGCAGGCTAAACCTTTCGAAAATTATTATCAAATAATTTACATACTTAGATAAGTTACTCCTTTTCGGAAAAGTCTTCATCTTTATTATTTTTATTAGCCTTGTTGCGACTTGTCTGTTTAAAAAACTTTTTTTTCTGCCGTTGAAAAGCTGCTCTTAAAATTTTGTCAGCTGACTCGTTAAAAGTTCATATCACATCTGCGTATTAAAATATATGGTATTTTTTAATAAAAAATTCACAAAACTTTAGAAAAATATTACCTATCATAGTTGTACATACGTTGCTGTATACATATATTGAGTTTGAATACCTATGTGGCAATAACTCCCGGGGAATACTTTTCTTGTTGAAACATGTTCCCTTTTGCCCGTCGAGGCCTTCTTCAAGTAAAATAGCAAGCAGTATTTCCAAAGATTTTCTTGAAGGACATGTCTCAAAATACCATTTTTTTCAATTTTTCGCGCAAGAGCAACTTTGATACACGAGAATCTTCATAAGAATGTACAATATCTTCCACGGGCTCTATACAATTTCTAGACGTTGGAATTTCAGTATAATTTGCTTCGTTCTGCCCGCTTATTCTATTTTTATACAAAACTGACTGCTTCTTCACTAATCTTTTATAATTTCTATTGCTCATACACTTTGATATACATATGTACATACATACTTACATTAATCAAATTATTCAAACATATAAATGTATAATACGTACATTAAAATTAATTTAAAATTATTTTAATATATATTTTTACGTTTTATTTTATTTTCACACAGCCAACTCTTTTTCTCACTAAACAAAATGATATTGCAAAAGAAAATGAAAAGACGCTGATTTCTACAATCAGTGAACGAAGCCAATGCTTTTCTATTGACGGCGGCAAATTAAATAGTGTATAGCTTTGTGAAATTACCATTATAAATGGTTGACAAAGTGTTGACTTTTCTACACTTGACACCTGGCTTCCTTCAGGGATAGTATACATGACACACACACACATACACACACATATATACATATTCCCAGTTGACCTGAGATTCGATAAAAACGAATGCTCACTAAAGCGAAGAAATTTCGAAATAAAATTCATCGATATATGTTCGCTAAGCTAAGAAAGTTCGAATGTTCGCTAAAACTTCGAGCTTCGAACTTCTCTCGATAGTTTTTCGAATGTGTGACGGTAGCCGAGTGGATGTGTATCAGCCTGTTAGTCTAGAGGTAGCAAGTTCGATGCATGACAGCACTGCAAGTTAAAAAATAAAATAAGAACACATACCTACATATCGCACATCCAGTTCAAAAGTGTCATAACTCAAAAAAACTAGTTTTGCAGAAAACACGTTTAAAGTTTTCAATTTACATACAACTCAATGAAGGCATGAACAAATATTCTTCTCTCAGGAGGTGATAGTAAAAGCTATTTATATGAAATTTGTATGCAAGATAAAATACGAAATGCATTATTATTCTGCATTATTAACTCAAAAAACGAATTTTTTTTAGTTATGCCACTATTGAACTGAATGTGCGATATGTGCAATAATTGCACAGAAAAAAATTTGCAATGATAGCCTAGTGGATGTGTGTCAGTCTGTTAGAATGGAGGTACCATGTTCAAATCCTGCATCGTAAGTTAAGGTATTAAAAAAAAAATAGATAAAATAAGTAAATTAAAATAAATGAATAAAATAAAAAAATAAAGTTACTTTTTTACTTTTTCTGATGCCTTTTTGAGGTATCGAAATTAGTTCGATATTTCCTCACTTTTAATATTGCTAGCGAAACTTCGACATCGAATGTTTTTTGGGACAAAACTGAGCGACAGGTGAACATTTTTCGATTCATTTTTGAGTATCACTCTCGATAGTTTTACACTATAAATGTTCGAGATATATTCGAAATCGATATCATTAACGAAAGCCGTGGTCAACTGGGTTAGAAACAAAAGAGTTAATATTATATATACATACACACATATCCGTACATATATCCATATGTGCTGGTATGTATATACGGACGAGTATATTTAAGTATTTGAAAGCATATCTATCTAAGGCATTATGTATATAAAACAATTCCAAACAATTTACCATAAGTCGTTTTGTTACTGGAAAACAACAATATGCTTTAGTCTATACTAGCACACACATATACATATAATCGTACATACAGTTAATCTAACACACAAACACACACGCACTTGCACAATAAGGTTGAAAGCGTATTAGGAACAGCGATGCCAACTTGGTGCTATTGGCACTATTTTTAGTGTTTTTTGAAGACTCA
Source organism: Tachina grossa (assembly GCA_949987645.1). Classification (NCBI taxonomy): domain Eukaryota; kingdom Metazoa; phylum Arthropoda; class Insecta; order Diptera; family Tachinidae; genus Tachina; species Tachina grossa. The sequence continues at coordinate 131,447,383 of OX465278.1, read as the reverse complement.
AAACGCCAAGTTTTCAGCGTTAGTGCCAAACTAAGAAAAAGCACTAAGTAGTGCTTTTAAGAAATTTGAGTATTTCTTAAAATTACTTTAATAAAAACTTGGTGTATTTATTTTTTCAGTCTAAAGCATACCTTTTTCATCTGATATATTTCATTAAAGATGATATTATTGCAGAAATAGAGAATTGCTTAGGAAATATTAAACATTATTAAACTTTACTGGTTTGAATCTTCAGTCCTTTTTCACATTAGTGCTTTTGCGCTTTTTAGATATCAAAATTACGCTTTTAAGTGCTCTTTTTTAATTTTGATGTGCTTTTAGAGCCAAAAAAGTTGGCATCACTGATTAGGAAGACCTTAACAGAAAAATACAAAATAAATATGCTATAAACATAATTTTATAACATTTTACATTTTTAAGTCCGAAACAGGGATCTTCTAGTTACGTCCTTTTTTGTTTTCTTTAAATGTTCCCAGCAAAAAATTAACATACAACATTGATGAACTCAGCTCCAAGTAGTTCTATTTATGCGCTTAAAAGGTTGTCTACAACAATGTTTGATATAAACAACAGTCTTAGGACAATTTTCACAACTTGCCTTTAGTTAAACGTAGGATTTTGTCTGTCCAATAATTATCTTTGCATTATTACAATATCAATATCTATAATAATATTTTAATGCATAAAAAAGATAATAAAAGAAATTTTATAATGCAAAACCATTCATCGGGCAGACAAAATCCTGCCTTTAACTAAAAGCAAATTGTGAAAATGGCCCTTAGAATATTAAATTCAGTACCTGTAGTGATTTGTATGCAATAAACTAGCTCCGAATTTCTTTTTTTTTTTTGCTGGGTTATATTTAAATTTATAATTTGTTTACGCTTTAATGAAGAAACTTACAAAGTTATACATATGAAGTGGTTATTATTGGAAAATTCTTAAGTGCAATCAAATCATAATTATATCGAAAAGACTATCGAAGGAATTCTCGAAATTTTCAGAATGCTTTAATTTACCGCCGTATTTCTATAACTAATGGCGAGCACAAAATTGCAAATGGTTTAAAAAGCTTTTCTGACATAACTCAGGTTTTTTATGCTGAAGAAGTAAGTAAGTTTTTGGCGCCAGCAGCTCCGAACGTACTCAAGGAATGAGCAATCAAAAATTTAGCATTTCTTTCAAGATCTCTCACTAAAGGGAAAAAGAAGTTTTAATAAAGTTCTATAGTTTTTAAAAGATAATTTTTCTAAAAATGTACTCTTTCTAAAAAGGTACTTTTTCTAAAAAATTAATTTTTCTAAGACTGTACTTTTTCTAAAAATGTACTTTTTCTAAAATGGTACTTTTTCTAAAAATTTACTTTTCTAATAAGGTCCTTTTTCTAAAAATGTACTTTTTCTAAAAATGTACTTTTTCTAAAAAAGTCCTTTTTCTAAAAAAGTACTTTTTCTTAAAAGGTACTTTTTCTTAAAAGGTACTTTTTCTAAAAAGTTAATTATTCTAAAAATGTACTTTTTCTAATAAGGTATTTTTTCTGAAAAGTTACTTTGTCTTAAAAGGTACTTTTTTAAAAATGTGCTTTTTCTAGAAAGGTACTTTTTCTAAAGAGGTACTTTGTCTAAAAAGGTACTTTTTCTAACTTTTGCTACAAATTTATTTTTTCTAAGAATGTAATGTATGTGAATTAAACATATATATATTTTTTAATTTCACGAATATTATAGGATTTTTTAACATACTTTACTGAATTATTCTTAATTAAATTGATTATATTACTACTATTGCTATTGATCTGGACTATCAGAATACTTACTGATTTTTGAAATTCCTATGATTGTAATTACTTTTTTGAACACTATGGTTGGGGGACCAATAAAAGATTTCTTTTTTTATAATTAAAAATTTTTATTTTTTATAATGAAAAAAAAAATAAAAAAATATATATATATTTTTATAATGAAAATTTCTATTTTTAACCCCCGACTAAAAAAAGGGGTGTTATAAGTTTGTAGTGTGTGTCTGTGTATCTGTGTGTCTGTCCGTGTCCACGTACAGGCCAAACGGCTGGACCGATTTTCATTTAGTTTTTTCTGTTTGAAAGATGGCTTGATCGAGAGGGTTCTTAGCTATGTTTGAAGAAAATCGGTCCAGCCGCTTAGAAGATATAACATCTTTTCTGAAAAAAGTCGGGGGTTTTTAAAATTTTTAATTTTTGTTATTGTAGTTAAAATTTATATTTTTGTAATTAATATATTTTAATTTATATACATGGGCATTATTAACATTAAGTAATATATGTGTAAGTTTGGCCTTTTAGGCTTTATATTACTTTGAATGAACAAATAAATAAAATAAATAAATAAAATAAATAATATTTCTAAGAAGGTACTATTTCTAAAAAGGTACTTTTTCTAATAAAGTATTTTTTTTTCTAAAAAGGTACAGGCTTAAGCCCAGTGCGGAGTTGTTACGGAATTTCACGTTTGTAAATTTACATTTATTTCTACACGGAAAAATTATCGTGTAGCCTTTTGTATAGAATTATGTTTGATTACATACAAACTCATTTATTTTTAACCCCCGACTAAAAAAGGGGTGTTATAAGTTTGTAGTGTGTGTCTGTGGCTCAGTGTATCTGTGTTCACGTACAGGCCAAACAGCTGGACCGATTTTCATTTAGTTTTTTCTGTTTGAAAGATGACTTGATCGAGAGGGTTCTTAGCTATGTTTGAAAAAAAATCGGTCCAGCCGTTTAGAAGATATAACATCTTTTCTGAAAAAAGTCGGTGGTTTTTAAAATTTTTAATTTTTGTTATTTAATTTACAACACACAAAAACAAAAAAATTAATTAAAATTTGATGAAAATTAGAAAAACCGAAAATTCCGTTACCAAAAACAATTGTCTAAACATTAATTTTTGTTTCAGTTGACTGAAAAAAAGTCTCCACTCATATTCATTATATCCCTAAGATAGATAATGTATTTCAAAAATTCCGTGTATTTTTCTTTTCAAAGTCCTTACTAGCAAATGGAAATTTCTTTATGAAATTTACCAACCTGAATTTTCACTTACAGATTGTATGAGAACCTGAAATTTCGTATGAACTCCGTACCAGGCTTTAATTGTAAGTACTAAATTTTTGTAGGAAAATTGGATGAATATAAAAACCCTTGAGTAAACATCTTTCTAATATACTCGTATAAAATATGTTTAGTAAAAAAATAGAAAAACTAAGTTTTAATTAGTTACTTTTATTTACTAAAAGAAGTCCAAATTTTCCAGCCCTGTAACCGTCATTTTGATTTTGCTGATTTTCAGTACCAAATTGAGACAAAATTAGTCCACGATCAAAATATCTAGTTTTTGTGGGGTCTAGGAAAATCGATTTCATATACAGACTTAAGGACAACGATTGTGGATTTGTTAATATCTCTCTCTCTCTCTCTCTCTCTCTCTCTGTCTCTCTCTCTGGCTCAATGTTTTAAAAATCATGAATTTTTTGTGAGACCTCAGCTTTAGACTTCATATCAGCTGTTTGGTGTAAACAGAGACTTTTGCCACTTCACCATCGTATTTTCAAAAAATTTTAGGTGAATATTTCTTTAAATATTAACATTAATATACTAGAACTTATCGTGAGTTTCTTTTTATTTCTTTTTTCTTTTTAATGTATTTTGCATGTAAAACTTAACATTAATAACGTATACGAGCAGTTCCTTCCTAATGTTTATGTGTGTGCATTCATTTATAGATAACCTCATGATCTTTGTTGACAGAAGGGGGTTTTTCATCACAAATTTTTATAGCCACGTGTATATATATGTATATGTATATCTGTATGTGTGTCTACTATGTAGTGATAGTATATTCTCAGTTCTTCTATTTCATTTCCCACACAGCACTTTTGCTGTAACAACTCTTTATACATTCTTTTTTCATTAGACGTTTTATTGCATCTGAAATATCAGCAACGACCATAAATATGCAATGACATTTTAAGCTTATAAAACAACAACAATAGCAGCAATAACAGCAACAATAACAACAGCTTTAAGTAACATCAACGATAACTGTTAAAACAACAGAAGACGCAACAACAAGCAAAAGCAAAATAACCACTACTACACACCAGTGTGCACACTTAATTTTTTTTAAATTCGGTAGAATCGGCAAAAAAAAATCGGTAGATTTGAATGAAATTCGGTAGAAAATTTTTTTTATTCAGAGAAACATAAAAAATAACAATTCAAAGAAACATAAAAAATAACAAAATATATGTACTCATATATAAAGGGTAAGTGCAAGGAGTATCAAACTAAACAGGTTCCAAAACTAAACAGGTTCCAAACTAAACAGGTTCCAACTTCACATGTGATTGGAAATAAAACTGTCATAAACAATGAAGCATTTCCAATAAAAAACAAAACGTGTCATCCCCAGTTATTTGCCCGTACCCTTTATATAGATATGCTATGCATATATAAAATAATATACATAAATAACAAGAATTCAGTTTTTGTACATAGGCTTTATAAAGCTACTAAAATAACTTTTATTTGACAAACATTTGTAACTACAAAGATTATATGTAAGATCCATTTATGAATTTAAACTTTGGTGCAAAAATTATTAAAACATTGGCAGGAATAAATATTTCATCCCCAAGGCACAATTCTTTGGCAAATATTAGGTTAGTTATAGTTTCAGTTTTTAACTGATTTCTTTGATCTGTTTTAATGATTTTCATTCCAGAAAATGACCGCTCTGCGGCCGCACTGCTATGTGACAAAATAGGCAATTTACACATATATCGACTTAAATTACTAAATAACAATATTCGGTAGATTTCAGGCCTTGTTCGGTAGAATTGGTAGATTGTTAAATTCACAAACATATTCGGTAGAATCTACCGAATATCGGTAGAAGTGTGCACACTGCTACACACACGAGCATACAAACACACACACACACACACATCCAGAGGCACTCTCGCAAAACAACATTATTATTATGCTCTTATTTGGTTTCATAAATTGTGAATGTGTGTGATGTGACCAGAGATTTCCAATGAAATGATTTTCTAAACACTTGATGCATAAGCTTTCTGATTTGTTGAAAAGAAAAATTTAATTCATTTAAAAGTTAAATATTAGTGTATGTATGTATGTTTGCTGCCGAGAATATGAGAATATAAAATTGCATTCTCAAATTTAGATCCTAACTATAAGAATGTGAGTTTTGGAATCACTGCCTAAAAGTATGCTGTTACTTATGTACATATTAAATACAAAAACAACAACAGCAATAGTTTTATAGAAAAACCAACAGCAGAGCAAATCTTAGCTAACTGAACTTTTAAGCCAAAAAAGGGTTTAATTCAATGTTGTGCATGATTATTTGAGTGTGTGTATGTGTGTGTGTTTGTTGGTTTGTTTATATCAACGTATGTTCCCCACAATATGTTTTCACTTTTTTCTTCTAGTTATTGTTATGTTGGTAGTAAAAGTGGTTTATGCACAAACACAAGCAAAATAAACAATTGCAATTTTGCATAATAAATTTCTTTTAAACTGAAATTATTTTTGACATTTTGGGGGGAAGAAAATAAAACGAGCGAGCATTTAAAAATGATAGTGCAACACATGCACCACACATTTTGACCAATAGATATAATAAACTTTTTTTAATTTTCCGCAGAACTGTCTTCCACATTTTGAACACCGAAAATCGGACAGTGCTTTGACGTATTCTAATAACAAGTTTGAAAATTTTATTTAAAAGGAGTTCGCATACTCTTGCAAATATTAATTCTGTTTTATTGCAAAATACGAAGCAGAAGGAAACATTCTCTTAAAAAATATTTAACAAAATTTTTTAGAAATTATATTCTTATACGGGATTTACACTATGACTTTTTCCCCTGCATTTTTCTTGAATTCTCTTTTGTGTTGCTACCCCTTTGATTGCCTTTGTACCCCGTTTGCCAATAAACTTTAGAAAAGTCACAATAAAAAGTCACAATGTGAATACCGTATTACAGACTTATTTATAAAAATTAGCAAAGTGGTTATACTTTTTAAGAAGAATTCTGTATGAAAATTTGTTTTAAATTTTTAAAGCCTTAAAAAATTTTGATTTCAATTCAATAGTACTCTTGTAGTCGGAGGATCGCAGGTTCGAATCATGGAGAAAAATCAAAGTATTTTTTTTTAAACAAAACTTTTCAAATTAATTTTGTGTTATATGATGAATTAAATAACGTTGAACTAAAATTTTATTCATTTATTTGATTTATTTTGAGTTCCCAGTTCAAATCTTGATGCCGGTGAAAGCCAATTATACACAAAAAAAAAAGAATTTTTATGATGCCTGTGCCAGCCAAACATACGTACATATATAAATTAAATAATTGATTAAATACATTTACTACATTTAATTAAATTCATGTTGTTTCAACATGAAATAAAGTATTTCAAAAGGAAAAATTTATTTGAAAATTGCTATAAATCATGTAAGATTAACATGAAACGCATATGCAGCAAAGTCATTGCCAAAAAAAGGTTACATTAACCTTGTTCCGGAAGATTTTAAGTTGAAAACTGTATTTTACAGGAAGTTCTTGTGTTTCGAAAAACACAAATAATGAGTAAATAAATCATTAGAAAACTTTTTAATACTGAATTTAAATAAATTTATTTATGCAGCCTCGCAATGCGGTGTTGCCAGGTAGCACTCTTTCTTGTTCCCAAGGAATTTAAGATTGGAGGATTTTTTTCCCAAAAAAATTATTTTTCGTGAGAAACAAATTCCGAGGGAGTATTCATGAGTGAGCTGTAAGTTTCAAGCTGAGGCTGTCTGAAAAAAAATATTTTTTAAATAAAATATTTTGTTTTTTTTTTAATTACTTAATATTCCCTCTCTTCTCCATATTATACACAATTTTCTTCTTTTTGTTAAATAACTCAAAAAACGTTTTAATTTATATTTCTAAATTTTCCTTTTTTATGCTGCACTGAGCACGTTGCTTGTAAACGTCAACTTCGGCTGCCAATAAATCTTCTGGGGCCTAATTCCTGCACTCGTGATCGGAATTGCAGTCGAATAGAAATTAATTCCGATGGCAAGAAATTTTCTGATGATGTCACTCGCTACCAAGCGAATCGAGTTTTGGTTTTAGTGTTGGAAAAAGGCAAATATATTTATATATAAATTCATTTCACAACACTGAATAAATTGTAAGCAAAAGCATATGTTTGTATATATATGTATGTATGCAAAAAAATATGTATGTACGTACATACACACGTATATGAAGAAAAAAGAAACGAATACATAAATGTTATTTTCATTTTCATTTTATTAATAACTAAATAATAATAAATTAGTGCAAAGTAAGAGAATAGAGCACTAGCCACATGTTCGATTCTTTTATTGCTTGATCAGAAGCATTTAATTTGTTATTTAGGTGCTCCCAGAGTTGGTTGATTTTTTTTTATTTTCCCCGAGACAACTCTTGGGCAAAACATTATCAGCCTAACTCACGATGTCGATCGACAACTCGATCGACTGACGACAAGTCACTCATTAGAGTTCGTTTGAGCGACCCACTAACTATCGACTTGTCGGTCGTCAGGCTTTACGTTGTTAACGTAATGCATTTACTCATTGTCAAATTAGCATATTGCCATATCAAAAATTTCACAAATAAAACGCTACTTTACAAATAAAAAGCGCCGAAATGTGAAAAGTATTCCATAAAAAAAGCAACTCTATGCTACTTAAAGTTTCTACAAATAAATAATAAAAATAACAACAATGATACGCATAAGACAATACAAAAAAAAATCAAAAAGTTATTTTAAAAATTTTGTGTGTGAAATATAAATAAATATATATAAAATAATGCAAGCGGATTGTAATGAAGAATGGACGGGAGTAGCACCAATGGGACAAGCAATCTATTGAAGTGGAAAGAGTAATGTGCCTAATTGAGTGTTTGGAATTCGTTAGATAAATTGCACGTATACACATTCATACATACATATACATATATGTATGTATGTATTTATGTATGTAATTCAAAAAGAATTATGTGACAAAAATGCATGCTTGTGAGTTAAAGAAATAAAATAAACGCAAAAAAAATTAACATTTTTATTTTTGATTTTCATATATGTAAATTTTTTTAAAAATTTGGTATTTATGTGTACTTTTTTGTTTTGTCGACAAGCACAAACCAAGTGACTGATTTTGACATTTGTTGTCGTTTAATTTTCATATTGGGTACCAAATTTGTATGGAAATGGTTACGTCATCGTTCGCATGCATTGTCGATCGACTTGTCGTGCTGAACAAGTTTAGTGGGTCCCAAATCAGCTGTTTATCGTTAAAAATTATTGCGAACGACAACGTTCGATATCGTGGGTTTGGCTGTATGTATTTGCCAAGCCAGTGTGTTTTGTTATATTTAAAGTCAACTAGAAATTTTTTAATTTGTATTTTTTTATACGTACATTTGTGCATTCATTCCCCCCCCCCCCCAGGGGAGTCTATTTTTGATTACGGGTGTGGCAACCCCGGGGCCCCAGCTGGGGTGATGTGGCTTTTTCCATTGACGTACCTTTGGTACATTACCCATAGAACTTATGTGTTACTACCCAATCTCTGAACATAAACAGAGCAAAGGATGTGCACATATTTATAAAAGGAAGACAGGTCCTGTTGATGTCAGTTAGGTGCAGCATCACCTAGAACTGCCCCTGAGTTCAAAAGACGATAGAGGTGAAGACCTTGTGGTGGAACTTCGAGGTCTGACCAGAGGCTACTTCTGGTGCCACGGGTGCCGGTTGCCCGACAGTCGAGCTGCTTTGAGTGCATGTAGCGGTCGTCAGTTTCCTTTGCTAAAATGCCGAGTTCGTCCTACCCCAATGGGGTATACCCCACGGGGTTAAAGGGATGATTTTGGTATGTGTGGAGTAGGCACTGGTTATTTGGCGACACAGGCATGGGTTCATCTCGGATGAGTGGTTGAGCTGTGCCGGCAATGGTTGAGGAATTCTCTTGGGGACCTCGCTATGGGTGTATACACAACACTTTAGCGTGGAACCCGGAGAATTATCGTGGTGGCTGTGGTTGCTACCAAAATCGCTGGGAGAATAGTCTTGGCTTCCCAGTGTGAAATCAATGCTAGTGATTGGTCTGACGCGGTCAGCCAGACACTATTCTAGATGCTGTTGCCATTCAACAGAAGCTGCTATGGACACGGACATAGCAGCAGAGTTTAGATAGCTCAAATTACCTCAGCAAGGTAATTGAATATAGTACAGGGATAACTATGTATATTAAAAGATTGCAACCTGTGTGCCTTATGGAGTGGGCTATAGGTTCATTCTAATAGGGTGCATGGGGGCGTTGGTCTGGCGTCTAACCCACACCCAGTGCTTTGGCGCACGTGAGATTAGGCCGTAATGGCAAGTACTCACGTAAAGCAATCGCACATCTGTGCATTCAATCATTTTTAAATAAATAAGTAAAATATTGAACATACATTTTCTATTTCTTCGTTTTTTCTATGTTAAAAATGATTTCGAATGCCTTTTTGCTTGCGAGTAAAAACACGAACGGTTGCATTCGAATACATGCACGTTATCGAATGCTGTCATTAGAAATTTCAATATGTGTTACTCGAAACCGAATGCGAAAATCCCAAAAGTTAAAAAACTCGCACATTCGAGTAATAACTCGCTCGCAATCGAATGCGGGAATTAGGCCCCTGATATTTGTCTTTTACAAAAACAAAATATGCAGTTACATATTTGCTTTAATATGTTCTTAATAGAACGTCATTAACAAAAACATTATTATCGTTGGTGAAAAAAATTATTTTTGGTTAGAATTTCGGGTCAAATTATCTACTATGCACTGGTGGAAAGAGCTACATTTGATGCTGTAAGAACAATTGCGTGTCAAGTTGTCATCGCAGTAAATTTTGTGTATTCGTTAGCACATTAGGGAACGCTAAGTTTTGCTTAATTTTCATATAATTCTTCGAGGACATGCAAGAAAGACTGTTTATTTTCATCATAAAGTTTTATATATTTTATTACTTAATAACTAGCGTGAAATATTAACAAGCCTTTTTGCTTTATCTACCAGAAAATCTCTTTTGACAAATAATAGCTAATTATGTAACACCCTTTGTGTATATAGTTGACTGCTTTGATGAACACGTTTTACGGTGTTGTATGCAGCTTTGTTTCCTGTTTGTTATATATACTACTAAATTATTACTTCAGCCCTTAGTGAAAGAGTGTAGTCTTAAGCAGCAAAACCTTTCATTAAATACACATTGTCTACAACCCTTACTGCCACAACATCTTACAGCAGCAGACAGGATTTTGTCGAAGAGTGCTAACAAAAATATAAAATAATATGCCGCTTAAGAGCAAATTAAACACGTGAAAAAAAAAACATTTAAACTCGGGAATTTTTTTTCTTTATTGTCTCAAGTGCTACTTTAATAAGTTGCACACAATAAAAACAGTTAAAATAAAAATTAAAGAAAAATTATTTATAAGAAGCTTTGAAAAGCAAACTTGCACAGAATTCCTAATATTTATTTATTATTTTAAATTTTTTATTTTTCTCAAGAGGGATTTTTGCAAAAGTAAAAAAGCAATGTAACAAAAAATTGCTACACTAAATATTATAAATTTGCAAAAAATAAAAATTATATATAAAGTTTTATTTGAGCAAATTGTATTTGCGTATATTTAAGAAGCTTTAAAGGACTTTTTTAACTTGAATTTGAAAATAAGCATCATAACAATAGAGAATTGAGGAAATTCAATGTCAAAAAACTAATGCAATATAAAAAAACATAATATCAAATAAGAAATTTATAATGTATGTTATATTCAAAGAGAAATCTGTATTACGACTGTTAAGCTTAACCTTCATAGGGTCTTTGGGTCAATTTTGACCCATTTCAGGAAAAAACTTTGATTTTTTCTGAAAATTAGTGATTGATCTATGTCATATTTTCTGACTTTTATTTAATTTTATATCTTAACAGATATAGTAGGTTTATATATCCGCAAACTTGCCAAACAAAATTGTATGCAAGATTTTACACTAGAGATCTTGGGGTCAAATTTGACCCGTTTTAAAGTTTGAAAGTGTTGTGTCTGGTATTTCTTGCAATATAATGAAAGATAATGAAATAGAAAATGGCCTGCATACATTATCAGACGATTTTGAAAATATAACATGACTGCAGATATTTTTTTTACATCTTATCGGTTGAACAATAAATACTGAGATCACAAATCACTTTAGTTCAAACTACACATAAAAATATAAATGAGTTACTACCAGATATAGTACATGTGTTATTATCATGCGTGTTTATCATTATTTTTGTTTTACCAAAGATAGCACTCGTACCCTTCTTATATATATACCGATAAAAAAATAAGAACATTGCTTTTGTATTTTTTTTTTTAACATGGTTGGTTTGAATTGCAAATTATAAGAGATTGTTTACGAGTAAATTCGAAGTAAAGGGTCTAATCGAACTGCGAATTAAAAAAAATACGAATTAAAGAGGAAACCAAAATGTATGGAATTGTTGCGAATTAAACAGGGCGATCATGAATACAATTCCGCATGAATTTTTTCCCGGCGAACAATTCCAACTAATAGCAAGTAATAGGGAAAACAAAAAGTTCTAATTGGAAAAGGGAGAAATTTCACGAGGAATTTCATTCATTTTTCTGCAAGAACCAGCCGTTCATTTCGAACTGTTGAGATTTTTTAATTAACAGAGTACGCTTTACAGCGGTTTGACTGTATGAGATACTACAACAATATTTTCTTAGTAAAAATAATGTAAAAATTAAAAAAAAAATTTTCTGAATTTAGTAACTCTTGGTTCATATTCATCAAACTAAAGTTTAATTTTTATTTATTTTTTTTTTTTTTGATTAATGGTTAATTTTTTTTTGCCCTCATTAAGAAACTTTTAACAAGGACATTTGATATAAAAAAATAATAATATAATACTTACATTATGATACCACTCCACTTTGGTTATACCGGGATTGGCTTTCACTTCACAATCCAAGTAAACATCAGAGTTTTTAAGCAAATTATTTGGATCCAACGGAGCACCCAGACTTAAAGAGACAATGGGAGCGTCTAAATAGAAACGAGAAAAATATTTAAAAAATAATATATATGTACTTAATAAAAAATAAGATTAATAACAGCAGCATAAGGAAATGCCGATATTTTTTGTGTAGCCAAGTATATAGACAGTGCGTGGCTGCACAGAAAAATGTTGGCATTCCCTCCAGCTAAAAAAAAAATTAGTTTAATTTTTCTTCTCTTCTTTAGAAAAGCAAATTAATTAACAAAATTATTTCGTTCAATAAGAATTAAAATTTTTTAACTTAAGCTTGATTATTTCTGATTAAAATTTTAATCGAATATTATTTAAAAATCAATCAAAAAAATTGAATGGAAAAGAAATAAAATTTATACAGCCTTTTTTATAAAAATTATTAAGGCTTTTTAAGAAAAATTATTGTATGAAAATTTGTTTTAAAAAGCCTTTACAAAGTCTTAATAAGTTTTATAATATTTATTTTTTTATTATTAATCAATCAATACTTTAATTGAATTTTTTAAAAATCAAAAAAAAAAAAAATTTTATTGAAAAAAAAAACTGATTCATAAGTTTTCCTTCATTTAGAAAAAATATTGAATTAATCAATTACCTAATCAATGTTCGATACTCGTAATACATCGAACAATGACGGTAATTGAAAAAAACTTGAAATAATTTTTTTATGCCCTAATTCAATAAGAAGACTTAGAACGTTTTTGTTTGAAAATACTTTTGAGTTCTTGTGTTTGAATTCTCCAAATTATTTTCATCAACAAAAAAAAAAGGTTCTTGTCTTTGATAATGAAAAATAGAAATATTATTGCCATGTTTTTAAAACATAAAAATTAAATTAAAATATTATACAATAGTTTGAAAAATATATTTAAAATTTTGTGTCGGATATGATGACTGGAACAAAATCATAAAGCGAATACACGAACCTTCTAGCATAGACAATAAATAATAATTGTTTTAAAGAATCAAAACTGCGGCTTTTTTCGTCCACAGACAAGACGATGCAATCGTCGAACAGAATTAGGGCATTAGTTTTTTGTTTCTTTTTCGATTTTTTTTTTTCAAACAAATACTAACGTGTAACATTTAAAACCCGGGAGTCTTTCAAATATAAACCAGTATTGCCATTGCCCATAACTGTTGTAATGGTGGTATGACCTTCGGGCAAATGCTGCGACGATGTGCTGGGATTAAGCGTTATAGAGCACTGTACTTGACGTTCATTATCTTCAGGTACGGGTATAAGAATTAATTCAGAAACAGTGGTATTCGCATCGCTGGAAGTCTGAGACAAGAACAATTTCAGAAAACATAAATTTTGTTTATTAAAAAAATAATATTTAAAGCCATTTAAAAAAAAAACTTACAGATTGTGTAGCACCTTTTAATATTTGTCCGGCTTTGGACCAAATAATTTGTGGCGCTGGTCGGGCTCCTATGGCAGTGCAGGTAACATGGGTTCGGGTACCTGCTACTAAGGCATGATTTAAGCCCTGCAGCAATAGACTCAAAGGGGGCACTGTAATTAAAATTTAAAAAAAAAATATTTATTTCTTATAAATAATTTTAAAAAATTATTTTTTTTTTCGCTCTGTTTTATTATTTTCTTCATTTTAGTTGATGCTTAATATTCTATTTTTTATATATTTTTTTTCAATTTCTTATCCTTTTAATCTGTGTTAATCTTGCTTTATGTCTCGTATTTAAGTTTCATTTTATTTCAGTTGTACAAATACAGTTTTCGTTTTAATTTTTTATTTTTCGTTTGTTCAAATGAAAATGAATTTTCCTAGACAAATATACATTTTTAATTTTTTTTTTGCAATACTCTTATATAAATTTGAAGTTATGTGAGTGAAATGTTTCTATCTCTACTTTTATTTTCTATTTTACTTTTTTTTGCCAGCAGTAATAACATATTAAGCAGAACGTTTGAACTTTTGTTCCTTTTTAGTTTCAAATTAAAAAAAAAAAAAAAATGTATTACTTTTTTTTAATACATTTTCCTTGAACATATTTCTTTTACGTTAGCAGCTTTAAAGCAGCTTTAAGCTTTTAGTTCTACAAGTCATTATTGGGGTTAGTTTTTTCTTTAGTAAAAATATTTATCAGTAATGAAAATCTTGGTAAAAAAACTTTGTTTTCGTTAGCAATCTCAAAAAAAAACTAGTTGCCAGGTACAATTTTTTACGTTTAGTTGAGAATAAAAGAGTTCAAGTCACTCACACTTAACTGCTTAGTAAGGAGTAAGTGGCCTGTCCTAGTGATAGTGTATTTGATATACTCTGTGGCATCAAAAAGAAATGAGCAAAAAGCAGAAGGGAAAAAATCTGAATCCTCATTTGTCTTGGTGGCTTAGAAATGGGTTGCAAAAGCAAAACCAACACTTATTTAATGCCAAATAAATGATTCAGGAAAACTGTTGTGCATTGGACATTAATAAATCTTAAAGAAAATAGTAAAACAAATTTGATAAGTAAGTTTTTCTTGTAAATAAAACTTCTAATCAGATATTTTAAATAGATTTTTCATAAGAAAACCAATTTTGGTTGCAATAAAACTGATGAGGATAAGATTTGTTGTAGTGTAGAAAAAATAGTATGAAAAAGTAACATAAAAATTTATTATAAAATTATTTATTTACACCAAAGGCTTTTACTTAATCTTCTCGTTAAATTTATGGTAAATATTTTTACGTGATAAGAAATAAAAGCCAGTCAAGAACACGTATTTTAAATTAGTAGAATAATTTTAAAGCTTTTTTGTATTAAAACATAATTTTAAGCAAAAATGTTTTTTAAAGCATTTTCCTGATTTCTTAAATACAGATATTATTTAAAACAATATTTACGCTACAATTATGATTAGAATGGAGCGAAAATCGGTCACCATTTCTTAATTTAATTTAAGATATTAATTTTTATCTAAAATTATGCTTAAAATAAGGCGAAAATTATTATGTAACTATTTCAAGAACCAATCTTTTAAGCTCTGTAAGAAATTTGGCTTCAGTGAGAGCAAGCACACGCTTACTTCACATATATCCTTTATTTTAAAAATGGTGTTCTAGCTAAATATATAATAAAAATAGACTAAAGTTCAACAACAATCTCTAAAATTAATTGCTTTAACTCGGCAGAAAATTTGCCTCTATTCGGTGCAAGGATATGTCTACCTCCCACATATACATACTTAATTTAAGATATTTTTTTTTCACTAAAATTAAAATCAGAATGAAGCGAAAATTAGTAACTATTTCCAGAACCAATCGTTTAAGCTCAGTAAGAAATTTGGCTTCAATGGAGGCAAGGATACGCTTATCTCCCATATATCCTTTATTTTAAAAATTATATTTTAGCTCAATTAATGATCAGAATAGCTTAAAAACAATCAACTGTCCTCGAAATTAGTTGTTTCAACTTATTACAAAATTTGTCTTTATTGAGTTCAAGGATATGCCTACATCTACACATATCCTTAATGTAAGAAATTAGATTTTTCGCTACAATTATGGTTGAAATCAAGCGAGAATTGGTAAATATTTCAAGAACCATTCCCTTAAGCTCTGAAAGAAATTTGGATTTAATGA
The DNA here is from genome assembly GCA_949987645.1 of Tachina grossa. NCBI lineage: Eukaryota > Metazoa > Arthropoda > Insecta > Diptera > Tachinidae > Tachina > Tachina grossa. The sequence goes on along the minus strand of OX465278.1, from coordinate 131,431,605 downwards.
AAGCAAGGATACGCTTACCTCCCATATATCCTTTATTTTCAAAATTATATATCAGCTATGTATATAGTTATTAACTAATTAATAATAATAGACTTAAGTTCAACAACAATCTCTAAAATTAATTAATTTAAATCGGCAGAAAATTTGGCTCTATTGGAAGCAAGGATATGTCTACCTCCCAAATATCCTTAATTTAAGAAACTAATTTTTCGCTACAATAATGGTTAAAATGAATCGAAAATCAACAACTATTTTACGCACCTATTCTTAAAGCTCTGTAATAAATGTAGCTTCAATGAGAGTAAGGACATTCTTAACTCTCACATATCCTTTGATTTAAAAATTATGTTTTAGCTAAATTAATGAGTGACAACAATCTCTCAAATAATTTTTTTTAACTCAGCACAAAATTTGGCTCTATTCGGTGCAGAGATAGCCTACCTCCCATATATCCTTAATTTAAGAAATTTAGCTTTTGCTACAATTATGATCATAATGAAGCGAAAAAGCAATTACATTTTCAAGAATTAATCCTTTAAGTTCTGTAAGAAATTTGGCTTCAATGTGAGCAAGGATACGCTTGCCTCCCATATATCCTTTATTTTCAAAATTATGTTTTAACTAAATTAATGGACTGATTCAACTTTTTGTTGCATATTTTGTTCTAATTCAGTAAAAATATGTGTTTTATTTGGTTCAAGGTCATGTCTGCCTCTTACATATGTATGCTTAATTTAGGAACTTTAATTTTCACTGCAATTATTATCAGAATGAAGCGAATATGGGTAACTATTTCAAAAACCAATCCTTTAAGCACAGTAAGAAATTTGGGTTCAATAAAAGCAAGCATACGTTATCCTCTCATATATCCTTTATTTTAAAAATTACATTTTAAGTTAATTAGTGGTCAGAATGTATTAACAACAATTAAATGTCTTTGAAATTTTTTGTTTAAACTCATTAGGAAATTTAGCATTATACGGTTCAAGGATATGCCGGCCTCTACACATATTTATAGTTTAAGAAATTCGAATTTGGTTGCAATTATTAACAGAATCATTTGGTAAATGCTAATACAACATTTTCTAATTCATAAGTAAATTTCGTTTTAATTTTAATAATGATATGCTTAGCTCCCATATACACATCCTTAAATTTAAAAGTTGATTAGCAGAATTAATTATATATAAGCAAATAGCTCTTAAATTATTTTCATAGCGCTGTAGAAAATTTATTTTTAGTAAGTTTAAGGATATGCTTGTCTTCTTAGTATCCTAGATATAACAAAAGGTTTGCTTTTCTCTGCAATTATAATCAAAGTGAAGTGAATTTTAATAAATAATTGTTATTATATATCACTCATTCAGAACAAGCACAAGCAAGCTTACAAAACAAAACAAATATTTAATCAAAGGATTTTAAAATTAATTTCCAACACATGTTTTCGCTGTAACTACACTTTTAAATGAAATTTATATTCAACTTTTTCTCTTATTGATCTGCTGGCCACTGCTGAAAAATAAAATTTATTTTATTACAGGCAAAACACGAATTCTGGTGCTCTCACAATTATTGGCACAGTGCATTAAGTGTGTGTGCTATAAAAAAAATAGCCAGATCATTAACTCATTTCCTTTTTAATAATGTCATAAAGGGTGCTTCTTACACACAAAAAGCAAGTGCACTAAAAACATCTTTTGTTTAGCGCACAAGAGGCTCATAGAAACATGAGAAAGACAATAACAATAATAGTAATTGAAATATAAAAGAGTAAAATCTAATAAATTTCGCCCACAGCAATAAACGTACTAAAGGAAATGTAAAAAAAAAATAAACACCAAAAACGAGGAATTTTAACATGTACCAAAACAATTAACAATAAATGAAGGGATGAACACAGCTACTGGATAATAAATGGGTTTAAAGCGCATGCAGCCAAATATATGTAACTATATGTACGTTTGTGTGCATTACAATTCGAAGGCAAAGAAGGGAAACAACAATAGCTTTTGTTATGAAAATTGCTTTTAGAGAGGAAGTAAAGGTATACTTAAAATTTACACACCCACACATGCACACACACATATGTATTTATATATTTATATTGTGTAGATATAAAAGGCAATGTATAGAAAATTAACTTGCAAAACATCGTAATTATTATGACACGTGTTTAATTTAACAACATGTTATCGGTTTTCTTAAACATTTTTAGTGGCAAAAGACCTGAAATACTTTTCACCATTGTAATTGCCGAAACGTGTGTGCTGTCACCCACCAAAAAAAAAAAAAAAAAAAAAAAAAAAAAAAAAAAAAACAAGCACACACTCGCATACAACAGTTTCTATTGAATAACACACACACACACACGCGCGCACGAAAATTATAGCATAACCAAAAGGGTGATAAATCTTCGTCAAGTTTAAGTTATTTTCTTTGGGTTGGAACTGCTGTCGTTGGCATTTACATACATACATCATAATTTATTAGCGAGAAAAAAAAATAAGTTTTTTTTTTCTTTTACCAGCTTAATAATAAACACGCTTCATTTCTTTAGAAAACCTAAGGCAGCGAACAAAGAAAATTATTTAATTTTATTTTTTTGTTATACTTTATGGTTTAAGGGTTCCCAGTATTTCCTTAACAAATTGACAAATTTCATTTAATTAGAAAATTTTCGTTAACTCCTTTCGTTCTAAAAAAAAAAAAAATGGGCGGTAGGTTGGGTGAACTTTTTTTTAATTTCTAAATGTCTTGTAACATTCTTAGCATTTCATGCCAAACTTTGGTTTTATTGTTTGGATTTTATGGCCAGAAAATCTTATTAAACTTTATTATCCTTAATATTTTTTTTTGTTTTTTTTTTGTTATTGTTATTGCTTTTCTGCTGTTGTTGTTTTACCCTTTATTTTTATGTTTTTTGTTATTTAATTATATTAAGAATTTATTTGATACCTTTTTATGATTTCCAAAAAAAAAAAAAAAAAAAAAAAAAAGTGGTCTTGGCTTAAGCAATAATTTATAAAAATTTTATGATTTTCTTTTAAGCAGCCAAGAAATGGATAAAGATAATATACATATTTCTAAGAAAACTGCTTCCATTGTAAATGAATTCAAGTTAAAATCAGACGTAGTTGTTTGTGTATGACAGCTGCAAGGAAACCATAATTATATATATATATATATATATATATATATATATATATATGTATATATATATATATGTATATAAATGCGTATATTTTCTTTTAACTTTTCGTGTGTTAATTCTTTATGCTAATTTTCTAATACGAGTATTTATTGCACCCACTGTTTAGCTGTAAAAGCTTTTAGAAATTTCTACGCAGGGGCCTTAATTTGCTTGGAGACAAGCAAAAGCATAAACTGGTTAATTATGAAAGATTTCAGTTTTTTTTTATATTAATTAAGAAGAAAACAAATATTTTTGTGAAAGCTTTTATTCATGGTGTAATTATACAGGTGACTGCGTAAGGATTTGTTATACAAACATACAGCAACCATAGCTGTGTAAAGAACCAAAGAATGTCAAAAGCACAAAAATAATTGTACTAAAACCAAAACAAAATAGAAGTTTTTGACATTCTTCAGCTACAAAGCACATAGAGCGAAAAATTATCAGCTGAAGTAGCGCTGCCACCTAGTTAGATACACCTTGCTTTTATTATTATATATATTATATGTATTATTATTTCAATTTCATCATATATACTGTGTGTGTATCAAAATTCCTTGAAATTGATAGCTGTGACACAAATTAATATTCAATTTCATTTTTAAAATGACGCTGAGAAAAAAACAACTTAAGTTTGTAGCTTCAATCAATGTGTGCTGTGACCAGCTGTTCAAATTGAAAATTGAATAGCCATATAAATGGATAGATGAATTTAAAAGCAATCTACATAGTTTTAAATTTAAAAAGTTTGAGTGTGTTAGTAAAATAAATGTTTCTGCCAAAAAAAACCGACTTCAATGCAAAAATGTGATAGAAAAAGATAAGAAGTACGTGAAACATAAAATTAAATTTAAGGGGGCATGCCTCCGCCCATTTTTCAAATAAAATATTGTGTGTTTTTCAGAGTTCAGGGTGCGTTTTAAGTCTTGTAAAAAATCGGTAAAGTAGAACTCCTCAAAATAAAATATTAAATTTTAATGGGCGTGACTCCGCCCATTTTTTTAAATGGAGGATTGTGTTTTTTTTCCAGTTCAGGGCGTGTGGTAAGTTTTGTAAAAATCAGTTAAGTAGAACCGCGTGAAATATTATAATTAATTTTAAGGGGCGTAACCCCGCCCATTATTTAAGTTTAAGATTGTATAATTACAAGAACCAAAGGTGTCTTATAGGTAGAACATCATAAAATTAAATTTAAAAAAATGGTGGGTGTATCCCCGCCCAGTTTTTCACAATGGGACCGATGGGAAGCTACACCCTCTCGGACAAAAAAAAATTTATAATCAGTCTAAAATGTACCGAGTTATGAAGTAACACCACAAGGAAAATGGAGACGAATTGTTAACCTCCTCCTTTTTTTTGAAGCCGTTTAAAAAGTGTGAGTGTACTGCAAATTGAAAGGCAAAAATTTAACGTTTAGCTCCAAAGTAAGGAGAAGGTACTTAAAGGTGGTTTCAGATACAACTTCAGCGCTTTGCGTGACGTTTCTAACTTTGGGAAAAAAAGCGAGAAGCATAATGTGTATGACACAATATGACACATTGACAACACTCACTGTTTGTTTCACTGTTTTGTTTTATGCATAAAACACAGCAAAATTTGGTCAAACAAATTAAGAAAAGTATACCGATTGTCAAAGTACGCAAAAAGTTGAGAGTTGCCTAAATTTTTGCTTCGCTGTGCGTTAAAAGTACTTTATGTGACATGTTTCGTATAAGCATGTACATTTCATCTTAGATATCAAAGCGAATCTTCAACTCAAAGCGAAGCAAAAGTTTTATCTGTCATGGCCTTAAGTCATGTTTTACTGTTTTGCAGGAGAGCACTCTTAAGCGTTCAAGACGATTTTCAGATATTTATTTCCTTTACAGTTAAATTGCGAAATTCTCTCTTGACCTTGATTTTTTTTAAGCAAATATAATTCTACACACTATACGTAATACATTTGACTTGAAATATACCAAAGTATAACCTAAATTAAGCTATTATTCTAAATGAAATTGGAAGTCTAAAAATGATAAGTCGAAAGTCATAGTGCTATAACTTCAAATATGCAGATTACAGAGGTACCATTAACTCAAAATGAGGTTATCTCAACTTCAGCACTTTTTCCTTTTTGCCACAGATATTGTAAAGTAATAGAACATTTCCACCTGCACAAAATCTAGCATATTTTAATTAAAATCTTTACGAAAATATATACCGTTTACACAATGTTTTTTGACATTTATCAAGATTTTTTTATCTAAAACAAAACCCATTAACTGAAAAATTTCCTAAACTACAACCAAACAACTGCAATATAGCCAATTCACACACCTTTTTAAGCAGGCCATAGCTAGTTAAATCATCTTTTATATAAATACGTTGCACAGGATAGTAAAAATAAAATAAAAATATTAGATTGTCCGAAAATCTACTCACAAACTAGATTTTGTTTTGTATGGGAAGTCTAGTAAAAAGCAGCTAGATTTAGCTCCAAATCTTGTAAGTACTAGATTTCGAGATAATGAAAATTCGTTATTATATAAATATGTTGTATGTACAACGTAGTAAAAATAAAATAAAAATATTAGATTTTGAGTATATTGCCTGAAAATCTACTCACAAACTAGATTTTGTTTTGTATGGGAAATCTAGTAAAAAGCAGATAGATTTAGCTCGAAATCTTGTAAGTACTAGATTTCGAGATAATGTAAATGCCCTATAAAAAAATGTTTTTTGCTTCCATGTAAAAATCACTTTGGTGAAGCGATTAAGACAGAATTAGAGCCTTCAGTCGCTATTTGAAATTTTTTAAAATAGACTATATAGTTCTTATTTGATTGACGGAAATATGTGGTTATGTCAAATTTATTTAGGCGCATTCAAAAATAACCCACCTTAATTTTTATTTATAATTTTACTTTGAATACAAATTTAATAAAAACAAATTACGCATTTCATAAATATCTGAGAAATAATATATAACGGTAGCGTATTTTTAGGAATCTTTTCCATGGCACTCTTTTAACCCTACAACGTCATTCTTATTTTTTGTCATTTTGAATGCGACCTATTTGAAGAGCCAATAAAAAAACGTCGTGAGCAAAACTAAGTACCAAAATAGATTTATTATTGATATTTAGTTAGTTTTTAAGTATTATATAATGAAATTCATATATATATATATATATATATATATATATATATATATATATATATATATATATATATATATATATATATATATATATATATTTATGTTTAACGTTAAATTAACATTGCACAGCCTTCTTTCAATTGGATTTTTTTTTTCTTAAACCATACATTTGTAGCATCAATTGTATGAAATATTACACATTTGTTTCCATTAAGTCTTGTGGTTTCTTATAAATAATAATAATAATAATAATAAATAAAAAAAGCTAGCAACATTGGTTTCGAGTAACTAACGTTAGCGGCTAACGCTATACGAAAAACGAAACTACAAGAAACACAAAAACTATGTTTTAAATCGAAACTAAAAACACGTGTACTCATTTTGACGAAGCAATAACGTTCTAGGGTTAACAGCAAAGCTCTGTACCTAAAGCTATGCCTTAAGTTGCTATTTGAAATTTTTAAAAATAGAACTAGTTCTTACACGCAAAGAAAAAATACGGTTGAGCTAACCATAATCAAACAGCAACATACTATGATTGAATTATATGGTTGCAGTCAAATCATATTATTGTTAATAGAAAAAAAAAAACTTTAACAATATTATTATCTGAGTTAATTATAATATTATCTGAGTTAATTATATTATAATCTTAGTATTGTAAATATGACAACACTATTGTTAGATGTGACTTCAAATATAATTGAGACTCACCATACCATGTTCTAATATTATATTAATATTGTTAAATACGATCACAGTATTATTTAATATAATAATACTATTTTATTTTTTAATCATATATTTATTGTAGAAACAGCTGTGCGTCAAAATATAAATAAAAATAATTTAATATTGTTGAAATAGAATGAATATATAGAAATGTGTACTTACACGACATGCTGACATGTCTATATAAAGAGATACACAAATGTTTATATATTTTTATTGGTCTACCGTTTTCTTTATTCTTTATTTATTTATTTATTTAACACCACCCGTGCAATACCGATAGCTTACAAACGAAATACTGAACTGACAGATGTTTCTGAAAAAGATTTTTTTTTAAAACTCAACATAGTATGGTTTTGGATAACATTATATTGTTATTTACATCATATTATTTTTAAATAATAATACAAATTATGTAGTTGTCATAAATTTTTAACAAAACTATGTATATTGTTAAATTCTAACCATATCTCACTTTTTTATGGATGTGATAATGTAATTATTAAATTCAAACATTACTCTGTTTATCGTAACGAAATAAATGTTTAAAATAACAATAACTAATTTTCGACGACCACAACACATTTGTTTTATAGAACATAATATTGTTTTCTCAACCATTCTACAATCATATTTTTTCTTTGCGTGTATTTGAATGACAAACAAATGCGTTAATATAAAATTTATTTACGAAAATTAAAAAAAAAATAGAAAACCCACCTAAATTATTTATTTATAATTTTTCTTTGAAAACAAATTTATATACAAACAAATTACGCATTTCATAAATATTTGAGCAATAATAAATAAGTGTAGCATATTTTTAAGAATCTTTCTAATCGCATTTGCGTTATCTCTCGTAACAGCAAAGATGTGCACAAATTATATAAAAATAAATTTAAGCATAAAACATAACTAATTATCTCTTTTTTTTCAACATTATTTAATATGCATACACGTGTATTTTTAATTTGAATAACGAAATATGTATTTTGGGCCAATACCACGATGTCGACAAATTTCAACTTTTCGCACACTTTAATTCAAAACAAAAACAAAATAAAAATTAAAAGTGCGACAAGTCGAAGAACGTAGTCGACATCGTGGGATTGGCCCTTTATATTTACATAGTAGCAGCAAACACAATAAACCTTATGTCAAAGGCAATTATGTGTATAAGCCTGGAAAACTAATGCATTTGTACTACAAACATTTAATTTGAATAAAACTCGGGTAATATTATTTATACATACGACAAAAAAAAAAAAAAAAAAAAAAAACAAAGACAAACAACTTGTGCTTTTGTTTATTCGCCTGTTATTAATTTAAATTAATAGCTATTTAAAGCAATTGGTGCAAAAAATCATTATCAAAGAGTAACTGATAAGCAAAAGGAATTTATATAAATAAATACCTTTTTGCCTTTACATTATACACCAAAATGAAAATTAAAAAAAAAAGTTAATTTAAGAGCAGCAGCTACCTAATAAAATATTTATTAAAAGTAAAATTAAAGAAATAAGCACAAATGTTATTTGTATTGGCCCGAAAACTGGCCTGGTTTAAATAAACGTTGACAGTATCATAATGTTGTCATTGCTTATAAAATAACTTAAATTTAATTTTTTTCGGCAAAACTAAGGCCCAATAATTGACTTCTCAATTATGTGTCATTTATCTTTAAGTGTCTCTTAAGTACCGAATTCATTTTTTCAGTATAAAGTTGAGAGCCATTTAAATGCCCAACCTTGCCTATTTAAATCACACACACTTAAGTCTTACGAGCATACCATATGTTATTATGCTTGTGTGTGTTTATTGAAAACATGTACATGAACATCATGTGGTCGTATTAAAAAGAATTTCGTTTAATTTTCATGAATATATTTATAACAATACAATACATACTTTCATATCATAGAATAAATAAATAGAAAAATGCGTTCTGATGCTCTTTTGGTTTCATAAAATGTGTTTTAATGCAGTTTTAATTTTCTACATGTTGATAACCTAACTTTCTTATTTACATTAAACATCTGTTTTATTTTAGAACTATCAACATTTCACAGTGCTACCAAATTTTCATAGTATTTAAGTGATAATTTAATTTTACGATTGAAAAAGTGAAACTGCAATCAAGTGCAACTTAAAATTAAGTGCTATTAGCTAAATGACACTTAATTGAGAAGTCAATTATTGGGCCTAAGTTTATCAATTTTTAATGTACGTTCAACTTTTTTTCACATTATGTACATAAATATACGCCGCAGTGGGTTAAATTATTTTTCTCTTTACATTTTTATACAAAATAAACTTGTGGCCTACTTTTGGGCTGCAAAATTTGTTTTATTTTTTCAGCAAAGTTGTATTAAGTTTTCTTTAGTACTTTTTGCTACTGAATTCTTATTGAAGCACATATTACATGAACTAGAGGCCAGTGTTGCCAGTTAGGAATTTTTTAAATGCAACAAATTTTTTTACACAAAAAATATTGTTACGCAGAAATAGTCGAACGAACCTACTAAATGCAAACACTTTCATAAAAAATAAATATGTGGTAAGCAAAAAGAATTCTGTAGAATTGTTAAGCTAAAGAACTAAATACTAAATGCGTTTACACATACAAACTGTAGCAACAACAATAATGAAATAGCTGCTGCTTGTTAAGAAGATACAACATACAAACACACACATACATGGTAGTGCAGACAAAAGTGAAAAAATAAATAAAAAGATATACATACCAGTAAACAATACCCATGAATTGCTTCTATAATGATGTATATACGCACATAAAATATTAACCCATGAACTAATAATAAAGTGATCGAAAGCAAGCGTTGGAGATGCTGCTGAGATTATCTAGATGTTGCTGTCACATTCTGGAAGCATTGTGTGAAGTATGAAAAGGGCGACGCCTGTGCTGGCAAGTCAGTCTATTCTAAAGTCAGTCTGAAGTTCAGTTATTTATTGCGAAGAGTTGTCCATTAAAAGTTCAGTTGTTTATTGTGCAGAGAGATAAATCTCTGTTGAAAGCAGTTGATAGAAGCGCCAAAGTGTGTAAAATTAAAGTCAGTGAGTGATTTTTGTGAGTCTTGTGTGAAGAACAGAGCAGAAATGGGGTATTACTTCATGGCCAGTGCAGCCAGTTTTGCAAGACGTGTACATACAACAGCAGAGCAGAGTATTCATCGTGGCAACCAGTTGTGAATCATTTGAGTAACATAAGTTTTGTGTGAGTGTGTGCTTAAGCTCTTGATTTTATTAGATGTAAGTGTAATTAGTATATAAAGTGTAATTTTTAATCCTAATTAGTACACTGGCGCAGAAAAAAGTCTTTAAAGGAAAAAACGCAACAATATATTACTTGGATTTCTAATAACATTTGAATAAAATACAAAATATACTGGCCGGTGTTGCCATTTAAGCATTTTCACCAAAAATTTTATTTTATTAGTTAGCACTAGAGCTCCCTAATTTGCATCTGAGCAAAATTTAGAACTTAGAAGACTTCGTGCAAAATTTAGGAGATTTCATACGACTAGATTTTCTCGAAGTCTACTAAAAATCTAACTATGACCATTTTTCAAATTGTAATTAGAAAGTATTGATTTATTTATAGAATTCAAGTGAAATCTACTATATATAAACATTGTTATAATATATTTATTTTTCATTGTCAAAGACAACAAAATTTTTTGAAGAAAATTAACTAGATTTGTCTTAAAACTCTTATGGAAATCGATATCGTTTACACTAAGCTTTTTGTTTTGCAATTTTTCAAGATTTCGTATCCAACACAAAATATTTTGTCTAAAATTTTGTCTTAAACTATAACGCAAAAATTGCCGACTTAGCTCATTCATACACCTTCAATAGAAAATTTTGGAGAGCACAGCTAATTCGCTCTAATTTTATATGTTGTACAGATTAGTAAAAAAAAATAATATTAATACTAGATTTTTAATTGATTGCGTAGAAATCTACTGACAAAGCAGATTTCGTTTTATATGTAGAATCTAGTAAAAAGCAACTAGATTTCGAGATCATATAAATGCCCTTTTGCAGTTTAAGAGAAATTTTAGACAAAGGATTTTGTCTTGGATACTATATATTGAAAAATGTCAAAAAAGCTTAGTGCAAATCATATAGATTTCGATAAATTTTTCAAATCAAATCTACTAGATTTCGAGACAATGTAAATGCAGCATTTGAAATATTGTAATAATGATTTTATTTTTCATTATCAAGGAAAAAAATTTTTGATGAAAATTTTAAGAGAATTCAAAAGCAAACACTCATATTTATTCAAACAAAAACGTCCTCAATCTTTTTATTGTTTAAATCAATCAATCACTGAGATTATTTTGGTAAAAAGTTTGTTAAAGGTTGTTGGAAATAAATAAATACAATCTTTCTTTATTTAGTAATAACATGTATGCCTTAAATCGGTAAGAAGATTTAGAACGTTTTTGTTTGAAAATCTTTTTGAGTGTTTGGTTTTGAATCTTCTAGTTAATTTTTTTCGAAAATGGTTGTGATCTTTGATAATCAAAAATTAATCTATTATTGCGATGTTTTTAAAAGAAAAATTAAATTAAAGTAGTATACAATAGTTTGAAAAATATATGAAACAAGTAGTAATAAAAAAAATTAGAGACCCGACTACGATCAATTATGCAACATTAAATATCCTAAATGGTCATTCGAAAACAAAAATCATAAGAAAAACCTAATGATGATTTAAAATACTTGTCGAAAGATACCCATTTTTATATAGTTTGCTGACTTTTTATTTTGTTCGTATTTACAAAATGGCGTTCGGTTTATATACTGCTGCCAAGGAACACACATACATACATATGCTGATAAACACAATACCATTGTTTCCATCGCCCAGTCGGGTAAAAGTATGTGTTAGATATAATGGTTTGGATTAACAGAGCAAAGTATAGACACAAACCTCCTAGCATAGACAATAAATAATAATTGTTTTTTTTTTAAGAAAAGTAACACTTAGGCAATGAATGCCTACTACTATTACTAGGTGCCACAGTCTTTATGAGAGGGATAGTGATAGAGAAGACGGGTAATGAAGGTAGAGATAGAGGAAAGCTTCATTCCTTTACAACTCCGCTTTTTTTGCACGTTTTTAATAATGCAGTGTTGTTGCAGCGCCTCTGGTGTCAATGAGGCGTATTAAATTTGGAAAGCTTTGTTTAGTAGCCATTTTATTATTTATTTTACTGCGCCGATGATTCTGCACAATACCGTTGAAGTAGGGCGCTCTGATGTTATATTAGCATTAGTATCCGCTGAAGCAGGAATTTACCTACAAAAACTTATACTAAGGAACACTAATGGTCACCAGAAAAATGTGTGGTGTTGTTATTGAATACCTGTCATAACCGGGCTCAAACCCAGGACCTTTAGTGTTGTAGTCAATGTGCTAACTACCTCAGTCAACGACACCCCAAAGAATCACGGATGCGACTTTTTTTTCGTCCATAGATAATCGTCGAACAGAATTGTTGTAGTATTTTTTTATAACATTATACCTTTTTTAGCTTATAAGGCTCGTAAAAATAACAAATTTAAATTCCAAACAAAATTAAATTTTTAAAAACTCTCCCAAAATCGCACTGACGATATAAAAAAGATCATATTACAAATTAGCATTTGATCAAAGTATGCAAGGAGCCCTCAAAATATTAATTTAAAACCATTTCGTTTTGAATTTTAAGCCATGATATTCTGCTCTATCAAAAAAAAAAAAAATTATTTCAACTTAAAGTGCACAAAATTTCCATAAAAATTTTTTACTAAAGAGCACTTGAAATTCGAATAAATGTTTTTTTCTGATACAGCCAAACAATACGAACGATTTTTTCATTTTGAAATTCATATAAAAAAAATATTTTTTGAAACGAAATTTCGCAATTTTACACACAAAATTTGAAACGTTTAGAAATTAAATTTATTACAATATCTGCCTATTATAATTGTAAATTGATTGCTTTTAATACTGTTGCCTAGACTGGCAACACTGCTATCTACAAGTTAAATGTAGCAAGCAAATCATTATCCACAATGTTGTGTGCTTTAAGGCTGAGTGTTGTTGAGGGGCGCAGCATCCAAAGAGTGCTCTCAAGCAATAGAAGTTTGCCAAATTTTTACCGCATTGTTAACGAATTTAACATTGATGTACATACATACATAGATAGAAAAGTTTTTTTGTTGTTGTTAATTAGTTCAAATACAGTTTTATGAGTATATCAAAAAAAAAGTGTGCTACACATAAGTGATTCACTAGAGAAATCTTTGTAATAGAAAAACTTTTTCTTCAAGACTTTCAGATAATAAAAGAGCATTAGTTAAATGAAAATGCTTAATTCAAACAATATAAATATGTTGGAGGTTTTCTGTTAAGTTTTTTATTGCAAAATATACCTTATTCAAAACACGTCAACTCAAATTTCGTCAAAATGAGTTTCCGATGGCAAATAGCTCCCCTATGCAATATTCATCTGAATATAAATTTCGAATCAAAAAAATTAATTTTTCTCCGTTTTATATCAATTTTAATTATTCTGCTATCTCAAAGTATATTTTTTTTTTTTGGTGAAAATAAATGCTAACTCCCATGTAAATTTCCAATATTTTCAAAAAATTTCTAATTTATAATAATTCTACCTCATATCTGATTGCGTTTGGCATGCTGAAAACGAATCTGATAAGGATTTTGATATCCTATGACTAGTTTTTGAGATATGGTCACTTTTAGTATATTAATACGGAGGGGTTCCCATAAAAAAAAAATTGGTAATGCAAGTATAACTTTTAAACTGTTAATCGAATAGAAACATTATGTATGGACCAATTATAGTCAATGACATAAGCTTTCCTGTTACACAAGAGAGTGAGTTAGAGAGTGCTGAAGCTGAATTGAAGAGGCTTTCAGTCAGGCTTATGTTATTTTTTTTTAAGGTATTTTAAGTTTTTTCTTGTAGCTTTTCAATTCTTGTATCTATTATTGAGTAAAAGATTTCACAAATTGATTAAAAATTAAATATATTCAAAAAAAAATCATATTTTTTTCCGACAAAATATGCTAACTCTAAGAAAATATTTGTTTTTCGATCGACTAAAATATGCTATCTCATAAAAATATGCAAACCAGTGCAAAATAAAATATTTTTTGCAGACCTATAAATTAGTAAGTATATTTAAACCATATTATGGAAAGCACATGATTTATTTTTACAGTAATAAGCGAATTAACTAGTTTTTTCGCTCTACTGAAAAGTTAGCTTTTTTTTGAGTTGACGTGTTTGGAATATAGGCTCTCGTTATGCTGTTTCTTTGGTCTCTTCTGCCAGCAAATTATTAGTAGTTTATTTATAAGTAAGTCAATCCTTAAAGTATGCTTCATAAATTTAAAATTCTGTTCTTTCCTTCACATATAGTTGGTTGGTTATTGGTTTGCTGCAGGCAAAATTATTTTGAATATACTGTGCCCCAAACCAATAACCAACCGACTATATGTATTTGAATATTTCACGTCCAACTTTTTAAACTTATGCTGCACCAAGTATCATGTTAATGAATTTACTTTGAATCTTTGCTAAGTATCGACAAAATTATCATTATCTTTATTAAAGTTTAAAGTTCAATTTATGGCATTTTTTTTTGCTTTAATTTGCTTAAGTCGTCCTTTAGCAAACATTTACTTAAAAGAAATAGAAATCTTAAATTATCTGGATTCCTTTAAAAATAAATTTAATGACATGGATTTTATGTAGACCTCAATGCTTTAAACAATAATAATTCTGTTGTTGACATTTTACAAACTGATGATAAGTTGTGTTTTGTGAAGTTAATTAGATAATTAAAGTGCTTGAAAAACTAATTAATTTATATTTATTTATATTGACACTTGCTACGCGTATTTTGACGTTTTTCCCTTTCAATAGCCTTAATGCCAAAGTTATGTATTTGTTTTGTGGAAAATATTAACGTATTTAGGTTATTGCTCAGAACTAATAAAATATTCATTCAAAACAAATATTAATAACGCAGTGAGAAAAAAAACACTAGCTTGAATTAAATCAATAATTTAGTTGTGAAGTTTATTAAAAAAAAATGAATGACCAGAGGTGTACTCTGTGAAGGAAAATTCCTTCGAATTTGTATGTTATTATATTATTATAGAGACCCCCAGACCCCCAGTAATGAATAAATCATTTCTTTAATGTTAATAAGCCCGGAAGCTAAAACTATACCCATTCCGACAGTTATAGCATAGACAGACGACAGCGTTAATTTGCATTAACTGTCTTAATGCAAATTAACTTGTGAATTATCCTCATCCGTAAATGCACTAAATCACAGTGAATTAATACTGAATTTAGCTATATGATAACACAGTCCTAATATGGTAACACCGTCACCATCAATCAAATGTTGACAAATTGTTTTGGTTTTCAAAATTAAAATGCGATTCATTCAGAAAATATATATAAGTTATTTTAATTGTTTTTAGAAAAAGAACAAAGAAATATTAAAATCGAGACATATTTTTTCCATTTTAATATTTCCAAGAAAATGATCGAAGTGTGTGCCACGAAAAGGATGTACAGATCTAGGCGCACGGTAGTGCGCCAGGACAAGTTCTGGCCAATGCACGCAGTGTGTATATTTACACGAAGCCATTCGAGCTGTTTTTACCCCCCCTATAACTTTGTTCCACGCGACCGTAATATTATGAAATTTAAATCATAATTAGAATAAATTCATATAACCTCATATGCGAAGCTTGAAAGTTTTACAATGAAAGCTTTCGGAGATATAGAGGTGCAAAAAGTGCATATTTTAAGACATACTCACTGACCACTGACACACTCATCAAATTGATGAAGCACTTCCGCTATAGCTAGAGAGCTAAAATTTGGTACACGAGAAGATCTAGGTGAGCAATGAACCAGAAAAATCTGAAAACCCGAAAATTTTTACCAGGAGGGCGGGGCTACGCCCATAAAAATTAAAATTTGTGCTATTGAGCTGAAATTCGATACAGAGCTAGGTCTAGGTGAGAAATAAAATAAAAAAATCTGAAAACCCGGAAATTTAAGCCAGGAGGGCGGGGCTACGCCCATAAAGGTCAGAATTAAAAATGCTAATCTAAGGCGGCTTCATAGAAGCTATTTTATTGAAATTCGGCATATATACTGCGGTAATGCATGGCTATAAATTTTTCATTAAAAAGTGGGCGTTGACACGCCTATACAATTTAAACTGCATTTTAATGCCCTGCGGCTCAGCATATTTAGATATACTATTTATCTAGCTATTATTATCCGTTTGTAAGGAAACTAGACACGAATAATAAGCACTGACCGAAAAAAATTTTGACTTTGGAAAAGTGGGCGGGAATACGCCCATAAAACTTAAAAATTAAAAGTTGCGCTAAGGAGCTGAAATTTGATATACAAGTAGGTCTAAGTGAGAAACAAACTAGAAAAATCTACAAACCCAGAAATTTTAGTTAGAGGGGCGGGGCTGCGCCCATAAAACTTAAAAATTAAAGGTTGCGCTAACGAGCTGAAATTTGATATTCAAGTAGGTATAAGTGAGAAACAAACTAAAAAATCTACAAACCCGAAAATTTTTGTTAGAGGGGCGGGGCTGCGCCCATAAAACATAAAAATTAAAAATTGCGCTAAGGAGCTGAAATTTGATATACAAGTAGGTCTGAGTGAGAAACAAACTAGAAAAATTTTAAAACCCAAAAAATTTTACCAGAATGGGCGGGGCCACGCTAATATTGTTTTGAACTAAATACTTAATATACAGCTTTTAATTCAAGCCAATTTAGTGAAATCTTGCATCACCTTAAAAATTGGGCGTGATCACTCCCATAAAGTGTTAGCCTTGTGTTTAATCTACATCGGTCTAGCATATTTTAGAAGAAAATTAGCATGAATTATAAGCGCTGCTCACAACAAAATTTTGAGTTAGGAATAGTGAGGAGAGGTAATGCTGATAAAATCTATAGATATAATTCGCGCTAGAGAGCTGACATTTTATACACTAGTAAGTGTAGCTGCGTAAACCAATGGGAAAATCTTAAAATCAAAAAGCTTTACCCGGTATGCGGGGCCACGACGTTAAAACTACATTTCGCACTGGCGATCTTAAATTTGATACACAAATAAATCTAGATAAGAGATCACTAAGAAAAATCTGAAAACCCAGAAGTTGCTATCAGAGGGCGGAAACAAACACTTCAAATTCAAAATTAACATACATTTTATTGAAACTTTTCATACACATTGCACTTATCCAAAACAAATTCCCTATTTTGAAAAGTAGCCGTGACTTCACCCATAAATCTTAGCTTTTTCTTTCAGGTACTTCGGTTTAACAGTTTTTAATTCAATTCTCAGGTATTTGTTATTAACTTTTTAATACCAAACTTTGCATGAACCATAAACACTAGCAGATATAAAAGTCAGCGGGGCCAGGCTCATGAAAATTTTACGTAATATTATACTATAGAGAGCTGAAATTTTGTACACAAATAGTAATTGATTTACTCAATCGGAAAATCCAAAAATTAAAAGCACCAGCTACCCTATTGAAACTTTGCATACACATTGGGCATATCCTTTTGATTTATGTACTTCGGCTAAGCAGACTTTATTTAAGACGTAAATATATTGAGAAAATAGGCATGGTCATGCCCAGTAAAATTTACGCTGTATTTTACATGTTTCTTCCAGTCGCCTCTTACCAAATTGCATACACACTGGCGACCCGTTGTAATGACACAATAGTGCATATTTAAGGTCAACAATTCAACACCCATCACACTCTTGCCCATTATTTTATGTAACTCTGCCATTTTCAACTGGCACAGTGATCATGAATAGAAATAAAATACACTAGAAATTTTAAGTTTAAAAATTGTTATTATAGAAATCTTTTCAAAAAGTAATCAGATTCTTACAAAAACATAAATGTGCAAAACGGCCAAGTTCCTATCCAAAATTTCGGCCATTAAAAATTGTGAGATATAAATTTTGACCAAGTTCTTCTTTGCAACAATACCTTTTTTTTTTTTAATGCATGTTTTTTTATTTATTGTATCTTCAAATATGAACTAACAATAAGTATTCAAATCTTAAATCTATAAAAAAAATTATTAGGCCCGACCAATGTCGGACATAAGCTTAGTGATAGTTATTATAAAATACATAAGTAGTGATAAGCAACAAAAAGAAAAAAGTGTTTTCAAGCAGCTTCATCATCTAGAGTGTTGAATATTAGAGCCCGTGTATCTCTCTTTTTTAAGCGGATGTGCCCAGTAAAGTTCAAAATATTACGAGCAAGCGGATTAGGATGTGACTCGAGTTTTGTTAGATATTTGCCTGCGTATTTTACAATTTCTTCAGTCACTAGTGGCATATTCAAATCGCGATGTATATTTGAATTTTTGATGTACCATGGAGCCGATGTTATCATGCGTAAAATTTTATTTTGCCTTCGTTGAATTTTCTCTACATTTGAAGCTGAAGCAGTGCCCCATAGTTGAATTCCGTAACACCATATTGGCTTTAAAAGTGACTTGTATATTAAAAGTTTGCAGTCTAGGCTAAGTGTTGAATTTCTACCAATCAGCCAATGTACCTGAGTTAATTTAAGTTTCATTTGAGTTAACTTAGAGTCAATGTGATGTTTCCATGTAAGTCGTCGATCAAGGTGTAAACCAAGATATTTCACATGTGAATGTTGAGGAACAACTTGATTGTTAATCCGAATGGGGGAGCAAGTATCTCTTCTTAGGGTGAACGTTATATGGACACACTTTTGTTCATTGACTTTAATTCTCCATAAGTTTAACCAAAGCTCCATCTGGCTAATGTGTTCCTGGAGTTTGCGGGATGCCTCATCAGGGTTTTCGTGCATACTAAGGCAGGCTGTATCGTCGGCAAATGTGGAAGTATGGATACTACTGCTCACAGGCATATCACAAGTATAAATCAAGTATAAAACTGGTCCCAGTATGCTCCCCTGTGGCACACCGGATGAAATAGTTTCAGGCCTACTCGTAAAGTCTCCTTCCACAACAGTGAACTTACGGGAAATAATGTAACTTTCCAAAATATTTAAAATGTTTATTGGTAAGTAAGTCTTCAATTTTAAAATTAGGCCTTCATGCCACACTTTATCAAATGCCTGGGAAACGTCAATAAAGAGCGCAGAACAATACTTTTTTTCCTCAAAAGTTCTTCTTATAAATTGAACCAGTCTGTGAGTTTGTTCAATGGTGCTATGCTGACTTCTAAAACCAAATTGATGGTCTGGTATGCACCCACTACTAATTAGAATTAGGGACAATTTTGTTTTGAGCAGTTTTTCGAAAAGCTTTGACATAGTTGATAGTAGACTTATTGGCCTATATGACTCAGCCTTGGTTAGATCTTTGCCCGGCTTTGGAATCATTTTAACCTTGGCAAGCTTCCAGCTGTGTGGATAATACTCCAGTCGTAAAATGGCATTAAATATGAATAATAGGATTCTCATTGCAATACGAGGCAAGTTCATAAGCATCTGGTTACTAATTCCATCAATACCCGGAGCTTTCTTCGGGTTGAGTTCGGCAATTAATTTTTGTAAATCACGCGTCTTAAACTTTATGTGTTGAGGGGGTAGAGCGACTACATTCGGCAAATCAGCAACACCAGTACATATGTTTGGCGTAAAAACGGATTTTAAGTGCTCAGCAAATATTTTACCTTTTTCAGTATCGCTTCTTGCCCAACTTCCGGTAGATGTGCGTAGAGGTGGCTTATACTCAATGGGTGTTTTAAGCTTTCTAGCAGCGCGCCACAAAGAGTAATTAGACGCTGGTGTGACATCAAGACCTTCCAGATAATTTTTAAGAGATGCAGTTTTTTCAGACGCAAGCAACTCTTGGAGTCGTTTAGTGCACTCTTTAAATCTGATTTTATTTTGTGGTGATCTGTGCTGTTGCCATTCCCTTCTAGCTCTTCTTTTTTCACGTACGAGACGTTCAATGTCTGTAGAATAAATTTTATTAAACCCAGTCTGCGGATGGGAGATAATGGCATGTTCAGCAGCCTGTTTAATATTCTCGCTGAGATTGGCAATCTTAGATTCAATATCATGGGATGTTCTAAGCGTAATGTTTTCCGTACAATGACTACTGAGATATTTTTTGAACGCCAGCCAATTAACACGATTGATCATCTTCACATATGGGTCAGGTAAGTTACTTCTTAAGGGACTACAAATTGTAATGATCGTCGGAGAGTGATCGGACGAAAGATCAAGAGAAGCTTGAACTTGAATTAAATCCCTAGAGATATTTTTTATGACGCCAAAATCTATAACATCCGGAATTTTTTGTATGTCAGTAGGCCAATAAGTGGGCTCCCCACTCGAAATGACATCCAAGCCCATTTTTGAAATAGTGTTGAACAATGCTCGACCTCTGGGGGTAATAAGACGCGAACCCCAGAACGTATGCTTAGCATTGTAGTCGCCAGCTGCTACAAAACAAGGTCCAAGAGATTTGTAGAAATCCTCATATTGATTCTCAGTGATTGAAAATCTGGGAGGGGAGTAAATTGATGATATAACAAAATTTGTACAAAAACTTTCAATGCCAATATTTGTTGCTTGTAGGTGTTCTTCACAAATGTTATCAAGAACATAGTGCTTGAGTCTTGACTTTATTAGAATTGCTGATCCACCGCAAGCCCTTCCTCTAGGGTCCTTTGTATCATATATAGTGTAGCCATAAATTTTAAAAAGACTTCTCGAAGTCAAATGAGTCTCAGATACTAACATTACATCAATATTTTTTTCCATGAGGAAGTGCTCAAGTTCATTTTTATGTTGGCGAATGCCGTTTGCGTTCCAGAAACATATTGTTAACATGTTCATGGCTTATTAATTAACGCTTGAAGCAGAGTATTCTGCATTCGCAGTATTTCTTGCATCATGCTAGTCATATTTGTTGTAAAATTGTTTATAGTTTGCACCAGATTTTCAATAGTAGCTTCAAGGCGATTAAAATTAAAGCTTGCGTCAGTATTTTTTGAATTATTTGGCGGGGAAACATTTTGTGTGGGAATTGAATTTGTCTTAGCAGCATCTGCATACGATACACGGGAAGTAACTGGTTGGCTCATTTGCGCAAAAGTGGCAGAGTAAGCGTTTGCTGATTGAGCTGGAGCTAATTTAGGTTTTTGCACCATAGTCTTCTTTACGAAAGAGTACACAGGACAACCTCTGTAGTTAGCGGTGTGATTACCTCCACAATTACTGCATTTTTTATCACTTTGATCTTTTGGCTTATTGCAACTAGCAGTGCCGTGTAATTCGCCGCACACAACACAAACAGAGGGTAAATTGCAGTATGTTTTTGTATGGCCATATTCTTGGCAATTATGGCACTGTACAGGACCTGAACGCTTATGTGGCTCTTCAACTGTGATTTTTCGATGTAAGAGGTATTTCAAATTATAAATTGGATGCGTCTCATTTTTTTTAAATTTTATATCATTAGGCTCAAGTTCAACACGAAATAGGGGTTGGGGAATCTTCTCTCTGTTTATTATATTGGACACATTTTTTACCTTAAACCCCTGGAGGACGAGTGCATCTTTTATTTCTTCGGGAACAACATAAGAATCTATGCCCTTCAATACGATCTGCATGCCTTTAGCGCTCTTAAGCTGGTATGTGTAGAAGCTTGTTTTATTTTTTTCAAATTCAGCAACCATTTTGCGGAAATCTTTTTCGTCATAAATTTGGACTTTAGTTTCATCTATGTTTCCACGTTTTATTAGAACAATGTGAAATTTATTCTCACCAATGACCGAAATTAATTTTTTAATAAGGGCATTTGAATTTTTTTGTCTCAAATAGATTGGTGGCGGCTTGGATATTTTATTTATTTATTTATTTATTTATTATTTTATTAATCGTAAGGGTGTCATATAATTTCTAGATAATCTTATAACTTGGCAATATTTTTGGCTTTCAAAAAAAGGAGAAAATAATGTATAAATATTCATTTCTTTATATTGATAAAAATGTTGTCAAATTGGCAGATTATCTAGAAATTATATGACACCCTTACGATTACAAATTTATATCATACATAATATATTTCTGTGTTAGGTATTGTGGCAAAGAAGAACTTGGTCAAAATTTATATCTCACAACTTTTAATGGCCGAAATTTTGGATAGGAACTTGGCCGTTTTTCACATTTATGTTTTTGTGAGGATTTTGTTTACTTAATGCAAATACTGTCGTCTGTCAGGGTAAATTTTTAATTCACATTAGTGAGATTTTAATGCAAATTAACGCTGTCGTCTGTCTACGCTATTATACAAAGTTCAGCAATTTTAAATTAAAATCGACTGTGCTTATAGCTGGAGAGCTGATATTTGTCTGAAAATCCGAAAATTTAAGCCAGAGAGCGGGTAGTACCACGCCCATAAAAACAAAATAAATAGCGTTTAGCTCAAAAGATTTCATTAAAACTTCGCTGCATTTATACAATAATATACATTTTAATTTTAACAAGTGGGCGTAACCACGCCCACAAAATGTTCGAATTCTATTTCAAGTACTTCGGCTTAGCAGATTTAAATCTATTATTTATGCATTTCTCACTAGCAGATTCCTACATGAGTGATTATCTTTTATCACAGTAAAATTTTGAGTTTGAAAAAGTGGGCGGGGTCACACCCACAAATATTTTAAAGTAAATTTTGCGCTAGAGAGCTTAAATTTTAAAGAACAAGTAAGCTGATGTGAGTTTTAAACTAGAATGATCTTAAAGCAACGACTGGTCAATTAGGGAGGCGGGGCCACGCCCATAAAAATTTTAAATTAAAATTTGCGCTAGAGAGCTGAAATTAAATAAACAAGTAAGTTGAAATGAATGATTAAGTGTAAAAATCTTTAAAACCCGGGTATTTTTAAGGTTGGATGGGAGGGCAGGCCGAAGACACGCCGTTCTAAGGCGTTCTAAGTTTAGGCAATTTTGTTGAAATATTTTTAACTCCCTAATACAGGAGAGAATTGTGTAGATCGATCTGTTCACTTCTTAAAAGAGGAAAAAACTTTGTCAAGTTAGAGAATTGTCTAGAAATTAGATGATGATGCCCTGACGATGTGAATTTTATATTTATAAACAATGACCGATTCTATTAATAGATACAATAAGAATTTTGATTGAATTAACTATGTCTAACGTTCAGTACACCCTAGAGATTAGAAAGCACGATAGACAAATTGATAAACTTTTAGCAACAAATTAATAATTTAGTAAATTCATATCGCTCTTTTTAAGATTTTTACATGAATTTCATATTTCCTGCAAACATTAACTTCGAATTGAATTAACAATAATGGAGATTGATAATCTCGAACGATATTAAAATAAAATCAACTTATTTATGATACTTATTTCCAAATAGTTTGGCAAACTGAAATAGAAATCACTAGAAAAATAAAGTATTTTGAAATGAATTTTTTAGACAAAATGAATTACATAAATGCGAAAACTATGATTCACCCTAGAAATAGAAAAGAGTTGCCTTAGTATACCCGGTTAGAGCTATGTTGCTATTTAGGTACATATATAGAATAAATTTCATGTGTTAAATAGCAATGCAATAAAATTATTTGTATTTTTAAAACTATATTTTTAATATTCACAAAAATGTATTTATTTTATTGTCTATAAAACAAAATAAATTCGCTGCAAATATATCGCATATGTAAACACAGACTTAGCACCCCTGTTTTTTTTTAAGTTCTTATAAGTAAGTCATCTGGCATTTCCTTCTTTACGAATAGAATAAAGAAAATGAAACTAAAGAATGTAAACAAAGAAATCAAAACAATAATAAATTTATAACTGTAATAGTGGCGATTATTTTTGCTAATAGAATCACGTCCTAGCTGCTGAGCCTGACAGAAAGAGCATAGCTCTAAAACATTTTGGCCATCAAATAAAAACATGTTTCTTGTTTAAATATAATGAAGTGATACATTAAGATATGCAAAGTTTTTGTTCATGAAAATCTGAAAAGCATTGTGAACTTTGTAATAGATCTTACTTAACAAATAGAAAAATTTTATTTATTATAATATGTTGCCTACTTTAGGGATGTTAAACTTATTTTTCAAGTATTTCCAGGGGAATAAGAATTTCATAGTCATAATTTTATATTATATTTTATGGTATTCCTTCCTTCTCTTGCTTGATTGATTAATTTGGTATTGCGCAAACAAAAAGTAATTAATATGCTTCATAATAAGAAAAATAATTACCTCAGCTTATTCAGCCTTGACTTAAACTTTTGCCTCTACTACTTTTTACTTGTTATTGTAGCGTTTTGTGTTTTTTTGCTTTACATTTTTGTTTAATTTAATTTCTAAATGAAAAAGTTGTAGTAAAATTACTTGCAATATGCATTTATTACAAGGACATCAGCACAGGATATTTGCATAATGAATTTTAAATATTTATTTTCCATTTCTTTCTTTAGCTAAACAGCAGGAAAGTTTTAATTTTTTTTTCTTCTTTTGTATTGTAGAACAAAATTAATATATGTAAAAGTAATAAAGTTAAACGAATATGACATTTTAAAATATGAAATAAAATAAAGAAACTTTAAGCATGCAACTTGCTTTGGATGGAATTCTTGGTATTAAAAGTCAGTTACTAAGAAAATTACAATTTTTATGATGTTTAAATTCGTTGTACTTATTAATTTAAATGTCTGTACAATGTTAATTAATTATTTTCGTAAGGAAGAAGATAATTATATCATAAAATTACTTCTACAATGTGAAGTAGATATCTACGGAGAAATAGACAGACATAATTTATTGTTCTTTAGCGTGGAAATATAAGATTTCAAATGCTGCTATTTAATGTCTTGGCCAAGAAAAATTTGAATTTTAAGAAAAATTGGTGCAAGGACATGTCTACTTCCCATATATCCTGACTTTGAAAATTTTAATTTAGGCCAAAGTTATTATCAGAATGTGTTAAAAATTGCGCTCTGTGCCTAGAATTAAGCACTCTAGGGCTGCTTTAAATTTCGCTTCATTCGGGGCAAAAGCATAACTACATCCCTTTTCTCGAAAACAAAATTTTAGCTGTATTTATAATTAGTATGCACTAAAAATTAATATATATTTCTGGGACTATGCGTTTTAGATCTGCTGTAAATTTGACTGCATTCAGTGCTAGGATAAGACTTTCTCCCATATATCCTTTTTTTCAAAAATCAAATTTTAGCAGAATTTTTTATCAGAATGCTCTAAAAACTTATATATGTTTGTATAATTATGCGTTTTAGGTACTGTTGCAAATTTTTTCTCACTCGGTGCAAGGACATGACTACTTACCATACATCCTTTTTCTCAAGAACTAAACTTTATCTGTATTTTTGATGACAATGCGCTAAAAGCTTATATATATTTGTGTTAATTATCTGTTTTAGCTACTGTTGCAAATTTTGTCTCATTCGGTGCAAGGACATGACTACCTCCCATATATCCTTTATTTTCAAAAACTACACTTTAGCTGTATTTTTGATGAGAATGCACTACAAAATTAATATATATTTATAAAACTATGCGTTTTAAAACTGCTGTAAATTTCACATCATTCCGTGCAAAGACATGCTATGTCCTTTCTTAAAAAACAAAACTTTAGCTGCATTTATTATCAGATAGCACTAAAAACTAATAAGTACTATCAATATTATGCGCTTTATATCTGTTTAAATTTTTTCTCATTCGGTGCAAAGACGTGACCACCTCCCATACATCACTTTTTTCAAAATCTAAATTTTAGCTGCATTTATGATTACAATGCGCTAATAATTTATATATATTTATATACTTATGCGTTTTAGCTACTGTTGCAATTTTTTCTCATTCGGTGCAAGGACATGGCTGCCTCCCATATATCCTTTTTCTCAAGAATCAAATTTTAGCTGCATTTGTAATTACAATGCGCTAAAAACTTATAAATATCTGTATACTTTTTTCAAAATCCAAACTTTAGCTGCAGTTTCGATGAGAATGCACTAAAACTTAATATATATTTCTAAAACCATGCGTTTTAAATTTGTTGTGAATTTGACCTCATTAAGTGCAAGGACATGGCTGCCTCCCATATATCCTTTTTCTCAAAATTCAAATTTAAGCTGTATTTCGGATTAGAATGCTCTAAAAGTTTATATATATATATTTCAAAACTTATGCATTGCAGGTCTGTAATAAATTTTGTCCCATGCGGTGCAGAGAGAAGTGATGTCCTTTTTCTCAAAAAATATTTTTCAAAAATTTTTAGTTACATTTATGACCAATAATAAATTATAAAACTATACTTTTTAGATAAGTGATAAATATTGTGTCATTTGTAAAAGGACATGACTACCACACTTACGAAATTTTGTTATTGGTTAAAAAATTTGTAATTTAATATTTAATTTTTTTTTTTTGAAAACTTTTAATTTTTATTTTTAATATAGTTTTTCCTATTCTATGATTGAGCTTAAGATCTGTCCTTTTTTGGTTTTTGTAATAATTCAAAACTTATTTTTATTATTGTCCAATATTTTTCAATGAAAAATACTTTTCCAAAACTCGTAATTTCAACTCATTAATGTAATGCCAGTGTAACTATTACCCCATATTGTGGATAGCGTCGTCGACGTCACATCAACACGACAGTAAATATTGTCACTTGTCTACTCTTTATCGGCAACAATAGCTTCTTATTGACAATCTCTTACTAATCTCTAGGGCTTTGTAAATTAATGCAGTACGTTAATAGTAGTCAATTGTTGTCGACAAAGAGTAGACAAGTGACAATTTTTACTGTCGTCTTGATGTGACAGCGACGACGCCATTTGCAATAAGGGGGATTATTTATTTATGATGTGATTAGGCTAAAGTTCGTCGTATAGCTCTGTTTATTAATTTATTATGATTGACAATTCTTCCACCTGAAATTGGGCGCACTAGTTATCAATATGGACTATTTATTTATTAAATGTTACAAATACAGACCAGAGCCATTTGTGGAGATCCTTTCCACGCTCCCAGCACTGATAGCCTATAAAAACTACCCACTATGCTACCAAGGCACCCCAATACGGATTGACAAAAACTTTTTATCAAAAGCGGAAAGCTACACTGATTATTTTCACACAGGAGTATCTAAACGTTTCTCGAGTTTTCATTGAACTTAATACAACTTTTAAGGATTTTTGTAATAACTGATTAACTCGACTGAGGTCGATTTTGAGCTTATGAGTGGCAGTAATACATGTAATATTTTGTATACTTACGATTCATGTCCAATATCACTTTTCTGGTTAAAGCAGCTACAACGTGGCCATTACTCGCTTGACATGTATACACCTGCAAGTAAAAAGAAAAATAAAATCGATATGGAATTTTCATCAGATTGTTGTGATTGGAGAAAGAAATGTGTTTTTCAGTGCAACATATTAAAATAACTAAATGCAAGTGCAAAAAAAAACTTGAAAGTAAAATAGTAAATAATATTTTGTTTCACTGGCCAACATACTCATATGTCCAACATAAAAAGGCATATTTTATTAAAATTTCCATTAATAATTGGATCAGCGTTATAGAGCAGCTGCGTTCAAACCATGTGCACAATGTGCGAGCTTTTACAAAAGAGCTTTATAATTTCACTAGGACGAGAGCACAACACCCAATCAAATCTCGGCGACAACAATTCTTGCTGCTTAGAGTAAGAATTCATATCGTGAAAAAAAATATTTAATTGAATCGCCTGCTCCTTCGCCTTTGTCTTATTTCCATAAGATTATAATTGACACCAATAAGCCTTTTTTTATTCAACATCATTCATTTATTTAACAAGGAAAATAACAATACGAAGCTACCGATGTCGTCAAAGAAAAGCCCAGTTGGTCATTGCCAATATAATACAAATGCACTGCACACAAACAAAATTAATTAATTTCGTTCTAAGGACATATCGCCAACAAATATCTTATCAACAATCTTTTGACACCTTCACTTTTTAAAGCAACTTCCAGCTGGGCCAAAAAAAAAAGTTTATGTAAATTTTTTCTCGCAAGGTTTTAAATATTATTAGCACGTTGATTAATTAACTGGAGCATGTTGCGTTTAATAGCAGCATTGTTTTGTTTAACTACTAAAGGAAAAGTAAAAAAGTCGTTGAAAGCGGCAGGGTGTATTTTTTTTTTTTTTTTTAAGAAAAAACGTAATTTGTTTGTGCCATTCCCAATAATATTGCAGGATATTTCATGCTGTTTATTTCTTACATTTTCATCGTTATGAATTAAGCAATTACAATGCAAAAATCTTGATAATTAAAATCACTGTAAAGTAAATTTCACATTTTTAAAGCAACCTCACGGTTTGTTATCTTAAAGTTTACAAGCCTCATTTGGCGGATGTATAAATGAACATTTGGGGTTTTTTTTAGACAGAAAATTTGGAAATAATATTGCATACATTGTGTTAAATACCTTTTGACCTATATTTTAAGATAGTCTGTCTTACATAAAAATTCATTATAGAATTAGTGCGAAGGTTAAGAACAAAAGTACATACATGAGAAGTGGACAAAAAATATTGCCGCTATTTTCTATAAGGACCATAACTTATAGATAATTAAGTATTTTAAAGATGGCAGGCTCATCACTTTTTCACTGATATACAGCCTCCATTGCTATAAAAAGTGACTGAAAACTGCACTTCATTTCCGCCACACAATTTACGAAAACGGCTCATAGTGCGCCATTTTACATACATCTCTTTTTGAGGTTTTAAATTGTGTGAGAGTGAGAGAGAGAGAGAGAGAAAGAAGGAGTGTGAGAAACTAATACATAATTTCCAGCGTTGTCAACTTGGTGCGTTTCGCACCATTTTGGGTGCTTTTTGAAATTTTTTGTGCGAAAAATACCTTAGTTGGTGCGTGGTGCGCTTTTTTTTTAATTTCGGTGCGTTTTTTAATTGTTGGTGGCACCAACGCAAATTTAATACAACAACCGGAAAATTCTTGTTGTGAAACTTGCAAATTTCCTGTTAGAGTTAATTACTATATTAATAGTAATTATATTTATAAAACATCACAATTTGTAATGAAATCTGTCTAAAGCACCCCATACACGTTTCAATTCAATTGTGAAATGAGTCTTTCAATTGAATTGATTCTTGGCCACACACTTCATAAACTGAATTGAAAGATTTTCATTCAACTGTCAAATTTATATTTTTTTCACAATTACAAATTTAAAAATTTAAAACTTCTTTTGCATTCATTCATTAATTTATATATTTTTTATTTAAAATTCAATGAAATTAAATACAGTTTTAAAAATACACAACTTTTTCTATACAAAATAAAGCTACAAACATAAATTTTGACAACTAATCAAGAGACTCGAGCACACACAGCACAATCGAATTGAAAGATTTACTAGCCAACATGAAAAATCAAAAGATTTTGATTTTTCTTCAACCAACTCGACAACTGCCAAACTAATCAATTGATAGAGCCATAAACGCTTTGATTTGGACAACAACCGACTCAATTGAAAATTGAATTGAATCGTGTATGGGGCGCTTAATGTCCCGATGATAAAAATAATGATGAAAATATTAGCTTTAATAATTTGGAATAATTAATTTCTTATCTCTTTTTGAAAAGTTTTAAAAAGAATTTTTAAAATTAATGTACAAAAATGTATCATCTTGCAAACATATGTATGTGGCCTTAATTATGAAAGTTGTTAAGTCATACACATATGTACTTCTTTGGTCGAGATATTTAATAGATTACATTTGAACAAATCCAAAAATATTTTTTATTATGCAACAGTTTAATTTAGAGTTGTACTAGTCTCGATTAATATAAATTTATTTTACTATATCGAATCACAAATGCGTATGACTTATACGACATTCATAATTAAGGGCACATGTATACTATGTATTTACGAATTTGTTTAGTTAAATTTATTTAATTAATTAATACATATGTAGATATACTGTAAAATCCTGTTTGTTATATTTTTACAGCCGTATTCATAAAAAAAAGTTGATTGAGGTTTAAAATTCATATTAGTTAAAAAACGTTTTAAGGCTAAATAACGTTTTTTAAATATTGGTATTCATAATCAGTTTTTTAACTAAAAATCAATTAACTAGATTTTTTTATTTTTTAATGTCGTGGCAACACTGTATTCTTTATTTATCACTTGCATATTAGTTCTGCAAAACAACGATTGTTAACTCACAAAGTACTCATGTCTATTTTGTTTATTTGTCGGTTTTCAGAGAAATATTGTTTCTATAAAATAAAAGATATGTTGCAACTTATAGTTAATAAAATAATAAAAAAAAAAAGCTCACAACAAATCTTTGTTAAAAGTGATTTTTATATTATTTATTTTATTGCAGATAAAGAAGCACTAGAATAACGAGCTTTATTTTGCTTGTTTTGAGTGTCTATGCATCCCTAGTTAATTTTCTACAATTATACTATTTTAGTTAACACATAAAATGAGAAAACAATGACTGGGAATGGAAACTGGATCGCTCCTTTTCTTTCAAATATTCTTTGGTGTATATTTGTTATTTCGGCAATAGTTTCTATAAAAAAAAATTACATTCAATTTAACACTGGCATATGCATACATACATGCATACATAAGTACATACATACATACATACATACACACATATGTACATACAGGTAAAGTTCAAAATGTAAACAAAAACGAAGCAAAATTACAACAACGTCACCTTAAAATTGGTTTAAACATGGGGGCAGTCAATTTTAAAATTTGCTGATTTACGCAAGGTTTAAAAACCGTTTTTTAAGCTAAAATTCTATTATGAATACAATTCTAGCGAATTTTGCTTAAACAATATTTGAAACGCGGTTTAAAATTTTTATGAATACGGCTGTTAATATAGGAAAATGTAGTAAACTTCTGATAAATTGTTCTTTTATTATTATACTGTTCTCACACTGGCATGGTTTTAATAAAAGTTTGTTTTAACGTTAAAACCAACTGTTAAAACCTGGTTTTACCATACAAATTGTTTTTGTTAAAACCAAATTAAAACCATTTTTGAATTGGTTTTTAGTTGGTTTTATGAAATGCAACCTTGTTTTCGCTGTGATAAATTCAGTGCTGCCAAGTTAAAATGACCGACAGCAGCTGATAATGTTATACCAGTGAATAACAATAGATGGCACTTGAAAAATTTTCAACTTAAAAATGGATGCAGCAGCAACAATAATCAAAAAATTATGGGAAAAAGAGTTTTTTGGAAGGAAAACAACGAAAATATGTTAAATTAAACTGTGGAAAGTGAAAATAGACAATATGACTGACATTCATCTGCCTATAAAAAAAAGGTTTATCTTATAATGTATTTGTGCATTTTTGTATTATTAATAATATTTCCAAGCACTTCTTCATTCTGTATAAGCAGTTCCATAATTTAAGAAAAAAATTTATTTACAAAATATAAAATAATTTCCATTTTAGAGCGCATTGTGAAATATCTCAGTTTTTCATACAAACGAAAACAGTTGAACAGTATGCCCAACAAGTGTAATTAAAAAGCAGAAAAAATGCAACAACAAATACACGTACTTCGGCAGGAGATTTATTTTATTTTGAGCAAAGTTATTAGACAGCCTGTGAGTTAAAACCTGAATTTAACAAACTTGCAGTGTGAAAGCAAAATCAGCTGTTTATGGTTTTAACGTTAAAACCAGGTTTTAACTTTCAGTGTGAAAACACTATTAAATATTTGAATAAAATGATATAAAATGAAACTTTTATTACTTTTGAATCCTTACTATTAATCGTTGATCTCTTTAAAAAGTTTTTTTTTACAGAATTTATGAAATTTAAAAAAAAAATTATTATCTATATAATACAGGGTGGGCCAAAAGAAACCAAGGGGTGTAAAAGTTTAATAACTTTCTTGTTTATTAACTTTTTTTTATTTTTTCTTTCAGATTATATAATTAATATACAAAATGGAAATTTTTTTACACTAAGTATGAAAAATGATGTCTCTTAAATGACCACCGTTTTCAGCTTCGCACTGATGGGCTCTTTTTAGAGCATTTTCCATAACATCTTTCAAAACTTGTGGCTGTAGCGTTCGAATTTCTGCAACAATGTTTGCCTTGAGTTCAAGGATTGTCTCTGGCTTGTTCACGTACACTCGCTCCTTCAAAAAACCCCAAAGAAAATAGTCGGGTGCTGTCAAATCTGGCGATCGCGCTGGCCAAATAATTTCCGAATTTCGAGAAATTATTCGCTCTCCAAAAATTTTACTTAAAAGTGCCATTGTATCTCGGGCAGTATGGGCAGTGGCTCCGTCCTGCTGAAACCACATACCAGGTCTGTTTTCAAGAGCAGGACGTACAAAATTTTCTATCATAAACCGATACCGCTCTCCATTTACGGTTACAGCACTTCCATCTTCATTCTCGAAGAAGTAGGGCCCAATGACATTTTCAGATGTGATCCCACACCATACTGTACACCTGATGGGGTGAATTGAATTTTGAGAACCCCAGAACCTACAGTTCTGCTTATTAACAAAGCCATTCAAATGAAAATGAGCTTCATCACTCATAATCAAATTTTCAATAAAGTTGATTTCATTTCTGGCCAACTCTTGAAATTTAACTGCAAAATTTAGACGTTGCCGATGATCTGCGGGTTTTAACTCCTGGACCAATTGCACCTTATATGGGTATAACTGTAAATCTTTTTTTAAAATGCGCCGTAGTGACGTACGAGACATTTCTAGCTGAGCAGAACGCCTTCTGCCAGATGTTTCTGGTGCTTCGTTAACACTTTGCTGTACTCGTTCAATATTTTCCGCAGTGCGACTTAAACGTGGTCTACCGGTTCGAGGCAAATCTCTTACGCTGCCATGTTGGTGATGACGATTAACTAAGCAACGAATCATTGCTTCAGAGGGCGAAATTCTGACGTTAAAATGTCGACGATATGCTCTTTGCGTTAAAATAATTGATCTCTGATTTAAATAATAAAATTCTATTTTTCTGGTTCTCTGTTCAGTTGTGAACCTCTCCATTATAAATTCTCCAAGTGTTGTCTATATAATCTGAAAGAAAATATAAAAAAAAAATTAATAAACAAAAAAGTTATTAAACTTTTACACCCCTTGGTTCCTTTTGGCCCACCCTGTAATAACAAAAATTAAAAATTTTAAAAACCCCCGACTTTTTTCAAAAAAGATGTTATATTTTCTAAACGGCTGGACAGATTTTCTTCAAACATAGCTAAGAACCCTCTCGATCAAGTCATCTTTCAAACAGAAAAAACTAAATGAAAATCGGTCGAGCCGTTTGGCCTGTACGTGGACACGGACAGACACACAGATACACAGACACACAGACACACACTACAAACTTATAACACCCCTTTTTTATAGGTCTTATTTTTTTAACCCTGAACTGTAAAAGCATGTTTAAGTGTTAAATTTTTAACATAGAAAAATAGTATTATATTTTTTATGCAAAATTAATTCAATAAACATTTTAAGCTAAAAAAAGAAATTCTAAGCTTGGTGCGTTTTTTTGTAAATGGCGCGTTTTTTTCTCTATTTTGGTGCGTTTTGATAATTTCTATATACCTTACTCTTACTTCTTACTCGTTATATATATATTTTATATATTTAAAATCTGACTAAATTTAACAAAAATTAAAACAAACAATGGGAGGGGTGAAAAAGTTGATGCGATGTAATTTTGTCGATAACATACCGAGCCTTATTTTCAGGACGGTTTTTTTTTAAATATTCAAATATGTTTTTGTACGTAAATTGTAGCTTACGATAAAATTTTACAGCATGTCTCTTGAAAGTTATCAACAATTTTTGGCATTTTGATAATGGTATTACACGGACAATGTAATACTATTACATATTGAAACCCTTCATGTACAAGTCAAAATCGCACTGTACTGAATTTATTTTAAGTGGAACTGTTACACTACTGCAAGAAATCAACGCTCTTAGTAAACAAGTAAATTTCATTGAAGAAAGTATAAGGAAAGTATCAAATATAACACGTTAAAAAAAAAACAGATTTAATAAAAAAAATTTAAATAATACAACAGATACAAATATCGGCT
This sequence comes from Tachina grossa, assembly GCA_949987645.1. Classification (NCBI taxonomy): domain Eukaryota; kingdom Metazoa; phylum Arthropoda; class Insecta; order Diptera; family Tachinidae; genus Tachina; species Tachina grossa. Next base: position 131,397,249 of record OX465278.1, on the reverse strand, counting down.
GTAATATTTTAAAATAAATTTTCGAGACAATTGAGTCAGCTTCAAAGAATTCAAAAAGTGAACTTACTCCGATAGAATTATTATCATTGAAATACGAACATTTAACTTGAGATGTTGAACGAAGTTTTACGAAATACCATAAATAGCATTCTAGGTTCTAACAGAGTTAATTTTACGGCTTAAAATATTATCATATGTATGCATATACGATATATTTATTTCAAGATTAGTTTAATGATGGATGTAGATTTTTTTTAATTTTTCAGATTTTTGTTTAAAGTAATTTTCAATAATAATAAAAAAAAATTTAAAATATTTTCATATTATTTTGTTTTTGCTGATTGTTTCATAAGTAAATGCATATTTTTGTGATTAAATTTAATTTTGATTATTAAATTAAAATTAATTTTTAGTTGCATGAAAGTCCCAGCCCTGCATACGACTATGTACTAAGCTCTTGCCATTTTTAGTGTAGGACATAAAATATAGCAAAGAATTATCACGAATTCAGGATTTTAGTATTTCATTTTAACTTTTTTTTTATCGAAGAATTGGCATCGAATAAAAGAATTTTTTAAAAAGAAGAGCGGTGTCTTAGGATACCAAGTTATAGCTTTGCTGCTTCGTTATATGAAATGTGTGAAATAACAATGCAATAAAATTATATTTTATGATGATTTCAAATTCTGTAAAAACATTTAAAAAAGTTTCCATTTATTTCTTTTCTAGCGGCGTACGATTAAATAAATGTACAGTGTGTGGCCGGTGGCGGCTGTCAGCCGGCTTACAGCCGACCGGTTGTGTTCTCTCGTTTGTGCTCATGTGCAAAAAGAAATTGAGCAATCGTTCTCATTGCCTTTGTTACACTTACTTCAAAGAAAGAAACAAAGCAACATCAAACAATGTTAAAGCAATCATAGCAAAAATAAATTAATAACTTTTATAGTGTCGATGATTTTTTTTACAAAAATCTCGTCCTGTATGACGCAATAAACAGCAAAGCTATAAAAATTTCAACAATTATAATTCAACCTAAATAAGGAGAATTCTTAAATTCTTTTTCATTTCCAAATATAGTTAAATTTAATTAATTCATACTTTTTAATGCTCATGATTCTTTATTAATATATATTTGATACTGATATAGCGACATTATCAATTCAATTTTTCTATTATGATATTTTTTGTTTATTTTGCATTAAATATTAAATAAAAATATACAAATACCAAAAATTAATAAAAAGCTGCAGCACTTATACTTATTATACGTACTTATTTATAACTTTGAAATTATGCCTACACTCAAATCATATTTTTTTATTTTTTATTTACATTTCAACACAAAAATAGAATCCTTAGGTTCTATTCATAAATTTTTATATCATTAATGTATATATATATGTAATATATCTATATATAATAATATTTATACATATATACAACAATATAAAAGATACCATTTGCTTATTGCTTTCATTACAGCCTTCTGGCCGCTGTCAATAAGGAAATTGGAGGGAAGAAGGGAGCTCTACTAAATAATTTTAAATCAATATGAGAAACGGAAATAAAATAAAAATAAAATCAGGAAGTCATGGAATCAAAACGAATCTACATATAAGTCTAAAAGATTGTATAATAAACAAAAAATTAGTATAATGCTTTAAGGCACACAACACAATTCAGTCTCGAACAGTCAGCCCACTTACACATTGTATCAGACGAATAGGAAGGAAGGGCAAAAAATGTACAAACACAAAAAAGAAATACTAAATGATAATAATATTCCTTAGAGATTGAAATTATACACTCATACTCATAGAAAACAACTAATACAACCACGAAAGTAGAGGAAACCTAAACATTTATTAAGTTACTTTATTCTTCTGTTTATTGCTTTTTATTAGAAAAGTAATAACAAACAGTCGATAGCATTTAAATACATACGATATATAATAACACTCACACAGTTATAATCACTGCACAGACAGAAAATAAAATATTTTTTTATATTTCCTTGCAAGTTAAAGATGATATTTAAAGGTATAGCAATTATTATTAGAAATTCTTAAGTATTAGAGCAAAGACCCTACCTACCTATCAGGCTTAAATTGGGTGGAAAATTAAAAGAGGCAGCGACAGTTTTATGTTGTGAATTATCGATTTGCCATTTAAGGATTAAATTTAAGTCGCCTTAAAAGTAAGAGTGCAAGGTAAAAAAATTACTTTATACTTAAAAAATTGTATATACAAAAATAGTCTCAAAAGAAGGTATACATATTCCTTTATATTATTTTGGCACCTAAATGGCTTTTGAGGGGTTTGTGGGGTATGTTCATCTAGGACGTGGCTCTTACAGATTTTAGAGTTCCTTATAACAAAGGCTATGATGCCCGTCTGTCTGTCTACCTGCATGTGTTCTCGAGAACCGTAACAGATACAGACCTGAAATTTTCACATAATATGTGAAACTCTAAGCCGCTACAGCAACAAATACAGAACAGTTAAAAATTAAAGGTCGAGCAACGCCACTTTTTCAAATTCTAATGCAATACACAGATAATTATATACAGACATTTGAAATTTTCAAAGTTAGTCTATTTTTATGCAGACTGAATTAAAAACAAAACAACAAAATTAAAGGTTATTCTATCAGTTAATGTAATTTTGACTATGCAATTTAGAAATGTTGCATCATCTTGGAAGCCGTAAGAGGCAAACTCTTGAAATGTTCGAAAACGTTTAAACTACAAAACTAAAAAAAATTCGCCAAAAACTAAAAAATCGTCAAAATAAAAAAGCGCTTAAATGACAAATATCACCAAAAATAAAGTAAATCACTCAGTAAATCTAACTAATAAATAAATAAAAACTAAATTCAGTAAAGTGCGACTGACTCGCGCACGAAGGGTTCCGTACGAACACTACATATGTAATTTAATACAAACTTGAGCTATATAATATATATAGTTTTGGCATTTTTTTGGTTTTTGGCGTTTTTTCAATTTGGCGATTTTTTTCATTTTGGAGATTTATTTCATTTTAGCGTTTTTTTCATTTGGGTGATTTTTTTTTTTTGTTTTGACACCTTTTTCTCGTTTTGAAAATTTTTTTCGGTTGTTGGCGTTTTTTCATTTTGGCGATTTTTTTCATTTTGACGATTTTTTTTCACATAAACAGTTATTTTGGTTTTGGCGCCTTTTTCTCGTTTTGGCGATTTTTTTCGATTTTTGGCGTTTTTTTCGCGATTTTTTTCATTTGGGCGATTTTTTAGAATTTGGCGGTTTATTTTATTAGTGTTAGAAATTTTTTTTATTTTTGCGATTTTTTTTTTCATTTTGGCGATTTTTTTTAATTTTTGACGATTTTTTTTGGTTTGGCGATTTTATAATTTTCGGCTTTTTTAGTTTTAACGTTTTTGAAAATTTCAAGTGTTTGCCTCTTACGGATTCCAAGATATAGCAAGTTGTCAAAATTATATAGTCAAAATTGCATTAACTGATGGACCACCCTTTAATTTAAATTTTTTAAATTTTAGTGTTATTTATTGTAGTCTGTATAAAAATACACTAATTTTACAATTTTCAAGTTTCAATATACATACATTCATACAATTGTATGTATATTACATGGGATTTTAACATTTTTCGCTGCTCGTTTTGGAACACCTTTTAATTTTTAGTTTTTATGTATTTGTTGTTGTAGCGCCCAAGGTTCGACATACTCTGTATAAATTTCAGGTCCGTAGCTCTTACGGTTCCTGAGAAAATACCGTGTGACGGACAGCGTAGCGAAAACAATAGGGTTCCTTTTCACCTTTGGTGTACGGAATCCTAAAAATCATCAAAAAAAAAATACAGGTGGGCACGTTGACTGCAAAACCTGTATCCAACAGTCATTAAATAACAACACCACGCATTCTTCCGATGTCCATAAGTGTCCCTTTGTGTCAGTTGTTGAAGGAAAGTTCAAGTGATGAAGGCATAGACACTGGTCACTGAACTATACCGACTTCAGAAGATACTAATCCTAATGTACCATCAGAGCGCCCTCCTTCATCGGTATTGTGTAGCAGAATCATCGGCGCAGTAAAATAACCAATAAAATGTCTACTAAACACAGCTTAAAAACATAAAAAATTTAATACGCCTCATTTAACATCAGAAGCACTGCACCACTGCATATTAAAAACTTGCAAGAAGCAGAGCTGTAAAAGAACGAAGCTTTTTTCTGTCGCTTAGTTCACCGTCTCTGTATTTTCTATCACTATGGCTTGGCTAAAGAAGGTAATAGAAGTAGGCATTCATTGTCTGTATTGTAAGAAAACCAAAAAATCCGCAAAAGCGGAAAAAAATCGCTAAAATGAAAAATCGCCAAACCGAAAAAAGCACTTAAATGAAAAATATGCCCAAAAATAAACTAAACTGGTCAAAAAAGAAAAAAATCACATAAAATATAAATAATATATAAATAAAAACAAAAGAAAAACATCGACAAAAGAAGAAAAAAACCTAAAACTATAAATATGTATTTAAAAAAACCGAAAAATTCGCCGATATAAAAATGCTCTTAAATAAAAATATCACCGAAAATAAAATAAATTGTTCAAATTTCCAAAAAAAAAAAAAAAAAAAAAATCACCAAATATATAAACATCGAAACAAAACTTAACTAATAGGCAAAACCCAAAAAAATCGGCAAAAACGAAAATTAAAAATAAGCACCAATTTTTTAGGGTTCCGTACACCAAAGGTGAAAAGGAACCCTATTGTTTTCGCTACGCTGTCCGTCTTTCCGTCACACGGTATTTTCTCAGGAACCGTAAGAGCTACGGACCTGAAATTTGGACAGAGTATGTAGAACCTTGGCCGCTACAACAACAAATACATGAAAATTAAAAATTAAAGGGTGTTCCAAAACGAGCAACGAAAAATTTTAAAATCCCATGTAATATACATACAATTGTATGAATGTATGTATATTGAAACTTGAAATTTGTAAAATTAGTGTATTTTTATACAGACTACAACAATGAACACTAGAATTTAAAAAATTTAAATTAAAGGGTGGTCCATCAGTTAATGCAATTTTGACTATGTAATTTTGGACAATTTGCTATATCTTGGAAACCGTAAGAGGCAAACACTTAAAATTTTCAATAAATTCAGTAAAGTGCGACTATGACTATTTAATACAAACTTCATCCTATATAATATATAGTTTTGACATTTTTTTCGTTTTTGGGGTCTTTTCGGTTTTTTTGTTTTGTCGTTTTTTGCGTTTTTTTCGGTTTTGGCGATTTTTTTAAGTTTTGGCTCTTTTTTAGTTTAGACACTTTATTTTCTTGTTTTGGCGATTTTTTCGGTTTTTTTTGGCGTTTTTTCATTTTGGCGTTTTTTTATTTTTGGCGTTTTTTTTTAATTTTTGCGATTTTTTGTTTATTTAAATTTTTTTAGTTTTGCCGACATTTTCGCGTTTTGGCGATTTTTTTCAATTTTCTGCGTTTTTTTCATTTTGGCATTTTTTTTATTTTGGCGATTTTTTCGAATTTGGCGATTTATTTTAGTGTTAGAATTTTTTTTTTAATTTTGGCGATTTTTTTCGTTTTGGCGATTTTTTTTTAATTTTTGGCGATTTTTTTTTGGTTTGGCGATTTTATAATTTTCGGTTTTTTTAGTTTTACCGTTTTTGAAAATTTCAAGTGTTTGCCTCTTACGGTTTCCAAGATATAGCAAATTGTCAAAATTACATAGTCAAAATTGCATTAACTGATGGACCACCCTTTAATTTAAATTTTTTAAATTTTAGTGTTAATTGTTGTAGTCTGTATAAAAATACACTAATTTTACAAATTTCAAGTTTCAATATACATATGTTCATACAATTGTATGTATATTACATGGGATTTTAACATATTTCATTGCTCGTTTCGGAACACCCTTTAATTTTTAATTCTCATGTATTTGTTGTTGTAGCGGCCAAGGTTCTACATACTCTGTCCAAATTTCAGGTCCGTAGCTCTTACGGTTCCTGAGAAAATACCGTGTGACGGACAGACGGACAGCGTAGCGAAAACAATAGGGTTCCTTTTCACCTTTGGTGTACGGAACCCTAAAAAATGGTAAAACTAAAAAAACCGAAAATTATAAAATCGCCAAACCAAAAAAAAATCGCCAAAATTAAAAAAAATTTCTAACACTAAAATAAATCGCCAAATTCGAAAAAATCGCCAAAATGAAATATAATCGCCAAAATGAAAAAAAAAACGCCAAAAATCTAAAAAATATCGCCAAAACGCGAAAATGTCGCCAAAACTAAAAAAAAAATTTTAAATAAAAAAAAATCGCAAAAATGAAAAAAATCCCCAAAAATAAAATAAAATCGCCAAAATGAAAAAACGCCAAAAATCTAACAAAATCGCCAAAACAAGAAAATAAAGTGTCAAAACTAAAAAAAAAACCAAAACTTAAAAAAATCGCCAAAACCGAAAAAACGCAAAAACCGCCAAAACAAAAAAAGACCGGAAAGACCCCAAAAACGAAAAAAATGTCAAAACTATATATTATATAGGATGAAGTTTGTATTAAATTGCATATCTAGTGTTCGTACGGAACCCTTCGTGCGCGAGTCAGAGTCGCACTTGATTGAATTTATTTATATAATGTTCAATCTTTAACTAAACTATTTTTTTAGCTTTAGGTCTGTTTTCATTTATTTAAAATTCGATATTTCGTTAACACTCGGTTAACTTCTTCAGGATATATCTTATTTTTTTTTTTTTTTTTTTTGTTATATTTAATTTTTTCTTTGGAAAGGAGACAAAAGACAAAAGAAAAAATTAAATATCAAAAAATCCAAAAATAGGATATATAAAGAAATATCTAACTAATAAATAAATAATAACAAAAATTAAAAATTTTAAAAACCCCCGAAAATATGTGATATCTTCTCGTACTCGTACAGATACACACTACAAACTTATAACACCCCTTTTTTAGTCGGGGGTTAAAAATAGACTTAAAGCTCAAAAAATTGTTTACTAGCCTCAATGCTAGGGTTTGGGAAACGGGAATTCCCGGGCGGGAGATCCGGGGAAATGTCTACCTGATATTCCCGGGAAATTTTTTAGATTTTCCCGGGAAAACGGGAAATTAAAGGTAACGTTATTTCATAAATATATAGACTTTTGTGATACACATATTTATAAAATGGCCTAAGTGACAGTCAAATTTATTTTCATTCATATAAAAAATTTGTTTTATAATCCTGTTTTAATTTAATATTAAAACTTTCAGTTTTTTTTTTATTACAAAAGTTCGATGAAATTGTTTCAAGTTATCTTTTAAAGTTGATACTGATATTTACATACTAAAACCCTGTTTACCGATGTCGAAAGAAATTTTTCATTGAACAATTTCATTTAAAACAAATTCTAAAATTTTATTTTTGTTTCAATTGTAGCTGTAAGAAAGAAGAAATTTCTTCGACACCGATAAGCAATCAGTAAAATGTCCATTAAATTTTTTTAAATATAAAATAAAAATGTGAGCTGTTCAAATTTATAGGGAAATTTCATAAAATTTAAGTCATACCACTTCTCCTAATTCGCCTAACTATTCGAAAACTACATGCAAGATGCATTTAGTAAAGGCCGTTTCATACTATAGTAAAAGTATTAATACTTTTGTGGAAAATGAAACTCTGGCATGTTGAGTTGTTTTTTTTTGAGATTTTTGAAAGAGAAATGAAATCAGGGAATCATTTTCGCCAAAAGTATTATTACTTGTATTAGAGTCTGAAGCAGCCTTAATGACTATCTTTTAATCAATATAACATAAGAAAGTGGAATACTTTGTATGAATATCACTGATTGCAATGATCAAATAGTTTTCTTAAGTAAATAATTCGATGCTAAGCACACTTGACGTGATTTTTCGGGGATTGGTGAACAAATGTTGGAAAGTACAGTGAAAATTCTAAGCTCATAGAAGTTGTAAGAACTCTGACATTGACAATACTTAAATTCATTATAAGATGACGCTATTATTAGGAGAAATAAAAGTAATTAAATTAAAAACATTTAGACAGACTGTGGCTCAGGGTGCAGCTGATTATACTACTGTAAGTTGCTTGTATAGTACTTAACGATAAGAATCCTACTGGAAAATTGTTAAGAATATAATGAGAAAAAGGCAAGGAAATTCTTAATAAAATGATTTGGAAGCCTTATTATAGAATTTTTTACTAATTACAGTAGTACTGTGTAATAGCTACGTATATTCTATTTGCTTGAATTTACTTAAAAATTATTATAAATTAATCTTAGAAGTGCTTTTGTATTAACTTTTATTTAAAAGAATGCTTTGATTAAATTCGAAATTTTGCCAACTTTCATTTAATAAATGTACTTAATTTAGAAAATTAGCTTTTCCCGGGAGCTCCAGGGAACGTGATTTTTTCATTTCCGTTTCCCGGGAAGTGCAAAAGTCTGGGAAATCCCAAACCCTACTCAATACTGAAAAAAATCGCTCGAACTAAAATAAATCGCCAATGAAATCGCCAATTGAACAAATCGTCAAAAATCGAAAAAATCACCAAACCGAAAATATCGCCAAACCGAAAAGAAACGCAAAAACTGAAAAAATCCCTAAAAAGGAAAAAAGCGCCAAAAGTAAAAAAAAAATCGCCAAAAACCGAAAATAAGTTTAAATTTGTTTAAATATCTACATCAACTAAGATATACGATAGAGAAACAAGTCGAGGCAAAATTATCGGCGGCGGCGGCGCAGTAGTTTTGTGACCGGCGGCGGCGCACCGAGAGAATTTTAGGCGGCTCAAATAAGCAAATGAAAATTTAGAGAGAAAATAAAAATTTAAACTGAAAATTGATTTTCAAAATTTTTTCTCCGATATTTGTCTTTTGGAGCAGATAAAATTTCGGCTGGTTTTGAGCCGATGCGAGCCGATACAATCGGCAGCGGCTTGATACACAGAAAAATAACCGGCGGCGGCGCGCCGTCGGCTTCAAGCCGGTCGACTTGTTTGCCTATATAATCGTATATTAACGATTATATAGGCTAAAGTTTATATAGTATTATACATGTAATATCAGTACTAAACCCCCTTCGTGTGCTATTCAAAGTCGCTTTTCACTGAATTTATTTTGTTTTTTTTTATAGTAAATTTTTATGAAAGTTCATTAGCTTCATAAATGTCATGAGTAGTAGCTGGCAGCTTTCAATTATATAGAGAACAATTTTAAATGTTAAGCATTATTTCTGATTAAAAAAAAAAAACATTCATTCATATAATCGATTTTAATCTGCCTTTATGTTAAATATTGATAAAGTCTTTTGCTTAAGAAAATTTGGAAATGTTAACATAAACGCCTCAACTAATCGGATTAAAATGCCATCATAATGTTTCTGCTCTTGGATACTCGAAAATGTTTAAACACTGGCTTAAAGAACATAAAGGAAAATGCACATAAAATTTAAAAATTTAACAAAAGAAAAGAAAGAGTTGAAACTATTATTTGTGAGTGTTTGTTTGGTTTGAGAAAATATGGCTGGTTGTTAAAATATTTGATTTGTCGTGTCAAAGATTTGGTTGGCCTTTGTTTAATTTTATTTTCATTTTTATTTTTATTTCTTCTTTTTATTTTAACATGCACACTTATATTTTTAATTAACTTAAACACCTGATTTAATACTTTGTTTTTTATTTGAATAACTAAATACACATGTAATTTGGGTTTTAGAGGTCTATTAGTAATTATTTTATTTATTTTTCTTTTTTACCTCTATTGGTTAAAGTTTCTTTTTTTTTATATTAAGGTAATTTCTCCTGGATCTTATTTCAGTAACTTTATTGTACTTTGTGGGATTATGTTACAAGATTAGTTGATTCTATTAAATATATATTAAGATCAATGATGTCAGTTTCATGGCACAATTGTGCAAACTAAAATAACACACATTCTTATTCTCTTCCATTTAGTCGTCAATGAAACAGCGACGAAAACACATGCGCAGCGTGTGTATTAAGTTCTTTATAGATACAATGAAAGAAAAAAAGTGGTATGCGAAAAATATTCTATGATCAGTAATGCTTTTTGCGACATTCAATGTATTTTATGTTACAAAACTTTTAAGGAAACAAATGAATATATATTAAAAAGACGTTTTGGTTTTCTCTATAGCAGATTCAATAAACTGCATTTTAAATCAAAACTTGAAAGACCAATAACTCGGCAAATATTGGTCGCAGTCAATTTTTTTGTTTAATTTTTTCTTCTTATTTTTCACGTTTCTATCAGATAAGATATTTAAAAATTTATTTTAAGAAATTCTTCATAGTTTCATATGAAAAGTTCACAGCCCCGTAACTCAGAAAATATGAGCCGCTCCAAATATTTTATTTAATTTTTATTCTTTATTTTTTAGTTTTCTATCATATAGATTCCTTTTTATATGTTTTGACCTGCTTCACTAAACTGCATTTGTTGCAAATATTTATTTTTTTCGATGTACTTCAGAGACGATTAAGACAATTTTTCTCACACATACAACTATAGTTTTATTTTTGACACCACTGATTTAGATCTACTACGTACATGATTATTATTGTATTATCGAGTATCGCTTGTGCGATTTACTTGAATAGTCTTCTATGAGTAGGGAATATATTTAGTTTTGTAGGTGTATTGTAAAACCAAGATTTTGTTAAATATTTTAGAATATAATGACGTTTTCTTTTCTACAAAAAAAAAATGCTTTACTTATCACACCTTTCAATGAAAACTCGCAAAATGTTTTTTTGAAGTAAAGATTTTAATTGGAAATTTATGCTTTCCATTTTTAAATAAAAAGTTAAAAAATTTTGCATTTTTTTTTTAGAACAGAAAAAATTTAAATTAAAGGGAGTTCTATAAGTTAATTTTGTTTCGACGACAACTTGCTGTATCTTGGAAACCGTAAGAGGCAAACTCTTGAGATTTTCAAAAACGCTTAAACTAAAAAATCCCATAATTAAAAAAAATTCGGAAACGGAAAATCGCCCAATATTATAAAATCGCCAAACCGAAAAAAATCGCCAAAAACCGGAAAAAAAATCGCCAAAACGAAAAAAATCGTAAAATTAAAATTAAATTTCTCAAACTAAAATATATAGCCAAAAACCGAAGAAATCGCCAATATGAAAAAACTAGCAAAATATAGGGTGTTTTTTTAGAGGTATAGAACTTCGAATTGAAATAAAACACAAGAAAATCGTTTTAATGTCCATCAATTTGGCTTTATTGGAAGGATAATTTTATGCCATTAATGTTTAAATATGATTTTGGGCATGTGGCCGCCGCCGCTGGCTCGAATAAAGCCAATTCTACAGGTCCAATTTTCAACCACTTTTTCGAGCATATGTTGGCAATAACGCCACGAATGTTGGCTTCCAAGTCCCCTAACGTTTCTGGTTTGTTGGCGTAGACGAGCGACTTCACATATCCCCAAAGAAAATAATCCAATGGTGTCAAATCACACGATCTTGGTGGCCAATTGACATGTCCATTCCGCGAAATTATGCGCTCATCGAATGTTTCCTTCAATAAATCGATTGTGACGTGCGCTGTGTGGCATGTAGCGCCGTCTTGTTGGAACCACAACTCATCCACATTCATGCCATCCAATTCGGGAACAAAATAGTCGGTTAGTCGGCTCCAATTGCTGTGCACGGTGGCGAATCGATTCATTCGGGTCCTCTTCAACACTTTGCTCTACAGCGGCAATTGTTTCTTCGGTGCGCACTGTTCGACGTCTCTGCGGATGCGTATTATCACATAGAGTAAACGTAGTGCGAAAACGATCCATGGTTAACCGAATTAATTGCTCTGATGGACGATTATGTCGACCATAAAATGGACGGAGCTGGCGGTAAACTTCGCGAACTGAACCATTATTTTCGAAATAAATTTGCACGATTTGCAAGCGTTGTTCTTTTGTCAACCTGTTCATGATGAAATGGCAAACCAAACTAAATATTAATCACTTGACAGCTGACAAAATGGCCGCCAGTTAAAAAAGTGATGCCAACTTAAAGTTCTATACCCAATAAAAAACACCCTTTATTAAAAAAAAAACGCCAAAAAAACTAAAAAATCGCCAAAATGATAAAAAAAAGCCCCAAATCGAGCAAAAAAAGCGCCAAAACTAAAAAAACGGAGAAACCTAAAAAAATCGCCAAAACCGAAAAAAAGCAAAATCGCCAAAACTAAAAAAAAGTTCCAAAAAAATCCCAAAAACCAAAAAACTTCCAAAACTATATATTATATAGGCTAAGGCCCAATAATTGACTTCTCAATTAAGTGTCCTTTAGCTAATTGCCACTTAAGTTTAAGTTGCACTTAAATGCGGATTTATTTTTTCAGTCATAAAATTAAATGCTAGCACTTATGCTAGCATTAAATAGCACTGTGAAATGTTGATAGTTCTAAAAAAAAAATTAAAATTGCATAAAAACAAATTTTATAAAATAAAGAGAGCATCAGAACGCATTTTTCTATTTATTTATTCCATGATATGAAACTATGTATTGTATATCGAGCCATTACCGCCAAAGAAGCTTAACCAACATGATTTTCGAAATGCGTTTTTTTTATAAAAATCATTAACTTGTTATCATTGGCATTATCTATCAAAATTTTACAACCATAGGATATACCGTTTCAATTTTATAGCAAAAACAATTTAAGCTTAAGTACAAAAAAATTTTTGTTTACAGTTTTTGTAACAGCAACTTGTTACTTAAGCTAAAATTTCTTTTTGAAGTAAGTAAGATATAATCTGCCTTATCGTGGTTGGCGTATTTCAAATACGACTACGACTGTTTGGTAATAGATTAAAGAAAAATTGTAGAAGTCTTCTTTAATCTATTACCAAACAGTCGTAGTCGTATTTTAAATACGCCAGCCACGATAAGGCAGAATATTCGGATTAGCCTTATATTATATACCCTTCACCGACGTCGTATGAAGTATATGCATACATACGATATAACATACATGGTCTGTTTTTAAAATTATTAGCTAGCCCACATATAAAAAACTTGAATACACATTCGGCCACACAAATTGCGGGAAATATTTATTTTATTAGTTTCACCGGCAGTTTCTGATAGTCCGGCCACAAAAAATCACATGTATGTAAAAATTGCACTATAGCGTGGATACCGGTCATGTGCATTGCACTTTTCTCCAAAAAATAACCTATCTTGGATAGAAACACTTTTAGCACCATAACTTTTAAATGGGGCGTTTTTCGAAAAAAGTTTTATAACCATTTTTGTTTAAAATAAATACCACAATATCTTTCTTCCACATAATTTTCTCCTTATGATCCTTTAATGGGATGAAACTAAGTTTTTTTGGTAATATTTTTTTCAACGGCTCTCGCTAAAAAATGGAGTGATAATTATAATTCGTTTTAATTTTTTTATAAGGTAAGATCCGTTTACTATATAGCCTCTTTACATTTGGATCCAGTATGCATCATCTAATAGTATAAGGATAAAAACATCACATGCCAGCTTATTATAAGCTTTGTTATGTGTTTCAAAATTATCGTACAGCTCGTGATACATTGAATATATTTCAACCAAACTACACACAAATATATACGATATAGGAAAACATATTTTCGCATAAAAAATCTGCGTACATGCTTGTATATATTATGTAACTTCACGAACAAATCATTAAAATTCTCCCAACAAAAGAAATAAATAAAAATAAATAAATACAGTTGCTTAATTCACAACAATCCTTATCGTGTATTTGTGTATCAAATACACTTTTGGTTTTTTAATTGTGAACACCCTCTGTGTTGTGTATTAATGTATTTCGTATTTTTAATGAAAAAAGAAGAACAAGCTACATACAAATTCTCTCAGAGAGCCTCTCTTTGAATACAACATTTTAAAAACATATGAAATAAAATTGTAATAGTGTATTTCATTTTTATATGAAAATTTCATACAACAAATGTTACACTCTTGTATTTAATATGATAATACAATCGATACAGAGATACAAGAGGTTTTGTGAATTAAGCAAGTGTTTTTAATCTAGAACCAAATTTTTGTAGTCGAAGCCGAAATACGCGAATCACGATAAAGCCCATTATTCAATTCTACATCTAGTCCAAAAAATATGATTGTATTGAAGTGAGTTACCATTATTTTAAAGGCTATGTTCTACAACTTAAAAAAAAAATCATCTATAAGTCTTAAATATGGTTATTTGGATAACTCTGCAACAATTTATTATGATTTAAATTTGATTACGCGGTCCAGGCGAAAAACTGACATAGTCGCCAGTTCAGTTCCGGTATGTAGCAATTTATTAAAAATTTCTTCACAAAAGTATATGAGCTTGTAAATGCTTTCCGTCGGTTAAACTATACACAACAAATTTAATAGCGAACTCGTTAATAAGTCCGTAGAAGATTCACTACATGGAGCCGATCAAGAAGACAATAATTTAGCAATTTGGAGACAAGTTTGGGTAAAAAAAACTGATATTCACTTTTTCTTAAAAAAATTTTTTAGCTTAACCAACACAAAATTATAAACAGGAGGTTATCAGGGTGGCAGCAAAAAAAGCTTAAGGGACAAAAAATACCGTTATTATGCTAATATTTCGTTAAAATTCGACGCGTTACTTATATTTAGCACAATAACACCTAAATACTAAAATTCAATTAATTAACTTAAATAAGAGCGAAGATAATTAAAAAAAAACCTTCTCCTGTAAAGTTTTGTTTTTGTTACTTAAGCTTTTTGTGCGGTTATTGCTCGATATGTTATATATGTATTTATGAAAATTAAACGAAATTATTTTTAATACTACCACGTGTTGTTCATGTACATGTTTTGGTACTTAAATGTCACTTAAAGATAAATGACACTTAATTAAGAACTCAATTATTGGGCTTAAGGTTCATATACTATTACATATCTAGTGTCTGTACGGAAACCTTCGTGCGCGAGCCAAAGTCGCACTTTACTGAATTTATTTTGTTTTGTGTTGCCCAATATTACCACATTTAAATTGAAAACAATCACATTGATGCTTGATTTCTGTGTCAGCGCTGCATATGTACACAAGTTTGCTAACAAACGACGGTCTTTAGAAATCATGTTGACCTGTGTTATCTATCCGAATCATAAAATTTTAAGTACTTTGGCATCGATTTTTAATTGCATATTTTTTTGGTGGTAAGTGCATATTTTTACATATTTTAAAATAAGGAGGGATGCTTTCAAAGCAAGATTTTTAAAGGAGTCGAATAAATAATGCATGTACCCACCAAACAAAATGCTCCGAATTCGTAAAGATTTCGTATCGACTGGTCGACAAAATCTTCCGATTTCGGAACCGAAATATTACCGAAATCCTAAAAATTTTTTTATGAAATGGTTGACACGACTTCACAACGATATGTCGGTACGAATTCGTAACGACATGTAGGTACGATTTCTTTTTCCTTTTATAGCAGAGTACCGCTTCACCGTTATCTTGCTGCTATTGTCGAAATAATTTGCAAACACTCATATTTTTTTAATATTTGTTACAATCCTTTTTTATCAACATATTGTTACGTAAAAATATTCCTACAGGGTTAAAGCAAAGAACTATCTGGAAGTATTTAACTAAAGCACTAAACGTACACACATATTTACGTGCAAACACTATAGCAACAACAATAATTGTGTACATAGCTACAGACATACGCACATACAAATAAAAATGCGAGCACTTATGGTAACCACCCTGTACTACCAGTAGCACACCGCATTGCCAACATAAGAGTCGTTACTTTGAAATTCAAAAATAACGGCCAATCGAATTATCAACAAACGCCTAGAAGCAGCAACATGAATTTTCCCGATTCTGCTAGAGGACTGTTTGAACATCTGGCTACCAATAGTAAATGACAATACAGATGTCATCATGCATAAATGCCATTACTAAGTACAGACATGTTATTACGCCACCTATCGGGCGAACATTCGAGAACCGATTCATGTACTATAAAAAGTGGCAGCATGTGCGAGAATAGGGCAGTGCTAATCAGAAAGTAGTCAAGTTAAGACCTCGTTGAAAGTGGATAATAACGATAAGAAGTAGTTAAGTAAAGACAAGTTGTAATTTGCTTCGTTAAGAATAAAAGGAAAAACAGTAGCAAATAAAAATTGTGTGTTATTTATTTATTTTATTTTTGAGCAATCAAAAGAACTCACACGTTTAATAAAATTTAAATGTAACAATATAAATATTTACTTAAAACACAATTTTTCACAGACTTTTACTTATGTACTCAAAAATCAAAATTTTAATGTTTTAAAAAAAATTGTTCAGAGAAACTACCGAAATTCCTTAACGAATTTGGTACGAAAAGTCTGAGTTCAGACAAACTACCGAAATATCTTAACGAAATTGGTACAAGTCTGATTTCAGAAAAAGTCGAAACATTTGGTTTGGTGGGTACGAGTATGCTTATGCGTGTATGTATGTGTTAATAAAACGAAGCACGAATGCGCAGTGTAATGGCATAATTCACAAACATATCTGAGAAAGCGAAGCACTTGATTCAACTCGCAGTGGAAAAAAGTATTATGTTTTCGAAAAACGGGCTGATATTCTCTGCACTTAACTTTTTGTAACTTATTCAGCATTTGGTTTTGAATGCTCTAAACTCGAGGCATATTAATATTATATGACTAAAATGATAAAAAAAAAATAATTTTTAATGACCGAAAATGATTTTTTGAAGATGTTCTGAAATAAAGTATGGCAACACTGGTCGAAATGTTGGTTTAATTTCATCTCCTTTTATATTTTATTGATACAAATATTAATGTTCTGGATTTTACGGTTTTATACCTTAAAAATCACATTAATTGGACAAAGATGAATAGTTGGCATTTTAACATTCCTTTCAGAAATGCTAAAAGAAATAAGAGCAAAAGACATAAACGTGTATTTAAGTGCTGGCAATTTATTTTTGAGCACAGGTATTATAGATATTTTTTGCTATAAAATTCTCAACAAACGAAAATAATAAATTTTTTCGTCCCCGATAGGAAAAAGCAAAGAAAAAAATATATCTGACATACAAACACAAATAAATGCTGGTGATAAATTTAAAAAGTGTTTTTTTTTAATTTTATTTTCCCAGCTTGACTTCTAGCAAACAAAAATAAACTACTTGTGCATTTATCCTGTTTGCTTAAATATAACAGGGGGCTGAAGCTATGTTTGGTTTTGTTTTGTTTTTTTTTCGAGGAAGTGTTTAATACAATTTTTTGCTTATTTATTTACAGATATTAACTTTTCTATTATTTTAAATAAGGTGTTTAGTTTTTTTTTTTGCACCTTTTACCAACATCTGTTTTCGAAATAAAAACAAACCGAATGCTGATTTCAAAGTTAACATAAATGTGTTGGTTGAAAATATTCATTAATGGAATTAAGTTGCCAGTAAAAGTGATTGGTTTTAGTTGAAGTGCTCCAAATATACATATACTTATCTTAGTTTTAGTGATGCATTCGTTGTCCCAGAAAGTGAACAAAACTAGATATAATGAAGCAAAAGTCTTCTCAGTGATAATTAGGAGTTTTGCAATTGAGTACCTCGTAGAATAGTAGAGAGTAAAGGATCATCTTTAGGCCTGACTGACTCATTCCTTCTCAATGTCTACACATATTAATATTAAGCTAAGTCTACACGATATGTTGAATCAGCATATTTATGGTGAAAAATTTGTTATCAGTGCCAACATATCGTGTAGACACTAAATTTTGTCAACATATGTATGCTTAACTACATATGGAGGGCATTTGTTAAAGTTGTCAACAAACGAATGTTCAAGATTTTTTCATATCGTGTAGACACCATATTTTTACTTTGTAACAAATTTGCTATGTATGCTGTCAGATATGTTGTTTGTTGAAAATCATATTTAAGCTTTTCAGCATACGGCAAATTTGATAGCAAATAGAATTGTTATTTTAACTCTGCTTGTTAAAATATAGTAAAAATAAACGTTTATTTATTGGAAGATATTTGTAATGGGTGACTCATTATAGATAAGTATATATTTTTAGTATTACTATTCCTTACAATAAAAAATTGTTGTTTTATTTTCAAACATAAACATATCGTTGGCTTAGTCGGGATTATTTTAAGTCCATTTTAAATTGAGTTTTTAATATAGAATGCTACTGTAACTCAAAACGCATCATTTCCAAAACCTAAAATGTCGTTACGGTATTTTTTCTTGCTGTTATAAAGTGGTAAGCAAATATGCTAAGACCAAAAAAAATTTAAAAAACACCTATTAGTCTAGTGGAAAAGAATATGCATCTAACGTACTTGCATTTACTTAGCAAATAAATTTTTTGTGTTAATTTAAAATAGCCAAATTAATAGTTTCGTTTTCCTCACACATATTCAGTTTAAATAAATTTAGACAGACTCTCCTGAAAAATTAAAAAGGGACTTATCATATTTGACGATTAAGCAAACGATATGTATGAAGAAATGGAAACAGTGATTACAGGTTTGTTGGAAAATGCTGATTGTTTAGAATCATTTTGTGGCTTTGATACAGATGATTCTGCACGCGCAACACCTGAAAAAGTGCAGGCAGTCAAAAAAGTGAAAAAACCCTACAAACAAATTAGGCCAAAAGTCCATACTGAATGGTCTAACGATGACATTTATATCCATACGTATGAAATTTTTGTATAATATTTGCTCTTCTTTCAATTCCTTGTATAATTTTGCACAGATGCCCTCCTCCTCTCTTTTTTCTAACAATTGCTTTTGCCAAACACTACGTCGTTTTTCTTTTAATTTTGCATCACCAGCAAAAACAAATGCAGTTAGGATAACGGCAAGGGAAATATCATTTGATGACATTATGTTTTTTTTATATATTAATTACACACCAAAAATATAAACTTTTCCACTAAAAGCGATAATTTATACAAATTACTAATAAAGAAATATAATTGTCAAATTTATTTTACATTTAAGCAAATGCTCACATGACTTAACATATATATCAGCATACGAAATTCAACATATCGTATAGACACAAAAATTGTATGCTAACTCATATGTTGTAATTATTATTATTTGCTGACATATGTTGACTTTAAAAAATTTGGTACTTTCAGCATACTGTGTAGACGCCTAACATATGTATATGCTGACAGCAGGATTTGTTGTTATTTTTAAGCATATGAATGTAAGCATATATTTGCTGATTCAACATATCGTCTAGACTTAGCTTTAGACATTTTTTCATTTTCATTTTTTTCACATACTGCGCTATACATATGTATATATATATATATATATATATATATATATTGATCCATTAGAGACTTAAGATGGCAGACACATAAAATGGCTAATGTGAATTGGGTATTAAAAAATGTATTTAATCAAACTGCTTCCTGTGTAAGTCAGTGAAATAAATATAAAAATCTTAACTAATGCTATTAACTAATCTTATTCTTGAGTTCAAAGTGTGATAAGCTAAAATAAAATAAATAAAAAATAATACATAAGTCTCATCTGTAATTTATTTGATTTAATTTAAAAGCAGGTAGAATAACTTTGAAAAAATTCAATAAATAAAAAATTAAGAATAAGTAGAACATAATGGGAAATATTTTTTTATTAAACAGGAAGTGGGAGTAGAAACGACTAGTCATTGTATATTTTAGCATTTTAGTAGACGCGTGTTGTTGGCCCTATAGCAAGACTGACGACGATGGCGATGTTGATGTTCTTTGTTATTACGGTTCGTTAAAGTTAAAGGATAACAGGCTGGTAATAGAGAACAACAACAAACATAAAATCACGTACTCCAAAGCAGACATAAGCAGGCATACGTAGGTACGTACATATGTACGTATGTATGAGTGTGTGTTTGTACGTGTATGTGTAGTGTGTGTATGTGTTTGTGCGTTGTAATTTCCCACATCTGTGTTAAAGAATGAAAGTGTATTTTTTTATACTCACTTAACCTGCTTTCAAACGCAGCAGATGAATATAAAAATAAAAAAATTTCATAGAAAATAAAATGGGAAAATAAAAACTTACCGTTAACAAATCCTTGCGTGAAATATTCTTTAAATGCAACACATTGCGCACGGTACCATCTGGTAGCACTTGAAATGAATCATCGACCAAAGCATGTTCACGCCACCATGAAACACGAGGTGGCGGTATGCCACCACTCGATAAACATGTTAAATTAATGCTGTCACCTTCCAAATAGGGACCGGCTGTTTGGTCTCGAACAGCAGCACCATGGTGATCCAGTATTGTCAGTTGTGTGGGCGGCACTAAAAATTTGCCACAGACAGAAAAGTTAAATGAATGTAAAAAGGCAACTAAGTTTATATGTAAAAAGAAGAATTTATATAAATGATAAAATATAAATCCTTAAAAAAAAATTTCTAATAAATAGAAAAAGAAAAAAAAACATACTCGTATATAAAAAAATGAAATAAACATAAAGGTTAGATGGCAGACATTTTCAACGAAAAGAGCTAAATAAGGGCTCTAAAGCTATAAAATAAAAGCAAGGTACGAATAGTAAAAAATTGCCTGTCTTACAAGGATATAAATAAAATAACAATTTCAGCGACTTACGATTTATTTATGGTGAGCAATATATTTATGGAAAAAAAAAATTAATCCCAAAAATTATGGCTGCTTGCGCCTGCATGACTAATATTTAAATATTTCCCCTGCCAAAAGGTGTTAGCGTATGATTAACGGTTTTATGCACTCAACGTTAGCAAGGTGAGTGTTAGAAATGTTATGCATTGATTTAAACAAAGCAGGTAATTACAGAGTCTTATGCATACGAGGGTTAGTACTTAAGACCTCTTTATATATTATTTTTGAAGTGAGTTTTACAATATGTAAAAAGTTGAAAGAGCATGGGCAAAGCACAATTCTCGAGTTTTCAAGAATAACAACGTTTAACGAAAAATAAAATTTTTAGAAGAGCCAAAACACTTTAAATTGGAAACTTTTGACGAAATATAAAAATTCATCAAAATTTTTTTTAATAACTATTCAAAGAAAGAAAAACTCACAGAAATACTTTTTTCAATTCACAAGCTCGCATTCACGTCGTATGCATTGTATAATCGTCTAATATACAATATTGTATATTTGTTGTTAATATTTGTGAAACAAAAAGTGTGTTCTATACCCAGTAAAAAAAATGGAAGTCATTCTGAAGGAACCACATTTTCATTGCTTCCAAAAAAACGAATTTTTAATTTGCCGATAGTTAGCAGAAAACCAAGTAAAAGTTTATTTTAATCACACAAAACCTTGTAGTTTTTCCATAGTTTTAGTAAATAATCACCAAAATGTTCAAAAAGTCGATTTTTTGAAAGAAATTTATGAATTAATTTTGGCCTAAAATTTAGAAGTTATTTGCTTAAATTTACATGAAAACACTGTTTCGCATTTAAATTCGTATAAAAGGAAACGAATCGTTAAAATATGTAACTTTTTAAAGTTTTTCCTAGGTAAAAATATTACCATAGAACACAAAAAAGGAAATTAGAATCGCTTCTAATTCGGTGACTAGGCATCGAAAAAGAGAACTTCTTGCAATGACAACCCTATGTAAAATTCATTAGATCGGATCGAAATTTGAACTACTTCCAGACTGCAAACTCTACATTTTCATGACTTCTTTGGAGTGTCTATTTTTACTGGGTAGTTGTAGAGCTGGCGAACAAAACCAGAGTAGTCCCATTAACTATTTTTTACAGAAGAGGCAAATTACTGAATGTTTCAGATAAGGACTAGCAAGCAAAAGTCAGTTTTCTTTATTTTTTTAAGATAGGATCCAACTGGTTTTGAATGAAAATATTTCGTGACGTCATAGATGTGTACTTGGGGAACCCGAATATAAATTTAAAAAAAAAATCATGTACTGAGGACATGTCTAGTTTTGTTCGCCAGCTCCTCAGTTATACGATTGAATTTTGTGCGTTTTTCTAAAAGTTGCATTGAGGCCAGAGGGAAGAATATTATATTTCTTAGTTTACTTTGTACGAAAATTTTATATATGTGATAACCAACAGCAGTAAATAAATTCCTCTTAATGCATAACATATACATTTAATGCATTTTAATTTAATGTTCAAACTGTTTTAATCAAAATTACTAAAATATAACTATTTTGCATCAAATTAAAAGTTCCCATAACTGGTTTGATTGACATTTCTAATTTCCAACATTTAAATAAACGATAAAATAATGAAAAAAAAATAGTCAGCCTTATCCCAATCGTCAACATCGACGTCACGTCAATACAATAACAAATAATTATTTCTGCCAAAAAAAAACCGACTTCAGTGCAAAAAACTGATAGAAGAAGATTAGAAGTACATGATATATAAAATTAGATTTTAATGGGCGTGCCTCCATTTTAAATGCAAGATTATGTGTTTTTCAGAGCTCAGGGTGCGTGATAAGTCCTGTAAAAATCGGTAAAGTAGAACCACTTTAAATAAAATAATAAACTTAAATGGGCGCCCATTTTTTAATGGAGAATTGTGTTTATTTTAAAGCTCAATGTGTGTGGTAAGTTCCGTTAAAATCGGTTAAGCAGAACCGCGTAAAATATTATAATAAATTTTAAGGGGCGTAACCCCGACCATTTTTTCAACTCTTAAATTGTGTAATTACAAGTACCAAAGCTGTTTTATAAGTTTCGCAGCAATCAAATAACTAAAATATCATAAAACTAAATTTAAAAAATTATGTGCGTGTCTCCGCCCACTTTTTTACAATGGGAAGCTATACCCTCTCAGGCAAAAAAAGAATTTTTTACAATCGGCCTAAAATGTACAGAGTTATAAAGTAACACTCAAAAAAAAAAATTTGAGGAATTGGTAACCTCCTCCTTTTTTTAAGTCGGTTAAAAATCGGTATTTATCTAACTGCTGTCGAAAATAACTTACTGCTATTGACGATCTTATGGTATTTCCTTGACCTTAGGGGACAAAAAACAGACTGTCAATACACAGAAAAAAAATTTACTGCGATTAACACAGTTAAATTTAAAAAAACCAAAAATCAATTAAAAATTTTATATTGGGTTAAAAAAATTAAACTTTTAATTAAATTGAATTTTTAAACATAATTTTAATTGAATCAATTACATTTTTAATTGATTTTTGGTTTTTTTTTTAATTAAACGTGTTTATCGCAACAAATTTTTTTCTGTGTAGCAAATAATTTATTTCGAGAGCTAATAGACTGGTCCCAATTTTTTTGGTATTGTATTGACGTGACGTCGATATCGCCAACTGAAATAAGGGTAATTGTTTTTCTTAACCCATAAAACATACGACTGAGCTTGTGAATTAAACAATTTCAGTTCAAAAACTTTATTTCGTTGCTGGTTACTACAGTTGAGCCGCTCATGACCGAACTAGTGCAATTGATCAGGAGCGAGGAAGGCGTTAACAAGGTTCATTAAAGGCCCCGAGTGGAAGTGCTTATGCACTAGTCTATCAAATCTTCACAACTATATTGGTTAACATTTCGGATTAAGTTAGATTTCAAACTTAATTTTTTTTTTCATATAGGCAATACTTTGCCTGCAAATTATTGAATTTTGCCATTGTTTTGTTAAACATTTTTTTAGAGCCAAGATGTTATAAAGTTTACTATTTTCTAGGTTAATTTAACTGATATGCACAGTTGACAAAACACGAAAATAAAAATGGTTAATTTATCCAAATTCAGTTGCTCTATGTGATTTACGTCAACAAAGTTCTCATGCAATAAATCTAACTAATTTGGTTCGGTTTTTAACCAAAAATTCAAATAAAATTAACTTTTGCCTGGTTTAATTTAAAAGATACACATATTTTATTTTACTATAGCCAAAAAATTTAATGAAGGTATAATTTTACAGTTTTATTTGTTAATTTTACTGTTAACAATAGTTATTGTTTCCGTTCGTTCAGTTAAACAGCATATTTTTAATGTTAATATTATTATTTATTAAAATAAACCTTTTTAAATCATCATTTGTTTTTTTATATAAAATCTCGCGCTCCTTTATGTTCACTTTACGCTGTTAAAATTTTAAGTTTCCTTTAGACTGAATTATAAAAGGCAGTTAACTAGTAATGTGATCTCTAAATGAATTTAAATACAAAGTAATTAAGAAACTAATACACTTATGTATATGAAAAAGTTTAATATTATGATGAGATACTAACAATATGATGAAATATGTTAATTAAACTTATTTGAAAGGATTCGATGGATAACTAATAGTGATCCTGAAATTTTGCTGAAATTGTCTCTCTATCATTTTCTATAAGTGTGCGTTTTTTTATAATAGAATGTTGCCGTAAAAAAATTTTATTTAATTTTTTAACTGCTTGACATTAGTTATTTTAAATAATTTTGTTAATTGGAGCAGTTTCAACCGCCGAAACGATTAGATTTATCTTTAAATTTTTTTTCCTTATGCATAGTGCACCAGATCAGCATTGTCAACTCGTTGCTTTACGCACCGTTTTTAGTGCTTTTTGAAATTTTCGACGCGAAAAATTTTTTAGTTAGTGCTCGGTGCTTTTTTAAACTAATTTTTGGTGCTTTTTATTTCTTGGCGGTGGCACTAAAGTTTAGTGACTAAACCCAAAATTCAAAAAGAATTTTCCTTATAAATATTATATACATATATATTTTTTTGGTAGAAGTCTAACATTTAAAAAACATAAGCACTGAAGTTAAATGGAACATTTCAAAATATTCTAATAAGATTGTACAAAACTTGGTTGAAGAAATAGTTACGTGCATTTTATTCTCAAACTTTCACATTTTAAGCACAATCATTGGAAACAGTGTTTTGCCACACGACAAAGAAGACATAATGCAAGTATAGTCTAATAGCGAAATATTTACTAATAGCGAAATATTTAAAAATACAGTAAAAAGAGAATAATTCACTTAATGCAATGGATAAACTTTGAGTTCGCTATCGAGTTTTGGGCAGAAATAAAGTCTTATTACGATTCATTTGATATAAACACTTTTGGGGCACTATCGAAATTGCATTTCCATCAAACTTTAATGTTTAAACACAGAAGTTGATCACGTTTTTACCTTTATTACTTTATTTAAGTCTAAAATACTTAAAAAGTTGTCCTTACACTTGGCTTTGTATAAAAGCGGTCTGAAACGAGAACATTGTGTTGCTAATAGAGCTGCCGTTTTAGGTTACATATTTATAACCTACTTCGTTCCTATTTTCTAAAATAATAGTACTGTAATGTTTGAAGGTGGAGGATTCAACGGTTAGCCCTAACGTGTAGTAGTCAGTGTATGTGTAGACTGTAAGTGACCCTATAGTCCCTTGGTTATTTTATACAGCTGTTAGGGAGTCCAGCTTATCATTACGCGCTCAAAAGAGGTGCCAAAAGATTTCGAGAATTTAATTTAAAAAAACAAGGCAAGTTATTGCCAGTTTGCGTTTAGAAATTAAAGTCTGATTTTATTTAACATTTTGAATGCTTATATACTATTTTACATTCTTCAATTTTTGTGTTTCTTTATGTCTTTAGTTTTGCTATAACAACATAATTTATTAATAAAAATAAAAGTGTGTCATTTAAATATTATAAAGCAAGCGTTCTGTTAATTATTACAATGAACTGTGTTGCAACGCAATTAAACTATGATACAGTGTATTATAATGGGTGTTTTTTTATTGAGGTATAGAACTTTAAGTTGACATCACTTTTTTAACTGGCGGCCATTTTGCCAGCTGTCAAGTGATTAATATTTAGTTTGGTTTGCCATTTCATCATGAACAGGTTGACAAAAGAACAACGCTTGCAAATCGTGCAAATTTATTTCGAAAATAATGGTTCAGTTCGCGAAGTTTACCGCAAGCTCCGTCCATTTTATGGTCGACATAATCGTCCATCAGAGCAATTAATTCGGTTAACCATGGATCGTTTTCGCACTACGTTTACTCTATGTGATAATACGCATCCGCAGAGACGTCGAACAGTGCGCACCGAAGAAACAATTGCCGCTGTAGAGCAAAGTGTTGAAGAGGACCCGAATGAATCGATTCGCCACCGTGCACAGCAATTGGAGCTTTGTCCATCAACTTTATGGAAGATTTTGCGCAAAGATCTTGGCTTGCGACCTTACAAGATCCAGCTTGTGCAAGAATTAAAGCCGCGAGACCATACAATGCGTCGTGATTTTGGTGTATGGGCCGAAAATGAGATTGATCTCGATGCTGATTTTCATCGCAAAATTTGGTCAGTGATGAGGCTCATTTTTGGTTGAATGGCTACGTCAACAAGCAAAATTGCCGCATTTGGAGTGAAGAGAATCCACATGAGACCCTTGAGACGCCATTACATCCACAAAAAACTGACTGTTTGGTGTGCTCTATGGGCTGGTGGAGTCATTGGGCCATACTTCTTCCGAAATAATGCTGGAGAGTCAGTTACCGTTAATGGAGACCGGTATAGAGCCATGATAACCGACTATTTTGTTCCCGAATTGGATGGCATGAATGTGGATGAGTTGTGGTTCCAACAAGACGGCGCTACATGCCACACAGCGCACGTCACAATCGATTTATTGAAGGAAACATTCGATGAGCGCATCATTTCGCGGAATGGACCTGTCAATTGGCCACCAAGATCGTGTGATTTGACACCATTGGATTATTTTCTTTGGGGATATGTGAAGTCGCTCGTCTACGCCAACAAACCAGAAACGTTAGGGGACTTGGAAGCCAACATTCGTGGCGTTATTGCCAACATACGGCCCCATATGCTCGAAAAAGGGGTTGAAAATTGGACCTGTAGAATTGGCTTTATTCGAGCCAGCCGCGGCGGCCACATGCCCGAAATCTTATTTAAACATTAATGGCATAAAATTATCCTTCCAATAAAGCCAAATTGATGGTCATTAAAACGATTTTCTTGTGTTTTATTTCAATTCGAAGTTCTATACCTCTAAAAAAACACCCGTTGGTAAGTAAGGTACACTACAGTACAAATAATTTAAGTTTATATAACTTGGTTAACTTGCAAATTATTTTTTTTAATTTTGTAACTTTGTTATTAATATCGCGTTTGCTCTGAAAGAATGTTTCCACAGCATGGTTTAATAAAAATCAAATTTTGAAAGTCTTGATTTTAAAAAATTTAACTACTACTCCCATCGAGTTCAAAATCTAATCAGAAAGTCAAAAAGACTTGCCTATTACTGCTAATTTCAGGTGATTTGTTTCTTCGTTGACGAAAAAAATTAGATTTTTTGTAATAATTTAAAAAGGTTTCGTCAAATTGATTTTAGAATTCACTGATTCTCATAAATAAAATGCAAGGTCAACCGATTCCTATATTTTTTATAAAACAAAATTTTTTTATTAAACGAAAAAAGTTTTAATTTAGTGCTTTTTTACTTAAAATACGCGTTTTTTTCCTGGTTTCAGTGCTTTTTGAAATTTAAAAGTTGACAACGCTGCACCAGATGTAGGCGCGAAGGACCTTCCAAAACAGTGGCTCTTTCCATTCCACTAGTATTTCTCTCTCTCTCTCTCTTAATATTTGTGCTAATAAATTTGCTTTCTCAATGAAATAAACAGTAGCTTAATTTTATACACTAATCAAGAAAATTTGTCTTCAGTAAATATAATGTATGCCCCTATCACGGTTTTCAACTTTTAAAATAGTTGGTTGAGATTGACAAATTTGCATTGCCATTCTCCACTAAATTCACAGTTGTCTTTTCAGTTGTGTTTTGGTACTTTCATTTACAACTGTTCGTAAATTTGGTTGAGCAAAACGTTGATTATACACAACTGCTTTTTAGTAGTTGGGTTTGTGGTTGGGTTTTTTTAGTTACAAGTTGTTGCGATATAAAAAACAGAAAAAGTGGAAGAATCGTAACTAGAAATTTCTTATGCTTAATAACAAAATATTTTAAAAGTTTCAGTATCTGCGGCATACCGGCCACATACAAAGATTTCTTTAAATATGGTTTTAGCTGATGCAAAAAAATAACAAAACGTTTGTTTGTTCTGCCGGAAATAACTAAAGAAAAACCTTAAAAAATTATTTTTTAAAGAATTCGTTCCCTATTTTGATTGTGGCTTACCTTGCATTGGGTAGTTCAAGAGGGTTGGAATCAGCACGAATTTTTCTTCTGATTCGTAGCACATCTATAATTGCGACTTCGTTTTCGTCGTCATAAAATATTTGTATCCATTTGGTATGATTTCTTTGAACTAGCACACTCAAAACAATACGTTTTCTAAAACTTTGTACTTTTTTCGTGCCAAACTAAATATTTTAAGTTGGCAACGCGATGATAATTTGAACTAAAAAACAGTTGTGGTTCATAATACTAAAACACAGTTTGGTCGAGTGTAAGTTTGGTCTACTCTTAGACGACCAAACTGAATTTAGTTGACAACCGTGATAGGGGCATTAGTTAAACTTTATTTAATTTTGAATACACACCCAACTCTTTTTTACACGGTGGATACTTTGCTAAGGAAATCGTGCAAAAAATACATGCAACATATGAAAATTTAGTTATACGTTCCATATTTCTAAAAAAAAAATTGTGAAAGTTCAAAAAATTTGTGCAAAAAACAACTATTTGTTCTTATTTTTGAACCGTTTTATTTCAAAATCGTGTAAAAAAAGACCGCGTAAAAAAGTGTTGAGTGTACTTGCATTAGCAAAAAATTGTTTCAGCAATTTTTAATTACATAAGCTCATTTACAATTAAAATTTAAGGATCAAAGCTATACTATAACTCTTTATATTAAATATGCAATAGTGAGTAACTTTTCACTCACGACAAAAAATTTTATTAATCCTTAGGGATCACGCTTACTGCAAACTACACATTAGTCCTATTTGTCGAAAAAATTTGCTTTTGGAAACTCGCAATGTATTGTTTGTGTTTTTAGTCTCAGAACTTATCAAAAGGATTTAAAAAAAAAATAACCCACGATTTCTATATATTTATTAAAGAAATTCGAAAAAGTTTGCCAGCTATATCAAATAATTAAGTCACTTGGCTTTCATAAGTGTATAAACATCACCCTTAACAAATAAAATAACTATAAAATATAATTTCACATAATTTTCATGGCGAAATAATTACGCATATACTTATATCACTTACGCGCCCTCATTAACGCTAAACTCTTTTATAATTAATTTCTATAATCTATAGTGAATTCATAATCATAAACGGTTCACGTAAATCACATGAGCGGTGGCCATCTCTTCGCTACTTGAAATATTAAGAGAAAAAAATTTTAAAAAAATGTAATAAGTTTTTTCAACTGAAAAGTTCAGCCAGACAGAAATAAAGATAATTAAAGAGCAAAACACAAAATAAATAAAACAAAAACGCAAAGGCTTGAGAAAAATAAAAACAAAATGTAGGGCTAAAAAGAATAAACAAATTTAAAATTATTTCTTCACTTACCCAATACAGTTACATTTATTCTCCAATTACGTGTCGGTGATTTATGGAAATCCACCCGACATTTATAGAGACCCGCATCACTTGTTTGTATATTTTTAATCCTTAAAGCCGGTGGATTTGAGTCATAATAAAAATGTGCCTTATTTTTAAATACATTCTCATCTGCCCATGGTATACCTTGATGCAGCGAACGGCCTCTGGCATCAAAACTGGAAAATAAATGAATAAAAAAAAAATAAATAAATAAATACCAATAAGCATAAGCTGCAAATGTATCTCAAAAAAAAAGAAAAAATTAACAGAAATGTTTATATACTTATGTATATATTTAGCAAGTATTACTGCACTGTCAAAATAAGGGCAAAAATTTATTTTACTATTGATTCAGACAGAGGCATATTTTTAACACATAAGTGACTCATATACTAGTCACTAACGAACGATTGCAGCATTTATAATTATTTTTTATGACATTTTTCACATCAGATTTTATTAGATTTCAATATTAAATTCCCCAAATTGAACCACTTCGAAGTAAAATGTACGCATTATAAAAAAAAACATTTGGAAATTACTTCGATATGGTACCTCAACTTCTGAATATACGCTTCTTCAAAATATTAAAAAACAATAATAGGTGAAGAGAAGTTAGAAGTTATATTATAAGTATCTATTATAATATGAATATGTAGCCAGCAAAAAATTTCAGAAAAGGTAATCGAGTTTGGAATTAAGCATTTTTGGAGGAAGCTCTTCCCTACTGGATTACAAATTTAATAAACTTAACAAGGCGTGAGTGACACTAAAACAATAGATTCTTGAGAAGCACTTACTTTTTTTATTTGGCATCTTGTTCACGTATATTTATTTATATTTAATAAAAAATAAAAAAAGCAATGTGAGTCCGATTACAGAGGAGATGTGTAAACATCTAGTAATGAAAATTTTTTTTTTAAGTTGGAAGTACTATGCTTTTAGTATCTTTTTTTAAAGTAATTAATTAAAAGTATCAAAACTTTCAATATTGTAAATACATATGAATTTGTTGGTTTTTGTTTGTTTTATTAAACTTATTTGGTTAGTAAATGGGCACAATGCAGTATATGTATATGTACTGCATTCAAAATTGCAGTAAGCATTAAATTTACTGATTACTAAAAAAAATTCAGTAAATTTTTACTGCTAATGAAATTTAATTTGCATTACCAGTAAAATCGTAGGGCCGTAATCATAATAAAATTGTAGCAAGCGGCAAAGTTTTTTCATTCAAATTTTGAAACTTTTGTATGAAAAACATTTAGCCACTTGGTATAATTTCATTATGAATACGGGCATTACTGATTACTGAAAATTCAATGCACCTCATCATATAACAAATCATTTAGGCAATTTATAAAAATTGTAGAAAAAAATTTTAATAATCAGTAAAAATTTACTTGTTAAACATTTTTTATTGTTTGTACTTTATTGTTTTTACATCTATGGTAAATGCCTTTACTTTTACTTTTTAATTTTTAATTCCTGTTGTTCATCGTTTAGTTGTTGCTGTTCTTGTTGTTGTGTACGTATTGCAATTAAAATAAGTTCAGTAAAGTGCGACTTTGACTCACGCACATTCTGTTTTAATAATTTTTTTTGATTTAGCTTTCTTCCTTTTTGAAGTTTTTTCAGTTTCGTTTTGGCGTTTTTTTTTCTCTTTATGGGTTTTTTTTAATTTTCGCAATCTTTTCATTTTGGCGATTTTTTTTCTGTTTTTTGGGTTTTTTCATTTTGCCGATTTTTTTCTGTTTTTGGGGTTTTTTTATTTAGGCAATTTTTTAATTTTGGCGATTTTATCATATTAGCGATTTTTTTGTTTAAGGATTTTTTTAATTTTGGCGATTTTTCCGGGTTTTCGCGATTTGTTTTAGTCCTAGAAATTTTTTTTAATTTGGTGCTTTTTTTCGTTTTGGCGATTGTTTTATATTTGCCGATTTTATATTTTTTTGATTTTTTAGTTTTACCGTTTATGAAAATTTCAAGAGTTTTGCTCTTACGGTCTCCAAGATACAGCAAGTTGTCAAAATTACAAAGTAAAAATTGCATTAACTAATGGAACACCCTTTAATTTAAACTTTTTAAATTTAGTGTTAATTGTTGTAGTCTGTATAAAAATACACTAACTTTTACAAATTTCAAGTTTCAATATACATATGTTCATACAATTGTATGTATATTACATGGGATTTTAACATATTTCATTGCTCGTTTTGGAACACCCTTTAATTTTTAATTCTCATATATTTGTTGTTGTAGCGGCCAAGGTTCTACATACTGTGTCCAAATTTCAGGTCTGTAGCTCTTACGGTTCCTGAGAAAATACCGTGTGACGGACAGACGGACAGCGTAGCGAAAACAATGGGGTTCCTTTTCACCTTTGGTGTACGGAACCCTAAAAAGGGTAGACCAATAAAAATATATAAACATTTGTGTATCTCTTTATACAGACATGTCAGTATTTCGTGTAAGTATACATTTCTATGTATACATTTTATTTCAACAATATTAAATTATTTTTATTTAGATTTTGACGCACAGCTGTTTCTACAATAAATATATGATTAAAAAATAAAATAGTATTATTATATTAAATAATACTGTGGTCGTAATGTGTGTTTTCGACGACCACACATTTGTTTCAGCGAACATAATATTGTTTTCTCAACCATTCTACAACCATATCTTTTCTTTGCGTGAGGGCAGCCTGAATAAGCATTGAAATTTTTGAGTTTTAAAATTTTATTTTCAAAAAAAAAAATATTTCAAGTTCAAATATTCCTCGAAAATATGAAAAACTTACTTAGATTTTTTGTTGAAAGCAAACAAAATATATACTGCCTTATTCATAAAAAATATTTCAGGTTTATTAAGCTCTTATTTGACGTATTTCTACGGGAAATTTGTCAAATAAACCTGCAATAAACCTAAAATATTTTTTATGAATAAGGCAGATATTCTATAATTTAAACAAAAAATATTTAAAACTGGTAAATATTTTTCTAAAATTTAGAATACCCCTTTATATCTTTCAAGTAAGTCAAATTTGATGAACTAATTATGAGTAAGTCACTTCCTAAAATTTATTTTTTGATTTAAAAAAAGATTGACTAGTTCTTAAGATGCATTTTCTCAAAACTTTTAAACCATTTTCAAATTTTTGGTAAATATTTCCTTTAAGTCAGTAAACGTGTCCTTGAATGTGGGAATTTTTGTGAACTACTTTTGAGGATATGCACTTTTTATTTTTTACTCATATTAAGTAATTTTTACTAAATTTTTGTAAAAATTTACTTAAACTTAGAAAAAATTACTTAAACTTAGAAATTTTTTTAAATTAAATTTAGAAACTTTTTTTCCTTAATAAAAGTATATGTCTTTTTTTTTTTTTTTTTTTTTTGAGAGAGAATCGATTATTTTAGTCTCACGGCTTGCTAAAATCAGTAAGTTGGTAATCCAGTAAGGAACAGCTTCCACCAAAAATACTTAATTCCAAACTCGATTCCTTTTTTAGAAGTTCTTTGCTGGGTGTACTTATCATTTTTGGAAACACAAATATTCTATATGTACATTTGGGTTCCTTCACCAAGTATTTCCTTCGGTACTGCAGTTTTTATAGAGCCGAATGTCTCTCATTTCAATGAACTATTTACTAACATTGGTAAAACAGTTGAGGACTTAGCCGCCGGATTTCTTCAAAGAAAATTTTTACAGTCGCTTCTTTAAGTACTTACTAAAAAGGACGAAATATTTTTTTTATAAAATTCCTTCAGAGTAAAAGTTTTAGTTATCAACTTAAAAAAAGCATTTATTAAATTAAAACCAAAACTTAACTAGAAATTGCTTTTCTTATAAATATTATATTTAGTAGTAATTAATTTCACATAAAAATATTTGGATACATGCATTTCTGTTAACCGTTTTAGTTTCATTAAGTAAAGTGAATAAAAAAAGCATTTGCTTTTTACTTAAAAATTTGTTTTAAAACCTAAAATATGTAAGGGTTTTTTGTTTTTTTTTTAACAAATTTTTAAGTAAAAAGCAAATGCTTTTTTTATTCACTTATCCTTAAGCACTGCAAGAAAACGTTATTAGGCAAGAAAACTTTGCAAGGCAGAAAATCTTTACTAGGCTGCGCTGTCTCGGGAAAAATCCTTAAGCCCGGCCGAATTCCGGCAATGCAAGAAAACGTTATTAGACAAGAAAACTTTGCAAGGCAGAAATTTTTTACTAGGCTATGCCGTCTATGGAAACACCATAATTATATATTAAATTATAATTAAGCCGCGCCGCCAGTCTTTTTGTTTAATTTTTTCTTCTTATTTTTAAATTTTCTATAAGATACGG
The DNA here is from genome assembly GCA_949987645.1 of Tachina grossa. Lineage (NCBI taxonomy): Eukaryota > Metazoa > Arthropoda > Insecta > Diptera > Tachinidae > Tachina > Tachina grossa. Next base: position 131,363,263 of record OX465278.1, on the reverse strand, counting down.
AACTTTTTTTAAATTTTTGTGATACCAATATTGGTCATATTCGTTGAAAAACACCGTATAATCAAAATATTGTACTAGAATTTCAGAGGCCCATAACTCGGAAACTAAGCCTCGCCGCCAATATTTTTATTTAATTTTTTTTCTTCTTTTTTTAATTTTGGGGAGGTGCCCCTAAGCTAGATTTGTTCCCACAATTTGAAAGTTGAAAAATGGGCGGGGTTACGCCCATTAAAATTTATTATAATATTTCAACGGTTAATACCTAACCGGTTTTTACGAAACTTACCACACGCCGTGAACTCTAAAATAGACATAATTCTCCATTTAAAAAAATGGGCGGAGTCACGCCCATTAAAATTTAATATTTTATTTTAAGTGGTTCTACTTTACCGATTTTTATAAGACTTAACACGCACCTTGAGCTCCGAAAAACACCCAGTCTTGCATTTGAAAAACGGGCTGAGGCACGCCCAATTAAATTTAATTTTATATTTCACGCACTTCTATTAGATATTTGCATTGAAGTCGTTTTTTTTTTTTTTTTTTTTTTTTTTTTTTTTTTTGATAAATTTAATTTGAAGAAAAAATATATTAAAACTTGTCGTCTTTGCTAATAACTCGATTACAGTGTAAATTTAATTGAAAATAAATTAGTTAATTTAATGTGCTAAAGTATTGCATTTAATAACAAAAATTAAAAATTTTAAAAACCCCCGACTTTTTTCAGAAAAGATGTTATATCTTCTAAACGGCTGGACCGATTTTCTTCAAACATAGCTAAGAACCCTCTCGATCAAGTCATCTTTCAAACTAAATGAAAATCGGTCCAGCCGTTTGGCCTGTACGTGGACACGGACAGACACACAGATACACAGACGCACAGACGCACAGACACACACTACAAACTTTTTTAGTCGGGGGTTAAAAACATCATTGAATGCTCAATTTGTATTAAAGTTTCAATTGTATTTTTTTTAAACGTTAATTTCAAGTTGTTACAAAATTTTGATAGTTTTGAGAGCTATTTTATCCTTTCCAGCATAATATGAACAATTTGCTTTACATGTTTATAGTGTTTTATAATAGATTTTATTTAGCCGACAGCATTTTATCAAAAAATATTTAAGCTTAAAAGTAAAGCAACACTTAATGCTTTTATAATATTTTAAGTTTTTAAAAGTGCTATATTTTTACCCTCATTTGTTCATTTCATATGTATGCAGAAAAACACACACATTTATGACTTAACTACCAAGACCAAACGACTATACACAAACCAAAAAAAGTTATTTAAAGGGCTTGGTAATCACATGTGGTTTACAATTATAACAATTAATAACCGAATATGCAGATGGTCGTGTTTGTAGTCCGTTCCTGTGTTGCTGTCAATATTGTTGTTGCATTCACACCCCCCCCCCCCCCCCCCTACACCGATAACCAAATAATATTCACATACACACAACAAGTCTGTGGTAATTGTATTTTAAAGTAACTATAAATATTGTATGATATAAACACTTGAGGGATTTTTAGGGTAAGAAACAATTGTGATTATTATTAGGTTGATTAAAAATTCTATAGCCATAAATGCATGATATACACATGGAAATAAAAATACTTTTCACAGTAACATTTAGATAATTAAAATTTGTTCTTATAGTTATTAATAATAATAGTTTGGATTGTTAGTGATTGGCAAACACTGCACACAAATGCTGATGTGTAATTTTATTAAATAAAATGGAATTTTAAATCATTTGGAGAGAAGCCGCATTTGGTGACTGAATTATCTCAAGAAATGGATCTGTTCGTGTGATTTAATACCTTTAGACTACTTTTTTTTGGGTACGTCAAATCTCTGCTCTATGATAATAAACCAGCAACCGGCTATGTTCGAAAAAGTGGTGCGAAATTGCACCTACAGCAGTGATCGGCAATGGATCGTTTTTTCCCTATTCATACTGACTCATGAAATTTTAAATAAAGGGTGTCCCAGCAAGAACGCAAGATTTGAATTTGGCGCCATTCGAAGTGTCATTGTTGGACATTTGAACAATTGTTATTGTTTGCTAGTAGAAGGTACGAGGTTATTAAAAATGGAGCGCTACACGAATGAACAACGCATTCTCATTGTGAAATTGTTTTACCAAAATGGTGAAAGTTTTGCGGCTACAGTTCGCAAATTTGCGATCAATTTGGGGTCACAATAATGCTCCAAAAGAGTCAACTATAAAGACATTAATGGATAAATTTGCCGGGTCTGTTAGTGATGTAAAGATGACAACGTGCCTTCGACCAGGTCGATCGACCGAAAATGTCGCAGCTGTACGTGATGATGTCGCTCAAACGCAGGTCAAGCGCAAACAGTTAATGGTGTTCGGTATCGTGAAATGATAAACAGTTTTTTTGTGCCTAGAATTGAAGAAATGAATGTAAAGGGCATGTGGTTTCAACAAGACGGCACCACATGTCATACAGCCAGAGAAACAATTCAATTGCTGCATCAGTCATTTCCAGGTCGTGTTGTTTCGCGTTTTGGAGACCACAATTGGCCGTCTAGATCGTGTGACTTAGCACCATTAGACTTTTTTCTTTGGGGTTTTTTGAAGTCGATGGTTTACGCGAATAAGCCGACGACGACTCAAGCCTTAAAAGAAGAAATTGGACGCTGCATTAATAAAATACCGCAGCATTTATGCAAAACGGCCATTGAAAATTTCATTAAAAGATCGCGTGTGTGCCAGCAAAGCCGCGGCGGCCATCTCCCCGATTTGTTGTTCCACACATAACCTCATTTTGTCTACTTTACGATATAATAAAGTTTCACGATTTTTTTTAATATCTGTGTTTTATTTAAAACTTAAATCTTGCGTTCTTGTTGGGACACCCTTTATAAGTGAGATTTAACCTCAACTACTCTGATTTACACATACTCACGATGACATTTATTTATAAGTATAGGTTGAAATAAATATGAATGCGACGTCGACATCATAGTCAAGGCCCTGATTCAATATCCTACACGATCGCACGATTCATTCACAAGCAAATCTTGCAGAAGTCTGAACGACTTTAAAAAATCACTTCGAAATTGTATTTTAGGTGCCACACTATCATACAAAAATTATGCAAAAACAACATTCTCAACTTTCTGACAATAAAAACAACTCTGATCGTATGGAATCTATTATTTAATGAAACTTTTCATAACTTGTCAAAAAAAAAGCAATGTGAGTCCGATCACAGAGGAGATGTGTAAACATCTAGTAATGAAAATTTTTTTTTTTTAAGTTGGAAGTACTTATGCTTTTAGTATCTTTTTTTAAATTAATTAATTAAAAGTATCAAAACCTTCAATATTGTAAATACATATGAATTTGTTGGTTTTTGTTTGTTTTATTAAACTTATTTGGTTAGTAAATGGGCACACTGCAGTATATGTATATGTACTGCATTCAAAATTGAAGTAAGCAGTAAATTTACTGATTACTAAAAAAATTCAGTAAATTTTTACTGCTAATGAAATTTAATTTGCATTACCAGTAAAATTGTAGGGCCGTAATCATAATAAAATTGTAGCAAGCGGCAAAGTTTTTTCATTCAAATTTTGAAACTTTTGTATGAAAAACATTTAGCCACTTGGTATAATTTCATTATGAATACGGGCATTACTGATTACTGAAAATTCAATGCACCTCATCATATAACAAATCATTTAGGCAATTTATAAAAATTGTAGAAAAAAATTTTAGTAATCAGTAAAAATTTACTTGTTAAACATTTTTTATTGTTTTTACTGAAACTTTAGTGGTACTGCAGTGCTCATCTATGGTAAATGCCTTTTCTTTTACTTTTTAATTTTTAATTCCTGTTGTTCATCGTTTAGTTGTTGCTGTTCTTGTTGTTGTGTACGCATTGCAATTAAAATAAATTCAGTAAAGTGCGACTTTGACTCGCGCACATTCGGTTTTGATCATTTTTTTGATTTAGCTTTCTTCCTTTTTTAAGTTTTTTTAGTTTAGACGATTTATTTTCAGTTTTATCGCTTTTTTTCTCGTTTTGGCGTTTTTTTCTCTTTTTTGTTTTTTTTTAATTTTCGCAATTTTTTCATTTTGGCGATTTTTTTTCTGTTTTTTGGGTTTTTTTTTTCATTTTGGCGATTTTTTTCTGTTTTTGGGGTTTTTTTATTTAGGCGATTTTTTCATTTTGGCAATTTTTTCATATTGGCGATTTTTTTGTTTAAGGATTTTTTCATTTTGGCGATTTTTCCGGTTTTTCGCGATTTTTTTTAATTTGGTGCTTTTTTTCATTTTGGCGATTTTTTTTTTGTTTTTGGCGATATTTTTATATTTGGCGATTTTATATTTTTTTGATTTTTTAGTTTTACGGTTTTTGAAAATTTCAAGAGTTATGCTCTCACGGTTTCCAAGATACAGCAAGTTGTCAAAATTACAAAGTCAAAATTGCATTAACTGATGGAACACCCATTGATTTAAATTTTTTAAATTTAGTGTTAATTGTTGTAGTCTGTATAAATATACACTAACTTTTAAAATTTCAAGTGTATATATGTACATACATACAATTGTATGTATATTACATGGGATTTTAACATTTTTCGTTGCTCGTTTTGGAACACCCTTTAGTTTTTAAATCTCATGTATTTGTTGTTGTAGTGGCCAAATGTCTACACATTGTGTCCAAATTTCAAGTCCGTAGCTCTTACGGTTCATTTTCACCTTTGGTGTATGGAAATATACATAAAAATAACCGGCGGCGGCGCACCGTCGGCTTTGAGCCAGTCGACTTGTTTTTCTGCTTGGTATTGCTTCTTTCAAACACTAATACACTCATACATAGCTTACACCGATTTGACAATGCTGTGAAAGAAAAGCAATGACATCTCAGCAAAGATATCTCAGCAAAGAAATCAAAGTCAAAAGATTTTTACCCCCTAGCGTATAGATGTTTTCACATCAAAAAACTGTTACACAGTTGAATTTTTAGTCCACACTACCACACTTTTTAGCACACATGTCATATTTGGCAGATCGCGCAATTGTGTAGGATAGTGAATCAAGGCCTTTAAACAGTTTGCAAGTAGTATACAATAGTAGTAAATAGGGTTGTTTTTCAATTCCTGCAAAAAAAAGGACAAAAAAAAGCAACAAAGAAACACATAAACCCATAACCTCATAATGAGATCTTTAATGTTCGTTAGCACTGTGAATCATACTTATTCTACATCGTCCATAGGCATTGAGTTAAGGAGAGTCGAAATCAACAACGTCATACATGTTGCTAAGTATGAGTTCGATGTGCACTTCAAACTTTTGAGTGAATATGATTCATAGACAATATTGCAATAGGTATGAGTGCGCATAAGTACAAGAAATTATAAGTCATGATTTAACTCTACTCACTTTTTCACTACTCATTGCTGTTCTCTGACCTAAAGGATGTCGTTCATAAAGGGCAACGGCGAAGGCCATATCGTGCCTAACGGCCAAAAGAAGGTTAAGAAACATAATTTTCGGAATCATTTTTTTGCGACCGTAAGTCCCAAAACACACAGTGCAAGTCTTATTGCTAAGCTGATTAGTTTATTAGGAGAGAGAGAGACGAGTTGAACAGCAACGTTTCTTTTCCCCCTGCTCTCTCTCCTAATAAACTAATCAGCTTAGCAATAAGACTTGCATAGTGTAAATAGGGACTAAGTAATCGATTTTCCAAAGAAATGTGTCGGTCAGATTTTTTGGTGGTTATGGCTCGATGTGTCAGAAATTATTTTTAAATATTAAATGTCATGCAATCTGAGAGCTAATAAAAGCCATTTGGTCATTGCATATAATTTTTTATTATTCTTTTTTTTAATTCTACAACTCTTAAAAAACACCCCTTATTAATGTAAAAATATATGTATGTACGTACAGACACTTGTGTAGAACGTAAGTATTCTTACACTTGCTTATATATACCCTTTTTGATATTAAAACAGCAATAAAATAAAATAAAAATAAAATTTCAAACACTTGCTCAAGAATGTCTCGTCTTTTGCTAAATGAAAAAAAGTGACACGCGTTGCACAACAAATGAAATTCCTTAAAAATACAAGAATTCTATTGTTATTTCCTGTTTGAGTAAAATAACAACTTGTAGAAACAATAGCATCAGTATCATCATCACCAGCAGCAAGAGACTCACTCACTCTGTCAGCAAGAGCATTATAAAAGAAGTAACTTTTCTTAAATAACCCAGCAAACAATTTAGCATTCGATTTAATTTCTTGCTTGTAATAAGTTCTTGTAATATTTTCTTTAATGTAACTGCATTGAATATTGTTTTTTTGCTGGGAATTGTTATATATAAAATAAAATGAACTAAAATAAAATAAAAATTTTTTCAACTTTCTTGCCAAGGGTTGCAAGAAAAGAATTTACAAGAATTTTAACATAATTTCATAAATTTTTATAACAATAGAACAACCAGAAAAGTGTAATAAAATGGTAAGGGCGTGTTATGTTATCTTAAGAGTATATTCCTCATTAAAACATGTATTGAGTTTTTTAATGTTTGTGTTTTCTAATAAACGAGTATATCGCCAGCTGAAATGAAAAACCATGTAACTGGCAAAAAATTAAAAATTGCATTTTTAATTTGTTGATTTGTTTTATCTAAACACAAAGGAACTTTACTTCAGTCACTTGCATAATTTTATTTAGTTTTTTCGCTCTCCAAAAAATATAATTAAATTTTAATATAAAGTTTCATTCAAATAGCAAATTTTAAGCGAAAAATTTTTTATTAAAATTAGAAAGTTCGAGCAAATATAAAGTTCTGATTCGAATAAAAAAATTTATTCGAACTAATTGTTTTATTCCAATAAAAAATTTTATATTCGAGCAAAAATTTTACTAAAAATAAAAATTTTTATGCAAATGGAATTTAAATTTTAATTAATAATTATGAGCAAAATATAATTAAAAAATATTTTCAGTAATTCTGCTCGAAACAAAACAAAATTAATTTAATTTAATTCACATACAAAATTTATATCAAATAGAAAAATTTAATCGAGGAAAATGTGTATTCGCAATAGAAAAATCTTTCAAATATAAAGTTCTGATACGAATAAAAAATTTTATTCGAACTAATTATTTTATTCGAATAAAAAAATATTTTTATGAGTATGAGAATCGTCAATTAATCGAATTTTGAAAATTGTTTAAAAAATAATAATAAAGTGTTAAAAATAGTTAATGGAAATTTATCAGCATAAAATTTTTTTCAAATACAAAATTCCAGGCGAATCAAGATTTTATTCGAAACAAAAAATAAATTTAATTCCAATATAAAATTTCATAAAAACAGCAAATTTAAATTTATTAAGACACAAACTTTTTATTGGAGTATAAAAATTTTTTCGAACTACTAATTTTATTCGAATAAAAATTTTACCTAAATACAAATTTTAATTGGACTTAGAAAGTTCATAAAGCTCTGATTGGAATAAAAAATTTTATTCAAACTTATTATTTTATTCCAGTAAAACTAATTAAATAGAAAAAAGTTTATTAAAACATATAAAGCTTTGATTCGAATAAAAAATTTTATTCAAACTTATTATTTTATTCGAATAAAATTAATAAACTAGAAAAAAAATTTATTAAAACATAATGCTCGGATTCGAATAAAAAATTATATTCGAACTAATTATTTTATTCGAATACACAAAATATTTTTATGCGAATTATAGTCGACAATTAATCGTATTTGAAAAATTGTGTAAAAAAATTTAACATGTAAAAAATAGCTAAAAGAAATTTATTAGCTTACAAATTTTCTTCGAAAGAAAATTCCAGGCGAATCAAGGTTTTATTCGAAACAAAAAATATATTTTATTTAATAATTTAATAATACAAAATTTCATTAAAATAGCAAATTTTAATTTAATAAAGACACAAAGTTTATATTCGTTTTTAAAAGTTTTTATTAAAAAATTTTCCGAAATAATAATTTTATTCGAATAAAAAAATTTTTCCATCAAAAATTCTACTTAAATACAAATTTTTATTCGAATGCGAAAATTCTTTAAAACATAAAGCTTTGATTCGATTAAAAAATTTTATTCGAACTTATTATTTTATTCGAATAAAATGGAAACAAGTTTATTAAAACATATAAAGCTCTGATTCGAATAAAAAATTTTATTCGTACTTATTATTTTATTCGATTAAATCACCAAAATAGAAAATTTTCAAATCTGCTTGAATTAATGATTTTATTACACGAAACTATTCGATACGAATAAAAACTTTTATTTCGAAAAAAATTCAGTCGATTATTATGCATCCCAGTAGAATTGTGTATGCCTATGAATTATGTTGCTAAAAAGTTATTTTATTAAAAACCAATATTTAAACGAACATAATAAAACTTTTTTCGAACTAATAATTTTATTCGAATAAAAAAAATTTTTCCATCAAAAATTTTACCTTAATACAATTTCTTATTCGATTTAGAAAGTTCATTAAAACATAAAGCTCTGATTCGAATAAAAAATTTTATTCGAACTTATTATTCTATTCGAATAAAATTAATAAAATAGAAAATGTTCAAATTTGCTTGAATAAATAATTTTATTACACGAAAATATTCCATACGAATAAAAAGTTTTATTCCGACATATAAAGTTTTAGTCGAATATAATGCAACCCAGTAAAGTAGTTTATGTATATAAATTATATTGTTTAAATAAAAAAACAGTATTTAAAGATTAACTCATATCTATTCATTATCTAAACTAAATTTCATTTTGATGTCTGCTACTAAACGAAAATTGCGAGAAGTCACACTGTGCACTGACGAGTTTAAAATGCCGCAAATTAAAGAAAAATATAAATACATTTAAGATTTTTTATCGCACTATTTTTCCTGAAAATATTATTCTACTTATAAAGTTAAATATTTTAGCAACCCACTCTCTGCTCACGAAGATGGACATGGATGCTGAAGTGCGTGGTGGCACAAAAAAATGCAACATTTCCCCAGCCAAAGTCCAATTTGATTTTTCATAACCTTTTTAAGAAATAACTTTAATTAATAAAAATATTTTACTTCATAAGAATTCAAAAAAATACTGAACTTGATTAAAAATTCATTATAATTCAAAAATAAAATTATATAAAAACTAATATACAAAACAGAGAGACAATAACATTATTATCCAATGAAATAAACCTGCCAACAACGAATAAATGGGAGTAGAAAAAACTATAAAGGAAATGGAAATTACACCACACATTTATACAGATCATAAAAATTCACGTTTGTACATTTTCCTCTTCATTTTTTTTTCTGTAGCATAAATTAACAAATAAATTGAATTAAAAAAAAAAAAGAAAAACATAAAAAATGTCTAGTGAAGTATGTTAAAAGCAAAAATTACAAAACAAAGAGATAATAATAATAAAGAAATAAAAACAAATTAAATATAATGACTATTTCGGCAGACCAGTAATATAAATGAACTGTATTATTTAATCGATATTGAAAAATATTTAATAAAAAAAGCTTGCATGGAAGGCCTATCAGTGCGGCAAATTAATTACAACTCACTAAAAATTCCATTAAAAAAATTAATGGAAACATTAATTTTATTATTAAATTAATTTAAAAAAAATCGAGATTCATTCATTCACAATTTGTTGCTTTTTTTATTTGTTTCGATAGCACTTTTTGACAAATCACAACTTTAAGGTAGTGTTTCCCAAATCAGATCATGTGGGCTTTCAGTAAAATAAAATTATGTAGCACTTAAATCTTAAATCGGGCAGCTAGAAAACACTTTAATCCCTTTTACGTATAATTTGTATGCAAAACTTGTAAAGAGCAATTCCCGTATGCGGAGTTTTTGGGGATACTTGATTTAAACTGAAAACAATTGAACTAAGTGGATTGATATATCAGAATCACATAGAAAAAAATATTTCTGCAATAAGCAACTTTAATTGAAAATAAAACCAAAAATTAATTAAAAATATATTTAAGTCAATTAAACTCTTGTTTAAATATAATATAATCCTGCAATAAACAACTTTAATTGAAAGTGAAACCAAAAATCAATTAAATATGCAATTGAGTCAATTAAACTTTGTAATTAATTACATTTTTAAACAAAAGTTTAATTGACTTAAAAACATTTTTAATTGATTTTTGGTTTTATTTTCAATCAAAGTTGTTTATTGCTTATATTTTATTGTTAAACAAAAGTTTAATTGACTCAAATACATTTTTAATTGATTTTTGGTTTTATTTTTAAATAAAGTTGTTTATTGTAGGAATATTTTTTTCTGTGCAGATAGCAGGCTAAACACTGAATGAATTAGGTTAGGCGATGATGTACTAAATTCATTTTGTTAAACGTAAAATAATATAGATATAGGAAAGCTTTCTTCTTTTACGACTCTGCTTCTTTTGCACATTTTTAATAATGTTGCAGCGCATCTAGTGTCAATGAGGTGTACTAAATTATCAAAGCTTTGATTAGTAGCCATTTTATTGGTTATTTTACTTCGCCGATGATGCTGCTACACAGTATCGATAAAGGAGGGGGCTCTGATGTTTAATTAGTATTAATATCCGCTGAAGTCGGTATAGTTCAGTGAGGGTATAGTTCAGTCTATGCTTTCATTGCTTAAACTTTCCTACAACAACTGGTACAAAAGGACACTAATGCACATCAAAAAAATGCGTGGTGCTGTTATTTAATCACTGTCAGAATCGGGCTCTAGCTCAACACTTTCGGTTTTGTAGTAAACGTGCTAACCGTCTCAGCCAACTCCACTCTATAGGTATCTTTTCGTAGTAACAAATATTTTTTTTTTGTTTGTTATTGACAAGGCTTTTTTATTAAGCAGTTACAAGAAGGCTTATAGAAATAAAATTCAAGAATTTGCAGAAATCATCAAAAAACATCTTAAAATACTGTTAGTTAAAGCTCTAAGATATGCTTTATATTTGTAAATGACACAACAACCCTAAGGTATGCTATACTTTTGCACTTTTATATTGATCAAAAACATATTAAAATACTGAAAAAACAAACATAGTATTAGTTAAAGCTCTAAGATATGCTTTACATTTGTAAATGACATAACAACCCTAAAGTATGCAATACTTTTGCACTTTTATTGATATCGTATAAATTCCCATAGCAACACTAAGACGTTGTTATTTAATTAGACGAATTACATTTCAGTCTTAATACAGTCTACTAAGTCCCAAACAAAAAAAAAACAGTCTATAAAAATATCTTAAATTATTTTCTTATTTAGCGGTTTTTGCTTATTTCTCTTTCTGTACTCAATTTTTTTTTTCTAATGCAGGTCATTAAAATAAAAAATAAAAATAAAACAACAAAAAAGTAAATGTAAAAAAATAATACTTTAAGGTGCAACATTACAAACAAGTGAAAGCAAAAAACAAAAAAATGGGTATTTTGGCTAAAAGTAAATAAAGAAAAAAGTCTAGCAGAAAGTGAAATAAAATAATATATTTTACTAGACCACAGAGTTTTATTTTCTTTTTATGCGACTGCGAAACTTAAAGAAAAACCGCAGTGAGGCATAAGTGCTGTCAAGAAAAAACTGCAAAAAAGGTCGTAACACAAGTGCTCTTTAATACGAGACTAAAAGGCAAAATAAAGCACTTTTAGTTGTTTAAAAAAATTGCTAATAAAAGTAATAGAAAATATTAAGGTTTCCTAAACTAATAAACTCTCAAATAAATTGCAAAAAAATTCAATTATAACTTCAAATAGCGAATAAAATGTGAAAATTGAACAAAATACATTTGTTACTTGCTGCTTCCAAAAAAAAAAAATGTTTAATAAGGGAACGTTTCCGAAATAAATTTCAACAATCTTATATAAGGAACTAGAACTGTCAATTAATCCAGTTTGCAATTGTGTAACAAGTGTTGAAAATTTTCAGTTTTAAATAATAATTACTAACAAAAAATAGCTAAAAAAAAATATCAGTATAAAAAATATTTATTCGAATCAGAAATTTTGCCAGAATAAAACAAAAACTTTTAATTTGATTCCAATATAATATGTCATCGAATGGCAATTTTTAATCGAGCAAAAATTTATTCGAATAAGAAATTTTGTTAAAATATAAAGTTCTGACACGAATAAAAAATTTTATTCGAACTTATTTTATTCGAATAAAAAATTATATTCCACCTAAAATTTTACTAAAATAAAAATTTTTATTACAACTACAATCGTCAATTAATCGAATTTGGAAATGCGTAAAAAATTGCTAGAAATTTTCAGTTTTAATTTAAAATTATGTGCAAAAAATAGCTAAAAGAAATTTATCAGTATAAAATTTTTTTTCGAATACTAATCAAGGTTTTATTCGAAACAAATATAAATTAATTTAATTTAATTCCAATTTAAATTTAATTAAGATACAAAGTTCTGATTCGAAAAGTAATTGTTTTTCTAACCAACTATTTTATTCGAATAAAAAAAATTACCATCAAAAATTTTACTTAAATACAAATTTTAATACGAAAGTTCATCAAAACATATAAAGCTCTGATTCGAATAAAAAATTTTATTCGAACTAATTAGAAAGTTCCTTAAAATATGAAGTTATGATTCGAATAATAAATTTTTTCCGAACTAATTATTTTATTCGAACTAGTTCTTTATTCGAATAAAAAATTTTATTTCAACTAACTATTTTATTGGAATGAAAAATTATACTCGAGCAAAAAGGTTTACTTAAATAGAAAATTTTATGTGAACTAAGATCGTCAATTAATCGAGTATGGAGTTGTGTAAATAGTAAAAAAAATCAGTTTTAGGTAATAAGCATGTTCAAAAAATTTTCAGTACAGATCACTTTTTTCAAATACGAAATTCTACTGGAATCAATACAAAATAATTGAAATTTGATTCATATACAAAATTTTATACGAGTAAAAAATTATATTCGAATAAATAACTATAATCGATCAAAAATTTTACCACAACTTTAAGATTGTGTAAAAAAAGTGTAATAAATTTTCAGTTTCAATTCATTAATTATACGCAAAAAAAATAAAAAAATTATTACTAAAAAAATTTTTTCGAATACCAAATTTACTTTAATCGAGGTTTTATTCGAAAAAAAATTAAATGAATTCCAAGATAAAATGTCATTCAAATTACAAATTTTTAGAAAAAAAAATTATTATTCCAATTAGAAAGTTTTTAAAAATATCAAGTCCTGATTCGAATAAAAATTATATTCGATCAAAAATTTTATTAAAATAAAAAATTTTATGCGGAACAAAATCGTCAATTAATCGAGTTTGGATTTGTGTAAAAAAAGTGTTGAAAATTTAGTTTTAATTCATAATTACACGCAAGAAAAAATAACTAATAAATATTTCGGAAAACTTTTTTCGAATTCGAAATTCAACTCGAATCAAGGTTTTTTCCAAAACAAAATTATTTGAACTTAACTCATATTTTACATTTCATTCAAATATCGAGAAAAAAATTTATTCGAATTAGAAAGTTCGTTAAAATAAAATATTATGATTCGAATAGAAAATTTTTTTCAAACTAATGATTTTATTCGAAAAAAAATTTAATACGAACAAAAATTCTTCTACAATAAAAATTGTTATTTGTTAGACAGTTTTTTTTTAAATATTAATTTTAGACTAGACAAAAAATTTTATTCGGAGATATAATTTTATTCGCATACAAAATTGCATTTCAATAAATACAAAAACTTAAAAATTTCTTTTGACTAAATAATCTTGTTATTTTATTCCGCCACAAAATTTTAGTCGATTATTATGCATCGCAGTAATACATATATTTAAGCTATATGTATAAATAATTTTGTTTAATAAAAAAATTATTTTGTTAAAAAGCAGTATTTAAATAAAAATCTTTAATCGAATTAAATAAAAATTCCACATAAAGTAACTTTTATACAAATGAAAAATTTTATTCAAATTAAATATTTCATTTCAATCAAAATTTTTATTTAAATATATAAGTTTTCCGGCTCCATGAAAAATCCCCCAAAACCAAATCGCACAAAAATAAAAATGAAAAATCGCCCAAAATTTTTCCATACAAAATTTGGGTGATTTTTCATATGAAAAAACGCCCAAAACTTTTGGGCAATTTTTTATTTTTTTTGGGTGATTTTTCATTTTGAAATTTTGGGCGATTTTTCATATGAAAAATGTTTCCATGAAAAATCACCCAAAACCAAAGCGCCCAAAAATAAAAATGAAAAATCGCCCAAAAATTTTTTCATACAAATTTTAAGTAATTTTTCATATGAAAAATCGCCCAAAATTGTACATTTAAAAATTAAAGGAAAAAATACACCCAAATACCATGGTGGAGAAAATCCTTAAGCCCGGCCGAAGGCCGGCAGTGCAGGAAAACTTTCTTATGCAGGAAAACTTTGCAAGGCTGAAAATATTTATTAGACAGCGCCGTGTCGGGAAACACCATGGTGGAGAAAATCCTTAAGCCCGGCCGAAGGCCGGCAGTGCAAGAAAACGTTCTATTAGGCAGCGCCCTGTCGGGAAACACCATTGTGGAGAAAATCTTTGAGCCCGGCCAAAGGCCGGCACTGCAAGAAAACGTTCTTAAACAGGAAAACTTTGCAAGGCAGAAAATATTTATTAGACAACGCCCTGTCGGGAAACATCATGGTGGAGAAAACCTTTGAGCCCGGCCCAAGGCCGGCAGTGCAAAAAAAAATTTTTACGCAGGAAAACTTTGCAAGGCAGAAAATTTTTATTAGGCAGCGCCGTGTCGAGGAACGCTATGGTGTAGAAAATTCGGGAACGAACGAACATTGTTTACGCTTCTCTACAACTTTTCTTTTTTCATTTTTATATAAAAATGAAATTGCTATAATTTTAATTTTTTTTCTGGTGTTTTTTAATTTTGGGCGATATTTAATTTTTTTGGGCGATTTTTAATTTTTTTTTTGTGATTTTTCATTTTGAAATTTTGGGCGATTTTTCATTTTCATTTTTGGGCGATTTGGTTTTGGGCGATTTTTCATGGAGCCAAGTTTTCCTTTAAAAAAAACATTAATTCCACTAAAACCATTTTTTTTAGAAAAACGAAATACAATTTGACTAAAAATTTTGTTTGTATAAAATATTTTGATATAAAAATTTTCAATCCCACATATTTTTTTTTCGAATATAGCTTCTTCGAAAAAAAAAATTTTATTAATTGGATACTAATAAAAAACTTTGTTTGGTGAAAAAAAAACATTTTAAGCTACTATAAAATTTTATTCGATTAAAAATTTTTATTTGCATTCAAAAATTCTATTGGCGTTAAATATTTTAAGCGAATAAAATATTTTTTCTTCAATATTTCAATTTATAAAATTATATTCAAAAATAATACAATATATTTGAATATATATATTTATTTAAAAATATTAAACGAATAAATTTTATTCCAAATGCAGGATTTTATTAAAATTCATTAGAGCAAAATATTTTATTCGAATAAACAAATATGTTTCAAGAAAAACGTAATGCCCAGAAATAAATATATTCAAATAAAAAATTTTAACCGAACAAAAATTTTAATAGAATAAAAAAATTTAAACGAATAAAAAATTTTTAATCGAATAATAAATTTTATTCATTAAAATAGTTATATTCGAAAAAATTTTAATACTATTTTTATTCATAAAAAAGTTTTGTTCGAACAAAAAATTTTATTCGAAACGACAACTTTGTGTAAAGTGAAATTTATTGTATAGAAACTTGCTTGCCAATAACGAATAATTTAAAGTGTACGACTTGAAAGCCCTTAACTAATTAATAGGTGTAATTGTAATGCCGGTGCAAGAATTGTGAAATTAAACAAATGTTCACTAGTATTATGCATATGAAAGTATGTCAACTGGGACTTCAGTAATAATGTCTGCTAAACATAAAACTTTAACTTTAAATTATTTTACACTCACCATGTGCTGTAGTGGCAGGCAAAAAGTCCCTTCTTACTAATTTTTTCTTTTTTAAGTTTAGAGCTTTTAAGCAAATTAAATTTTGTTTTTGCCTACCAAACGATTCATTGTGAGTATAAGCAAATTATATACATACATACATACTTTACATACATACATTCATGTCATCAACAATTTTATGGCTGCCTTAAAATATCAAGCCAAACATCAGCGAGCGTACTGCATGCAGTATTATTTTAAAATTGACTACTTCCATCAAGGTGTTAAATTTACACACCAAATAAAAAACAAAAAAATTCTTTTCATTCATATCCAGCTAAAAGGCATAAAATAAACCAAACAACAATATCAACAACAAACATTTTAACACATAATAAAAAATAAGTAAACGACAAGAAATAGAATTGAAATCGTAAAAGTTGACATGTTTAATTTACTTTTATTAGCTGTCATCTAAAATATACAACACTTTTGTAAAACATCCATCCGATACTCAACGGAGCCATGAATGGGAAGGCGGATAAACATAGAGATAGTAGTCATAGAATCCCTTCATATATATAAAATATATTAATATATGTTTTTTATTTAATTTTTGTCCTATTGTAATAAAATGTCTAAGGTAAATTTCATAAATTCACAGTTTACAGTGGATGATATAAATAGCGGACAAAGTTTATGTCCAAGCAATAGAATAAACAAAAGCAATTTAAAAAATGAATTAATTTGTATATTTTCTGCCTATAAATATAAGAATCTTGGGAGTTTGTAAAATAAAATTTTACAGTGAGGATGAGCTTAAAAAAATGTAAAACAAATGCAACCAATTATTTTTCATGGAAATTTATTTTATAAGACTCACTGTTAAACAGACAAATCTCAAGCTGAGCTTCAAGTTACATCATACACTTTAGCTCTTCAAAATTCAAATCAAATAGCTTTATCTGTGAGTTCTGACTTAACAAATTATACTTCTAAATGAAAAGTTATGGTTTGAGTGTTTTTTTCTCTCTCTCTCTCTTAACCCTTATGTCTACAACCACCTACCCGGCTAAATTTTCTGTTTTCAATTCGATATAAATTCACACTCTGGTAAGATATTTCTTTTAACTCTTTAATATGCTTCTAAAATATTGTTTTTTAACTTCTAAAAAAATTATTTATAAAAAATATTTTTTGGGAGAATATATGTATATTATCTGTTTTTAAAACATACCCCTTAAACCTACAATAGACTTACATGGGTAGGCATTAAATTTTATAAATATTTTTTTATTTATTGCAAAATAATTAGAAAATTATTATGTATATTTGATTGAGCATACATTACGAATACTAATACCCGCTGAATGTCGAGCACAAACTGGATTTGAAATTTTTTTCAAGCTTTTCTAGTTGACCTTTTTTTTCACAGGTATATATGAACTTTCTTTTTGTTTGAGCCTTCGGAAATTATTTCGTTCTTCTGCTGCACGAACTGTTTGGTTTTCTGATATTACTGGATGGTCTATAATACTTTCAATTCCATTGCGCGATGAAAAATGCCTTATTACTTGAGTGTTTTGTGAGCGATGATCAATTGGCTGCATAGCCAATTGTTCACTCAGCTGTTGGAGAAATATTCTTCTACGGTTTGTTGATACCTTTAGATGCGGGATATTTTCTGTATAAATAATATAAGCTACAAATGCTGCCATATCAAGAATATTATACAAAAAGCTAAGGGCCATATATTAGTTCTCCTTTTTTTGTGTATTCTCCTAAATATTTGTCGATATTATCAACTCTACCTTTGTATTTATTGTAATTGGCCTACTTTTTAAACCTTCGATATCGTTGCTGTAGTGAGATGTAGATATAAAAACAACTGATATCTTTTCCTTTTTTCTTTTTTTTCGGAATACAGGAGCACATACTAATTAATATTATTGCTAAATCCAAAAATTGATGACTCAACTAATCTTCCTTTTAGGTTGAAGAACTCAGTGGGAACAAATATTAGATTTTTCCTTGGTGTGCATTATAATGATCAGGAACAGGGGTTTCATGCAAATGCATATTTTTTCCCTTAACCCTTATAATCGCAAGAACGAAATATCTTTACGAAACAATGAATTTGCTTAAAAATGACATCGATTTGTTAGTGCATAATTTTGCATATTTTGCTGAAAATGCATATTTTTGCATAATTTGGTCATGAATGCATATTTTCGTCTCATATTTTGGTACAAATCTATTGTTTTGTGTCATATTCTTTCAAAAATTCAAATTTCTAAAATAAATTTTGACAAATTATTAATGCAAAACTGAGTTTTTTGCAAACTTATTCGCTTGCATTGTTTTTAGAATTGACGAACTGACGAAGAAAACCAGACTAGTACCGTTAACTGTTTTACAGCATAGGCAAATAACTGAGCTACCTAGATAGAGACTAGCAAGGACAAGTCAGTTTTTGTTATTTTTTTAAGCAGGATTGAACTGGCTTTGGATGAAAATATTTCGTAACTGCATATATGTGCAGTTGAAGAGCCCGAAAAAAAATTTATAAAAACATTTACTGAGGACATGTCTAGTTTTGTTCGCCAGCTCTTTAATTGTAGAACGATTATACAAGCACAACCACCTAAAAAATTTAATCGAAATTGTTATTTTGATGATTTCAAGAGGAAATTGTCTGCTATTAAAACCGAAAGTAGTGAAACCATTCTGCGGGAACTTGATATTGTTTTTAAAAATGGTAACGGATTTAAAAAACAAATCTAACATAGTATTCAATTAATTTTAAAGGTTGAGTTAAATAAATATATAAAATTATAAATACAAAAAGAATCATTTAAATTTGAGCCGATTACATCCATAGACGTTATATTCGAAAATATTAAAAATACAAAATTTGTCAGTGAAAATAAATTAATAACAACTCTTTCTATTTGTGTATTGCTCTTTTATTGCAATATAAATATATCGCGAAAAAATCCTTATCATATTTAATCTTGTTTAAAAATTTAATGTAAATGACTTGTACACGCATCTTTTGAGAAAATAAAATATTTATATATCTTTATTTAGTTGCATGTAAATTGAAAACATTTCTTTTGGATACAATTTTTTAAAATATGTGCATATTTTATTGTTTTTAATGCATATTTTAGGCGCCTAAAATACGTTTTTTAAATGCATGAAGTCCTTGTCCGTGATAATGATAAATTGTAGTGTAACATCAACCTAGAATCCAAATTGTAACTTGTAAAAATCTTTTCACAAACGACGTTGCTTCCACTTCTTTGAAACAGATTGCAACACAAATCCTTAATAACTCGTTCACCTTGATTTTTTCTTTTTTCCCAGAAGGCGCCAAGCTAGTATAGAATTACTACCACGAAATGGATAAAGTTGATCATCACCTGTGATGCTTGCTCCTGCTATATAATTATTTTGAAGATTTCTGTTCAGAATTAAGAATATATCAGATTTTGCAGTTGCAGTTGTCATGAATTTCCATTATCAAACCTTATCTAACAGCTAATAGCCCAAAAACGTTGAAGACCCAACGATGCAGGATACAAGGGATGGTTATTGGTTTTCCATAGGTCAGATTACAACGACGAAAATAATGACGACATGTGTTGTCATGAAATGGGTTGCAGCTAACTAAAATTGGCGACAAAAACATGAAATATACGATATGTTAAAAAAAATTCCTTACCAAACAGCAATGCTTACCCGGGTATGATGGTTGTATGTTTGACGAACAATTTTTGGTTGTAGACATAAAGGTTAAAACACTATAAAGTAAAAAGTTTTTACTCTTGCTGGCATACCTCTTTGCTACACAGAAAGTCACTGAAAATTGCAACAATATGGAGTAGCTAATGTCTGAATTCTGTCTTAAAACCAATCTTCAATAAATTCTAGAGCTACTAAAGTGTATACCAAGAAATATTTTCTGGTTCACATGAACATAGTGCATATTTTTGCATATTTTGTTTTTTAAAGCATGTTTCGGCATATTTCAGTCTTACACATATATTTTAGCATATTATTTCATACTTTATATAGTATATATTTTTTTCTTTAATATGCTTGTTCATAAAGTCTGTTATTCCAAATTCGTATTAGGGGCTGTCTATATATTACATAACGCAGTTTCCCCCGATTTTTTACCCCCACCCCTCCCCCTTAGTAACAGATCGTAACAAAACTGTGAACCCCCCCCCCCCCCCCTCCCACATTGTAGCCACAAGTTGACCAACAAAAATGTTAAAACTTAATAATTTGATATTGTCATTTTTTGAAAAGACACTTTTTTTGTCCATGAGAATTGCAAGAAACCTTTTCCTACACTTCTGCAAATACCATTTCCTTCTATGTATTTGGTGGATTTAATGTTAATATATGTTGCAGTTTAATATAAAAAGAAATTTTTATGTACATATGTACATATATTAAGAATATTTAAGAATGTAAATGGATAAAGCAAGATAAGGAATTCAGAACCATGTATGTTCAGTTTGACTACAATTTATTTAATTTATTATAAAAACTTTGTATAATTTTCAAATGTTATTTAAACTTTTGGATAGTTTTCATAAACTTTAATATACGCGGACAGAATTATGAAGTTCTTTTCCATACACATTTTTTTTAATTTAATATTGCAGAATAAAATAGACCCCCATTTAAATGTCCATAAATTTCACATACAATAGATATTCGTATTCGCGGATATCGTTTTAAATATTCGAATTCGAATTCGCGAATATCAAAAGTTCACATTCGGCAGATGTATGTAGTATAAATACTCGTACATAATATATGTAGGCAACACGTATGATCAATTAAATAAATAAATGAGAAAAACATAAGTATTCACGCCTATTCTGCGTTTCGATTCGAATCGAAAGTTTCTCCGTTTGGCAACTTTGGTATTCTGCGTTCCGTTCTTCGATTTCTCTTTCGATTCTATGTATTCTGCATTTCGATCATAACTACGATTTTGTAAGTTGTTATTTTAGTGGCGGAGCGTTTTCAATTTTTGTTTGTTTAGCTTCAAAAAGTGATTAATTAAAAAAAATAATGCAAGTATTAAATGCAAAAGAAGGTTTAATTAATAAACTACACAGTTTGTTTTGTTTTTCTGTACTGAAATGCGATTTTTATTTAATTTATTACAGGTAGAACAGTATAAAAAGTTGACATACCTATTTAATGGCAACAAAAAACGATATTACCTACGGATTTAATTAAATTTAAAGAAATAAACTTTATTTTTGTGTTAAAATTATGTTTAAAAAATTAAAATATCACCTCCGGCGCGACAGGATTCTTCACACTGGATAAGTTTGGCCACAAATACCTCTTGCTTATCCTGTTTTTTTAACTCTCTGTACTTTAAACATTTTCACAATATATAATTATTATTTGTTTCAATGTTAAATCACTGTCTTTTTGCACTAAATTTAACTTTTTGCTAAAAATTTTGCAAAATTGCTTAATTTTTCTGTTCCTATTTCACTCGTTTCATAGCAAAGCAGCAGGTTTAAGCATACTCTTCTCTTCTTCTTTTTCTTTCGATTCAGTTTTTTGGCAGAATACCTCTTTTCGATCCGTGTGTAACTGAATGCGGGAACGTAATCGAAACGCGGAATAGGGGTGATTTTTGTAAAAAATTAGTAATTTTTGCTATTGCGTAACATTTTCAAAGACTAAACTTCCAACCCCCCCCCCCCCACCGCCCTAAGCAATCGTAACAAAACTCGAACGCCCCCTCCCATTAGAGCGTTACGTAATATATGGACAGCCCCTTATTAATTTTCCCCGTCTAAATCTCATCTATATAATTAATAGGCAAACATGTTTTTTGTAATCCCTTTCACGCTGGTACTTCTGCACCGATTTTAAAAAGATTTATATGGTTTCAAAGGTTTTTCTGTACAGATGTGCACAATATATATTTTATTGAAATCGGTTTAGTATTTTAGGAGCAATAAGCATATTAAAAACGCATTTATTAGCTTATAAGTAAAAGAGAAACAAAACATGAGTGTGTGTATGTGTGTGTGTGTGTGTGTGTTTGTAGTAACGGGTGTTTTTTAGAGGTATAGAACTTCGAATTGAAATAAAACACAAGAAAATCGTTTTAATGTCCATCAATTTGGCTTTATTGGAAGGATAATTTTATGCCATTAATGTTTAAATATGATTTCGGGCATGTGGCCGCCGCGGCTGGCTCGAATAAAGCCAATTCTACAGGTCCAATTTTCAACCACTTTTTCGAGCATATGGGGC
The DNA here is from genome assembly GCA_949987645.1 of Tachina grossa. Lineage (NCBI taxonomy): Eukaryota > Metazoa > Arthropoda > Insecta > Diptera > Tachinidae > Tachina > Tachina grossa. The sequence goes on along the minus strand of OX465278.1, from coordinate 131,340,947 downwards.
CGTATGTTGGCAATAACGCCACGAATGTTGGCTTCCAAGTCCCCTAACGTTTCTGGTTTGTTGGCGTAGACGAGCGACTTCACATATCCCCAAAGAAAATAATCCAATGGTGTCAAATCACACGATCTTGGTGGCCAATTGACAGGTCCATTCCGCGAAATTATGCGCTCATCGAATGTTTCCTTCAATAAATCGATTGTGACGTGCGCTGTGTGGCATGTAGCGCCGTCTTGTTGGAACCACAACTCATCCACATTCATGCCATCCAATTCGGGAACAAAATAGTCGGTTATCATGGCTCTATACCGGTCTCCATTAACGGTAACTGACTCTCCAGCATTATTTCGGAAGAAGTATGGCCCAATGACTCCACCAGCCCATAGAGCACACCAAACAGTCAGTTTTTGTGGATGTAATGGCGTCTCAAGGGTCTCATGTGGATTCTCTTCACTCCAAATGCGGCAATTTTGCTTGTTGACGTAGCCATTCAACCAAAAATGATCCTCATCACTGAACAAAATTTTGCGATGAAAATCAGCATCGAGATCAATCTCATTTTCGGCCCATACACCAAAATCACGACGCATTGCATGGTCTCGCGGCTTTAATTCTTGCACAAGCTGGATCTTGTAAGGTTGCAAGCCAAGATCTTTGCGCAAAATCTTCCATAAAGTTGATGGACAAAGCTCCAATTGCTGTGCACGGTGGCGAATCGATTCATTCGGGTCCTCTTCAACACTTTGCTCTACAGCGGCAATTGTTTCTTCGGTGCGCACTGTTCGACGTCTCTGCGGATGCGTATTATCACATAGAGTAAACGTAGTGCGAAAACGATCCATGGTTAACCGAATTAATTGCTCTGATGGACGATTATGTCGACCATAAAATGGACGGAGCTTGCGGTAAACTTCGCGAACTGAACCATTATTTTCGAAATAAATTTGCACGATTTGCAAGCGTTGTTCTTTTGTCAACCTGTTCATGATGAAATGGCAAACCAAACTAAATATTAATCACTTGACAGCTGACAAAATGGCCGCCAGTTAAAAAAGTGATGCCAACTTAAAGTTCTATACCTCAATAAAAAACACCCATTATTTCTCTTTACCCAACAATTTTTTTCTCTTACTTGTTATTGCATGAAAGCCATAATCAGTGTTGTCAGATTTATTTTCAGCCTCCTCGCCAAATGACTTGTCAAATATCGCCAAATATCGCCAATATAATAAAACATTAAATTATAACTACAAAAACATTTTTTTTTATTTTATAATTACATTACAAATATTGTTAAATTTTAAATTCAGTAGGTAACGTCTATCGTAAAACATAAAAATTATAATAATATTAATATTATTTAAGAAAAATTAAGAAAAGTGTTCACATTAACATATAAAACTGGCATAAAAAAAATTCTTAAAAATAACTTATTCCAAAAGATCAATCTAAATAGGATAAATTGAACGTGAAGACCAAGATAAAAATTATTATTTAAATCTTGTGATAAAACTGCATTAACATTTACTTAAATGTGTATTTAAGTACACATATCATATCCTTGAAGTGGTAAGTACCAGCAGCATCGTCGTATTCATACACTAGGCGAGAACTCGTGCAGGCTTTTTGGTGCTGCATTATCAAAATGTTGGTTCGAACATATAAAAGGAAGTTTTCCCCAATGTGTTTCATAAACACCAAATGAGATTTTGTGATCCATATTTTTTTAAACTTCTTGAATTTCAGAAAATTTTATTTGAGATAAAGAGTCATAACATCTAGAATTTTTCGCGAAATATTTTATGTTGTAGAAAAAATTTCTTAAAAAAATTTTCACATTCTTAACATTATTCTATTATATTGAAATCGTAAAAATATCGCCAAGGAATTCAAATATCGCCATTTCATAATTTTTATCGCCAAAAACAAATTATCGTCACCACGTTTGGCGAGATATCGCCATATCTGACAACACTGGCCATAATACTTAAAGGAAGAGAGTTCAATAAATTTAATAAGCTTGGTTAAAAGGACTTTGTTTATTTTTTTTAATTTAATTATGGTTGCATATGTATGCAAGTATGTGTGTGGCTGAGTTAAGTGAATTTTTTATGACGTTTATATAAATTTTCTTTGAATCTTAATAAAATTATTTTCATTTAGATTCTATTCTTTGATACATCTAGTTTATTATTAATTAATAAAAAAAAATTTTGCCTGGAAAAGTTCTCACAAAAGTTACAGAACATAGGCACACAGAATTGCCATTTTAATGATCAGGAAAACCGCAAATATGTAATTGCATGTTTTTTCTTGGGTGACGTATTAATGCGAAGATAAGATACTCCTCCGTTTCAAAACTTTTTATGAATTTTGGTATTAATTTCTTGATGCATATTTTTGCATATTTTCGCTTATTTTACTCTTTAAAGCATGTTTTTCCATATTTCCATCTTAGAGCGCATAATTAAAAAAAAAAAAATTTTTATTTTCAGAGCACAATCTACTTTAGAATTCTGTAATTAATTAATTAATAACTATGCACAAAAAAATTAAAATAAATTCATCATTAAAAATGTTTTTTTTTAATTCAAAATATTACTCGAATAAAAATGTTATGCAACACAAAACAAAATTATTTAATATAATATGTATATATATAAAATTTTCCTATAGAGCAAATTTTAATTTAATTAGAATACAAAGTTCTGCATCCAATAGAAAATTTTTTTCGAACTAATGATTTTATACGAATAAAAAAATATACTCCAGCGAAAATTCTACTTAAATAAAAAATTTTATTCGTATTAGAAAGTTTTAAATATGAAGTTCTGACTGGACAAAAAAAATTAACTCGAACTAATTATTTTATTCGACTAAAAACTTATAGCCGAGCAAAATGAATTTTATGAATTTTGGTATTAATTTGTAAGTGCATATTTTTGCTTATTTTGTTTTTTAAAGCATGTTTTTGCATATTTCCGTCTAACACACATATTTTTACAATTTTTTCGTTTTTCAGAGCATATCTGATGCCTTTAGGGCATATTTTTATAGTTTATATAACATGCTTGGTCAAATATGTTCGTTAAGTTTTTTTATTATAATTTTTGCCCCGTTTATAACTTATTTGCTTTCATTTATTATGCCATAATATAGAAGTTTTTAATAAACACAGAATGAATTCTTTGACAAAAATGAAAAAGTACTTAAGTCGAGATAAGCTGATTTTGAGTTAATGTTACCACCGTAATTTGCATATTTGAGCAAAATTTCAGTTAGTTTGTAAGATTTTTCAAAAAGTTATAGGAAAATGAATTACGGCTTATCTTTTTTAGACTTCTAATCTCGTTTGGAATAATAGCTTAACGCAGGTTATACTTTGGTACATTTCATTTGAAATATATTATTTACAGTGTGTAGAATGATGTTTGCTTAAAAAAAATCAAGTTAAACATAGAATTTCCCAATTTAACTGTAAAAGAAATAAATTTCCGAAAATCGACTTGAACGCTTAAAAGTGCTCTCCTGCAAAGCAGTCAAATGTGACTTAAGCACTTTTTCCTTATTGCCACAGAATTTGTAATTGTCATAAAATAATATTTTAAGTGACAAAAACCCAAACTGGAAAAATAAACTTAAGCACTAGGAATAGGGGAAATTTTTTTTTTAAAAGTTTAAAGGTTAATTTGGTACCTATGCACACTTACATTTTAAGTATAGAACGTGTTTAGCAGTTATATGTATGTAAAATCCTACTAGCAACATTTTTGAAAAACAACTTAGTACGCTAACTCCTTTAGGAGTAGGTGTTTTTTTGTCCATTTTTTCAATAGGGTTAGGTTAGGTTAGGTTAGGTTTATCTGGTTGGTCCAAGACCTCGCATAGACCGGCATTGATCCTTAGCGATACCAGCAAATGAAATGAGAACCTGTTAGTATGGCAGCCTAGTTCGTGGTGCCTGTATCGAATGACTCCCACACAGATTTAACAAATTTTAGCAACCTACACATTTCTACTCTCGATACAATCTCAAGACTACGAAAAGTGTAAGCACCAAGATAGTTATATCTAGTACGGCTTAAAGCCGGGCAGTGACACAGTAGATGTTCCATTGTTTCCATTTCTCCGGGTTCCTTACATTTCCTGCAGGTACCGTCGGCTATTCGTCCTATTTTGACAGCGTACGAAGCTGTCCAGCAGTGCCCAGTTAATACTCCCACTAGAAGCTTACAGTTGCTTCTAGTTAATGATAAAAGGAACTTAGTCAATTTGGGATCATAGGAGCTCCACATGATTTTAGAAGTTTTGCAAGTTTTCGTCGCGCGCCAACATTTCTCCGCTTCTTCCCTCATATTAGAATGTATGATCTCTTTAAGGTATTGAATTGGTTTTCGGATATTTACCGTTACCTCAGCCGGTAATAGAATTCCCCTTTTGGCCAGTGTATCGGCCATTTCATTTCCCTCTATCCCCATGTGTCCCCGGATCCAGAATATATGTACTTGTCTACCAGTACATAACATATCCAGGGCCTTTCTACACAGGAGCACAACCGAGGAGTAATTGCAGTCAGCTGAAATTGCTTTAATAGCTGCTTGACTGTCTATATACAGATTTACACGCGCATCCATAGTTAGAGAGGTGAAGGCTAACTCTGCTGCCATTTTGACAGCATAGATTTCCGCCTGGAAGATGCTACAATGATCAGGAAGTTTATAAGATTCCTCTATACCGAGCTCCCGACAGTAAACCGTAGCTCCTACCCCTCTATACATCTTTGAACCATCAGTGAAAAAGTTAAAACCAGAACCACTATGATTAAGACTTTCCAAATAGCCTTCTTCACTTATAGTGATCTGTGGTTTGGTAAAAGAGTTCGTCACTGGAATGATGTAGTCCGAGCTACACTCCATGTTTTCTAGTAATTTGCTGTGACCAAATGATCTGTACGACATCTGACCTGTTGTCCTTAGTCGGATAGCTGATTTGCATGCCACGTTCACTGCAATTAGCTTTATTGGTTTAAGGTCCAATATAACGTCTAAGGCTGCAGTAGGTGTACTCTTTAAAGCTCCAGTGATGGGTTAAAATAGGGTTAAAATGTGTGTGCTTTAGTGCTTTAGTGGGTTAAAACTTTTCAAAAAAAAAAAAAAAAATTGTCATAAATTTGTTTTAAAAATCCGCAAATACACGGAAGCTTTAATTTTAGTTCACACAGCAGAATTAAATTAAAACCTAATATGACGGCTAGGGTCAATTTACTACGCTTAAATGGGTAAATACTTTTCGAAATAAAATGTATTATTAAATTTTTTTATAAGTCCTCAAATACACTGAAACCTCAATTTTAACTTATATGAAAGAAATAAGTTAAAACCTAAAATGACCGACCGCTAGGGTTAAATTAATGCGCATTTACGGGTTAAAAATTTTCAAAAATATTTTTTATTATACGAGTCGTTAAGCAGCTCTGGGTTGAAGAACAGCTCTCGCGTCATCGTAATTATTTCTTAAGTGCGTGTATTGTTTGGCCTTCGAGAGTTTTTCGTCTCGCTCGCACTGGTTGACTGATCTGCCACGGATACATTAAAGCCTTTATTTTAACATAAGCACCAGACATAAGTTAAAACCTGAGGTAACCGACCGCTAGAGTTAATATCTTTGCCTTAATATAGAAAGGCCATATGTCATTATTTTTTTGATTTGTCGATACATATGATGTTCATCTATCGAAAATTACAAAACTCTCGATTTCAAAAAATAATGAGTTATGGCCTTTCTATATTAAGGTAAAGATATAGTACGTACCCCTACAAGAAATGAATGACTGAAACTAACACAAACAACATTTTTTTACTAACACATTTACAACAATTTTACATTCAATTCAACAGTTATTATAGTTGCTCTACTCTAACATACATATATGCTAGAGTTGAATGTCTAATGTACACATGTCAAAATTTTTAAAATGTTGAATTTTACTGAAAATAATTTATAGTTCGTTCGGTTTGTAAAATTAAAATGTATAAAAGTGAAAAAAATATGGTGTTTCTGAAAAAGTAAGATAAAAACAATAATGAACAAAAGAAATTTTATAGTTTAATTAAAAATATTCATACATATATATGTATGTATTCGTTTCTTTTTAAATTTTTAGATATTTGGAAAGATCAAGATGCGTTAGGAGTTGAAGAAGGCGGTCATACAATTCATTCTGTCTGTGAAAAGTGTTAAAAAAGATAAGTAAAATAGTGAATAAAAGAAATTCACAAAGTTTAATTTAATATGTATATTTATTTTCAAAATTTTAGATATTTGTAAAGAGCAAGGTGCGTTGGTGATGAAAAAGCGTGAAGAGGGATAGACACTGCCGAAGTTATTTGGTGTTTTTGTTTATTTGTATTTTTTGTTTTAAAAATGTTAGTTTCGTGTGTAGTTTAAAGTTATTTTTTATAATAAAAAAGCAAATAAAATAAATTAAAAAGTATATTTGCTGATTACTCAATTATGGGGGATATATTTGTCAATTATGATCAGTCAAACTTGAGTAAAATTTATGCTATCATTGATTAGTAGAAAGCAATGGAGTGAGCAGTTCAACTATATGTTATATTCATTGGTTAGAGAGAGATGCAACATCACACGTACACAAAAGTTTCCATCACATTTTTCATTTTGCCTTTAACAATGTGATAGAAACTTTGTTCTACGCATTGATGAATAGTGTTCTTGTAGGGACTCTTCAACTTTTTAAAATTTTTCAAAAAAAAAAAAAAAAAAAAAATATTTTATTATTATAAATTCCTCAAATACAGCTAAGCCTTAATTTTACCTCAAACCTAAGATGACCGCTAGGGTTAATTTAGAGCAGCTACATCTTTATATCTTACAGTCTGCCATCCACTGTAGTTTATTTTACAACTATCATAAACTTAAAAATCACTCATTCCCATTGAAAAACAAAAAAAAGGCAAATCTAATCAAAACAGACATTCCCAAATACAAAAACAAACACAAAATTGTGCAACACAAGAAACATAAGACAGACAGACAGACACCCACCCACTCCACACTTTTTTTCCACGAAAAAAAAAAATTACAACAAATCGTAAATTAGTCCGACTATTTAAAACTTTGAGATGGAAATTTACAAGAATTTTTAAAGTTTATAATTACATACATATGTTTGTAAAAATAGCCATGAAATTATATGTTTGTTCAAAGTAAGTGACATGTAAAATTATCCAGAAAATTATTCCCAATAAAATGTCAACACCCCGTGTGACACCTATTAAGAATTAAGCAAGACAAATAGGAGCAGACTCTATTCAAAAAATTTAAATGATTTTTAAGAAATTTGTTTGAAATGTTGAAATACTTATACATATATACATATGTATATAACTGTATGTATAGAACAAAAAAAAAAAAAAAAACTTTGAAATATTTGTAGGTATACATGCATTTGTTTAATTTGTAGCCTAAAAAAGAAATTTAACACTAAATTGCAAATTTATTACTTTAAAAGAATTTATTTCGGTATTAAGCTCTGACTGCTGGCATCTCCGCTACTTTTGTTTTTTTAAGTGTGAGGAACAATAAATATTTTGTTGCTTTATAGATGTTTGTACATATGTTTGTTTGTATCTAGATACTTTTTATTATTATTTTAAATGCTTTCTAGCATGCTACAAGTATTTCTTTATTTTTTTTTTCTTTCTTTTCACAAAAGTCCTTTAACGTCTCGCTGTATAAACAAAACAAAATATTTATTTCTTTTTTTGTTTCCTTTTCCTAATTTAAATTTTTATTGTTTTTATTTCTTGTAAAAATATATCCAGAGTTTATAAAGGCATAATAGAAACCCTTGAAACAAAAACAAAAGAGGGAGGGAGAGAGAGAATGAAATTACCGTTTTTCCTTCGTTTACTGTTAAACAAAGAACGGCAGCAGTTCCAGGCTTTGGCAGAAAGCACACAGTTAATGTAACCAAACCTTGACGATGACATGCATACATACATACATATGTATGCATTAGACCCCTGCACAAGACCACTTACAAGAATTTTTAAAGACATGTATCCACAAAATATTAATAATAATTTAAACTAACAATGACAAGTATTGCCGTCGCCGTCTTCCGTTATATTATGTTTATTTTTCTCTTCCGCAAAGAGAAATCGCACCGCAACGCAAACACTGTGTTTAGACCATTGGTGGGTACTGTGAATGTATTGGTGAACTGTCAATGTATTGAGGTTGCGAGCTACCCACCAAGCACAAAGCCACACACTTAAAATTTTAATTGTAAATAAAACACTTTCTAAGCAAACAGTCAATTGTAAAAAACTTTTTTAAACTTTACACCAATACCTCGGTTTGCATCGCTAATTGGGACCGGAGAAACGCGACGCAAACCGAAGCACGATTTTCCATACCCATACATTTGTATTGATTTTCATTTGATTGGTTTCGAGATTCATAATTTTAGCTGCAAAAATATATTTTTTAATAAAAAATACCATTTGTTTTTTATTTTTTAACAGTTTTTATGAAAATAAAAATATAACAATTCATTAGAAAAACGTAAAAAAACACGACAAACATATTATAATTTAAATTACAGTTCGTATGATGAGCAAATTATTTGTCTGGACAAAAGTCAAAATTTATATGAAGAAGTAGCACTAACATTTTTCAGAGTTTTTTATAAATGAAGTTTGACAAATGTTGTAACAAAAAATTTCTTCGTCAAGACGCCCTGTTAAAAATAAGAAATTCAAAGTAAAAAGCAAAAGTCTACATCGATGTGTTGATTTTTTATTCTGAGTTTGTGTCATCTAAATCGATTACCATTTCTATGGTTGGATTTATCAATCTTGCTGATTTTTGTATGAAGTTATCCAAAGTTTGTTGGATTGTAAGCTTTTTTTCCAAATAAATTTCCTTATAACAATTAATAGCGTCGGCCACATTTCTAGACACTTTTAAACTGCGATCTTCGTCCGGGTCATTGTTTTCAAAAATGTCCATTGCTTGCGATATCAACTGCATCGCTTCAGAAATTTTAGCAGCAGTAAGTTTTTTTTCTTCTGTTTCGACCTCAAGCGGAAGTGCTTCATCAACCAGCGCATTGTTACTCTGAATTGCAAACAAACTTTCATTATTTAGCTCTTCGTCGTATAATAGGAGCTCATTAATATCTTGTTCTTCCATTCCATAAAAATTTGCATTTCCAGCTGACTCTGCAAGTTCTTTACATATGTGTGGAACATCATTAATATCTACCATATCTTTGAAAATGCATTCGGGCCATAATTGACGCCAAGTTCCGTTCATGCACGAATCTTTTACTTCTTTCCAGGATAGGTTTATATTATCAATAGCCATCATGATATTGTAATTCTTCCAAAAATCTTTCATGGAAGGCAAATTATCTCCGTCAGTTGCTTTTAGAAGTTGACTAAAAGTTCGTCGCAGATAGTATGACTTGAAGTTGGATATAACACCTTGATCCATTGGTTGTATGACAGATGTGGTATTTGGGGGCATAAAAATAACTTTAATATTTTCCGAATAATCGTCAGAAAAAACAGGATGACCTGGTGCATTGTCATGTAACAATAGCACTTTAAACTCAATATTTTTTGAAGAACAATAAGCTTTTAGCTCGGGAACAGCACAATTTTCCATCCAATCTCTAAATAAGGATGCAGTCATCCATGCTTTTTTATTTGCACGCCAGTGAACAGAGAGGTCGCTCTTTTTAACATTTTTAAAAGCTCTCGGGTTTTCAGAGTGGTAAATTAAAAATGGCTTAAATTTAAAAAGTGTAAGCCTATCTTTACTAGATTTATAACCAGGCGAAGATTTTTCGGAGTTAGAAATGTACGTTCTTCCTGGCAAACGCTTCCAAAAAAAGTCCCGTTTCATCAGCGTTTAAAACTTGTTGTGCAGAATACCCGCCTTCTTCAATAATTGCTTTTAATTCAAGTTTGAATTTTTCTGCAGCTGAAGTATCTGCACTAGCAGATTCCCCTTTTAATGCAATGCTGTGCAAATTTCCACGGGTTTTAAAACGGTCAAACCAACCTCTGCTTGCTTCAAATTCTTCCGCACTTTCGGCACTTGTTAACGGATAACTTTCTTTCAAATCTTCAAATAAAATTAAAGCTTTCTTTTGAATTACCATTTGACTTAATGGCATTCTTCGCCGATTTTGGTCTTCTATCCAAATGCTAAGAAGTGACTCCATTTTTTTCCATTAAAGGACTTCTCATTTTTCTGACCTGCTTATGTTGTAACGATGTTGCGGTTTCAGCAAATTTTTTAATTTTATCAGCGTCTCTGGAACAAATGGATTTTATTGTAGAAGGGGCAAGTCCATGGTTTCTTCCAATATCAATAGCCTTTTCACCTGATTTAAAACGTTTCAAAATGTCCAGTTTTTGTTCTAAGCTTCTTTGCTTTCTTTTTTTTTGACTCATTGCTGCAAAATATTTACATTAAACTTCAATTCACCAAATGGAATTTGAAACTGCTAAAGATCTTCAACTTGCAAACAGCAGACAACCTTCACATACATATTTGCATTAGACTTAAACGGGATTCCCCTTTTTCTGTTTTGGCTTCGTACAAACATTTTCATGTTAACGACGCAAATCGAAGCCACTAACGATGCAACTTTGAAGCCATGCGACGCAAACTGACACAAAACGACGCAACTTCGAAATCACAGAAATCTTAAAAAAAACGCAACTTCGAAACAACGCAAACCGAAGCGACACAAACCGGGGTATTGGTGTATTTTGGTATGGTCCGCTAATAGCCACTATTTTTTTATTTTTTTTCTAAATAAATATATATATTTTTATTTAACTTTAAAGAAAATTTATTATTTGACATATTGTCAGAAGTGTACATATGTAAAATAATTGAAATTTATTTGCTGTAGAGCTGTGTAGCTCATGAACGAACGGGTTAACTTGAACGAATCACTTAATTGAACGAACTGATCCGGTAATTTTACTGAACGCTTTTGGATCAGTAGTGTACGGCTCGATGTTTTCGTTCTTTCAGTTTGTGTTTCAAGTCTTTTATGTCTAATTTTCTTTCGTTCATGTTTGCTATTTATGTTATGTCTTTTTGTTTGAGTTGAGTTTTTGTGTTTTAAAATGTTTAGGTACTTGTATACTAAATTCTATTTAACATCGCTGTAGCACAGTCATCATTTTTTTTTTTTTATAATTTGATTTAACAGTCTTTTCACAAGAAGTATTTTTACTAGTGTTTTTTATAAAGTGTTTTTACAAAGTAAAGATGTTAGACCTTAACTGTATATATGCATAAACATAAATTTCATTACCTCAATCTTAACTGAATTTGTAGTGCTTGAGATATTTCTTTTTGTTTCCGGTAAAATATTTTTGAGGACAAAATTTTAACTTAAACTTCGAGAAGTAACATTCAAACATTGATGCGCTTTTGATATATAAATAACGATAAAAGAGTTACAATGCTTTTATTAATTATCTGAAGGGAAAAAAACTAGTGAAACTAAACAAAAGTACCTTTCTTAATCTTAATATTAAAGTAAATGTAGAATATTCTAGTCGAAAGAACATGAAATTATTTATAAAATGAATTTAAATATAATTTTTTAAATAAAGAATTCAACTTTTTTTTAATAAATTCTTCAATTCATTCATTCGCATTATTTAAATACTCCTATATACAACCAATTTTATTATTCTTACAAAATAACACTGTTTCATACTGTCGTTCAAAAGTGAACGATTGAACGAACGGGTAAATTTTTTGCTAATTGAACGGAAATGACCGGGCACTGAAAAGAACGATTTGGCACAGCTCTAATTTGCTGGTAGTTTAGCATGTCTATATACATATTTCATTGGCGCTTGCACCAAATCATCAGTAGACTTTAACCACAAATTCAAAACAGTCACAAACCTCTTACTTTATGCATAGACTTTCAAAAACTATATGAGAATTCATAAAATAATAATACTTTTGAAAATCACAAAAGAAAAAATAAGCTTAGTAGGTTTTGAAACTGATACAAATAAACTTATGAATATCACTATGAAAGGCATCATAATATATTTTAATGACATATCCCCTTTTTTCCTTAAATCTTTGATAACTTAAAAGTCTTCGCGACATCGCTTAAAAACATTCATATACACGTATATCAATACATCCATCGTGCTTCGCTTATTAAACGACATCATTTATTATTGGTTTAGTATAATACGAGTGCGAATAATTAACTCAGTGTCTCTTAGAATGTCCCGCCTCTTGATTGAAATGACAACACTGTTCCTGTCAAGAGGCAATTGTTAGTTGACTCCTGTCTAAATTTGAACAAGCTGTGTCATTTTGTTTGTGTTTGGCAGCCGTTGATAACAGACTACTTCGCCTTTTGAGAAGAAAATGGAAAAACATTATATAAACATTACTTTTTGCGAAAAAAAAAACCGTCAATCAAACCAAGGAAAAGCTCGATAAATACTATGGAGACTCTGCACCATCGATTTCAGTAGTAAAAAAAAAGTGGTTTACTGACTTTCGTTGTGGTCGCACAAGTACAAATGACGCTGAACGTTCTGGACGGCCAATTGAGGTCAGTACACCCGAAAATGCTGAAAAAATATACGATTGGCGGATCGAAGAGTAAAAATGCGTGAGATTATTGATGCCATAGGCATTTCATATGGCAGTGTGGCTTCGATTTTAAATGGTTTTAAGAAAGATGTCTGCAAGATCGGTACCGCGTTTGCTCTCAATTGACCCTAAACGTAAACGTGTGTCAACTTCAAAAGATTGTTTGGAGTTGTGTAACCGCAATCCGAATGAGTTTTTTCGGCGTTTTGTAACTGTTGATGAAACATGGATCCACTGATTACTGTACTCCGGAGACCAAGCAGCAGTCTAAACTTGCTCTGAAGAAAGCCAAGGTGAGTTTGTCGGCCAATAAGGTGATGGTAAGGAAAATCAATAAATGGCGAATATTATCCCAACTTAGTAGACTGATTCAATGAAGATTTAAAAAGAAAACGGCCCCATATGGCCAAGAAAAAAGTTCCTTTTCATCAAGATAATGCACGAGTTCAAACGGAATACAAAAACTGGAGAAACGTTGGAATAAGTGTGCTGAGTTAATAGGAGATTATGTTGAAAAATTAACAGTGTATTTCATTCAAAGAGTCACGGTCTTATTGATCTGCCCTCGTACATGAAAGACGCATTTACATTTCAAGACTGTTTATGCAGCCCTCTAATATGTAATATATACTTAAAAATGCACATACAATTAAAATTCCTAATATGTTTCATACAGCAAAATATACATATTTTAATTCTTTTTTTTTCTTGTTACCTTTTTAATTGCAAACACAATTTCCTGAATTTCAACATTTACTTAACCACCACACGAACGAAACATGCACAGATGTTTGTTTGTTAAACAGACAGAAAAATATTTATAAAATTTTTAATTTGCACTTTGATTCAATTCATTCATTGATTCAAATCTTGTTGAAAACACTCTTTGTTGCAGCATTCTTGCCATAAGCGACAGTTTGACAGATTTTATTTGACAAATTTTCACAAATACTTTGACACCACATACATACATATGCACATACAGATGTATGTATGTATGTCCTTCTGTCAATTTGCCTGCCTGTCTATTCCTCTGCATGTCTATCACTTTGAATAATGCAAAATTAGTTTTTGTGGTATTAACTTTGGTTTGGCAGTTTGCATGATGATGACTGATATACAAATATGCAATCGTCCTCATGTGCGTATTTAGAGTTAAAAGAAAGAAGAAGAAAAAAACAAATTGTTTAGCAAATTTTGCAATTATTTGATTTGTAAATTTCTATTATACAATGCAAGCAAAAGTGATTTATGCTCTGCAAGTTTTCAAAATACTACATCAGCTCAATCTTAAGTTTGCGGTTAAAAAGAAGTTGTACAAAATTAATGGCGAAGTTAGAACTCATATCACTCAGACATTCTAAAGGAAATATAATTTTTAATGCTCGTGAGTTGAAGTTAAAAGTTAAGATGGTTAAAAACTGTATACGAAAACCTACAGGACTTTACAGAAAATTTCATTCTTCAGAGAAAATATAAGTTTTAAAATTTTTGAATCGTTTTGTTTTCCACTGAAAAGAAAATAATTGATTTTAGGGTTGCGTAAAGCTAAGGTGAAAATGAACTGGAAATGATAACCGTAAGATCTATGGATCTGAAATTTTAACATCGACAATTATATGTCAGTTAAAAGTTAAAGGATTTTGTAAGACGAACAACGAAACGTGTTGAAATCCTAATGCAATATAAAGAAAATTATATATAGACAATAGAAATTTTCACAGTCCAGATAGCAAACTCTTGCACTGCCTCACTAGAATAGACGAAGTGATATAGGATGTTAATAACAATCTCTACCCAAGTAGATAGACTAGGGTGCTGATGAAGTGCGTGGTTGCACAGAAAAATATCGGTATTTCCTCCAGCTAGTAAAGTCCACTTTAATTTTTTTTCTCATCTTTAGAAACTCACATTAATTAATAAAAATATTTCATTCAATAAAAATTGAAATTACTGAACTTAAGCGCGAATAAGAAATTATTTCTGACTAAAATTTTTTCTCATAAAAATCGGTCTTAAAGATCATACGGTCGTGTGATAATTTTTCTTTAATTTTGACTTGACACATTCACAACTCTGTGCATGTATGTATGTATGTATGCGTCTATATAAGACAGTGTTACCATATGTGAAGATTTGTCTTATTTTTTAAGTTTTTAGAGATGCTAAAAAGACAAAAAAGATTTGTTAGCTAAAAAAAAATAAGATTTTTTAAAATATGATACGAATATTCAGTATTTTAATAATATTATTGAGTTTTCTTTGACTAAACTACATACTTACATATTTTCTGATTTTATTTATAATAATATTACACACATGCTACGCAGTAAATATTTTGTGCTATTTAGCTTTATGTTTAGTAGTTTACTGGAATTTGACTTCAGTAAAATCAAGGTATTTGAATAAAAATAATTTATTTTTGGTTGACTTGAACATTTTTGAAAAATAAATATGGCAACACTAATAGAAGAACACACTTTCATGCATGATATAAATATAGCAGGTACTTCTTATATTCTCTAATTTTTTCTTGACTTTCACCATCTGACAAGTATAGGGATTGTGAAGTTTCCACTAAAATCGTGCTACCGTATTAGTTTAATATTTCCCTCTTTGTTTCCTGTATGAATGAATGTACTAAACGACTCAAAGAGCTGCTATCGTCGGCAAAAAATGCACTACTGGAAAAGTATTTAGAAGGTCTTGATGTAACGTCCGCATCTAATTACTCTTTATGGCGCGCTACTAGAAATTTTAAACGACCCGTTGATCTTCAATCACCACTGCGTACTGCGACCGTAGGCTGGACAAGAAGCGATAGTGAGAAAGGTAACTTATTTTCTAAACATTTAAAATCTGTATTCACTCCCAATTCATGTACGGGTGCTGCTGATTTACCGAGTGTAGTTTCTCTACCCCCTCGCCCCTTAAGGTTTAAGATGCGTGAAGTACAAAAAGTAATTGCTGAACTCAACCCGAAGAAAGCTCCAGGTATTGATGGTATTAGTAACAAAATGCTCATGAACTTGCCTCATATTGCAATAAGAATCCTGCTATCTACTTTTAATGCTATTTAAGAATGCAGTATTTTCCACATAACTGGAAACTTGCCAAGATTAAAATGATTCCAAAGGCGGGCAAAGATCTTACCAAGACTGAGTCATATAGGCCTATAAGCTTACTATCTACAATCTCAAAGCTTTTCGAAAATCTGCTCATGACTAAATTGTCCATGACTAAATTGTCCCGGACCATCAATTTGGCTTTATAAGTCAGCACAGCATGATTGAACAAACGCATAGACTGGTCCAATTTGTAAGAAGAACATTTGAAGAAAAGAAGTATTGTTCTGCTCTCTTTATTGATGTTTCTCAGGCGTTTGATAAAGTATGGCACGAAGGCCTAGTTTTAAAATTGAAGACATATCTGCCAATAAACATTCAAAAGCTTTTGGAAAGCTATATTATTGATAGGAAGTTCACTGTTGTGGAAGGAGAGTTCACGAGTGTGCCCGAATCTATATCTTCTGGTGTGCCACAGGGTAGTATTCTGGGTGCTGTCTTGTATTTAATATATACTTGTGATATGCCTGTAAGCAATAATATCCATATTTCTACTTTTGCCGATGATACAGCCTGTATGAGTGTGCACGAAAACCCTTATGAGGCATCCCGCAATCTCCAGGAACATATCACCCAGCTGGAAATATGGCTGAACTTATGGAGAATTAAAGTCAATGAACAAAAGTGTGTCCATATAACGTTCACCCTAAGAAGAGATACTTGCTCCCCCATTCGAATCAACAATCAAAATATTCCTCAACATTCCCAAGTGAAATACCTTGGTATACACCTTGATCGAAGACTTACATGGAAACATCATATTGACTCTAAGTTAACTCAGATGAAACTTAAGTTAACTCAAATATATTGGTTGATTGGCAGAAACTCAACACTCAGCCTAGACTGCAAACTTTTACTGTACAAGTCGCTTTTGAAGCCAATATGGTGCTACGAAATTCAGTTATGGGGCACTGCTTCAGCTTCCAATGTCGAGAGAATCCAACGAAGGCAAAACAAAATTTTACGGTTAATAACATCGGCTCCATAGTACATCCAAAATTATATTATACATCATGATTTAAATATGCCACTAGTGACTGAAGACATTGCAAAATACGCAGGCAAATATTTAACAAAACTCGAATCACATCCTAATCCGCTTGCTCGTAATATTTTAAGCTTTACTGGACACATCCGCCTAAGAAAGCGGGACACACGGGCTCTTATACCTAACACTCCAGATGGGACTACTTGAAAATACTTTTTTTCCCCTTTTTTGATTATCACTACTAATGTATTATTTATAACTATCACTAAGTTTATGTCCGACACTGGTCGGGCCTAATAAAATTTGAATACTTATTGTTAGTTCATATATGAAGATACAATAAATAAATACATGCATTAAAAAAAAAAAAAAAAATTATTGTTGGCTTTAAACTTTATTATATTAAATTCAAAAGTTGTTTACAAACTACTTCGTCTACTTCTTCATTACTAATCACAATTAATTAAACAGTCAAACAAAAAAAAAAAAAAAAAAAAAAAAAAAAAAAGGAAAATAATTTTATGTTGTTTTCAATTAAATGCATAAACACACGCGCCATTTCATGTGGTTGGTTGGTGTCTTTTGGGCCTGAAGTGGAAATGAATTTATGATGCATAACAAATGTTATTAGAGGCGCCTGTTTAGAACACAACACAACACAACCAACGTCTATAACAACACACTATTGCTCTGGCACTTATTCAAAACACTCACTCATAATGAAGTGAGCATGAAAAATTCATAAAATTTTAACAAAACAAAACAAAATTCATACATATGTACATATGTATATAAAAAAAAAACAATTATATGCGGGTGTAAATTATGTTTATGTTCGTACGAGTACATTTTTGTATGTTTGTTTCATTTACGTTTATTTATTTATTTAAGTCTTTTTTTTATATATTTTAGCTGCTTGAGTTTATTATAGACGTTTTCCCTTCTTTCAGTTATTTAGCTTAATGTCGAAATTATGCATCAAAAAGAATTATGTATGTATTTTAATAAATATAGACATGCAAGCATGATATATATATAAAAGGACTTTCTTCCATTCTCTCTTTCTTTTGAAAAATAAGGATTTTTGAACAGTGCTGCCAGAATGATGATTTTATCATATTTTTGATGATTTTTGGATCAAAATATGATTTCAAGATTATTTTTCTCGAATGATGGTTTTTAATTTTGCAAACTATGATTTTTACTTTCAATACATATTTATGTTCAATTTTCTTTGCTGTTGTTCTACAATGTTTATAAACGGCTATATAACTACCTATAAGGCAAACAGTTTTGTCCTAGCGAAAATATTGGTCTACCTGGAAACAGGTTGGTAAGGTAGAGAGACCACAACTCTACCCTCTCCGGGGGAAAATGTGACTTTACAAACAAAATAAAAAGAAAAAAGTTATATTAGGGAAGTGACGAAAAATCGGTCAGAAATATACTCAACTCTTGGAAAAATCTATACCAAATTTAAAAGAAGTCCTTCGTCGCCAAGGAAAAGCAATTTGCCTCTAAAGCAACTGTACATCATATAAAATATATGATAAGAATATTAGCAATCTCGAATACTTTTATTGTTTGAATTTTTTAACTTATTTTTTATTAAATGAAATTTTTATATTAGTTACGTTAATATCATAAAACAGAATTGCGGCATAAACACATTTTCCATACAAAACACAAAAAAGCAAGCCCAGAAAGTAGTCGAGTGATAGAATCTATTTTATTTTGACGCCGTTTTTTCTTATGCTCTCACATATAAATAAATATTCTCTCAGTAATGCTACCATACTTTCAATAAATTTCATAAATTTTGTATTCAAAACTATAAAGAAAAATAATCACAAAAGAAAATAAAACAAAAATGAGAGAGCGTTTGAAGTTACTGCCGTAGATTTTATTATGGGCTTTGTTAATTTGACAGCGATTTTTCCTGAAGTTGCGGACTCATTCTGTTTGATCAAAATGATCTCATTTTTTATTAAATACACTTCGAAGTTCCTCCATAAAATGCTTTCTAAGTTCTTTTTATAAAATAAGATAGTTAATATGTCACGTTGTTACTTTTTTTTTTTTTTTTTTTGAAAAATTTATGATTTTTTCCCTCAAAATATGATTTTCTTTTCGAAAAATTATGATTTTCTTCTCAAAGCTTCTGGCAGCCCTGTTTTTGAGTTTGTTTTTTGAGAGAAATAAAGAAAATGATCCCATATCGTAAAAAAAATTCCCTAGAATTTTTTTTTACAAAAATGTGTAATTATCTGTACAAAAATTATAGGGAATAAATAAAGTTATATACATAACTATATATCTGTGAATTTTGAAAAGTGATTATGTAATAACCAGGGAAACCGCAAATATGCAATTGCATGTTTTTTCTTGTGTGATGTACATATTAATGTGAGTTTCAGACATTTTAATGAATTTTGGCATCGATTTGTTAGTGCATATTTTTGCATATTTTACCATTTAAAGCATGTTTTCGCATATATCAGTCCTAAACGCATATTTTTAGCATATTTTCTAACTTCTAGAGAATAATTTACGCCTTTAGAGCATATTTAGGTACTTTATTTAATTTGTTTAATATGCTTACAAGCTTATCTATTGGTAAAAATTTTTATTTTTAGTTTTCGCCATTTAAATCTCATTTCCAATCTTCCATGTAGTAGGTGGACGTTAGTTTAAATAAAAATTTGCCAGTTGTGACGGACTCTGCCCCGATTACATCAGTAGACGTTGAAGGAACATTGTCAGTGTATAAAAATTTACTTAGATTTTTTATATGAAAATCTAGGTCAATATTTTGTTGTTTATTGCAATGAAATTATAAAAAAAATATTCGCTTATTTATCCAAAATACAGTTCCAAAATTTTAATTCTAATATCGTGATATCTTTTGAAATTGAAGTTAAATTGTTGTGAGACTATAAAAAAAAATTAATTTGTATTATTTGCTTTATGCCCTAATTCAGTAAGAAGTTTTAGGACGTTTTTTGTTTGAAAATACTTTTAAGTTCTTGTTTTTGAATTCTCTAAATTATTTTCTTCAAAAATGGTTGTTGGCTTTGATAATGGAAAAATAAAAATATTATTACCATGTTTTTAAAATATAAAAATTAAATGAAAATATTATACAATATTTTGAAAAATATATGAAAAAATATGTGTTGGATACAATGTTTGGAATAAAATCATAAAGCAAATACACGCACCTTCTAGCAAAGACTATTACTAATAATTGTTTTAAAGAATCACAACTGCGGCTTTTTTCCGTCCATAGACAAGACGGCACAATCGTCGAACAGAATTGGGACATTAGTCAAAATTTATATGGCAATTTCAATCCTAAATTATTGTTTTTCATACGGCAGTTATTATTTTTTGTTTACTTTATTTCTGTCTTATTTAATATACATGTTGTCGAATTGTTAAATGATAAATGTATTTTGGTTGACAAATAAACTAATTTATTTTATTTTTAAGAGCATATTTTCAAGTTTTTAGTGCATATTGAATGCGCATAAAACACTTTTTTAGAGCATATTTCTGGTTTCCCTGATAATAACTTATCTCATATTTTTAAGTTTTCTGTTTAATACAAATCTTTTAATTATATTTTCAGTTAAGTTTGGCGTTGAGAAACCAAATTTGTTGATGTTTTTGATTAGTTGACAATGAATTTTCATTAACTTTAGTAAATATTAATTTATATTGCATTATATTTAATCTTTAATTCTTGTTGATTGTAACATCCTTTTCAAAAAAAAAAAAAAAAAAAAAAAAAAATTAATAAACGGTCAGATCTTTTGGCAATTCTATTTCACAGATCTTATACGCTCTTAGCCACTGTTGACGAACACCAGCAAGTGCATGGAATTTAAAAAATGCTTCACTCTTATTTTTTACTTATTCCCTAATTCAGTAATAGGGCATTTACATTACCTCGAAATCTAGTACTTACGAGATTTCGAGCTAAATCTTGCTGCTTTTTACTAGATTTCCCATACAAAACAAAATCTATTTTGTCAGTAGATTTGTAGGAAATCTAATAAAAATCTAGTATTATAATTTATTTTGTACTACCCTGTACAATATATTTATAAAAAAGATAAGTGAATTAGCTACGTTCTGCTTAAAATGGTGTGTGACTTAGCTACATTGCAATTATTTGGTTGTAGTTTTGGACATTTTTTTTGTTAATGGGTTTTGTTTTGGATAAAAAATCTTGAAAAATGTCAAAAAAAGTTAGTCTAAATGGCGTAGATTTTCATAAAGATTTTAATCTAATTCTGTTAGATTTTGTGCAGGTGTAAATGCCCTATAAGAAGATTCAGGACGTTTTTTTGATTGAAAATACTTTTGATTACTTGTTTTTGAATTCTCTAAATTATTTTCTTCAAAAATAAAAATATTATTACCATGTTCTTAAAAGATAAAAATTAAATTAAAATATTATACAATAGTTTGAAAAATATATGAAAAAATATGTGTTGGATATAATGTTTGGAACAAAATCATAAAGCAAATACACGAACCTTCTAGCATAGACAACACATAATAATTGCTTTAAAGAATTTGCGGTTTTTTTCGTCCATAGACAAGACGATACAATCGTCGAACAGAATTTGGGCATTAATTGTTTAATTAATACACTGTGTATTTTATAAAAAAAAAATTATTTCAAAATAATTTGAATAAAATTTTCAAACAAACAGGAAACAAGGATATATTTATTTTTTTTAATGCATGTATTTATTTTATGTATCTTCATATATGAACTAACAATAAGTATTCAAATCTTAAATCTATAAAAACAAATTTTATTAGGCCCGACCAGTGTCGGACATAAACTTAGTGATAGTTATAAATAATACATTAGTAGTGATAATCAAAAAAGAGGAAAAAAGTATTTTCAAGTAGTCCCATCTGGAGTGTATAAGAGCCCGTGTGTCCCGCTTTCTTAGGCGGATGTGTCCAGTAAAGCTTAAAATATTACGAGCAAGCGGGTTAGGATTTTTGAGTTTTGTTAAATATTTGTCTGCGTATTTTGCAATTTCTTCAGTCACTAGTGGCATATTTAAATCACGATGTATAATAGAATTTTGGATGTACCAAGGAGCCGATGTTATTAACCGTAAAATTTTGTTTTGCCTTCGTTGGATTCTCTCGACATTGGAAGCTGAAGCAGTGCCCCATAACTGAATTCCGTAGCACCATATTGGCTTCAAAAGCGACTTGTACAGTAAAAGTTTGCAGTCTAGGCTGAGTGTTGAGTTTCTGCCAATCAACCAATATATTTGAGTTAACTTAAGTTTCATCTGAATTAACTTAGAGTGAATATGATGTTTCCATGTAAGTCTTAGATCATGGTGTATACCAAGGTATTTCACTTGGGAATGTTGAGGAATATTTTGATTGTTGATTCGAATTGGGGAGCAAGTATCTCTTCTCAGGGTGAACGTTATATGGACACACTTTTGTTCATTGACTTTAATTATCCATAAGTTCAACCATATTTCCAGCTGAGTGATATGTTCCTGGAGATTGCGGGATGCCTCATAAGGGTTTTCGTGCACACTCATACAGGCTGTATCATCGGCAAAAGTAGAAATATGGATATTATTGCTTACAGGCATATCACAAGTATATATTAAATACAAGACAGCACCCAGAATACTACCCTGTGGCACACCAGAAGATATAGATTCGGGCACACTCGTGAACTCTCCTTCCACAACAGTGAACTTCCTATCAATAATATAACTTTCCAAAAACTTTTGAATGTTTATTGGCAGATATGTCTTCAATTTTAAAACTAGGCCTTCGTGCCATACTTTATCAAACGCCTGAGAAACATCAATAAAGAGAGCAGAACAATACTTGTTTTCTTCAAATGTTCTTCTTACAACTTGGACCAGTCTATGCGTTTGTTCAATCGTGCTGTGCTGACTTATAAAGCCAAATTGATGGTCCGGGATGCACCCATTATCAGTTAAAATTTTGGACAATTTAGTCATGAGCAGATTTTCGAAAAGCTTTGAGATTGTAGATAGTAAGCTTATAGGCCTATATGACTCAGTCTTGGTAAGATCTTTGCCCGCCTTTGGAATCATTTTGATCTTGGCCAGTTTCCAGTTATGTGGAAAATACTGCATTCTTAAAATAGCATTAAAAGTAGATAGCAGGATTCTTATTGCAATATGAGGCAAGTTCATGAGCATTTTGTTACTAATACCATCAATACCTGGAGCTTTCTTCGGGTTGAGTTCAGCAATTACTTTTTGTACTTCACGCATCTTAAACCTTAAGGGACGTAGGGGTAGAGAAACTACACTCGGTAAATCAGCAGCACCCGTACATGAATTGGGAGTGAATACAGATTTTAAATGCTCAGAAAATAAGTTACCTTTCTCACTATCGCTTCTTGCCCAGCCTACGGTCGCAGTACGCAGTGGTGATTGAAGATCAACGGGTCGTTTAAAATTTCTAGAAGCGCGCCATAAAGAGTAATTAGATGCGGACGTTACATCAACACCTTCTAAATACTTTTCCAGTAGTGCAGTTTTTTCCGACGATAGCAGCTCTTTGAGTCGTTTAGTAAAGGGTGTTTTTTATTGAGGTATAGAACTTTAAGTTGACATCACTTTTTGAACTGGCGGCCATTTTGTCAGCTGTCAAGTGATTAGTATTTAGTTTGGTTTGCCATTTCATCATGAACAGGTTGACAAAAGAACAACGCTTGCAAATCGTGCAAATTTATTTCGAAAATAATGGTTCAGTTCGCGAAGTTTACCGCAAGCTCCGTCCATTTTATGGTCGACATAATCGTCCATCAGAGCAATTAATTCGGTTAACCATGGATCGTTTTCGCACTACGTTTACTCTGTGTGATAATACGCATCCGCAGAGACGTCGAACAGTGCGCACCGAAGAAACAATTGCCGCTGTAGAGCAAAGTGTTGAAGAGGACCCGAATGAATCGATTCGCCACCGTGCACAGCAATTGGAGCTTTGTCCATCAACTTTATGGAAGATTTTGCGCAAAGATCTTGGCTTGCGACTTTACAAGATCCAGTTTGTGCAAGAATTAAAGCCGCGAGACCATGCAATGCGTCGTGATTTTGGTGTATGGGCCGAAAATGAGATTGATCTCGATGCTGATTTTCATCGCAAAATTTTGTTCAGTGATGAGGCTCATTTTTGGTTGAATGGCTACGTCAACAAGCAAAATTGCCGCATTTTGAGTGAAGAGAATCCACATGAGACCCTTGAGACGCCATTACATCCACAAAAACTGACTGTTTGGTGTGCTCTATGGGCTGGTGGAGTCATTGGGCCATACTTCTTCCGAAATAATGCTGGAGAGTCAGTTACCGTTAATGGAGACCGGTATAGAGCCATGATAACCGACTATTGTGGTTGTGGTTCCAACAAGACGGCGCTACATGCCACACAGCGCACGTCACAATCGATTTATTGAAGGAAACATTCGATGAGCGCATAATTTCGCGGAATGGACCTGTCAATTGGCCACCAAGATCGTGTGATTTGACACCATTGGATTATTTTCTTTGGGGATATGTGAAGTCGCTCGTCTACGCCAACAAACCAGAAACGTTAGGGGACTTGGAAGCCAACATTCGTGGCGTTATTGCCAACATACGGCCCCATATGCTCGAAAAAGTGGTTGAAAATTGGACCTGTAGAATTGGCTTTATTCGAGCCAGCCGCGGCGGCCACATGCCCGAAATCATATTTAAACATTAATGGCATAAAATTATCCTTCCAATAAAGCCAAATTGATGGACATTAAAACGATTTTCTTGTGTTTTATTTCAATTCGAAGTTCTATACCTCTAAAAAAATACCCTATACATTCTTTAAGTCTGATTTTATTTAGGGGTGATCTGTGTTGTTGCCATTCTCTTCTAGCTCTCCTTTTTTCACATACAAGACGTTCAATTTCCGTAGAATAAATTCTGTTAAAGCCGGTCTGCGGATAGGAGGTAGTGGCGTGTTCAGCAGCCTGTTTAATATTTTCGTTAAGATTGGCAATGTTAAATTCAATATCATCGCATGATCTAAGCTGAATGTTTTCTACGCAGTGACTACTAAGATATTTTTTGAATGCCAGCCAGTTGATTTCATTAATCAACTTCACATATGAGTTAGTTAAATCACTCCTTAGTGGGTTGAAAATTGTAACTATTGTTGGAGAGTGATCGGAGGACAGATCTAGAGAGGCCTCTACATGAATTAAGTCCCTATGAATATTTTTCGTGACGGCAAAATTTATAACATCTGGAATTTTTCTTACGTCAGTAGGCCACTAAGTAGGCTCCCCACTCGAAATGACATCTAAGCCCATTTTTGAAATTGTATTGAACAAGGCTCGACCTCTAGGTGTAACAAGACGCGATCTCCAGTACGTATGGTGCTCGAGAATGATGAAGTATTTTTGTTAAATAGATGTTTTATTTTAATTTTATTATTTAGATATATTGCTCAATTATTTATGCAATTATACAGAGCTTAAGAATAAATCTATGTAGCTCTACAGCCTACCCAGCAATAAATTTCAAAAGAGGTAATCGAGTTTGGAATTAAGCATTTTTGGTGGAAGCACTTCCCTACTGGATTACCAACTTAATGATTTTAACAAGGAGTGAGACTAAAATCATCGATTCTTGAGAAGTACTTACATTTTATTTATTTGTCAACATTTCACGTAATCTATTTCGTGTAAAAAAATCATTCTCTTCATTTAGCAACTTGCACGTAATTTCTTTAAATTTTAGGTAATGTGATTTGTAAGCGAGTAATGAAAATTGGCAATCAGAAAAGTAAGTCATTATATGGCAAGTAGTTTCTAATGGTAATGTGTAATTTTTTGCTGGGTAGTTAAGATCTTAGAAGAAAGCCACGCACCAAAGAAAAAAAAACCTGATATAATACTCATCACTTTCAAATAGTTTTGATTTTCTTTGAAAATCTTTCAATTGTCAATTGTTGCTTCAATCATTCTCGAAGATTTTTTTAAACTCTGCAGGGAGTGTATGAAATAATGCCCTCATAGCACCACCCCCCATGAAGATTACTCTATTTTGTTTGTTGTGCCATTAATTGCTTCAGAGAAGTCTCTTGCTATTGTGTTTTAAATTAAGGGGAGTTATTGCTCTATTGTTTAAATTTCTGGTTTTAATAATGCGTAAAGCAATTAATAAATTGTCATCAATCATTTCAATACACACACACACACACACACACACACACACACACACACACTCATAAACACATATACATGCGCACACATATTTCTGTGAAACCAAAGAAAACGACTAAAAACATTTATTGTCCAGTTATAAATCATTAAATGCTTGAGCAATCAGCTGAATACAAATTACACAATTTTGCTTTTAAAACATTTTTGCTGCCAGACATTTTCATAATAAATTATATATGTATTTCAAATGATATTAAATTAAAACTTACGTATATATGGGCTTAACATTTCCCTGGCGATACCATATCACCAATTGTACTTTATCGGCTATCATGGTGCCGGGCATGAGATCGCAAGGTAATGCCACCTCCAGACCCACAGCTGTTTGTACTTCGGATAGAGGACCTGCAAGTATGAAATAAAACAAACAAAAACACAAACTCTATTAACCACAAAATAACCAAAAAGAAGCAATTAAATTGTTTATTACTCGTACTTTTGGATGTATCCATTCAGTAGCAATAAAATTTTATTTAATTTGCCTTAAATGTTTTCTTAATTAGTAAGCCTCACAAATTGCCTTATTAGTTAATGAATACAAATTATTATTAATGATAAATATGTTTACACATAAATATGTAAATATAAAGTAATAAAACTAATTTTTTTCTATCACAAAATATTTATTTATGCCAGGCGGTAATGGTTTTTGATGTTACTTTAGCATTTAAGTAACTGATTTTTTTCTCTTACTAGACAAAATTGTCATTAAAAGTATTAATTGTCATAAAAAATATTAGTGTGTTTACGTGATTTGAAAATGTCATTAAATATTAAACATTTTAAAGGGTTTTGCAAAAAATATCGATCGAATGACCGAATCAAATTTAATTGAGTCACACATTAATTCAATGATATTCTTAATTGAATAAAATATATCTTCAACAAAAATATAATTTTAACCCTAGATCAGTAACCCGCAAGCCATAGCACAATTGTGCGGATGAAAATCACATACATGCTTATGCTCTTTCATTTAGTCGTCATTGAGCAAGCGACGAATTTAGTTGTGCACGCATATATTAATTTTTTCCTGGTTTTTTGTTTAGTTTTTTTGAGCACACGGAACGAAATTAAAGTTCAAATTTAATAAATTTCTACAGACAAAAAATGGATAATATAATTATGGAAGCTGGGAAATATTTCGTGATTAAAAATGCTTTTGGCAATATGCAATGCATTTTATGTTATGAAACATTAAAAAATAATAGGGAAAATAGATTAAAAAGGCATTTTAATAGTATCCACAGATCTGTGAATAAATTTAATTTTCAATTTATGCACTAAATTGTTGAATGGTTATTAAGTTTTTACTTTTTATTTAAGTTTTTATTAAATTGCTTATTTAGCAAAAAAAAAAAATTCAAACAACTAATAACCACATCATGTATTTTATATTACAAAAGTTTTCTTCAAGTGTAAGTTTATTTTACTCTCATTTTTCTCACCAATACAAACATATTTTATTTTGCGGGACACTGCCCTATATAGATAAGGTACGTCTCACAGACGTACATCTTTTTAATTTTGTACTCTATCTCACTCTTTTGGTATGAGAGAAAGTTTCTATGCTTAGTATTCCCAGTCGTTGTCAGTAACTTGCTAGTGGTGGTTGTTTTCGTGTGGTAAATTAATATTATTTCTCCGAAATTACAAACCATACGTCTCAGAGACGTATTGTTATCTTTTGTGTGATCGTTTTTATTACTTTCCTTAAAATTTATATGTAGGAAATTTAACAAACTTTTGTTTAAATTTTTTTTAACAATGGCACATAAGCGTGGATTGTGTGATGAAGAAATTGGTGCTTTATTGCAGATTGTTTTAGATGACTCAGTTTCATCTGAAACTTTAAGTGAAACAGAAAATCAAGTAATGGAGGATGATGATCAAAGTGATGTTGAAGACGATATTATACAAATATGCGAGGTCATCGAAAACTTCAAGCCCATTCAAGCTACTAAATCTTCTGAAACTGACGAGATCAATGAGTCCATTTAAGCTACTACGACTTTTTAACGGATAATACAGTTCCCTCAAGCTACTTTGAGAAGCAAGAGTAGACACTGCTGGACTACTTCAAGGGGTCAAAATGCTGGTAGGACATCGGTAACAAATATCGATCGAACAGCAAGAGGAGCAACTGGAAATTGTAAATTACTGTACGATTCAGTTTTATGTTTCGATAGGTTTTTTATTGAAGAAATAATTTCGGAGATAATTTCCTCGTCCCTTACAACACCTTGGATGCAAATGTGGCTTGAAATTCACACTTTGTCAAAATTATTGCGTGATAGCATTCAAAATTTAGTTGGCAATATGGCCGAAAATGATTTCAATAATAGTGAGATCAATCCATTACTAAAAAAAGAAAATATTGTCGGTTTTGACCCTCTAAAATTCGACGAATGTTGAAAATGTTATGTGTCAAGTGTCTCACACCCGTATGTGGAGAACATAAAAAGCTAGTCTGCAACACGTGCATGTAATTATACAATAATAAGATTTCCTTGCTTGGAAAAACTACTTTTCTCAATCGATATTTAAATGAATTTAAAAAACCGATACTATTTTAGTTTTTTATGCTTATTTTTGAGTCATTTGAAAGAGGCTGTTTATTTTATGATAACATTTTATCTCTATTGAATTTATCGTTATTTCTTTTTATTATTATTTTTACTTACCAAATGTTTCTGTTATCAAAGAGAAAAGTAAATAAATAAATGATCTCAATAATACATATGCCCATTTAAAATTTTTTAAGTCCTTAAAAGGATGTAAGAAATCATACGCCTTTCAGACGTATAAAAAAATAACGTTATCTTTCTAGGGTTAAAGGAGAAGCAAAAAACTAAATAAACTTTTAGTTAAGTCCCCTTATTTTTTGTTAATAACAGAGTAACTTTTAATTTTACCAAGACGTGTCGTGTTTAATGGCATTCACAATAATCAATCAAAAACTCGATTTTAAATTTATTGTTAGTTACGCCTTTTTGCATTTAGCTAACGATATGTAGTTTCTTGTTTTAGTTTTAAGAAAAAAAAAAAAGTTTAAATTTGTGTTTAATTTGACACGCCTTATATAAAAATTAAATATTAAAATATATATTGAATTAAAATATTAATTAATTCAATCATTCGATTAATGAGAACGAAATATCTGTGGCAAAAAGGAAAAAAAGCTTAAGTCATATTTTATTTTTATTTTGCAGAAGAACACTTTTAGAGCGTTCCAGTCAATTTTCAGAAATTTTTTTCTTTTAAAAAGCATAACCTAAATTAAGCTATCATTCCAAATGAGATTAAAAGTTTAAAAAAAAAATAAGTCGCAAGTCCTAGTGCTATAACTTCCTGAAAAATTACACAAATTAATTGAGATTTTGGCCAGGGGTGCTCTCGAATATGCAGATTACGGAGGTATCATAGTCTTAGTCTCAGTCTTGGTCTTGGTCTTGGTTTTGGTCTTTGTCTTGGTTTTTGTCTTGGTTTTGGTCTTGGTCTTGATTTTGGTCCTAGTCTTGGTCTTAGTCTTAGTCTTGGGCTCGGTTTTAGTTTTGTTTTTGGTCTTAGTCTTGATTTTGGTCTTAATCTTGGTCTTAGTCTTGGTCCTGGTCTTTGTCTTGATCCTGGTCTTGGTCTTAGTCTTAGTCTTGATTTTGGTCTTAGTCTTGGTCTAGCTTTTGGTCTTTGTCTCGGTCCTGGCCTTAGTCTTGGTTTTGGTCATGCTCTTTCTCTTGGTCTTTCTCTTGGTCTTTGTCTTAGTTTTGGTTTTGGTTTTTGTCTTGGTTTTAGTTTTGGTCTTAGTCTTGCTCTTCGTCTTTCTCTTGGTCTTGGTTTTGGTGCTTGTCTTGGTTTTGGTCTTGGTGTTTGTCTTTCTCTTAGTCTTCGTCTTGGTTTTGGTCTTTGTCTTGATCTTGGTCTTTGTCTTGATCTTGGTCTTTCTGTTGCACTTGATCTTGGTCTCTGTCTGGGTGTTGGTTTTAATATTGTTCTTGGTTTCTTTTTTGCTGAGCTGTAAAACAATAGGTTCGTTCATTTACGAAATTGTCTTGGTCTTGGTTTTGGTCTTGGTATTTATCTTGATCTTGGTTTTGGTCTTTGTCTTTGTCTTGGTCTTGCTCTTGATATTGGTTAAGGTCTTGGTCTTGCTCTTGGTATTTGTCTTGATCTTGGTCTTAATCTTGGTTTTAGTCTTGGTCTTGGTCCTGGTCTTGGTCTTGATCTTGTTTTGATCTTGTCTTAATCTTGGTCTAAGTCTTGGTCTTGTCTTAATCTTGGGTCTGGTATTGGTATTGTCTTAATCTAGGTTTTGGTCTTGGTCTTGGTCTTGGTCCTGGTCGAGTCTTGGTCTTGGCCTTAGACTTAGTCGTGGTCTTGTATTGGTCTTGGTCATGGTCTTGGCCTGGTCGTGGCTATCTGCTGGCTGGGAAGTTTTGCTCAGCCACGTTTAAGTTCAGACCTTCCACTGCCAGGCTACCATTTATTTTAACCCATGCAGAACTTTCTCATTATAATACGCTTCACTTCAGTGTATCCGAAATTGGCTTTTTTTTTGTTTTGTTTTAAAAATACCAACCGATGGCTAATACTTTGAACAAATTTATTATATTATTTATGTACATATGTATGTTGTTTGAAAGAAATTTTTATTATTTTTTGTCTTTTTTTCTAAAATAATTAAAAATCTCTCTACTTTTTTCATTGGCCTGCTGGTGAATTCTATGTAATTATTTTAATTACCCAGAACTTAAGCAGCCAAACCCAAAATAATGCCTGTTTTGTTATTTAAACTGCACGAAAAAAAACATTTTTGAATTAAGGAAAATTTCCATGAATTAAAGTGAAACTGTAAAATTAAGTTGAAGTAGAATTTCTGGGAAATTCGTAAATAAATATGTAAAACGACTTTTTCATTATATGTATTAATTTTCGAAACATGAAAATTAATATTAAACACCCAAACACTGAACAAGCATCGACAAAAACAGTTATAAACACCAATTTAATACTTTTTAAATGACACAAAATGTTTGCTGCATGCCACACATATCAAATAGCCGCACTTGATGGGGAATTGAATGAATATTGGATTGCATTGTTGCCATTTTGGCATTTTCACTGCCAGATCTGGCATTTGCATTATGTGAAAAGCACTCAACTTTTAAAAAATTCTGCCAGATGCTTTTTGGCAGAATTTGCTTAAAATAATAAATGTTAATTAGTTAAATTTTTTTCAATGTACAGAGTATTTCTATTAATAAATTAAAATTTTTTATAATATACATAATTTACACATGAAATTCAAAGCTATTTCAATAACAATTTTTTAAATTTAAATCTGGAATTATACATTTGTTCTGTAGAACATTTGAGCAGAATTTTTTTACAGATCTAGCATTCTCTCATCATCATTTTCTGGCAACACTGTTGGATTGTCAAGCTGAAGCTACGAGTATACCAAGCGTGTTTTTTATCTAGGCATAAGCATGTGTGTGTGTGTGTGTGTACCTTTATTTGGCTACTTCTTCTCGCTCTGCTGTGCACAATGTCAAACATTGAATTGATTTATTACAAAACTATTTCGAAAATTATTTATCAAAAAAAAAGAAAGAAAGAAACATCATTGATATAAAATATAGTTCAAATGTGCTTACATACGTTTGTTGCTATTCAATTCAATGATGTCAGGGAGCAAATTCAATGGACAACGTTTGGTGCGTGCATCTACTTGCAAATGAGTTAAAGGTCGATCGGTGGTCTTTGTGTTTCTATGTAAATATGTACGTAGGAATGTTTGCATGTGCCCATGTATGTAATATTGATTGTAGTATTTTTCAAATTTAGAGATGGGCGTCTTACTGACGACAACTGGCAAATGATGGTAGTATAGACTTTGTTTTAGTAAAATCATAGAAATCGGTTAAAAAATAATTTAAAAAAAAAAAAAAAAAACTATGCATGAAATATGAATATCAAATATATATGTATAACAGTCAGATAATGGGAAATCAATTTTTTGTATTGAAATTAGAAGTAAATGTGTGGTAGTTAAAAGCAGAGTTCGGAAATAAGCAACAGTAATGCAAAATCACATTCACCACAGCAGACTATACCAACACACTATCAAATGCCTCTGGCTGCATTTGTCACCTTGTAGCCAGCTCATTGATTATTTATGATACGGCAGCAGCAGTATCAGCCAGGGCTGTCTCGCCAAACGTGGCAATTTTTCAACTTGTTTGGCGTCCAAATTTTTTATTTGGCGAAATGGCGTTTTTTTTGGCGATAAATAAATTTGTTGGACATTTTTCTGGCGATAAGCAAATTTGTTTGCGATTTTTATGGCAATTTTTTTTTAACAAAATTGAACTTCAAAATTTTTCTAATTCAGGAAAATTAGTTTGTTGAAGAAGTTTCAAAAATAAATCCTACCAAAACTCGTCTGCAAGAAATTAAAACAATTTGATTTTGATGATTTTTCTTTTATTAATTATAGGTCATTAATGCGCTTTGAATTTAGATGAGAAAAATTTACAAGAAATAATTTTCGGCGATTTTATGGTAAATTTTGATACGAACATTTTATAAAAAATTTATATTTGAAAAAGTGTTATATAAGAAAAAATTTATTATCAAATATATACTAAGAAAAACTATATAAAAATGATTTTTGGCGACTTTTGGAGATTTTTAAAATCAATTTGGCGAAATAGTTCGGAAAAAATCAGACAACCCTGGTATCAGCATCTGATATTCAGTGGTACCACTTTCAAATAATTCGCACTTATAAACTTAAAATTACTCTATTAAAATGTACTTATATCATGTAAAAATATAAAAATGAATCAATTTATTTCCCTGTAGCAAATTCGTGATGTTCCTCCTGTTAAATAATATGAAATAATCCTCATATGTCATTCATTAAACAACACTGTATTTTAATTGGGCTATAACGACAAAATTAGCATGGACAAGACCATGCAGTCGTGCTACTTTGCTGTCGACAAAATAATCATTCTCATATAAACATTAGTACTCTATTTATGACATTTTGAAGTCGGTGGCGGCTTACTGTGGTGAATGTGTTGAATTCCTTTGTTTTTTAGGGTTCCGTAGACCAAAGGTGAAAAGAAGCCCTATTGTTTTCACTATGGTGTCTGTCCGTCCGCCTGTCTGTGTGTCACAGGCTGTTTTCTCGAGAACCGTAAGAGCTACGGCCTTGAAGTATTCATAGAGCATGTAAAACTTTAGCTGCTACAATGCTACAACGACATTTAAAAATGAAAGGAGTGTTCTAAAGCGAATGTCGAAAAGGCTTGAAATCCTAATGTAATATGCAGACAATTGTATATAGACACTTGACATTTTTAAAGTTAGTGTATTTTTATGCAGATTAACACTGAAATTTAAAAAAATATAAGATTAAGTCCCAAATCACACTGTGCAAGTCTTATTGCTAAGCTGATTAGTTTTAGGGAGAGAGAGACGAGGGGAACAGAAACGTTTCTTTTCTCCCCGTCTCTCTCTCCTAACAAACTAATCAGCTTAGCAATAAGACTTGCATAGTGTAAATTGAGACTAAAGGGTATTCTATGAGTTAATGTAAATTTAGCTATGAAATTTTGACAACTTGCTGTATCTTGGAAACCGTAAAGAAGAAAAGTCCTGGATTTTTCAAAAGCACTAAAACTAAAAAGTCCAAAACAAATCGCCAAAACGAAACAAAATCACCTAAACGAAAAAAAACGTTAAAACTAAAAAACGCTAAAGCATAAATAAATCAACCAAAACTGAAAAATTTTGAAGTTCAATTTTGTTAAAAAAATAACGTTAAAATTAGAAAACGACAAAAAACGAACAAATTGCCGAAACTTAAAAAAAACGCCCAAGCTTAAAAAATCGCCAATAACCTAAAAAGTCACCGAAACGAAAAAAACGTCAAAACTAAAAAAAAATCGCTAAAACAGAAGTAAACCGCCAAAAACCCAAAAAATCGCTAAAAAAAATTAAAAATTTAATGAACGCCAAAATTAAAAAACGCCAAAAATAAAAAACTCCAAAGCTTGAAAGATCGTCAATAACCGAAAAAAGTTTAGCGGGTACTTGAAATTAAAAAAATAAAAATGTCTACATCAGGTAAGATATTCGATTGCTTCGTGTGCTAGTCAAAGTCGCATTTTATTGCAAGGATACTCCAAAATAAAATAAAAAAATTTATATGGGAGATGCCACGCCCACTAATTTTGTAGTAAATTTTTGTTTTTTCACTAACTTATGAGGTCAATGCAGTAAATCCCACAAAATCTCAAGTGTTCCACTCTATTGGTTACCAAGATATTTCAAAATAAATATAAATATATGGGAAGTGCCACGCCCACTTGAGCAATCCCTAATACTATTTCTTTAAATTACTATGAATATTTAACAAAATTGAAAAATCGATCTAATCGAGCCGATTTAATATAAATTGATAAAATAGGCCAGGTCAAAAGTGGGCGTGGTCAATTTTTCTTTCCTAAGTTGGATTATGACAAACATTAAAAAGAGTTCGCCAAATCGGTGCAGCAGCTCTTAAGTGATGCGATTACCAACGAACGGCATTTGCTTTTTATTTATATAGAAAATTCTAGCAGGATGGTTTCTGTGTAAAATTTTGATCCTCTAAGTTTTCTACATATACCTCTTTTTTTTTACTCTTTCGAATAATGGGATAAAATGAACTTGACTGAATTTTGTTGAACATTTATTTTAAACACTGAGATTGCCGCTTATGCTTTAATTTTGCACAGCTTTACTAATTACTCAAGCGTTTCATACTTTGTTATTAAAAAAGTAACCAACAAATAAATTTAAAAATCTTTAAAATGTTCAATACTTATAATTATATATTGTAATAGAGATGCATAATAAAAAAATACAGTGAAGTTCAGTTATAACGAACTCAGTGGGGACCTGAAAATTTTTATCATCATGGGCGGATACAAAGAAAGTTATAAAACATTAAAACAAGCCAAAAACATTTTGTTTTAAAAAAAAACAAATCTTTTTTTTTAGTTCAAAAAATCTATTAAAAATTACCTACAGAATCGCACGATTTTCTAAAAAATACAACCCTGATCTCATGAATTATTATTGTATTTTGAAAATTTTCATAGATTTCTAGTAAATCGTACGATTGTGTAGGATAGTGTATCATGACCTTAAGAGCTACGCTGTTAAAAAAAAAAAAACACAGAAAATAACTTGAGTATATTGTATTCATTATAAGTGTAAAAACTTTCTACCAGTTTAGTTTATAGAACTTTAAAAAGAAAAATATCATAATAAGTGAAAATTCTTTATAACCACAGTTCGTTATAAGTGTATAAGGTTGTATGAAAATGTTGAAACCAAACTATTGCCACCGGAGAAGTCATTCTTTAAACACTCACCCTCATATTTATAATTTATATTAAAAATGAATTTAAAATGTATTTTATTTAAAATTATCCACACAAAATTTTCTTAAAATAGATTTTAAATAAATTTTATTTTTTTATAAATATAGCAAATAATTCGTTATAACCGGACTCTATTGTACTCGTACACAAAGAAAGAAAAAAACTCTGTTGTATACGCACTTGAGCAACAAATGTGGCAAAGTGACTGACGCCACATAAATATAATAATAATATAACAAATGTTGCCACACTTCAATTATATTAGAAACTTTTCTTTTTTCATTATGTTTATCACAACTTTACAATAGCACTTGTACGACTTGAGCTTCTGCATAGTCATAGAAAGAGTCTTGTACATACTTATAGATTTTTGTCTTTTGTATTAGAAAAAAAAAAAACTTAAGAACCCAGCAGTCAGGGATTAGTTTGAGAATTTGAAAAATTTTAATTTATATATCTGTTGTATATCCAAGTCGTATAATTTCATTAATCGCATCGTGGAACATATTTAATATTAATTGTTGAATATAGTACCTAATAATGCTAACGGTAATACTAATGCTAATGCTTACGATAATGCTAATACTAATACGAATACTAATGCTAATGTTAATGCTTTTGAGTTGATACTAATCAGCTGATGCTAATGCTAATCAACTGATGCTAATGCTGATGCTAACGCTAATGCTAATACTAATACGAATGCTAATGCTAATACCAATACTAATGCTAATGTCAATGCTTTTGAGTTGATACTAATCAACTGATGCTAATGCTAATGAACTGATGCTAATGCTGATGCTAACGCTAATGCTAATACTAATACGAATGCTAATGCTAATGCTAATGCTAATGCTAATGCTAATGCTTAATGCTAATGCTAATACCAATACTAATGCTAATGTTAATGCTACTGAGTTGATACTAATCATACTCGTACTCAATCAACGGTAATCAGTTAACGGTTATGCTTAAACCTTATTTTGGATGCTAAAAATTTATAGCTAATACTAACCAGCTGTATCTCATAATATTCCGCTGCTTTTAATGCTAATCAGTTACTCGTATCGTCAATTAGCTCTAATAAGTTGATGTTAATCACGTTTTATGCTCATATGCTGATTTTGAGACCAGTCAGTCTGTGGTGATGCTAATTAGCTAGAGCAGATACTAATTTCTTTTAAAATGAGCTGATGCTATTCCTAGTCAGTAAATGTTAATCAACTAAGGCTTATGTCAAACCCTTATTTTAGATTATTAACATTTAGGTATGAAACTAATCAGCTGATTAAAATCATCAGCGTGCTTTGCTAATTAGCTGCTTTTGATGCTAATCAGTTATGTTTTATGCTAATAAAATAATATGTCAGATTTATAATTTATTACTTACTGATAGAAAATAACCAGTTTCGAATCAGTTTTCTCGATGATAATATACTAAACAAATAATTTTAACGCCGATCAGTTGATGCTCATATGGTGGTATTAAGTTTACTCAGCTATTGGTGATGCTAATTAGCTTTACCTGATGCTAATCAAGTGATACAGATATTAAGCATGTTACAATTTGTCATTTCCGAACTAAGAGCTTGATATTTCGCTAAATTTCACCTCTATACCACCTATTTCAAGTAGGCAGGAATCAGCCAATGATAATGCTAAAAAGTTTTTGGTGATGCCAATCAGTTACTACTGATTATAGTTAGTTACTACTGATGCTAATCAGTTTCTACTGATGCTAATCAGTTACTAGTGATGCTAATCAGTTGCTACTGATACTAATTAGTTGGTCCTGATGCTAGTTACTTTCTACTGATGCTAATCAGTTTCTACCGATGCTAATCGGTTTCTACTGATGCTAATCACTTGCTACTGATGCTAATCACTTGCTACTGATGCTAATCAGATGCTACTGATGCTTATCAGTTGCTACTGATGCTAATCGGTTTCTACTGATGCTAATCACTTGCTAATAATGCTAATCACTTGCTACTGATGCTAATCACTTGCTACTGATGCTAATCACTTGCTATTGATGCTAATCAAATGCTACTGATGCCAATCAATAATCAATTTTCGCCAACGCAACAACAAGCTATTGATAGTTATTTCTTACTATGCCAATCGACTAATTAACTGATATAATCCGATGGGTGTTGATGCTAATCAGCCGTTATTGATGCTAATGAACTTATGCACATATGAAGTGAGTAAAACTTTGTTAGAGTCAAATAAAATGGTTGATAAGAAAACTGCAATCCCATCATATGTGTAACAAATAAGTTTCAATAGTACAGGGTAAGAACTAAGGTATTTACAGATCTATGGCCCAAAAGATCCACTAGGTGTCCAAGTACCGGCCCTTGGACCAGATCTATTGTATTGTAGGGTAATTCATTGAAAATTTCCGTTTAACTTTCATTGAAATATTTAGACATTTTTGCCTGCAAGCAATTATGATTTTTAGAGAATAAATGTAATAAAAGGCCCTAAATTTAGATTTTTAAATTTTTCTGTGGATATAAACATATATATATATATAAAAAACTTGATTTCATAATTAAGGTAACGATATGTTTTTTGATGGCTGAAATTAGCACAACCCAAATACAGTTGAACCTCGATTATACGGGCCTCTATCAACCGTCTACATCTATTATCCGGCATGCCGTCACTTTGTTTCTTGACCTCCATGAACCGTGCTTTTACCTTTCTTATCCATTTTTTATACTTCTATTAACCGTGCTGTACATATATTATGCGTGTAAAAAATTAGATTTAATGTTTTAATATAAACTAAAATTTTATGTTTTATTTGCAATTATACACTTTGTGCTTTTATATAACCTCTATTGACCGTGTTTTTAGATTATCCATGCTAGGTCCGGCCCGGAACCGGATAATCGAGGTTCAACTGTTATAACATTGCAATTCCCACGAGATACACAAACTAATCAAGGGCTGAGTATGAGATTTTAGGTCAATTCTTTAAGTCTAGCAACTGCTGGGTAATTTATAACAACAATTTTACTATAGCATATAATGACACTTCACTTAAGTCTAATACAGCAAAATGACAATTACAATAACATTGTTTAAAGAAAACACTGGCAATAATAAAAACTATAAAAAAAATGGCCAGAAAGAAGTTTGCAACACAAAAAGCATAATAAAAGAAGAAAGCATTACATTCGTGCTATTTTCTGTGGATTATTTTACTTGCCTGTTGTTTCCTTTCATATTATTGGATTCTTTTTTTTTATAAACTTATTGGTTGTACGATGAACGTGACCAAAAGTATACTTTAACACGTACTACCACTATTAAGGCTAGAAATACCCTGCAGGAGAATAGGCGATAATTGTCTAAAAGCTACTAGTATAATTACTACAATAGCAAGAACTAGTGCAAAATGGGATAAAGTTGTTGTGTAAAATTACTAGTGCTGATGAGTACTAGTATATGAAGTAGTTCCAATGCACCACATTGCAAAATAAATTTTAACTATCTAACAGAGCTTTTGCACTGTATGAAAATTGGTATCATATAATTACTAAAATTTGAGCTTGATCTAAAAATAATTATAATTAAATAATTATAATTATTACCCTTTTGTATTTCTGAATTTTGTCACTAGGTAACAAAGGAATAAAACCACCAATTTTATAGAATTTTTCTTTACAAAAGAACTGGTAATAAACTAGTCCTAAACTAGTACCAATGGTACTAGTAGTTTTCTAAACACACTCAATGCTAATTTGAGCATTAAGATAGTATAGGAAGGGTTACACTTGGGAACTAGTGGTGGTGATTTCTGTACTACTAAAATACTAGTTGGACACCAGTTCGTTCTCCTGCAGGGTATTTTTACACACAGGCACACACACAGAAATACATACACAAGAAAAAAAGTCATGCTTACTTAGGACTACTCGAACTGTTTCCTTTTATTTAAAGAGGGTCCGGGCAGCAAGAAAACTTTTGCACTGCAATGCAGCCAACAGTTATAATACAAAGTATTAAGTATGTATGGCTGTAATTGTTATTGCAAATGTTTTAAGCAAAGTTTTGCAAAGACATACTACACAGGAGGTATACATACATATACATACATATATGTATGTATGTATGGACGGACAGACAGACAGAGGCAATCTGCCAAGTGTTATTTTTGTGTGTGTGTGCGTTATTAATAGCAACAAAATTTAATTGATTCTATTGATTTTAATTAAAAAATATGTTTATTTTTCAATTTCTATTATTGGCAAATACTATGTCTGAATAAGTGTATGTGTGAGTGTGTGTGGCTTTTTGTGGTCTTGCACGTGCCTGCGGTTTTTTGTTTAGTCTTAAGCTATGTACAGACGATTGTCAGATCTTACAATATTGTCAGATCTGGCAATGTGCTGACAATGTACTGGCAATCGAAAATTGCCGGCACAATATTTTTTGTCAGTTCACACGGATGTCAGAAAATCTTACAATTTATTGCTAGACGGTTGTATGACAATAAATTCATCTGACAAAATCGTCACTAGAAAATATGTCAGTTCACACGTTTGTCATATGCA
Source organism: Tachina grossa (assembly GCA_949987645.1). Classification (NCBI taxonomy): domain Eukaryota; kingdom Metazoa; phylum Arthropoda; class Insecta; order Diptera; family Tachinidae; genus Tachina; species Tachina grossa. The sequence goes on along the minus strand of OX465278.1, from coordinate 131,300,844 downwards.
CAAATTGTTCGATCTGTTGTTATGCGTTGCCAGACTTAAACCATTTGTTGGAAATTGTTAAATATTTATCGTTTGTGTTTGTGTTAAATGTAAAAAGTGAAAGTATAAATTATTATGTACCATAAAGAAGCAATTGCAATGATTTTGTCTGCATATATTTTATTATAAACTTTTTCTTTAAAATCAAGCGTGTGCAGTGTTGCCCATAGAAAGAATTATCTTACAATGACGCCATTGTCAGATGCATGAACTTCGCACATCTGACAATATTAAAATGTCTGACAAATATCTGGCAATAATTTTACAATGTGTTCACACGATTGTAAGATGTCTGACAATATGTTGTCAGTTGCTAGTCTTGCAATGGACTGACAATGCTTTTTCTGACAACGTCGTCTGACAAAAATTGCCAGTTCACACGGTTGTAAGAAATTTTTAGCACATTTTACTGGCAATATTGTAAGATCTGACAACCGTCTGTACATAGCTTTAGAAAAGAGGCAAATCAACTGTAGGCTTCAGCTGTTTCATTTTTTCACTTTTAGAAAACCATTTCTGGTCATTTAATTTTCTAACAATGACATGGTTTCATAGGTTTCATAGGTACTTACTGGCCTCGTACGTTTGATTTAATTTGAAAAAGCTAATAAAAGTTTGATGCCAAAACTATTTTATTGAGCAAGTTGGATTTGAATTTTTAATCAATGAACTGTCGTGTATTCATTAAATATAAGTTTGTAGTTAACAAAACCAAAAAAAAAAAATTGTTTGTTAAACATTTTAAAAGCCAAAATTATTTTATTTATTTTTAAAGGGGTTTAAGGATTTTTTTATTTTTAAAATCGATTAGCTGTCAAGTGTTGCATTTTAGCGTTTTTTTTTACCGTATAATGAAACCAACTTTGAATTTATTTCTCCATGCAAGTTAAAATTTGTAAAAATGCTGGTTACACATTTTTAGTTGTTTCAAATCCGCATACATATCGGCATTTCCATGATGTCGTACGTGACCGTTGTAGATATTTTAAGTGCAAAAAAGTTAAATTTAAAAGATTTTATTTCTATATTTATGATTTGAACGGGCTAAAGTTCGTATCGCTTTTTAAGCCAAATTACACGTGATAATTATTAATGAACAAGTAACACCAAAGTCTGTTGTAAATATTCTGACTAACAACAGACTTTGGTGTTACTTGTTCATTAATAATTATCACATGTAATTTGGCTTAAAAAGCGATACGAACTTTAGCCCGTTCAAATCACAAATATAGAAACAAAATGGAGTTCGAATAATAATTAAAATTAATTAAAAGATTTTAATTTGGGCAATAGCCATAACTTATAGCTCTAAGTTAGAGCTACGATTAATGTTGAGTTTAAGTTGGAGCAATTTTTAATTTTCAATACACATGTTATTTTTGCTGCCCAAGTTTGTCAGATATGACAAGTTCTCGCCAGACGTGCTGATTTTTTAAACAGTTTGGCTCCTAAATTTTTGATTTGGCGACATGGCGATTTTCCTGGTGATAAATAAATTTCTTGGCAATTTTAACTTAAAAATTTTTGTAAATTAGAAAAACTAGTTTAAACAAAGAATAGTTTCAAATATAAATCGTATGCAAGAAATTAAAACAATTTAATTTTGACAATTTTTCTCATATTAATTATAGTAAATAATGCGCTTTGAATTTGTAAGAGAAAAATTTACAAGAAATAATTTTTGGCGATTTTATTTCAACTTTTGGCAATTTTTTGCTAAATTTTTGTTCGACTAATTTTATAAAAATTTATATAAATAACAAAAATTAAACATTTTAAAAACCCCCGAATATTTCTAGAAAAGAAGTGATATCTACTAAGCGGCTGGGCCGATTTTATTAAAACATAACCTTCTCGATTAAGTCACCTTTCAAAAGGAAAAAAACTACATCCAAATTGGTAGAGCCGTTTGGTCTAGACGTGGAGTCGTACAGACACACAGATACATACATACATATATACACAGATACACAGCCACATAGACACATATACACACTACAAACTTATAACACCCCTTTTTTTGGTCTGTGGTTTAAAAAAGGGTTGTATAAAAAAATTATTCTCTAACTTATATTAAGAAAAACTACATTAAATTGATTTTGACGATTTTTGGCTATTTTTAAAATAAATTTTGCTGCTGATTTCATCGAAACCTGCAGCAATATTTTAATGTGAATAATTTTAGAATAATGCGCACTAATGTTTCTTTGAAATGGCATTGATTTTACCCAAACATGATTTGTGTTTTTTTTTAACTTGAATTTTAGTCACAGTCGCACGTAACATATCGCACGATATTTTTCATTGTCTGTTTAAAGTGGTTTTGATTTTTTATATATACATATTTTGTTAATTAAATCTTAGTGAATGTTGCACGTGACATATCGCATATGATATTTCTTCTATCATAATAAGTATATTATTTCTGTTACTCTTTTTGGGAAATTCTTAAAACTTAGTGAGCTGACTGCTGACTTTGTCTCTTGTGTGTGTGTGTGGCTGTGATTTCGCCTTATCACTTCAACTATTTCATTTTTGACTTCCCGCTATAGGAAGCTACTGATTTTAATGCTTCGAAGTTCAGGGAGTAACATCTAATCATTTTTGCGATTTTGTTCATATGGATGTGTGTAGATATGTATATGTGTATATGTGCGTATATTTATATATTTTTACAAGATCAATTTCAAGCACAGTCGCACGTGACATTTTTTCCATTATGATATAAATACCATTTTGATGCTTTTTTTAAAAACTTATGAATAAACCAACTTAACTAAAATGTTTTAAAATTAACATAATTATTAAACGTATTCATTTTAACTTAATAACAAGAAACTTAACAAAAATGTATTTTTAATAATAATATTTGCAATAATATTTCATCTTTTTTAATTTTTCTGTCCATCATTTGCAAATATCTTTATTTTTTTCACTGCTTTTGCTCATGTAGGTTAAAATGTATAATTTAAAAATAGGCAAAATTTTTTTTGTGTAACTTTTTCTTAATTTTACACTTAAAATGTCGCACGTGACCAAATTTATATTAGCTGCCATGATCAAAGGCCTTTATATTGCTCTCTAAAACGCAAAACGCCCTAACTAACATTTTCATAATTTTACGGAAGAAGGAAAAAACGTGTTAGAATAGAAAACGAATTTTTGCAATGTAATACAATAAAGTCACAATTTTTGTTCAAGCAGATTTATAATTTTTTTCTAGCGATTATATTGATAAAATGGCATGGCACTTTGTTACACCTAGGAATCCCGGGACTTAATATTAATAATAATATGAATGAAGAGATTTATAAAAAGTAAATTTTAAATTTTTTGCTGAATGGGGCGTTTTGTGTTTTAGCTAACGATATTTTTCAGGAAGGCTTTTTATTTTTATGATTGTTTGAACTATCTCTTTTTTTTGTACAGCATTTTCTATGAGATTTCTGCATGTACTTTCGACTTACTTATAACAAATATTGCTTTTCAATGTCGCACGTGACATCGAAATATGCGATACAATCGCATTCTTATGCATTCTTTTTTGATCCTTTACGCCCTGAGAAATTATCAGAGGAAAAAAGGCAATGTATTATGACTCTCTTTAAAACAAAATGCTCCTAGGAAATGTATAAATGAAAGAAGATGCTGCGTGCCCCTATGGCTGAGTGGTAGCGAGCTCGTGGGTTCGATTCCCACCATAGACCCTGGGTGTTTTTCGCAGACAAGCTAATCGCTTTGCGAATTGTGTTTGTGTTTTTAAAAAAGTTAAGTTTGATTGTTACTCTATATATAATAATATGGTAAAAAAAAATGTTTTTAAAGATGGACCTTTTTGGGTGGAAACGCCCATATATAAAATTCTTCTGCCTGGGTATGATATTGATTATCTGAATGAATATTTTTTTTACATTTAACAAAGTGCATTTTATGATATGGATACCAAATGAAAAAGTTTGCATCATCAAATTGTACTTTTTAGATGGAAATGTAGCATTTTTTTTAGAAAAGAAAACACGGTTAGTTTATGTTGTCGAATGGACTACGCCATCCATGGTCTAGAGTTAAAATTTATTGTTCTATTACTGGAAAAAAGTTTATTGTTATTGATTAAGTCAATTTTCATTTTTATCTACGCTGGATTCTTATTCCTGTCCTGACTGCTACAACTCCCACCATTTCCATAAGTCCCTATTTACACTATGCAAGTCTTATTGCTAAGCTGATTAGTGTATTAGGAGAGAGAGTCGGGGGGAAAAGAAACGTTGCTGTTCCCCTCGTCTCTCTCTCCCTGAAACTAATCAGCTTAGCAATAAGACTTGCACAGTGTGTTTTGGGACTAATGGTATTTTTTTTAGAAGGTTTTGCTGCCTTCCTACTTTTTTTTTAACCCTTTGTTCTTATGTAAATTTAGTTGCTAACCATTTAAGCTGATGACAAAAAAAGTATGAGTTCGTTGTGAGACGTGTCAGACTTAAGTTTTATTTATTTTTTGTTTTCATTAAGTTTGCGCCCATAAATTTTTTTTAGTAAAGTTTATTAACGGAAGGAAGTAGTTAAAAATCGTTTAAATTTTTTACGATTATTGGTTATTTTAACAATAAATATTTAACTTGGAAAAAGAAAAAACACATGCGTACTTACATATATGTTTGATGAAATATATGTATCTAGTGAATGGATTTTTAATATGAAGACAGCACAAATTCTTTGAGTGCATAACAAGTCTTGAGGAGAAAATAAGATTTTTTTAATAAAAATTATTTCTATATTATATTATATTATGCTTTTGATAATATAAGATACAAATTAATTTGAAACTAGATATACCAAACGGACGACACACTCGTCCGTATTCTAGAATCAAAATGTAAATAATTTAAGATTCAAAGAAAATTTATCTAAACGTCATAAAAAATTCATTAAAACACAGCCACACACAAACTTACATACATATGCAATCATAATTAAATAATACATCAAATTAAAAAAAAAAACATAAACAAAATACCTTCAACCAAGCTATTTCACTTTATTCAATTCTCTTCCTTTAAGTAAAAAAAAAATAAATAAAATTTTAGATCAAGAGAAATACTACAAACACACACACGCACACTCATGTTTTGTTTCTTTTTTACTTGTAAGCTAATAAATGCGTGTGTAATATGTGTGCATGTAGTAGTAGCAACTTTAAACGCTTATAGCTTCCAAAACACTAAACCGATTTCAATAAAATATAGATTCTGCACATCTGTACAAAAAATCCTTTAAAACCATATAAATCTTTTTAAAATCGGTGCAGTGGTACCAGCGTAAAAGGGATTACAAAAAACATGTTCGCCTATTAATTATATAGATGAATATGTAAAAGAAAATAATGAAATCGACCTCTACAAATTAAACATAAAAAAAATTCAAAAAGGACCACACTGCATTGGTAATAAAGCCATATAGAGTTATTCAAGAATTAATTAAGTAATAATGTCATTTTGGCTTATTGCCTATGACTTTATTGCGGTGAGCCGACGAAAATTGGTACATTGTGCCGATCGTGTGATCCAGGCTTTAGGGCACCCGTTTAGAGCTATGCTGCTTTTCTATATAAAACAAATTTCATGTTTTAAATAACAATGCAATAATATTATATTATATGATGATATCAAATTCGCGGCAAATATGTCAAAACGTTTCCCTTTAGTTCCTATTGTTTTTTTTTCTAGCTACGTACTAATAAATTAATGTATTGTTTGTGCTCATGTGCAAAAAAAAATATACAAAAACAAATTGAGCAATCGTTCTCATTGAATTTTTTCCCTCTTACTTCATTTCATTTATTTTCGTACTCTGGGGTCTAATCTTCGCTTTCGATAACGAGCGGATTCGATCACTTTTTTCAGTTTTTAGATTATGGCATTCGTTATCGAACAATGTAATAATATGGTACGATATCGATATAATTAAAAAGAGATCAAAACAAAAATAATTTTATAATTGTAATAGTGTCGATTATTTTTGTTGCGAAAATCACGTCTTAGCTTCTGTGACTGGCACAAAGAGCAGAGCTCTAAATTTATAACGACTTATTGCAAAAGTTCAAGTTGGCTTTCGAAGTTTTATTTACTCGCATTCAAAGACTTACATATAATAGTAACACTTCACAGTGAATATTTTTGAGAAATATTTTAACCCATTAAATCCCAATTTAAAGATATATTTTGCCCTATTTTTAGAAAGTGGCAAAACGGACCTCTGAAGAGGAGAGAAAAGTTAACAGGTCAAAATTTTCAGTAAAGCTTTCATAGTTTAACTGTAAAAGTGTCGATTATTTTTGTTACAAAAATCACGACTTAGCTCATGTGACTGGCACAAAGAGCAGAGCTCTAAAAATATAACACATTCCCCTATATTGTGAATGGCGTCGTCGACGTCACATAAAGCCGACAGTAAATATTGTCACTTGTCAACTCTTTGTCGGCAACAATTGGCTCTTATTGACGATCTCTTACTAATCTCTAAGGATTTTTAAGTTAATGTAAATAGTATGTTAATAGTAGCAATAGTAGTCGACGACGCCATTCGCAATAAGGGGGATTATTTCAAAAGTTTAAGTTTGCCTTCGAAATTTTTTTTAATCGCATTCAAAGACTTATAGTGACATTTCACAGTGAATATTTTTGAGAAATATTTTAACCCATTAAATCCCAATTTATTTAAAGATATATTTTGCCCTATTTTTAGAAAGTGGCAAAACGGACCTCTGAAGAGGAGAGAAAAGTTAACAGGTCAAAATTTTCAGTAAAACTGTCTTAGTTTCCTTTGCCCGTTTACCATAACAATAACTAAAATAAGCACTGATCACAGTGCAAAATACCTCTGTATGTATACTAAGAATTCTCAAAACGCAGCAAAAAATAAAAAAAAATTAATAAAAATTTTATGCCAAAATTATAGGCTAAATGTTAACATCGGGTGTTTTTTTTTACCTGCATGAGAACTATCGATATCGATAATTATGGGTTGACAGCAGAGAATGTCAAACTGTGCTGACATTTCTCTTCACTAAGGTTTGAAGAAGTCATCATGAATCGTGTAACGCACGTAACGCATGTAATCGTGTAATCGTACAGCGCGCTTAAAAATTGATTTATTGCAACATAAATTTATTTCTAGAAGTGGTCCTCTTCACTGGTCGCCTCGTTCGAGCAATTTAACGTCTCTGTATTACTTTTTTTTTGGGGGGGGGGCTATGTTTCGCCATTGGCAACATACCAGCGAATCTTTTAAGCATTGAATGCCAATATTTAAGCCATCATCTGCCGCCATACGGCCAGATGTATTAGACTGATCGAAAAGACCATGCGACTCGTAGTCATGGCGGATGTATGCCGAAAATCATATTTAAAAAATAAATTCCTTGAACATATCTAACAGCATATAATAAAAAATTCATTCCAACATATCGTGCCATAACCGCTAAAATAGCTTATGCGACACATTTTTTGTACTTGGTTTTTTTTTTTTTTTGACGAAAGTCGACTATTTACGATCGAAAATGATCGATTTTGGTCAAGAATTGAAGTTTGATAATTATTTGGCTTAAGCTATTTTTGCTGTTACGGCACGATATATTAGTGCAATGGAAGGCTACTTCCAGGCAGAAATGCTCCACCTGAATTTTTTTGCTTCATGCATCAAATGCAACAGAACTTTCACTCATAACAAAAAGTTATAAATCAATACATGCACTCAAACCTGACTTAACAATCTTTGATTAAGGTAATAAAAATTTTTATGGGTTAATAAAAATTATAGTGCCTTTTGCTTTTTTTTATTGCCTTTGAAATTATAGTAAAAAAAAACATTTTGAAAATGAAATAAACTTTGGTATGATTTAAAATATCAAGAAAAAAGTTAAACATTGATGGCTCAATATAAAAAATCTATCACAAAAAGAAAAGTGAAACAACTTTTTAGGAGAAGGAAAAAGTAAAGAAATAAAGAAATATACTAGATCGAAATTAATTTAATTTCTATTTCAAACAGGGAACAGACTGATTGCTAATTTGATTTTATTATTAATTTCGTAGCTCTGAGGTTAAGGCCTGTTGTAGTAAGCTAAAATTATATTATAAAAAAAAACTAAAGTAAGGCCGGGTTTCCATCTGTGTGCCATGTGCCACACAAGCGTAAAAAAAGCGTAACCACTAATTACTAATGAATAACATTTTGATTCAGACACGTATTTATTAAGTTAAACAGTTTCATACATAACTAATAGACAATTTTATAGAATCCAACGTGATTGGAAACTGCTTAAATCAATAAATATATGTCTGAATCAAACAGGTTTTCATTAGTAATTAGTTGGTTACGCTTTTTTGGGCAAATGACACACAAGAAATGCCAGATGTAAACTCTAATAGATCGTGCTAGATTAGGTTAGCCAGAGTAGAGCCTAAGCACTTGCACTTGGAGGCCTATAGGTCCATTCTAAATCTACTTCTCTGACTGAATGAGCATCAGTGTACACAATTATTAAGCCACTTAATACTCATAACAAGTTTTGTTTTCAAAATATCTTGCTACTTATATCTGTGGCATTGCAACCGCTGCCAATGACACACCATGTTTCAATAACATATAGAGAGTTTGTCTATAAAGATTGAGGATTTTTTTGAATTTTCCTTATGCACCAACGAAATGCAAGTAGACGTGCTCGAACTCGCCAACTACTATATTTACTTTTTTTTTAACCCTGTGCCAATAAAAACAACTACGTAATTTGAATAACTAAAACAAATTACTGAATTAAAATAAACTCATGTTGTTTTAACTTGAAATAACTTGGATTCAACATGATTATTCGGCTGCATGCAATAAGTTCCCAAAAACAAAATGAAACAAGTCCCACATTTTTGGAGTCCCCGATTCTAGAAATGAAATAAATTCCCAAGCAGAAATAAAACAATGCACAAAATTTTAGGAACTTATTTAATAAATAATAAAATAAAACCCCAATTTTAGAAATTAAATAAGCCCCCAATAGACATTTAACATAATGAAACAATTAACTCGGTTTTTAACCAACTTCAAAAAAGGAGGAGGTTATCAATTCGTCTATATTTTTTTTTATTTTTGAGGTGTTACTTTATAATTCGGTACATTTTAGAACGATTGTTATTTTTTTTTTTTTTTTTTGTCTGAGAGGTTAAAGCTTCCCATTGGTCCCATAGTAGAAAAAGTGGGCGAGGACACGCCTGCAATTTTTTATGCAATTTTATAATATTGTATTTATTTGATTGCTGCGAAAGCTGTCAAACACCTTTGATTTTTGTAACTCCGCAATTTGGAAGTTGAACAAATGGCGGGGTTACGCTCATTAAAATGTATTATAATACATCACGAGGTTTTACTTAACCGATTTTTATGAAACTTATCACACACATTGAGCTCTGAAATAGACACAAATCCTCCATTTAAAAAAAAACGGGAGGAGTTACGCCCATTAAAATTAAATTTTATATTTCACGTACTTCTTCTTATATATCTTCTTCTATCAAATCTTTGCATTGAAGTCGGTTTTTTTTGCAGAATTATTATTTACATTAAGAGTAAAACTTAAATGAAAACTTGCATAGATTCATTAACTGTTTTGATGCAACAAGGGAATTGTATTTTTGCAACCCATTCGAAATTTTATTCGCCATTAATTTTACGTCACGTGAGTGCTACAGCATATTTTAAGATGCTAACATGAAAGAAGCACAATATTTCAAGCTTTGTCCTAACAAGTCACACACACAAGTTTTTGACTAAAAACGCGAGCTCAAAAATCTGATCTGCCGTTTCGTCTTCAATAGATTCTTTTTTAAAAATGTTCTCACTGGGCGCCATATCTACAAAAATTCAAATACAGATAACTTCCCTTCAAAATACACAACATATATATATGTACCTATATATGGCAATTCGTGTTATTTAACTATCAACTTCAAGGTTGTTTCAACTTGGAGTAACTTTAATTCCATATGCTTCTTTATTTTAATTTTAGAGTACTGGATGTTAAATAAACATGAAATAAATTTATTTTATAAGGCAAAAATTTTCTTTGAGGATTACGGCAAATCATGTTGAATTAACATGAAATACATATGAAACAAAGTACATATATTAAATTAGCCTTGTTTTCGTATATTTTAATATGAATTTTTTTTAATATAAAAGAATTCGAGTCAAGCAAAGCGATACTTTCACGTATTGAATTTTGTTTTATTTTTATTTTAATGAAAATTGCACTCAAACATTGAATGTAAAATTTTTAGTACAAGCATAATTTCTAGTTTTATTGTGAAGGGTGTTTTTTTAGGGTTCCGTACACCAAAGGTGAAAAGGAACCCTATTGTTTTCGCTACGCTGTCCGCCTGTCCGTCTGTCCGTCACACGGTATTTTCTCAGGAACCGTAAGAGCTACGGACTTGAAATTTGGATACAGTATGTAGAAACTTGGCCGCTACAACAACAAATACATGAGAATTAAAAATAAAAGGGTGTTCCAAAACGAGCAATGAAATATGTTAAAATCCCATGTAATATACATACAATTGTATGTACATATGTATATTGAAACTTGAAATTTGTAAAATTAGTGTATTTTTATACAGACTACAACAATTAACACTAAAATTTAAAAAAAAATTAAATTAAAGGGTGGTCCATCAGTTAATGCAATTTTGACTATGTAATTTTGACAATTTGCTATATCTTGGAAACCGTAAGAGGCAAACACTTGAAGTTTTCAAAAACGGTAAAACTAAAAAAACCGAAAATTATAAAATCGCCAAACCAAAAAAAAAAAAAAAATCGCCAAAAATTGAAAAAAATCGCCTAAACGAAAAAAATCGCCAAAATTAAAAAAAAAATTCTAACACTAAAATAAATCGCCAAATTCGAAAAAATCGCCAAAATGAAAAAAAAACGCCAAAAATGAAAAAAACGCCAAAAATCTAAAAAAAAATCGGCAAAATGCGAAAATGTCGCCAAAACTAAAAAAAAAATTTAAATAAAAAATAATAAAAAAATCGCCAAAATGAAAAAACGCCAAAAAGTGAAAAAAATCGCCAAAACATGAAAATAAAGTGTCAAAAGTAAAAAAAGAGCCAAAACTTAAAAAAATCGCCAAAATCGAAAAAACGCAAAAACCGCCAAAACAAAAAAAAAACCGAAAAGACCCCAAAAACGAAAAAAAATGCCAAACCTATATATTATATAGGATGTAGTTTGTATTAAATTACATATCTAGTGTTCGTACGGAAACCTTCGTGCGCGAGTCAGAGTCGCACTTTACTGAATTTATTTATAGAGGTATTGAACTTTGAAATGGTATAAAACAGAGATGATTTTTTTTTTTAAATTGGAATGCAATTTACTTTATATGAAAGTTAATCTTCTGGCATTATAATTTAAATATGACTTCTGGCATATGTATGTCTTAGACGTAGTCTAATCAGGAGGTCCAATTTTCGATGATTTTTGCCAATATTTGGGGCTGTAAATTGGATATAATGCGGCAAATGTTATCCTCCAAATGATCAATCGTTTTAGGCTTATCGGCGTAGACTAGTGACTTCACAGAAAAATTTCCAAGCAATTGAAACTGAAAAATTTTCGGGAAAATGTTCACTTTAGCGGCTACCTAAGCGCTACCTAAACGGTGTTAAGAATCATTTCTACACTCAAAATATTCCATGCTTAAAAATACGAAACCTTTTTTCGTAATTTAATTTTTGTACAATAAACGAAAATGTTGAACATTTGACGAAAATATTTTTGGTTTATGCAGGAAAATAGATTTCGTAATTTTACGAATTTCGTTAATTTACAAAAATTATTTCGTACAATTATTTTTGTATATAGTACCATATTTTTCGTTTACTTTATTGAATTTAAGAGAAAATAAATATTTTATAAAATTAGAAATTTCGTAAAATAAACAAATTTTGTTTTGTTATCATTTTCTTTGCAGTACAAAATTATTCTTGAATCTATACAAGTTTTGTGAATTTTACGAAAAATTTTTTTGAAATATGAAAATAAAAACTGTTGTTTTGTTTTATTTTGTAATATTTTCCCAATTTATGTTCCTGTCATTGTATATGTTGTACAAAAAATTATGAAATAAATTTCAGTTAAAATAAAAAATTATTGTAATTATTGTTTTTTTAATCTGAGAAAACAACTGGGACGATCGGTAAATCTCCTCCAGGCACACCAACGAAGAATACGTAACAGATCTTATAATGGACAATTGAATATTTGATTATTGTTTGTGCAAACAGAGTGAAAAATTGTTTTTTCATCGTTCGTCGGCGTAAGATATAGAAATAAATCTATCGCAGAATTCATCACGCTCGACGAATTTCCTTCTACAGCGGTGTGGTGTTAATTTTCATATAAACAAATGTATGTATGTACGAGTATGTGGTATGTGATGTATGATGCTGTAACAATTCCCATTCAATTATCATTTTCTTCCTATTGTTACAACATTCAATTCCAATATGTAAAATTTTTCAAATTTTTATGTTTTAAAAATTTCAGTTTTACACAAAATTTCGTATATAACACAAAATTGTTTTTCATAATTCACGAATTTATTTTGTAATATAAACACTGTGTTTCGTAAATTTACAAAAAAAAAAAAAAGTTTAAAAATACAAAATTTTGTTATTTACAGACAAAAAGTATTTCGTAAAATAAACAAATATCGTTTCTACTAGGATTTCGTACCGTAAAAACAACAAATATTTTCGTAAAATAAACCACATTTTTCGTTTATTTTACCTATGAAATATTTTGAGTGTAGGAAGTTCATATGTTCTAGAAAGTAGTTTATTGAGATCTTAGGTACATTTTTGTTATGGATTGTTTCCTTGAATTTTGAACGATTTGCTACCTATGGACCTGAACAGGGCAAAAAAAGTTTAAAAAATATAGAAATTTTTTAAATTTTTTGCGATTTTGATCTTGAAGATGAAGCTCTTTATGATTTTGTATGTTTACAATTTTTGTTCTTTATCACGAAAGCTACAACTTTGTCTTTGTGAAACTAAATCGAAATTCCGAACGGTTTACAAGATATAAGCCTGAGAAAATGTAAAAATGAGACCGAGGCCCCAAATCTTTGAGACCCCATAACAAAAAATAGATGACTTGGGGCAAAGCTGGGAGACACTGGTCTTTTATCACGTAGTGGTGTCCCTATATGGCTGTTGCTCATATTTTTTAATTCTCAATCTCTCTTATTCTGTAATTCGCTAAAACAAAATATCTATCGCTAAAATATTAGAATTAGAAGTAAATTGCTTTAAAATTTAATTTGCCGAAATTTTTAATTTGCATTTGTTTAGCATTTATTTTAGCTTTAGCGATTTGATAAAGCCAAGCTGCGCTGCATATTTCAATTATCAATAGCTATTTTCTTTTGATTATTGAATATATTTATTTTTCTATAACAACCACTTAATAAATTGTAATAAAATTTATTTTTATCCAAAATTTATATCAAATTAATGCGAAAAGTAGAGCAATTAAAATCACAAAATAATCACAAAACTGTTAATAAAAAAGAAACTTATTAGCGATTAATATAACTAAGAGTTTCTATTAAGTTTTGTTTTTTCTCTCTACAATATTTAATTGAAGTAAAAGATTATCTTTGGTATAACAAACAGGATTTGTTAAAATAATTTTTTTTTTATTTGAAAATTTTAATAATAATTAAATTTATGTCTAGCGCCAGAAAGATAAATATTTATATCAAGTTAATGTTGGAAAATGGTTAAGAAAAAAAAATAAGATACTAATAATGAAATAAGTCTGACTTAAAAACCGGCTGGTTATTGAAGTGTAAAAGTATCAAAAAGATCAGCAGGCCTGATGTATAAGCTGCGGTACAGAAATATAATAAATCAGGTTAACAAAATGTTTAAAAGTAATTAGTAGTTGAGATAGTCAGTGAAAAAGAATTAAAAAATAATAATAAAAACAAAAACTTTATGAAATGCTCCCAATTAAGTTGGCATCAGAAGCCTCATTGAGTTTATGGTGTGTGTCTTCCCCTTTGGGAGTTTCGAGCTATGTGTTGTTGTGCTTCATTATTTTATTAAAAAGAAATAATAAAAAAAGAGAACCCAAATCCAAAGAATTATTGATATTGTGCTGAATTTATAAAGCAGATGTGTATAATTATCGTCGTGCGGTTTTTTTTTCTTATTATTGCACAACACCGTGATAAACAATCTTAGAGGCAGAGGCAGCAGGCATAATAAGCAGGCTTAAGTATAATTTTTGGAATACTTGAAAAAAATTCAAGAAATTGATCATACGACATTTTGTCATATGTTTAGTTTAATTGAAATTTATTTGGCTGGTGGTTATGTCTTATCGATATGCATTTCATTGGTGCTTTTCTAAATCATCAGTAGACTTGCTGGGTTTGGTACAAGTTTCTACACACAGAAATATTTCCACTTCAAATCTACGTAAACAAGGTTAATCTAATCTTTTTCGGCAATGATTTTGCTTTATATGTGTTTCATGTTAATCTAACATGATTTATAGTAATTTTCAAAAAAAAATTCCTATTGAAATAACTTTATTTCACGTTGATTTAAAATTTATATACTGTTAAAATCAAAATGAAAAATCATGTTGAATCAAAGTTATTTCAAGTTGAATTAACATGATTTTAATTTAATATAGTAATTGTATTTTATTAATTATTTAACTTGTGTGTGGTTGACATTGACATCAGAAAAATGTTTGTATATTCGAATATAAATTGGCTTCCCCTGCCAAGATTTGAACTCGGAACTCATCGCGTGGTAGTCTACGTGCTTACAACTGCAGCCACAACAACTTGAAATATTCTTTAGATAAACACTAACTAACTTCAAAAGTCTTTATAAAGATTTTCTAAAACAAATTTTAATACGAAATTGTACTTAAAAAGCCTTTATAAAGCCTTTTTAAGTATTATAAATAAGGCTCTTAATATGTACCATCATGAATAAAATTTTAATTCAACATTATTTCTTTGACCATTAAACACACAATTTGTTTGAAAAGTTTTAGTTAAAAAAAAAATCCAAACTGCTTTGACTGGCCGGCAGCATTCGAAAATGCGATCCTCCGACTGCAAGACTAGTAAAGTGCCTACCAGCCAGCAGCAGTTTGTCGGCTGTTTACAACCATCAAAAAACAACAACAATACCAAAACAACTCACACAACTAAGCACAAAAGTGTCCCTGCAGGAAATCCGAATAGTGAAATTGTACTGATTTACAAGTGAGATTGACAGTAGCATTACTGATCAGGTGTACCCCAGGCAATATAATCATCGATTGACATTTAACATTAGCTTGCCATTGAAAATCCACCAGTAGCACTATTGACTAGGTAGTTTTTTTGGGACCACATGGAGACATTGGCACCAAAGCTTTACTAGTAAATTTTCGGGGCTCTAGTCTACAATATCGATATTTCCTCGCTTGATGTCAATAGTAAAATTGTAGTGACTTTGTCAATCGTACTACTGACCAGGTGTACCCCACCCAATTTTATCACCTATGTACATACATATAACATAGTGTTGTCATTAAAACTATACCAGTACACTTTAGGACTATTGACGAGGTAGTTCTCTTACGACCATATGAAGACATTTGAACCAAAGATTCACTAGTAAATTTTTTATATGTATATTTGTTTAATATTATTGCACAGCATAATAAAAATGAAAACAAATTATTGACGCGTTCATTGACAATGTCACCAGAAATACACTAGAACTGTTGTCTCTAACATCTCTACTCGCGCATTAAAGTAAAATTGTCGAAGTTTTTACTAGTTCAATTGTCGCTTGAGAAAAGAGTGTTGACAAAGAGACATATGATTCTAGGCTGACTACAGGGGCATTTCAGCTTTAAACAAAGCAAATAAACACCAATACACTTAAACAACATATTATTCCTTGTAAATTTAATATGATTTGAATGAATTTGAATCAAACTTATTGCATGGTGATTTCACATTGGCATGTATTTTTTTCTGTGTGTAAGCCTACTACGCTTATTTCTCAATTAAAATTTAAAAAATTAAATTCTCATTTACTAACTGCTTTTAAAAAGCAGAAGAATTTTTAGTTTGAGAATTTGCACTTAAAAAACAATATATCGTGCCATAACCTCTAAAAAGGCTTAAGGGACATAATTTTCAAAATGAATTTTTTTTACCAAAACAGATCACTTGCGATTGTAAATAATCGATTTTCGTGGAAAAAAAAGAATTCTTAAATTTTTTTCAGTCAACCTTTTTATCGCTTATGGCTGGATATGTGAACTATCCCACGTATATTTTCTTACATTTTATAAAAAATCAGACACTTAATATTTTTTTCATATTTAAGTAAATTAAGTAAACGTTTCTGCTTACCCACCTCTGGTAAATTCAGTGCAAAAAAGCTCCAAAAGGCATAATTTAACGTGAAGCTTGTTAATATACAACATTTCTGCACGCACACACAAACGAACACGGCCTGTTATTTAGTTTGTTTTTTATTTTATTTCTTTTTTTGCAAGCCCCCATCACAGCCACTTCTGTTCTGTCTCCGGCAAAATCTGGCAATAACCCGACTTGCAACAGGAACCAAATAACACAATAACAAAAACATCTACTGACAAGTGTTTTTCATGCATGCAAGATATAAATTTTGCACGCATTTAAAGGTTCATGTAGCAGAAGACGATGAACGACACACTTCATTGACATAAAATGAAGAGTAACAATATTTGAAGATGAAACAAGCATACAATGAAATAAACACAGGCAGCCGGCGCAGAAGAAGGGTTATGAAAAATTAAAAAAAAAGTCAACAAGAAAAATAAAATAGCAGAATGATAAAAAAAGTCAAGAACACAAAAACACTTAACGTTATATAGATTAAACTTTAGAGGCCCCAGCACATATTTACATATCAAAGACCTGAGCCGAGAGGCTAAGGGGCGGCTAAAATGAGCCGCCAAATATTATTTTTCTAAACCAATAATAAGTATAAGTATAATTTTTCGTAAAAAATTATAACAAGAAATAAAAGATAGAAAAAGTGTTATTTAAGAAAGTGTGTTTTTTTAAGATTTTTTTTTTTATAAAATCAATGTGGGAAAGAGTATCTTTTTTAAATAAATTTTTTTACAAAAATTAAAAAAAAAAATCACTTTAAAAAAATTGTTTAAATAAATAACTTTTAAGATAAAGTACCTTTAAGAAAAAAAAAAAAAACTTTTTTCAAAAAACGAACCTTAAAGTACCTTAAAAGTACCTCAAGAAAATTCCTTTAAAATAAGTAAATTATTTTGTCAGCAGAGTTAACTCTTTGCAAAAGTACCTTTTTGCGGAACGTGTTTTTGGGAAAAGCACCTTTTGAAAAAAATCTTTTTATACAATCTTCCTTGTTAGAAAAAGTACTTTTCTTTTAGAAAAAGTACCTCGTTAGAAAATTGCCATTTTGGAGAAAGTACTTTTTAGAATAATGATCTCAGGGCAATCATGAATAAAATTCCGCAAGAAACGTCTCCCTTTTCCACTATATTCTAAAAACTTCCTGTATAGAAATTTCAGCAAAAAAAAAGATAACATTTTTGAACAGGTTTTAGAAAAATTACTTTTTAGAAATATTTAAATTTTTTAGTAAAAATAATTTAAAAAAAAATACTTTTTTTAATTATTTTGTACTATTTTTTTTTAGAAGAAGTAAGTTTTTTTAAAAAATAATATGAAAAGTTCCTTTCTTAGAAATATTGTATACATATACTTTTTTTAAAAAATTGCCAGTAAAACAAAGAAGACATTGCTACAAAAAGTACCTTTTTACGTTTTGGAGAAAAAGTACCTTCTCAGAAAAAGTACCCTTATAAAAAAATTACCTTTTTTAAAAAAAGTACCTAAGAACAAATATATTTTTAGAAAAAGTACCTTTTAGAGACAGAACCTAGAAAAATAACCATTTTAGCAAAAGTACATTTTTAAAAATATGTTAATTTTTGCAAAAAAAATTTATTTTTCGAAAATGAATATTATTTTTTGTTTTTTTTTTCTTAATTTACTTATTTGGAAAAATTTTGCTTTCTTATAAAAATATATTTTAAAATAGAATTTAGAAAAAAAACAACTTTAATTTTTTTTTTTTTGGAAATGAACCCGATTGGAAAACCTAAAAAATACCTTTGTAGAAAAAATAATTTGTAAGAAAAAGTATTATACTTAGGAAAAGTTCTTTTGTTTTTTTTTTTTTTTTTGAAAGAAAATTGTTAGAAGCAAATTTAAAAAAGAGTACCTTTTTAGAAAAATTACGTTAAAAAAGAACGTTCGTAGAAAAGTAAATAAATAAATAGGTTTTAGTTAATTTTAATTATTATTCGAACTCCATTTGTTTCTATATTTGAGATTTTGAACGGGCTAAAGTTCGTATCGCTTTTTAAGCCAAATTACATGTGATAATTATTAATGAACAAATAACACCAACGTCTGTTGTAAATATTCTGACTAACAACACATAGTTGAACGGAACAGCCAGCCGTTTTCGAAGGCCACTAAACCTTCATCATCAGCATTCTTTTGTGTTTGGTCCACTGTGTGTGGTGTCAGTTGATGTAGATTTCTGCTTTATATACTTAGCATTTTATTGCAAATGGAATATGTGAATTGTTTTGATTCATCGTATTTCAATTTGTTGAAAGCTTTTTTGTATTGTAAGCTCAATTTTACCATCACTATATTTACAACAGTCTTACCATTGTCGTTTTGTTCTTTTTAGGTTTTAGTTATCTTTTGCAAAAAGTACAATTATAGCAATAAGTACCTTTTTTAAAATGTGCCCTTTTGCCAAAAATTCTTAAAAGTATTTTTTAAAAGAGACCTTATAAGAAATGAACTTTTTGGAAAATCTACCTTATTGGAAAATACATAAAACTACATTTGTAGGAAAAGTACTTTTTAAAAGAAAATACATACAAACATGCATATATATATTTGGAAAAAATTTATCTTTTAAGTTTAGGAATAAATAAGTACTACTTTAAAATAGTACCTATAAAAAGTACCTTTTTGAAATATTTAATATTCAATAAAAACGTTTATGGAAAAAGTACTTTTTTAGAAGATGATATTTTTTAAAAAAGTACACTAATATACCCAAAAGTTCCTTTAAAAAAGTCCCTTTTTGCAAAAAATATAAATTTTTTAAAAAAATGTCTTTTTAAAAGAGACCTTATAAGAAAATTTATCCTTTGGAAAATTACTTTATTCGCAAATGCATAAAACTGCATTAGTAGGAAAAGTACTTTTTGAGGGAAAGTACCTAAAAACATATTTGATAAAGATCATTTTTTTAAAATTATTGTAGGCATAAATTTTACCAAAAAGTACCTTTCAAGAATAATATCTATTAAAAAAGTACCTTTTTTAATAAATGTAATTTATGGAACAAAGAACTTTTTCTCGAAAAATCATCATTTTGAAAAAAATACATTTATAGTAAAAAGTCCCTTTTAAAACAAGCCCCTTTTACTTTTTGTAAAATATATTATTATAGTATACAAAAAACTAAATTTGTAGAAAAAGTAATTTCTTTAAAAAGTACCTAAATACAGACTTGGGAATAAGTTTTATTTAAAAAATAAATTTTCGGAGTAAGTTTTTATAAAAAGGACTATTTGAAATTAATCATTTTTTTGAAGAATTTAATTTTTCAATAAATACGTTCATGGAAAAGGTACTTTTGTTTATGCAAAATTGATATTTGTAGATAAAATACATTATTATATATTATATTATACATTAGGGGCAAATAGTACATTTTTAGAAATAAGTGGACTTTTGGAAAACGTACTTTTTAAAAAATTTTTTATTTACAAAATTACCTTTTTTCAAAAAAGCAGCTCTTTAGAAAAGGTTTAGCACTTTTTTTAAATGAAAAATTTTTAAGTACAATTTAAAAATTGTTCTTTGCAGAAAAATACTTTTTAACAAAATTTTGAGAGAAAGTACCTTTCGAGAAAAAGTAATTTTTTTAAAAAGGTAGTATCTTATGGTGTTTTGTTTTCTAAAAGAAAAGTGTAACATATATGCTAAATGTGATTTGGCAACATTTTTATATGCTCACCTTATTTTTAAGAAGTGCTGCATATTTTACGTTTACAAAAGAACAATTTTCCAACAAGTTTCGGCATAAAACAATCACGAACTAGAAAATGATTTTTTTTTCATAGACAATAACAAAAACAGCTGTTAATATATATAATGTTGCACTCATGCCCCTTTAATGAAAATGAGTGTTGAACATGTAGCATTTTTTTTCTTTTTAAGGGTAACATCATGGGAAAAGAACGGGTTCAATTTTTAAAATAATACATACTTTTCAGAAAAGAACACAAAGAAATGTAAAAGGCAACATAAATGCAGCATATTGCTCAGAAAAGAAAACGCCATTAGAACAAGTACTTTTCTAGAAAAGTCTTTTTAAAAAAGTCTTTTTAAAAAAGTTCTACAAATCGCTTGGATCTTGTTTCGTGGCAGCTGGTGACTACAATGCAAAACATACGTACTGGGGATCGCGTCTTGTTACACCTAGAGGTCGAGCCTTGTTCAATACAATTTCAAAAATGGGCTTAGATGTCATTTCGAGTGGGGAGCCTACTTACTGGCCTACTGACGTAAGAAAAATTCCAGATGTTATAGATTTTGCCGTCACGAAAAATATTCATAGGGACTTAATTCATGTAGAGGCCTCTCTAGATCTGTCCTCCGATCACTCTCCAACAATAGTTACAATTTTCAACCCACTAAGGAGTGATTTAACTAACTCATATGTGAAGATGATTAATGGAATCAACTGGCTGGTATTCAAAAAATATCTTAGTAGTCACTGCGTAGAAAACATTCAGCTTAGATCATGCGATGATATTGAATTTAATATTGCCAATCTTAACGAAAATATTAAACAGGCTGCTGAACACGCCACTACCTCCTATCCGCAGACCGGCTTTAACAGAATTTATTCTACGGAAATTGAACGTCTTGTATGTGAAAAAAGGAGAGCTAGAAGAGAATGGCAACAACACAGATCACCCCTAAATAAAATCAGACTTAAAGAATGTACTAAACGACTCAAAGAGCTGCTATCATCGGAAAAAACTGCACTACTGGAAAAGTATTTAGAAGGTCTTGATGTAACGTCCGCATCTAATTACTCTTTATGGCGCGCTACTAGAAATCTTAAACGACCCGTTGATCTTAAATCACCATTGCGTACTGCGACCGGAGGCTGGGCAAGAAGTGATAGTGAGAAAGGTAACTTATTTTCTGAGCATTTAAAATCTGTATTCACTCCCAATTCATGTACGGGTGCTGCTGATTTACCGAGTGTAGTTTCCCTACCCCCTCGTCCCTTAAGGTTTAAGATGCGTGAAGTACAAAAAGTAATTGCTGAACTCAACCCGAAGAAAGCTCCAGGTATTGATGGCATTAGTAACAAAATGCTCATGAACTTGCCTTATATTGCAATAAGAATCCTGCTATTTACTTTTAATGCTATTTTAAGAATGCAGTATTTTCCACATAACTGGAAACTGGCCAAGATCAAAATGATTCCAAAGGCGGGCAAAGATCTTACCAAGACTGAGTCATATAGGCCTATAAGCTTACTATCTACAATCTCAAAGCTTTTCGAAAAGCTGCTCATGACTAAATTGTCCAAAATTTTAACTGATAATGGGTGCATCCCGGACCATCAATTTGGCTTTAGAAGTCAGCACAGCACGATTGAACAAACGCATAGACTGGTCCAAGTTGTAAGAAGAACATTTGAAGAAAAGAAGTATTGTTCTGCTCTCTTTATTGATGTTTCTCAGGCATTTGATAAAGTATGGCACGAAGGCCTAGTTTTAAAATTGAAGACATATCTGCCAATAAACATTCAAAAGCTTTTGGAAAGTTATATTATTGATAGGAAGTTCACTGTTGTGGAAGGAGTGTTCACGGGTGTGCCGAAACTATATCTTCTGGTGTGCCCCAGGGTAGTATTCTGGGTCCTGTCTTGTATTTAATATATACTTGTGATATGCCTGTGAGCAATAATATCCATATTTCTACTTTTGCCGATGATACAGCCTGTATGAGTGTGCACGAAAACCCTTATGAGGCATCCCGCAATCTCCAGGAACATATCACTCAGCTGGAAATATGGTTGAACTTATGGAGAATTA
Source organism: Tachina grossa (assembly GCA_949987645.1). NCBI lineage: Eukaryota > Metazoa > Arthropoda > Insecta > Diptera > Tachinidae > Tachina > Tachina grossa. The sequence continues at coordinate 131,278,485 of OX465278.1, read as the reverse complement.
AAGTCAATGAACAAAAGTGTGTCCATATAACGTTCACCCTAAGAAGAGATACTTGCTCCCCCATTCGAATCAACAATCAAAATATTCCTCAACATTCCCAAGTGAAATACCTTGGTATACACCTTGATCGAAGACTTACATGGAAACATCATATTGACTCTAAGTTAACTCAGATGAAACTTAAGTTAACTCAAATATATTGGTTGATTGGCAGAAACTCAACACTCAGCCTAGATTGCAAACTTTTATTATACAAGTCGCTTTTGAAGCCAATATGGCGCTACGGAATTCAGTTATGGGGCACTGCTTCAGCTTCCAATGTCGAGAGAATCCAACGAAGGCAAAACAAAATTTTACGGTTAATAACATCGGCTCCATGGTACATCCAAAATTCTATTATACATCGTGATTTAAATATGCCACTTGTGACTGAAGAAATTGCAAAATACGCAGGCAAATATTTAACAAAACTCGAATCACATCCTAATCCGCTTGCTCGTAATATTTTGAACTTTACTGGACACATCCGCTTAAAAAAGAGGGACACACGGGCTCTTATACCTAACACTTCAGATGGGACTACTTGAAAATACTTTCCCCCCCCCCCTTTTTTTGATTATCACTACTAATGTATTATTTATAACTACCACTAAGTTTATGTCCGACACTGGTCGGGCCTAATAATTTTTTTTTTTATAGATTTAAGATTTGAATACTTATTGTTAGTTCACATATGAAGATACAATAAATAAATACATGCATTAAAAAAAAAAAAAAAAAAAGTGTTGCTAAAAAATAAATCTTTTTTTTTATATAGCAAGTTAATATATTTTTTTAGTAAATATTCTAAAAGTGTATGGTACTATTTGGAAAAAGTATTTTTTTTTTTTTTTTGTTTTGTGAAAAGTAAAGTATCACCTGATGCGGGATAGTATTTTATTTTTTAAATAGTCGTACATATTCTAAGAATGTATGTATGGTACTATTTTGACAAAGTTCTTTTTCGAAAGAAAAAATAAATACTGTTATCTTGTAAAAAGTACAAAATTGCGAGTTTTCTATATTTCAGCTAATGCTCAGCAGGATTTTTGTCGCTGTTGATATTTTTTATGGTTCGCCAACGGTTAAGAATTTCAGATACCAGTCTCTGTTGCCTTATTTGAATATTTTTTGCAAGAGGCTGCCTTTAAAAAAATCAGTCACACAAGTGCAAGACTGGAGGGTATGCTGCACACTCTCTCAATTACTACTGACTGAGTATAAAATGTAAAGTGTTTTTATATAATTCGGAGGGTTGTGCGCTAAGTTTTGCTCTTAATGATGATTAAAACGTATGATAAAAATTCTATTAGTAAAATGTATTGAAATGACAAATTTCATTTGAATATATGAGTGTTGAAGTTATTTTCTTAAAAATTTTTGCTTCTAGATTTTTTTTTATACAACCATATAGAGCTGTACCGACCATATCATCACTTCAGTTGGAGTGACAACTGGTATCTCCTCTTTTGCTCTTGTATTACACTTTTTTTATAACCTTTTCTAAACGAGATAAATATACAAGTGCTTCTTATGATTTTATATTCATGCTCACTATGATTTTCCTGATGTTGTTTTATATGCGTAGTTTATTGTAGCAACAGCTCCTTAATATTTGTATGGTGTTAAAGAAAAGCATTAAAAAAATTTATATAAGGGACTAAAACAAAAACACTATATTTATTATAAAGAACAACAACAACAACAACAACAACAACAACAACAAGAAACATCAAATTACAACAAAACAATGCAACGACTTGACTTGAATTTGCAGCAGGAACAGCTTTTGTCTTGCTGTCAGTCACTGAATGAAATGCATGAAAGCACTACGAAACAAGTATAAATGAATAAATGAATGAAAGAATGAATGAATGACTGGTGGAATATGCAAACATACATACATATATGTATGTATATATTAGAGGCCTGCGTAAACAGTCTTGAAATGTAAATAAGTCTTGTTTTTTAAATGTATTGTCGTAGCATGTGTATTATACTAAACCAATAAAAAATGCTATCGTTTAATAAGCGAAGCAAGATGGATGTATTGATGTTCGCGTAAATGAGTGTTTACAAGCGATGTCGCGAAGACTTCTTGTTCGTAACAAACACTCAAAAGAAGTAGTGTTGCTGCGTATATGCTTGTTATTTTGCATATTGTACGTTTGAGTGTGTGTGTGTGTGTGTGTGTGTGTGTGTAAGATGTAGATCGTAAGCTATTATGTGTTTAAGGGTGGTTTCTTAAAGCCACCGCACAAAACTAATGTCAATGCATGTGTGCGTTTGCATGTTAGCAGAAAAATGAAAGATCACACACAACATGTATGCGTATGTACATGCATGACGTTTGTGTACGCGCCCAAGCGTATGAAGAAGAAAGCTTCACAAATTCTTTCGCAACGAAGTATTTTCTTCTTGAAACAAATGTCATGCCAGCAGTGTTGTTTAGCGATTGTTTTAGGAGACTTTGCTGCAGTGAAGCATTTGAAAAATCCCTCATGTCTTTAACCCTAGAATATCATACTTATTTTTATATCGCAAACGTCATACTTCGTCGAATCGACTACGACCTATTTCAAGAGCCAATAAAAAACGTCTTGAGCACAAATAAGTACGAAAATAGATTTATTATTGATATTTAGCTAGTTTTTAATTATCATATAACGACATTAATATATTTCTTTTAATCGTTTAACGTAAAATTAACATTTCACAGACTTCTATCAATTGGCATTTTTTCTTAAAACATAGCATTTATAGCATCAATTGTATGAAAAATTACACATTTTTTTCCATTAAGTGTTGTAGTTTCTTATAATAAATTTATTAAACTAAAAAAGCAACATTAGTTTCGAGTAACTGATATTAGCGGCTAACGCTATACGAAAAACGAAACAAAAACAATCACAAAAAATATGTTTTAAATCGAAAATAAAATCGCGCGTCGTCATTTCGACGAAGTATGATAGTGCAGGGTTAAAAATTCTTGTAAGTGGTCTTGTGCAGGGGTCTATTATATATGTATATATACATACCTTATATATATGTGTGCATATATTTTTATTTTTCTGTCTTCAATAAATGCTTAAAGTATATGAATTCAATTATTTATTAAGAAAATTAAAAATAAATAATAATAAAAAATAGGGTTATACGGGTATGAAGGACCAATACGAGTAGCAGTTTTATTAAAAAAAAAACATACAAAACGTATTTAAAATAAACACTTAGTAAATCATTTTTAATGTCTTTTGTAACTCTTGGACATTCATTCATTAGTACTTTAATCGTTTTGCAAACGGATGTACTAAATTTATTATATTGAGCAGGAATTTATGGCTGCTCTGAAAATAGTTTGTTCTCAACAGGAGACATATTAACACAGGTTTAACTATACCCATTCTCTACAAGGAGTAAAGCTTTTTAAAACGCAGCACTTGTTTTAGAAATGTTTGTTTTAATTGAAAAAAAAAATATATATATATATTTTTAAATGTATAAAACTCATGTCATCCAGTTATTAGTTTCTTGCTAAATAAAATGTATTAATTAAATAAAGACTTAATTAATAATATTTTTTTTTTCATTATGTTGAGTTCCAAAACCGGATCATGGGATTTAATGTGGCTTTTAAAACATTATATTTAGTTCATATATTTTTTTAAACCATTTTGATATTTTTTTTTAAGAAATCTTGATGGCCATTGTTTGACACTAGATTGCATCCAGGTAACATTTCTGCCGACTTCACTTATATAAGCAATTTGAAACCTTAGCAGACATTTATCCGAATTATGGCCTTAATTATAAACAAATATTATTTAATAAATATTAAATAAATGTAGTAGAACTCTTGCATAATAAAGAAATAATTTTTGATTTGTTCAAATGTAATCTACTAAATATGACGACACAGGAAATATACCGCACTCAATCAACAAGAGGGTATTAAGTCAAAATTTTTTAATTTTCACTTTTTGCAAGAAATAAACTAACAACATCAATATCTATCACTTTTTTGTTGATAAGATTTGTTTTACTTTATAATTTTAATTCGAAATGTGACTGTTTTTATGATAAAAATTGCTCAAGTTTTTTCTGTTTTGTGACTCTTTTCAAAACATACATATTCCTTCCCAAGGTTTTAAAATAAAAGCAATGTAAATATATTTTCAAATGAAGTTTGCTTACGATGATGTATTTGGATTTTCAAATTCTCCTAAAATGTAACCACAAACAGTTTTTCGTCTCTACTGAAAATTTTAAAATTTTGAGTTTCATAACCTCTTGTTGTTCAAGTGCGATATGATTTAGACCACTTTCATAATTCCCTCAGACATTTAGTTAATATCTGTGCACACTAGATAGACACACTGTCGGAAATGGATAACAGTAAGTCAACTGTTCAAATACAAGAAAATAAATTTCTTTGCGATTCTAGTCAAAATGTTGCAGCAGCCATTACTAATCATTTCAACCCACTTCAAAAAAGGAGGAGGTTATCATTTCGTCTGTCATGGCTGTTTACCTTTTAGAGCAATTTTGAAAATTATTTAATTAATCACTCCCGCAATTAAGGCAAATCGATTGACGTAAAAATCATCAAAATCGGTCCACGCGCGTTCGGTTTAAAGAGCGCCACAAAGGGACACACATGCATATATACATACATAGACTGATAAACACAATACCGTTCTTTGCGTTGTGCAGCCACGTCCATTTAAACTTAATATTATATGAATTTCACAGGCTTCTACTTGGGCGATTTTTACGAAACTTCGAATACGCCCTAAGCTCTAAAAAATACACAATCTTGTATACAAAATGGGCAGGGACACGCCCATTATAATATATTTTATTTTACGTGCTTGTACTTAATTGCTTTTCACATAGCTTTGCAAATAATCTGAGCTCTGAAAAAGTATAAATCTTGCATTTTAAAAGTAGGCGGAGCCACACCCATTAACACTTGGTATTAAATTATGTGTATTTCTACTAATCCGATTCCCACGAAACTTGGCAAACAGTTTTGGCTCTTAAAATGAGATATGTAATTTTTTAGTTGAAAATGTGGGCGTGGCCATGCCCTTTAAAGCTTTATATTATATTTCATGTGCTTCTACTAGACTCATTTTTACGAAACTTGGCACACGCCTTCAGCTCTGAAGGTGACGCAATGTTGTATTTATAACAGTGAGCAAATACTTATAATTGTTAAGTTGGACGTGATCACGCCCCTGAAAACATAAAATTGGTACTAAAAATTAAAAAAAAATAAAACTTGAAAAAAAATTTACCACTAAATTATCTTGATTTACAGCCTGTTTTTCGAAAATTAATAAGTGTATACGTTCTTTAAAATAACGAATGAAACCATGTTTTCGTTTTTAAAACATTTATTTATTTTCATGTGTGTGACAACAAAAGAGCTTTCAGTTTTCCACACTCATAAAATTTTTTATGTAAAATTAATTAAAAATCAGTCTACATATTTTTTAATTTTATTATATTTGACTTTAAACAATATGTTATTTAATTTTTAGTTTTAGAATGTGAACTAACTTAAAACAGTGAAAAACAATTTTTTCCTTTTATTTTTTACTATAAATTACAAAAAATTAAATAAACGAAAAAATCTAAATGGTTTTTTCTATAAGCGGATTGATTTAACCCCCTGTTTGTGTAAGACGTTTGAGTTAGAAATCTTGGCGTTTCTGGAATAGATTAAAGAAAACTTGTACAAGAATAAACCATTACAAATACGCCAAGATTTTTAACTCAAACGTTTGAAACAAACAGGGGGTAACTTTCACAAGAACGAATCTTAACTTCCGTACAAAACAAAGATGTTCAACCTGCTTCTCTAATTTTTCTGTGAAAAATTCAACGCCAAATTCATTATAAACAGATAATTTTTGCTTTATTTTCCAAAATTTAACTGTGAAACAAATCACAAAAAATTTAAGTATTGAGTCAAAATAAAGTAAACGTTATAGGAAAAAAACCATAGTTCTAATAAAAAACGGAAAATACGAAATGCAATAAAAACTTGTTTTAATGGGTAAAATTCATTTCCAATTGAATGCTAAAACCAATTAAAAATTAAATTGCTTACCCCGTTATTCATAAAATTTAAAATTTATTTGAAATTAATTTTATTTAAAATTTTTCATAGAAACATTTTTTAAATAGATATTATTTTTTGTATTCCTTCACTGTAATAATTTTGTGAGTGTGAAATTTTCGTTGTACCTAAAAAGCTATTTTTATGTCAAAACGAAAGCTTTAGAATATGCTTTATAAAAATCAAATTTTAAACGTTATCGTTTATAAATGAAACAAAAAAACGAAAGGGCTTATGTTTTCTAAAAACAGGCTGTTAGTTAAATAAAACATTTTTTGTATATGTTACCTATAAAGCTATTCAAGGTCGGTGACGATAATAAAATTTTCTAATCTGATTGGCAGCGACTTTGAACATATCCTGTTTTCATAAGCCAAACAAACGATTGGTCCAAGATATTTTGTGAAAATCATTAAGAGAAATGAGTGATTTTTATATAAATTTACTACTCAAGTTGGCCGTATGGGTTGTGGAGACCGTAGTAGGTAAGCCTTCTTGAAACAATTAAGCAAATGCTCTTTATATGCTCTGGAGTAATTACAAGACTCTAGTACGCTCTCTTGTCAACAACTTACAAGATTATCAATGATATTACAGATGGACTTAGCAACCTGTAAACAGGTTTTTACAAAATTCTAAACGAGTTCGGTATGTAACCAGTATAATAGGGACTTTCGAGCTTTGACAGTTGAAGTTACGTCGGTCGTATAGGCTGTAAATTTTTTAGTCTGCTTTGCCAAAAATCCATGGACAGACAAGACGTTTAACCAGTGAAATGATTTAGAGAATGGGAATATCACGGGTACAAATTCACTAAAATTTTGCCATAAGTTCTTGAATGTATGAAAGCTTAAAGTGCGTAATAGCGAGATATTCGCCGGTTAACTTTACGTGGGTTTCTGTATGTTTCTGTATGTCGTAAGATAGTGAAACAATACGGTTAGGTAATTTTCGAAAACTTTTTAAAATAAAATTTTCACAAAACTGCTTTGTTAAACCAACTGCAAACTACTTAGTCCTAGTTTACACTATGCAAGTCTTATTGTTGAGCTGATTAGCTTGAGGGAGAAAGAGACGGGGGAACTGAAACATTTATTATCTGCTTGTTTCCCTCTCCTTACAAACTAATCAGCCTAGCAATAAGACTTGCATAGTGTAAACTAGGACTTTTCTGATCAAGATCTAATCAGCTTTCAACCTCAAAAAGGCACTTCGATAGCGTACAATTCGTTGGAGAGATATCGTTGAATAAAAATTTCGGTTTTTTTCTATCTTCAAAAGTCTTTTTGTAAATTTGAAAAATTAATGGCTTTTAGTGTCAACTGATTTCGTTTTTTTTTTTTTTTTGCAAAACAATATTTTAAGAATACTAAATACGACCCAATAATTGACTTCTCCATTAAATGTCATTTAGCTACTTGCCACTTATATTTAAATTGCACTTAAATGTAGTTTCATTTTCAAAGTTAATTAAAGTTCTCATTAAATTACGTTGAAAGTACGGCAGCTGTAAAACTTAAGTAGGATTTAAGTTTTATTTAAATGTCTCTCAACTTTGTACAGAAAATATGAATCAGGTACATAAATGGCATTTAAAGATAAATGATACTTAATTGAGAAGTTAATTATTGGGCCTAAGATTATAGAATTTTGCTTTTATTTTATTGTTGTCACAGAAGTTTTACAGTACTAGTCGTATTTATAAACATTTTCCATGGAAACGAACCTCCTTAGCTGCATTTTGGCAATATATATGTATTATTATTTCAACTCATTTGACAAAAAAATTAAAATGCTGTTTAAAAATATTCTATTAAAATATTTAATTTTTCCCCAACCATTATTTTATTATATTGCCTTCGTCACATACTTAACTTAAAGAAGGAAAACTGTACAAGTAATTCACATTAAATAGATTTGTTTAACAAATTCAAAATAATATAAGTATGTACATATTCCCTTTCACAAAAGCAAAATAATTCGAAATGTAATTAAGGCAAGATGAACAACAAAAAAAAAAGAAAAGAAAACAATTATAAAATTTTATTAACACATCTAGGGAAACAACAACGTAGCGAGAGCAACATCCTTCGTACAATAAGATTGTAAATACAAAATAATTTATTATAACATGGAAATAAATGGAAAATTGTACGTTCAAGTGTAAATAAAAAATAAATAAAATACAAAAATCATCTACATATCAGCAATAACTGTGTAAGCGTTTGTATGTAATTATATACATATATACTGGTATGTATGATAAGGCGACAACAATGTTGAAGCTGAAGATGATCATGATGATGATGCACTTTAATTAATTGAAATGCATGTAACACATGAATTTCTATATGTATGTATGTATCTGTGTAACTACAAATTGCAAATAAATACATGCTCCTCAACAAGTGGCAAATGACAGGCAATGCAATGCAAAATATGCAGCACAAGCGTCAAGAATATTTCTGAGCTTGAGTAAACATCAGCTGAACTGAAAAACTTATTTAAACGCACACATACAACTACTTTTGCATTCATTCTTCTGCTCTGTAATTTGTTGTACACAAGCAAATGACAAGTGAATGAGCAGAAAGTAGAGGCCTGCATAAACAGTCTGAAATGTAAATACGTCTTGTTTTTAGGGTTCCGTACACCAAAAATGAAAAGGTATTTTCTCAGGAACCGTAAGAGCTACGGACTTGAAATTTGGACACAGTATGTAGAACCTTGGCCGCTACAACAACAAATACATGAGAATTAAAAATTAAAGGGTGTTCCAAAACGAGCAACGAAAAATGTTAAAATCCCATGTAATATACATACAATTGTATGAACATATGTATATTGAAACTTAAAATTTGTAAAATTAGTGTATTTTTATACAGACTACAACAATTAACACTAAAATTTAAAAAATTTAAATTAAAGGGTGGTCCATCAGTTAATGCAATTTTGACTATGTAATTTTGACAATTTGTTATATCTTGGAAACCGTAAGAGGCAAACACTTGAAATTTTCAAAAACGGTAAAACTAAAAAAACCGAAAATTATAAAATCGCCAAACCAAAAAAAAAAGTCGCCAAAAATTATAAAAATCGCCAAAACGAAAAAAATCGCGAAAATTAAAAAAAAATTCTAACACTAAAATAAATCGCCAAATTCGAAAAAATCGCCAAAATGAAAAAAAACCCAAAATGAAAAAACCCCAAAAATCGAAAAAAATCGCCAAAACGTGAAAATGTCGCCAAAACTAAAAAAAAAATTTATAAAAGAAAATCGCAAAAATGAAAAAAAATCGCCATAAATATAAAAAATCGCCAAAATGAAAAAACGCCAAAAAACCGAAAAAAATCACCAAAACAAGAAAATAAAGTGTTAAAACTAAAAAAAGAGCCAAAACTTAAAAAAATCGCCAAAACCGAAAAAACGCAAAAAACTCCAAAACAAAAAAATCGAAAAGACCCCAAAAACGAAAAAAAAATGCCAAAACTATATACAGGCAAATCTCGGTATAACGAATCTCGCTTTAACGAAAATCCGATATAACGAACGTACAAATTTTTTGCTTTAACAACCTTATATAGCGAATAATATCCCAATTTTGTACTGGATATAACGAATAATAAAGAAAAAATGGCGAAATAAAAAACAAAAACTTGCTAAGAACATATTTCTAGCATTTAGTTCTACATTATATAGCGAATGTTTTGATAAATGTGTGTTCTGTATAACGAACGGCAAAAAAAAATATTAAAGAAAATGTACAGCTGCAATGGAAATGCAAAAAAAATGTGATACCGTTAGTTTGTATTTGGTAGCTTACTTGAAAAAAATTGTCCTAATTATTTTAATTGTATTGTATCTTGTCTACAATAATAATAATTAAAATAACACCTGAACAAAACTTTGCGATATAACGAATTTTTCGGTATAACGAATGAGCCTGACATTATATCGTTCGTTATACCGGGATTTGCCTGTATTATATAGGATGAAGTTTGTATTAAATTAGATATCTAGTGTCCGTACGAAACCCTTCGTGCGCGAGTCAGAGTCGCACTTTACTGAATTTATTTAAATGTACTGTCGTAGCATGTATAATACTGAACCAATAATAAATGATGTCGTTTAATAAGCGAAGCACGATCGATGTATTTATGTACGTGTATATGAGTGTTTACGAGCGATGTCGCGAAGACTTCTTGTTCGCAACAAACACTCAAAAGAAGTAAAGGTGATGCGTGTATGATTGTTATTTTGCATATTGTACGTTTGAGTGCGTGTGTATGATGTAGATGGTAAACTATTATGTGCACAGAAAAATAAAAGATCATACACACATCGTGTGTGCATGACGTTTGTATATCACATCACAAATTCTTTCGTTACTCCTATACCTGCAATAACTGAAACAAATGTCTTGACAGCAGTGTTGTTTAGCGTTTGTTTTAGAAGACATCGCTGTAGTTAAGTATTTGAAAAATCCCCCACGTCTTAAAAGTTCTTGTTAAGTGCTCTTTTGCAGGGGTCTAGTAAAAAGCTACTCATACTCGCAGTCATGTCACAAAGACAGTCAGGCAGATAATCGAACAAACAAATATTATCATTATATTAATATGTACGCCTTATTTATGTATGTGAATGTATTTTAAATACCCAATAAATTTGTATTTTCGCATTTCATTTTTCTTGAACCCCTTAAAAATATTTCTAAGAAAATACAAATATTATAAACATAAAAATGCTTTTAAAAGTTACTTTGACGATTTGATGACTTTCAATCATGTCATTAGAAATGCTGACAGAAGAAACACTCGCATAAAAGACATTCGAATCTATAGATGTTGTGTATTTTTTTTTTTTTTATTATTATTAAATTATTAAGGTAAAGTATAAGTATGAATGCATGGGACCGACCGTCCACGCTTTCACATAAAAATATTTTTTATGTCTATTTCATTTGTTTTGTTATGTTTTTTTATTACAAATAAAATACGGGCATTAATATTTTTTCTATTTTAAAATGTAAATGTAACACTTATTGAATTTGTAAGCGAAAAATTTAGGAGTATGATGAGAACAGAGATGAGATCGTGTGCAAATTGTCACTCAATATGAAAATCTTTTGTTAATGCCTGCTCTGGCCACATTTTATTTAATGGCTTTAGATCATTGATGTGAGTTTCATAGCACAATTGTGCAAAATAAAATTACACACATTCTTATTCTCTTTCATTTAGTCGTCAATGAGACAGCGACGATAACACATGCGTAGCGGGTGTATTAAAATCTTTATATGTAGATGCACTGAAAGAAAAAAAGTGGTATGCGAAAAATATTCTATGACCAGTAATGCTTTTAGCGACATTCAATGTGTTTTATGTTACAAAACTTTTAAGGAAAGAAATGAATATATTAAAAAGACATTTTGATATTTTTTTTTGAGAAGCTTCACTAAACTATAGTGTTGTAAAAGTATTGAGTATTCGAGTACTGAGTACTCAATACCGTGAGTTCTTCCCGGTACTCAATACACAAAAGTAACTACTCAATACTTTCAGGGTTGCATTTTGTAGTATTCAAGCGAAAGTCTTCCTTTAAATTACATCAAAATTATACAACAACTATGACCCTGAACCTCATGGAGTTAGTGTAAGAAATAACAATTCTGTTAGGAATTATTTTGATACGAAAACAGGCACAAAAAAAAGTACTACAAAATGCATTATTGAACTACTACAGTCATTCACAAATACTATTGGACAGAAAAAGTGATCCTTTAGAATAGTGGAAGGAAGGCACGTGACCAGCAAGTCAGCTCTTCACAAACATGAAAAATATTTTAAATTCTTTCAATGTCGGTAAAATTTTATTTCTACATTTCAACAATGACTAAATAATAACATCAATTGTGAGAAAAAATGTTAATTAAAAAATATTTAGAAGATAATTTAAGAGATTAATGCAATAGAAGTGTTAAGAGTACGTTAAAAAATTTTTATGTACAAAAATTAATCTTCAAACTTATTTATTGTCATTTGTTATAAATTGATTTAAATATACTTGTATTTAATCTTTGTTTTTTTCCATATTGCACATTATTATTAAAATAATATAAATAATAATTTTTACTTCCCTTATACATACATATATAAAGTATTGAGTAGTATCGAGTACCCAATTGAAAAAGTATCAAGTAGTACTGAGTATTCAAAAGAAGCCGCTTTTTACAATACTACTAAACTACATTTAATATCAAAACTTAGAAGACCAATAACTCGGGAAATATTGGTCGCAGCCAAATTTTTTAATTAATTTTTTCTATAGATAAGCTATAAAAATTTATTTTTGGAAATTCTTCACAGTTTCCTATGAAAAGTTCACAGCCCCGTAACTCGGAAAATACGGGTCGCCCCCAACTTTTTTATTTAATTTTTATTCCTTATTTTTTAATTTTCTATCATCATATAGAATCCTTTTTATATATTTTGAGCTGCTTCACTAAATTGCATTTGTTGCAAATATTTATTTTTTTTTTTTCTATGTACTTAAGAGACGAATGAGGGAGATTTTCTCACACATGCAACTAAAGTTTTATTTTTGACACCACTGCTTTAGATCATGCACACATAAGTGAGTCTAAGGAAAGAGTACACAGAATAAAGAAGCGTCTCTCTCACGAAAAAGTTACGCTGGCGGTGACGGTGGCGTTGGCTGAAGTTGTTAGCACGCAGGTCCTGGGTTCGAGCCCGGTCTCCGAAAGTTATTAAAATAACAACAACACGCATTTTTCTGACGTACATTAGCTTCCGTTTTTATCTGTTGTTGTAGGAAACTTGAAGTGATGAAGGCATACGCACTGGTCACTGAACTAAACCGGCTTCAGCGAATACTAATCCGAATGTAACATCATAGCGCCCTCCTTCGCCGGTATTGTGTAGCAGAATCATCGTCGAAGTAAAATAACTAATAAAACGGCTGCTAAGCACAGCTTCAAAAAATTTAATGCACCTCAATGACACCAGAGGCGCTGCAAAACTGCATTATTAGAAACTTGAAAAAATCAGAGTTGTAAAAGAATGAAGCTTCCCTCTATCTCTTCTTTCACCACCTGCCCTTTTTATCACTATCCCTTTTCTAAAGAAAGTAACACCTAGTAATAGTAGTATTACCTGAGTGCTAGTTACTTCCATTAAAAAATAAATAGAATATAATAGAATAGAATAGAATTCTGAGAATTTTTTTTAATCGGTGTAAAATGTATAGAGCATTTGCGGAGTTAAACAAAATTTCTGCATTGCGACTGGTGACTTTCATGAGCAATATTAAAATAGATAATTACAATTGCAATTGCAATTTTAATAATTCTAGGGCGGGGGTGGAGGGGGTGTGGCAAAGGCAATTATTAGGGGCAATGCCACCCCCTTGAATCATTAGCCTTGCTAGGCCTATGATACAGAGCTATAAAGTAACAAACATTAAAAAATATATACAGTCAAATGGATAACCTCCTTCTTTTTTTAATTCAGTTAAATAATGCAAATCCTTTTAAACCACACTTTCATTTAAAGCCAGAAACCAATTTAAAATTAACAAACTTTAAAAATAAAATTCTTTTTGAGCCCGATAACAACTTGCAATATTTTCATAAATTTCAATACACTTTTATTTTTATGCGAAAACTAGTTATAAACAGAGTTCGTCATAGCCGAACTCCACTTTATTAACAAAATGATGACATCAGTGAACAATTAATGCTGATTTTGCTTTTTGGTTAATAAAAAATATAACTAAAAATATGCTTGATTTTAATTAAAGTATGTAATGGATTGAATTAAACTCTTAATTGGAAATAAAACTAACATCAATGAAAATAATGATTGAGTTAAACAACTCACAGGTATAATTTTTTCATCAGATTATTTATATTCAATTAATTATTATTGATTTAAAAATTAATGATAACTTTTGCTGCGAATTTTTCCTTAAAATTTTTACTGAAATTAGATTATGCACCTTTTTATGAAATTTTTTAAGCGAGATTGAGTTAAGAAACTCACTGGTATAATTTTTTTTATGAGAAGAAAAATTGATAATTTTATTAAATTAATTATTATTAATTAAAAAATTAATGATAACTTTTGCTGCGAGTTTTTCCTTGAAATTTCCTTGAAATTTTTATTGAACTTATATTATGAAATTGTTTATGAAATGTCATGAAATTTGTTAAACAAGCATTTTTCTTTTTCTATTCACATTACATTTCATGTATTTCAAAGTTTATCACGAATTCATTTTTTTTTGTACTCTATAAAATTAACTACAAAAACTTTAACTTTTTTCCAAAAAAAAAATAAAATAAAAAAATAAAAAAATAAATAAATAAAATAAAAGAAAGAAAGAAAGTTCGTTGTTATAATAATTGTCACTGACAAGTGTTAAAAACATAATTTTATTATTTCGCTGTCGCCACCTACAAGCATTTAAAAGCACAAAAAAAATCATAATCAAAATACAAATTAAAAGGCAGGAAAAAGTGTTGAAATCTGTGTTGTATATTGAAATACAAAAAGTGTGTCAGAAATCAAGTGCAAGTTGATGTGGTGTGTTACTTTATTAGTTGCACATAATAAATATCAAACTAGAGCTGAATAAAAACAGTTTGTGTGTGGTTTGAAAAAATAAAAACTTAAAATTTGATAAGTTGCTTAACAAATGGTTAACTTATGCAGGCTATAGATATGATGCTGGTCAGCAAATAAAATATTCTATTAAAAATTGGCTCAACTGGCGTTTTATATTTTTAAGGCAAAATTAAATAATTTTAATAAAATAAATGACATGAACTGGTTCTAAAATCGCTTCTTGCAGAATGTCAAACATGTTCACATCTGCTTAAGAAACTCCGCAGTATACTTCAACAAAAATAATTTAAATGAGCTAAAAAAAAAACTTTATATGTTTATGGAAAAATTATTAATATGTCATTGAGAGTCACAATGTGCAAACATAGTAAGTTTAAAGAACTCGAACAAAAATCTTTGCAAAACAAACATTTTTAGTCGATTTTTAATTAATTTTTAATTTTTAACAGTAAAATTATTTAAAATGCAAAAAAGAAAACTGGAAATATTAGTTTTTATATAAGAATACCGAAGTTTATTTATTTGGCATTCAGTCTTTCAAGTATTAAGAATTTTTTTTTGTTTGTTGATTACGCAACACTTGCCCAAACATTTTTTTTAGTTTATTTAAAAAAACTTTGGATTGAAGTCCACCGAGAAGTGTCTTGAGCAGCTACAAACAAAAATTCTTAGCACAAGATAAAATATGAGAAATTTATTAACAACAAATATAATTTTTTTGGGTTAAAACTAGAGATGTGCACGTGAGTGTTTTCTGACTCACGACACGGACGCTCACGCAGAAAAATATTTTACTCACGCACTTTCACGCACGAATGATTTTGAACATTTTCACGATCACGCACGCTCACGAATGAAATATTTTTAATCACGCACGAGTGGTTTACAACTTATCACGACCACGCACGCTCATGAAAAAGTATATGAATTATATAATTTTCATGTTTTTTGGGTTAAAAATATATATATGTATATATGTATGCTCGTGTTTTTGTAAAATTTACAATGTAAATTAAAATAAAGCAAAGTTAATTTAATATCTATATTTATGATTTGAACAGGCTAAATTTCGTATCGCTTTTTAAGGCAAATTACCTGTGATAATTATTAATGAACAAATAACACCAAAGTTAGTTGTAAATATTCTGACAACACATAATTGAACGGAACAGCTACACTGAAAGGAAAACCTTTATTCAGACAATGAAATTCTTCATCGTATGAATGAAATGTTTCATTAAAAGTCAGCCAATGAAGCCCTTCATTGGATCAATGAAGAATGATTCATTGTATTTATGAAGTTAATTTTGGTTACTAAATTGAATGAAACTATTTCATTAGTTCAATGAGACTTTTTCATGAATATAATGTAATTATTTCATTCATTTAATGAAGTTTTTACATACTATAAATGAAGTTTTTACATACTATAAATGAAGTTTATTCATAAATATAAAGAAAATTTCATAAATATAATGAAATATAAGCAGTAAATGATAAAAATTTTCCATTAAAAACATGAAATTATATCCCATTAAAAACACCTACTTAATAAAATGTATATAGATTTGTGAATATTTTATTTAATATATATAATTACATACATATGTACTTAATATGTATTTATTAACATAAAACAATTCAAATTTAAGGAACGCATCAGTAGAGTTCAACCCAAGTAATGTTTTAAGTAAGCCGAAAATTTAACATGTTTATAGTAAAACTTTTAATATGTTGTTGAGAATCACAATACACAAACATAAGCTTAAAAGAATCAAACAAAAATCTTAACAAAACAAGCATCTTTATAAGATGTTTGGCACAACATTTTGGTGTTTGTATAGAGGTGAAGAACGTGAATGGATAAAAAAAGAGAAAGAGAGATTTATCTGCTATTAAATGAAGAATATTACATTGTATAAATGAAATGATTTCATTCCATTTATGCCGACCATACGGCCTTAAAATTAAAAGGGATTAGAAAAGTAAGAAATAGAAAATATTTTTTAACAAAATAAATTTTGATTTATTTATGTTTGACAAACTGTATACAGTAAGTAAATAAAATTTGTCGAACTTACTTATATTTGCCCAAAATTCGCCAAAAAGAAAATTCGTTCAAACAATGTAACGATTTTCATTAATACAATGAACTATGAAGAACACATGAAGGGCATTGATTGAAAGATTTCATGCATACAATGAAATTGTTCATTGTATTAATGAAAAGTTTCATTAATATAATGCAGAACATTTAATGAAACCGTTTCATTCTGTGATTTTCCTTTCAGTGTAGCCGTTTTCGAAGGCCACTAAACCTTCATCATCAGCGTTCTTCTGTGTTTGGCCCATAAAGCAGAAATCTTTCGTATATAAAGCAGAAATCTACATCAACTATGTGTTTTCAGAATATTTACAACTAACTTTGGTGTTATTTGTTCATTAATAATTATCACAATTAAATTAACTTAATTTAATGTAGTTTTAAATATTCGTATTCGCGGATATCATTTTAAATATTGGAATTCGAATTCTCGTATATCAAAAATTGACATTCCGCACATGTATGTATACATACACACATAATATAAATGTGAAGGTAAGACGTATGATCAATTATAATAATAAATGAGGAAAGCATATTAAATGAGAAAACATACAAATTACTAAAAAATTTTCTGTTACGTAACATTTTCAAAGACCCCCCACCCCCACCATAACAAATCATAACAAAACTCGAACCCCACCCCTCCCCCCTACAGCGTTACGTAATATATGGTCGGCCCCTAAAGCAAAAACAATTTCTGTGGTACAATTCGTCAGTTGTATTGTTGACAAAGGCACTGTTGAATCAGCAGTGTTTCTCAATTGATACTTCCTACAGGGTATCTAACAAACATACATACATACTTACAAAGGTGTATGTACCCATCAAACAAAATGCTTCGAATTCGTAAAGAATTCGTAACGATTGTTCGATAAAATCTTCCGATTTCGACACCGAAATATTACCGAAATCGTAACAATTTTTGTATGAAATGGTTGACACGACTTCGTAACGATATGTCGGTACGAATTCGTTACGATAAGTCGGTACGAATTCGTTACGATAAGTCGGTACGAACTCGTAACGACATGTAGGTACGATTTCTTTTTGCTTTTATAGCAGAGTACCGCTTCACCGTTATGTTGCTGCTATTGTCGAAATAATTTGCACATACTCACGTTTTTTAATATTTGTTACAATCCTTTTTTTATCAACATATACATATTTATTTTAAAAAATTTTCACAGACTTTTACTTATGTACTCAAAAATCAAAGTTTTAATGTTTAAAAAAAATTGTTCAGAGAAACTACCGAAAAAGTCGAAACATTTTGTTTGGGGGTATTTATTATGTTTGTAAGCTCATACTACCATACATATTACTATACATATATGTATTTATTATTATAAAATAATTTATTTCAAATGATTAAATACAGTTACATATGTGCCTATGCAAGAATGTTATCTCGTGAGAGCGTGAGAATTCGTGCGTGATTATTAAAAAAAGCTCACGCACGATCACGCACGAGTAAATTTTTTTCAATCACGCTCACGCACTCACGCGTGATTAGTTATAATATTTGATCACGAATCACGTGAATCACGCGTGACTCTCGCGTGACACGATAAAATCACGACAGTTGCACATCTCTAGTTAAAACTAAGTTGCCCAGAAGAAGTGGCATATGAAATATGTTGTCGTTCTAAAAAACTAACTGAGAGTTTCACAGTTGCATGATTGATTAATCACACTTAACTTAAAAAAAAGATTAAAATAGAAAAAAAATTATCTAAAATGTGCTAGGAAAAATTTAATGATTTGTTAGGCGCGCAACTTTAACATATTTCGAAATTTTCATATATTTGTTTACAATAAATAATTGAAACACTTTAGAAAAATTAATAGCAGCAGTCCAGAATAAAAATTGGAACGAATTTTCTCCAATTAGCTGATTTTTTAGGGGAATGACAAATTCTAATGTTATTATAAATGTGAACGGAATGTCTGTTGCTCAATCACAAAAATAGGTATGATTCAATGGATTTGAATAAAACTTTAAACACAGATACATACACATGTATTAATTAAGAAGAGTGGTCAGTGCAGAGCCCATAATTTTAAATAACTTATCATGTACTGATTTCTATTGAAACTTTACATATCGAGCCACAACCGCTAAAATAGCTTAAGCGACACATTTTTTGGATTTCGTTTTTTTTACGAAAACCGACTGTTTACGATCGCAAATAATCAATTTTGGTGAAAAATTGAATTTCAAATATTATGTCGCTTAAGCTATTTTGGCGGTTTTTGGCGCGATATGCATTATGCAATTTTTTTTATCGGAGTACAATCTTCAAATTGGGAATTTTAATCTCCAAGAAACCCCCTTCGTCGTCTTTCAGTAAACAGAAAAAAACTATTATCATATATATTATATAGTATTTAAATTGAATTATATTATTGACTGATTGCATAATTTTCTCAATTGTAAAACATATGGTCATTTCCATGATGTCTAACGTGACGGTTGTGCACATTTAAAGTGAAAAGTGAAAATAAAACGGACTGTTTTTTAAATTAGCATTTGGTATAGCTCTTAGTTAGCCCTTTAATTAGTGCTAAGTTTGATTTTGAAAAATATATAAATTTTAAGATAATTCGAAAAAATCAAGGCATTCGCATGTGACAAAATCAAAATTTGCTTTAGCGGTCAACGATAAAAAAGGCTGATTTCAGGAAAATCTGAAGCAATATTTTAATATGACTAATTTTAGAATGTTATGCGCAGATAATTATTATTTATGTATTTGTTTAATTCAGTTTTAGTGGCAGTCGAATGTGACCTTTTTTGTCATGATATTTACATTATCTTTTTTTGCTTTTTGTTGTTTACTCCATCCAAAAAATTGTTATATAAAAATGTACGAGTATATAACAATTTTCAATTCAATTTTAATCACAGTCGCACGTGAATTTTTTTTTCATCATGATATTTCTATTGTCTCTGTTGCTCTTTTTGTTTTTTAATTATATCCAAAAATTGTATATATATATATATATATATATATATATATATATACATATATATATATATATACATATATATATATATATATGTATTTCTATTAGTTCAGTTTCAATACAGTCGCACGTGAAATTTTTTCCATTATTACATTTATAGTCTGCTGTTTTTTTATTTTAATTAATTTTATTAATTTTAATCTAAGTCGCGTGTGACATTTTTTCCTATTATGATATTTATATTGTCACTGTTGCTCTTTATTTCTTTTATGCAAAAATTATTTATATATTTTTTTTAATTCAATTTTAAATACAGTCGCACGTGAAATTTTTTTCATTATGTTACATCTTGTCTTTTTTGCTCTTTTTTTATATTGTGCAAAATTATTTATATACTTTTTTTCAATTAAATTTTCTTCACAGTCGCTTGTGACATTTTTCCCCATCATGATATTTATATTGCATCTAATGCTCTTTATTTATTTTATGTAAAAATTATTTATATTTTTAATTCAACTTTAATTACAGTCGCACCTGACTTTCTTTTTTTTCGTCATGACATTTATATTGTCTATGCGTCCCTTTTCTTCATTTTATCTAAAAATTATTTATTTGTTTTCTTTTAATTAAATTTTCATCACAGTCGCACGTGACATTTTTTCCATTATATTTGTAATGTCTCTGCTGCTTTTTAGGATTCCGTACACCAAAGGTGAAAAGGAACCCTATTGTTTTCGCTACGCTGTCCGTCACACGGTATTTTCTCAGGAACCGTAAGAGCTACGGACCTGAAATTTGGACAGAGTATGTAGAACCTTGGCCGCTACAACAACAAATACATGAGAATTAAAAATTAAAGGGTGTTCCAAAACGAGCTACGAAAAATCTTAAAATCCCATGTAATATACATACAATTGTATATTGAAACTTGAAATTTGTAAAATTAGTGTATTTTTATACAGACTACAACAATTAACACTAAAATTTAAAAAAATTAAATTAAAGGGTGGTCCATCAATTAAATCAATTTCGACTATGTAATTTTGACAATTTGCTATATCTTTGAAACCGTAAGAGGCAAACACTTGAAATTTTCAAAAACGGTAAAATTAAAAAAACCGAAAATTATAAAATCGCCAAAGAAAACAAAATCGCCAAAAATTAAAAAAAAATCGCCAAAACGCGAAAATGTCGCCAAAAGTAAAAAATTTTTCATATAAAAAAAATCGCAAAAATTAAAAAAATCGCCAAAAATAAACAAAAATCGCCCAAATGAAAAAACGCCAAAAACCGAAAAAAATCGCCAAAACAAGAAAATAAAGTGTCAAAACTAAAAAAAAAGAGCCAAAACTTAAAAAAAATCGCCAAAACCGAAAAAATGCCAAAACAAAAAAAACCGAAAAGACCCCAAAAATGAAAAAAATGCCATAACTATATATTATATAGGATGAAGTTTGTATTAAATTAGATATCTAGTGTTCGTACGGAACCCTTCGTGCGCGAGTCAGAGTCGCGCTTTACTGAATTTATTTTATTTTTTAATTTTATCCAAAAATTATTTATATATTTTTTTAATTCAATTTTTAACACGGTCGAACGTGACCTATTTCCATCATAACATTTATATTGTCTCTGTTGCCTTTTCTATTTTATTCAAGAGCTATTTATATATTTTCTAAATTAAATTTTAATCACAGTCGCATGTGATATTTTTTTCCTGTTATGATATTAATATTGTCCCTGTTGCTCAAAAAATTATTTATAAATATATATATATTTTTTCAATTTTTATCACAGTCGCACGTGATATTTTTTCCAATTTATATTGTCTCTGTTGCTTTATATGTTTATATGTTTCTTAAATTATATTTTAATCACAATCGCACGTGACATTTTTTACCATCATGATATTTATACTGTCTCTGTTGTTCTTTTTGTTTTTTTTTTATTATTTACATATTTTTTTAATTTAATTTTAATAACTCTGTTGCTCTTTTTTTAATTTTATCACAAAATTTTTATACATTTTTTTGTAATTCAATTTGGTAATAGTCGCAGGTGACATTTTTTCCATGACGATATTTATATTGTCTCTATTGTTTTTATTTATTTTTTAATTGTATCCAAAAATTGTTTATATACATATTTCTGTAAATCAATTTTAGTCGCAGTCGCACGTGACTTTCTTTTCCATCATTATATTTATAGCGTTTTTGTATCTATTTTTACGAATTTATAAATATGAAATTATAAATTATGAGTTTCTGGCGACTTTGTCTCTTACGTTTGCAGCCTTTTTACTCCTTTTCTTTTCTATCATTTAATTTTTTTCGTCAATTAATTTCTTCATTTATTTTTAAATAATATTCAATTAAAATTATAATCAAATGATTCAATCATTTTATTTTTGCGAGTATTTTGTAATTTTTATTGAAACTACAGTTCTGCAAAATCCAAATATATTTTAATTTATATAATATTATTTGCAAATAACGTTTAGATATGAAAAAAGAAGAGAGGACACCCTGTCATAGCTTTGCTACTAAGTTATTTAAAACAAATGTCATGTGTGAAATAACAATGCAAATATTTCAAAATGTTTCCATTTATTATTATTAATTATTTTCTTTTCTAGCGGCGTACGATTAAATTAATGTGATGTTTGTGGACGGTGACGGCCGTTAGCCGGCGCAATAAATAGCAAAGCTATAAAGAAATTGAAAACTGCTGGTTTAAAGCAAAAGCTTTGTGACAAATGCGACCACTCTGCACTAATAAATATTTAACGCAAAATAACGCAAAATGATTATGCTTAATTTTTCTTTTATTTATTTTTTTTATTTTTTGCTTTTTCATCATTTTACCCTTTTTTTCAATCGAATTCTCAAAGAAATTTTTTCATTTGAAGAAAGAATATTGCATTTTCCTCTGAAATTGTGCATAAGATAACATTTACTTTAACATTTTAAATATTTATTTCTTTTGCTTTCATATAAAAATAAAAGAAAATCTTCATTCATTTGCACAGTACGAGTATTTTAAGCAAACCCCCCACCCCCATCCACCAAGTAGTTCTTGAAACAATTTCATCATTTCTTTAGATTTTCATACATTAAAATTCATTTGTTACACTTCACTGCTTTCAGCCAGATGTTCTTTTGCTGTATCTTAATATTCAAAGTCATTATGCATCAATCATCAAGCAAACAAGAAAAAAATATTACGAGTATAATAATAATAATAATAAAAAAAATGTTGCATGTATTTTTGTGAATCTGGGTTAAAGAGATCAAAGTGATAGAAAAACCATCAAACTATGAATTCTAATGGAAATTTTTTTTTTACTTTTTTGTCGATTTTTTCGTTGTTGTTGTCAAATTGACATCAATAATGATTTTATTATTATTGTTTTTTCATTTACAACTAATTGATCTTTGTTCATCACCATGAGGAGAAAATTGTTTTTTTTTTATACAAAAAAAAAATTCTTGGGTCAAAATTGATTTTGTAACAATGATGAGAAAATAAATAAATATATTGAAAAAGCTTGTTTTTTTGCTTTACATTTGGGGTAATCCCCCAAAGGTCTTCATATTGATTTGGATGATATGAAATGAATAAATGAAGCAAGTACAATGAAGCAATGACAGCTGCAGAGCATATTCTTTTCGATATCAAGCAAATAAAAAATAAATTTATTTAAATGTGAGATAAAGAAAATGTAATTTAGTTCTTTGGAATACAAAAGTAAATTTAAAAGGATAAATTGTGAAATTAATTTCTAATTTCAAATTTTTATTAATGTGGGAAAATTCAATATAATGTTAATGCACTTGAGGTAATTAAGAGAATTTCCAAAAAAAAAAAAAAGAAATTGCTGCAAAATATCAATGAAAATTTTTAAAAATTTATTGAAATAAAATTTTAATTGATTCAATTAAAAGTTTATTTGATGCAATTAAAATATTAATTGATTTAATTAAAAAAATTAATTGATTCAACTAACAGTTTAATTGATTGCATTTTTGAAAAAAAAAATACTTTGTTTAACTTTAAAAAATATCTTAATTAAAAATTTGATTAAATTTTTTCGTTGTAGGCGAACAAAAAAATATATGAAAACAAACAATAAAATTTCTTAAATTTCTTACACCTTACTTTGTCCCAATTTACACTATGCAAGTCTTATTGCTAAGCTGATTAGTTTGTTAGGGGAGAGAGACGGGGGGAAAAGAAACGTTGCTGTTCCCCTCGTCTCTCTCTCCCTGACACGAATCAGCTTAGCAATAAGACTTGCATAGTGTGATTTGGGACTTTCAATCGTAAATTTTGTTGATACGTATTGAACAAACGGAAAAGAAAAGTTCAAGACAAATAAAAGGAATATAAAAGAAAACACAGATATAAGTGTGTAAATAAACTTATCCTCTTTTGATAAGAAAACTGTAACATTTGTGAAAACATATAAAAAAAATATATATTAATATTTATTTTTAACGCATTCGTGTTAAACTCATATTTTTAGGCATCAAAGAGGAAAAAGATTCTATGGGTTGTTGTTTGTCTGTTTCCATTTATTTCTTTATTAATATTTTTTTTCTTATATAAAGGATTTTTCAATAACAGCCAGTCGTTATTGTAACAAAATAAAGTAATATTTAAAATGAAACATAAATCTGAAGCAGGCAGGTATCGTTTCATTTCCAAGAAAAAGAAAATTTTTCTTTTAAAAAGCTAAAAATTTTGTTTATATACTAATCAGAATTGTGCTGAAAGTTTAACTTTTGAAATTTAAAAGGATATATGAAATTAACTAATAGGCTTAACTTTATAAAGTTAGTCTAAGTTTCACATAATTTTAGTTGAAGCTTAATTTTTAGATTGAAGGGATTCACTCAAGATGAGCATATCCTTCTGCCAATTACATAGAAATTACACCAAAGCGGTTTTATGTTCTAGTTTAAGAACTATAAAAAGATAATTTTTGCTGAAATAATTCTTCAAGGATTAAGGATATGTGCGATTTAAGGGCATGTCCTTGTGCGGATAGAAATAAAATTTTGTGAAAAAGGTGTTTTATATACTTTTGAATGTATTTAAAAATTGTTTATTCATTGTGATCATAATGCATGATCAAAGGATAAAGTATAAAGGATATACCGAAGATAGTCATGTCCTTGCACGGTTTGCAATGAAAATGTCTAAGAAACTTAAATGTTCGGTTCAAGGCGTAGTTACATACATTTTGCTGTCATCTTGCCAAAATTGTAGCAGAAATTTAATATGTGATATGAAAGGATATATTAGAAGTCATCATATCCTTCAACAAATTGCAAATTAATTTCAAGGTAAAAAATATTTTGTATAATTTGCAAAATAGTAAGCAATATTTTATGTACTTTTGACTTTATTTCTATGTAAAATTTAGTTTTTGAAATTAAGGATATATGAGAGAGACAGAAATGTCCTTGCACCAATAGCATTGATATTTACCAGAAGCCTTAACTAAATTATTCTAAAAGTATATGAAAGATTTTTTCTATCCTTGATTGTACTAAAAATTAGATTTTTAAAATCAAGGATATGCAGGAGTTTGGCATATCCTTGCAACGAAGGCGATGAATTTTTTTAAGGAAGTTAAGAGATTGATTTAAGTCAAAGTTTCTGTGTTGTAGTAATAAATGCAGTTGAAATTTAATTTTTCAAATAAAGGATATATATGGGAGGTCATCATATCATAAGAAGCACTTACACTTTCCTTTTAAAAGAGTAAATGCAACTTCTCAGTGTATTTTTCTAATGATGGTAGCACAAACTTGATTTTTAAAAATTAAGGATATATGGGAGACAGACATATCCTGGCACCTATTAAAATTACATTTTCTGTGCAACTTAAATGTTTCATTAAAGATATACGCAAACACCTACACAAATTTTGCTTTTATCTACAAATTTTTTGCTTAACTTAATATTTAATATAAAGGATATATGGGAGATAATCATATCCTTCAACCGATCACCGTAAAATTTACTGCCCAAATATATTGTGCCCTTCTACAAATAGTAATGAATTATCGCTGCATTCGGAGTTTATTTGCAAGCTTAAGCCTAATTTTTAATATTTAGGACATATTAGAGTTGAAAATAATCTTGCATCGATTGCATTGAAATTTATCAGAGCACCCGCTTGACTAATTTCTTAAGTATATACAAGTTTTCACGGTACTTTGCTCGTGATTGTAGCTGAAATTCGCTTTTTTATATTAAGGATATATGAGAGGAAGACAAGTCCTTGCTCCAATTGAGTTAAAATTATCTAAGGAAACTAGCTTCATAGCTTCTTATGCACATACATGTAGTATTTTTTTATTCTATCACGAGCACAAGCGAAATTTAATTTTTAATAATATAAGGATATTATCCAAGAAGTCAGATACTTACAGAGATTGCATAAAAATTTGCTAAATATCTCTAATATATAATTCTAGATACTCTAACACATAGTTTTTTTTTTAAATCTGGCTGAAATTTAATTTAGAAAATAAAGGATATATGAAAGCTAGACATGTCCTTGCACGCATAGTCATGAAATTTTTCCCAGACTTTGACTATATGACTCAAGGCATAGTTAAATATATTTTAAACTTTTCTATAACTTAATTTCCTTTACAATATAATATTTAATATGAAGGATATATGGGAGCTACACATGTCCTTGCACTAATATTAACGAAATATATCAATAAGTTTTTTAATAGGATTTAAATTATTGTAACGAAGATTTTGAGGTACTCCAATCGATTTTGTACCAAAAATTCAATTTTTAAAATTAAGGATATATGAAAGTTAAGAATATCCTCGCACCAGTTGCAATGAAATTTTAGCAGATGATAAAGCATATAATTTTAAGCTTAATTTACTAGGGTCACAATTATAGGTGTTATAAAGTTTTTGTTATAAAGGATATGTGGGAGATGCGCATGTCCTTGCACTCATAGAAATGAAATCTAGCAAATAAGTTTTTTAATAGGATTTAAACTATTGTTGCAAATATGTACATAGTTGTATTCCGATCTTACATATCGATCGGAATAAAACTAAATATTTCAAGAAATTCAATTTTTAAAATTAAGGATGCATGACAGAAAAAATTCATATCCTCTTAGAAATTCAAATGAAAATATTTTACAGATCACAAGCGCATAGTTTAAGCACCAAAGTATAAAATTTATTTTATTAGGGTCTTATTAAAAAAAAAATTATAAAAAGGACATGTGGCAGGTATGCATATCCTTGCACCAATTGCAATGAAACATGGCAGGAAAGTTTATTATATTATTTAATTTATTGTTACCAATATTTTGTGGTTATTATGCTAATAATTGTCACTGAAATGTAATTTATAATATTTATGAAATAAAGGATATATGGGAGGCACGCATATCCTTGCATCAATTACAATGAAACATGGCAGGGATATTTATTATATAATTAAATTAATTGTAACAGATATTTGGTTGTAATTATGTTAAAAATTGTCACTAAAATTGAGTTTATAAAAATTTTCATAAAAAGGATATATGGGAGTTAGGCACATTCTTGCTCCAATTGTAATGAAATGTGGCAGGGAAGTTTATTATATAATTAAATTTATTGTAACATATATTTCGTGGTAATTATGGTAAAAATTGTTATTGAACTTTAGTTTTTAGAATTAAGGATATATGTATGGCAGCTAAATAAATGGTTGCACCATTTGTAGCAAAAATGATCAAGGAGCTAATTGGCATAATTTAATGCATATTTAGAGAGATTTTAACGTATTCAAGTGGCGATTTTAGTTAGGTTTTGATAACTCAAAAAAAAGGATAAATGGGAGTTAGGCATATCCTTGCTCCAATTGTAATGAAATGTGGCAGGGAAGTTTATTATATAACTAAATTAATTGTTGGGTATATTTCGTTGCAATTATGATAAAAATTATTGCAGAACTTTAGTTTTTAGAATTAAGGATATATGGCGCCATTTGCAGTAAAAGTGATCAAGGAGCTTATCGGTACAATTTAATGCATACTTACAGACATTTTAATGTATTCTAGTGGTGATTTTAGTTAAGTTTTGATAATTAAAAAAAAAGGATATATGGGAGTCAGGCATATCCTTGTACCGTTTTCAATGAAATTAACTAGAGAGCTTCGCTGTGCAATATTACAAGTATTTAATGAATTTCAATTAATTCTAAGCACAATTGCTGCTTGAATTAGATTAAGGATATGTGAGGGAGTAGGCTTTTCTACTAAGAGATATAAAAGAAACTAGAATACTTATTAGTTAATTTAATTAGTTTTTTTATATTTTTATAGTTTTGAATCCAGTGTTTTTTTGCTTAATTGTGCAATTAAAACTCATCCCTGCTAGAAAACTCTTTCTATAAATATGTATATATGTGTTAATATGTGCCCACATACATTTCTTATGAAAAATGTATATAACATCAATAATTTTGTGCTAAATCAACAAAGTTATAATTGATGTTCTTATTTATATATTTGTAAGTCTGTTTGCCACTTTCATATATTTTTATATAAATAACAAATCTGCCACACATCATCAGTTTGCTATGATTTCGTGTTCTTTTAATCTATGTATGTAGTTCTGCTTTATCTAGATATCGCACACAAAGTTTGGCGCCATCATCATTACACTCATTAAACATTTGCTCATATTTACACATACACAGAAACAAATACGACAAGGAGAAAAAACGAAAGTAATAGATCTTCTTCAGATTGTTACCACCAGTAAATGAGATGGTAGGAAAAAGCAACAAAAAAAACAATATATTTCGGTTGTTTGTTTTCCTTTATTTAATTTTAATATCTTGCGTTTTGGAGAATCCTTACGAAAATTATTGTATGGCTTTTCTATACAAGTAAAAAATACAACATCAGCAAATGTAAGACCAAATAGATTACAACTGAAAAATTAATTATTTGGCTGCTTAATATTTATGGGTTTCCTTTTTATTTTTTCTCTGTTTACATTTGATATTGTATAAAAAGTTTGTTAAAGGGAAATTTTATAGGAGGATTTTTTTGAAGGTACATTATTATAGGGAGACAGGGTTGTCAGATATGGGGATTTCTCGCCAAACGTGGCAATTTTTTAAATTGTTTGGCGTCATGGCGATTTTTCTGGTGATGAATAAATTTGTTGGCGATTTTTATGACTTTTTTTTTGCCAAATTCAACTTTAAAATTTTTGTAATTCAGAAAAATAAGTTAAAAATGAAATCCTACCAAAAACAATTTGATTTTGATGATTTTTCTTATATCAATTATACGAGTATATTAGGAAAAACTACATAAATTTGATTTTGGTCACATTTGGCGATTTTTTCAATCAATTTGGGTTGGAAAAAATCTGGCAACCCTGTCGGGCAGACACCTTATTTAATCTTACAGAAAAATTCTCTCTCCCTTTTTAAAAAGCCCTTTTTGTGGATTAGGCCCAATAAGGTTTTGGCAGCCATTTTGCATTAAACCAAAACTGATGCTTGTGACCAGCGTTGCCATATTTTTTTTTCTTCTCAAAAACAAGTCGAACAAAATAAATCTTTTTTCTTATTAAAAATCTTTTGTTTTTTGAGTGATTTTACTCAAAATATATTAATATGCATTGATTTTACTGAATTCAAATTTAGGAAAATTTTATTTTGTTTCAAACGAAGTAACAAACGTAAAGGTAAATAACACAAAATATTTACTGAACAGAAAGAACATATATAAGATAAATATATGTATGCACATAATTCATACTTTTGATGAAGGAATGAAGAAAATATGTCAGTACTTTAGCCCCCGTTGCCGCATGCAAGTGCAAGTGAAAAAAACTGAATACACTCACATTTTTTACTAACACAGCCACACTTTTGCCACTTGCGAGTCAGCTTGCAATGAAATTTTGAAGCAAGTAAATTTTCACACTTGTCGCAAGTAAAGTGACAAAACGAAAAACAGTGTTGCCGAGTAATTCATTAATTTTGTTAATTCATTAATTTTGTTAGTATTATAGCTGATTTTATGTATATATAAAAAGGATATTGAGAAATGGCATAAAGATTCATTTTAGAGCTAAGTTTGAACATAAATTTCATGTTTTAATAAAAGAAATATATTAAAAATACAATTAAAGTTCAATATTGACTTCTTGGCAACACTGCACTAACAGTTGAAGTAACGCTGTTAGCTAGAACTTTACTTGTTGACGGCATTTTAACTTGCACTGTGCTGTGTAGCCACTCAAAAAATTTTTGTGTTTTTTACATTTCTCCTGATTTTCGTTAGTAATACATATACACTACTTGCAAGTAACTACTGGCATGTGACAACGGGGGGTTAGTCAAAAGGACCTAAAATAATATACTAACAGTACCATATATAATATTCTTAAAAATTTTATTTTTAACAATGAAATTTTTTAGTCTTATTAACATCCCGAAAAATTCGAAAATAAGATAAATCTGCACATATGGTAACGCTGCTTGTGACATTATATCTAAAAATTTTTAATTTCACCATATAATCGAATAGTTTTGTAAATCTAAGGACTGCTCTATAATACACCCATACACACACACACACACACACACACACACACACAAACCAGTTAAACAGTTTTCTGTTATAAAATGCAATTAATATTAAACTGTTGTTTGTTTAGCCAACATGTCAAAATATTATGGCCTAATGAAAAGTCACTGTAAACACTTTTTAAATTTATTACATGACGAGAGAGAGAGAGAGAGGGCAAATCCTGATTACGAACATGCTGAAATCTTTCATAAAAGTTTGTCAGATTGTTTATTTGATTTTATATTAATTGCTTATTTACGAGTTGAGATAAAAAAAATACAGCATAAAATTAATTGTTTACTTAAATAATGGTTTTTAAATGATTTGTTTTTCTGATAGAAAACTTATTAACAAAAAAAAAGAGAGAAAGAAGTAAAACAAAAGGTGAAAGAAAAAAAATAAAACAAAATTTAAGCAACCATTACAAAAGTGATTAATTATAAGTAGACATGAATACATGAATATTTTAAAGAAAATATATTTTATAGGAATTTTTTGTTGTCGTTAATCTCTTATAGAAAATGGAATGAAAGCTTTCGCATAACTAAGAAGAAAAAATTAAAGAAAAAAATTATTTATTAAATGAGCTGAAGTAGCAGGCACTGTTGCCAGAATTGACGATTTCTCTGCATTTTGACGATTTTCACCTCTCAAAATACACTAGTGACGATTTTAGGTGCAGAAACTACGATTTTTCTAAATTTAGGGTACCATGTGGCTGAGTGGTAGCGATACTAGCCTCTCAGTCCAGAGGTCGTGGGTTCGATTCCCACCATAGACCCTGGGTGTTTTTCGCAGACAAGCTAATCGCTTTGCGAGTTGTGTTTGTTGTTTAAAAAAATATATATGGAAACTTTTTTTAGTATTGCATTTTTAGAGTTGGTTTTTTGTTGTGTTATGATTTTTTTGTGTTCAAAATGTTAAATTCTGATATTTATACATAAAATGTTTGTATAACAAAAATGTTAATTATTTTTTTTATAAATTATCTGTTTTAAAAATAAATATATATGTACCATAGCTGTAATAAGTGAATGGAATGAAAAATAAAAATATTTAGTTTTTATTTTAAATTGGAAATAATAAAAATTCAAACAATTATTTGTTATGTGAAAATTCACTAACAATTTACTTATTTTAAAACGATTGAAATTTTTTAAATTTTCAATTTGCTCAAATCATTTTTTTTTTTTGAGTATTAACTGCCAGTTTATAGAAGCCATGTGAAAATTCTCGTCTGCCTATTTATATTGAAAACAAAAACAAAGCACTCAAAATTTGTTTTTGCTTTCATTATAAATAGACAGCCGAGAATTTTTACATGGCTTCTATAAACTGGCAGTAAATCAATTTACAATATTCGAAATACAATTTTGTTCGTATTTTTAAAACAAAAGAAAATTTATTGAATTTAAATATTAACGGTCTAATTCATAAAAAATTCCTTATTTCAGCTTTAATCTATCTGTACATTACTTATGAAACAGATTTTGCTTTATTAAGCTCTAATAAAAATTTGTATTCACAACTGATTAATATCAGTGAATTAACTATTAAACGATTTTGCTTCTTTTGTAATTTTATGTTGGCAACATCATGCTACTTTCGCACTCATTTTATGTTTAGTGATGCATACAACCAGGGTGACCGATGACATTTTTCGAAAAGTGGCACAAAAAGGGGATTTAAAAAAAAAGTAGCACCAAAAAGGGAATTTTTTTAAAAAAAGGGGCAACATTTAAAAAAATTAAATAACTGCAATAAACTTTTGTTTTTAATGTATTATGTTCAATTTATTTAAAAATAAAAGTTTACATTCCATGTAATATCTATATTATATATATTATGTTGAATTTATTTCAAAACAATTTAATACCTACATATCTACATTCATAAACAACACATACATACATATCGGTCATTTACTTCAATAGTGGCACAACTCAAAAAAACCAGTTTTGCAGAAAACGCGTTTTAAGTTTTCAATTTGCATACAACAATGGAGAAATGAAAAAATAATCTTCTCTCAGGAGGTAATGGCACAAGCTATTTGTATGAAATATGAAATACGAAATGCCGAATCTTTCTGCATTATTAACTCAAAAAAACTATTTTTTGAGTTATGCCACTATTGAAGTAAATGAGCGATATGTACATTATGATACCTTAAAGATTTATATCTATATGTATTACATATACATATAGTGTTTATATAACTACTAAAAATACATGTAATTTTATTAATTTAAATGGGATGGTTTTGTTTAGTTTATTAAAAATACAAAAAATATAACATATCGTCGCTGTTTTATCTAACTGACCTATCTAACATTTTAAAAATTTTACAGGAGAGCAGCTTTTATGATTGTTTTATACATGTATTCGTATGGAAACATCTGAAATATTTTTACTGTTATAGGCTCAACAGTAATGTTTACAGTCATACAAATTGTAGACAAGGTCTATTATGACTCATAAAGTCTAGTAGTGGACTTAACTCATTTTTCAAAAAAAAGTTCAGTTAAGTCGGTTAGTAAAAAGCGACGATATGTATGTACATATGTAATTATAAACTAGGATCGCCCCGTGGTCTCATTTCGACCACTTGACTCGATTGTGTACATGTGTACTTGGAACTACAAAACATATACGAATTAGAAAGTTGTTTGCTTTCAAGCGAATTCAAAACGCGATTTACAAATCTTATACTGAGAATTAAAAAAGCAATTTCATATATTGTGCATATCTGCGAAAAAATATGTATCTTTTAAAGCAATATTGGTAGACGATAAGATACTGAAAAGTGTACTACAAAAAGTATGTGTCGTATTTATATAAGATATTATATAACCAAGATATTATCTGTAGTATGTATAATATAAAAATATATAAAAATAATTTTTGGTGTTTGAGGAACCTTTAAAAGAAATTTTAAAAACTGATTATACCAATATTTAGGGTGCTAACATACATATATGTTTATTTCACAAAAATTAATTCGAAATTATACCAACAAAAATATTAACAAGAAAATTAAAACTGCATTGGACAAGTTATGTTACAGGCATAAAGTACATATCGTACATCCAGTTCAATAGTGTCATAACTCAAAAAATTAGTATTTTCAGTTAATCATGCAGAATAATAATGCATTCCGTAATTTATCTTGTGCAAAAATTTCATATAAATAAAAAAGTACAATTGAAAAAAGGGATCACAAAAAGTAGCAGATTTAGCTTTAAAAAAAAGGGGGACAAAAAGTGGCAAGGCAGTCGAAAAAGTGGCAAATTGCCACTTTAGTCGGTCAAACGGTCACGCTGCATACAACGAAGAATCGATTATCTAGGTAGTCTGTTTGAGTCGAAAAAAAAGTAAATTATTACGCATAATGTTATTAAAAAATAACTTAAAAAGTAGGCGTTTCACTTTTTATTAATAAATAAACCAAAAAAAAAATGTATATGTTACAAAAAATTGTATTTAAACACATTTATATTCGGCTGAGTACAGAGGTAGGCAAATACTCATTTCATAGCGGTCGATTATGCATCACTATTTTGTTTTAATTTTAAAATGTTATTGTACATACATACATACATATGTAAGCATGCAGTACCATACAAACATACGTATGCTTGCACTTGCATATGCCCTTATGTTTATAATTCTATTTTTCTTTTTGCCAATGAATGGGATTTCTTTAATTTTCAACGATGTTTATATGCATGTATGTATTTTTCTTTTTGTACAATTATGCATACATACATACATGTACCAACTTACATAAATTAATACAATTGCCCAAGAACATTATTCAGGAGACATGCATAAGAATAAACAAGAAGCATAAAAGTGAGAAACCACAGAAAATCTTACATAAGGGATAAAAAAATCAAGAAAATATTATTTATAATTGTTTATCAAACGCTTAAAGGCTACATTAAAAATCTCTGAGTTATGAAACGTTTATTAAACGTCTAATAGGCTATTAATCATTTATGAATACACATTTCGCGATTTTTGACTATTAATGTGTTATAGAATTGTTAATAATCATTTATGAATTAGACCGTAAAAATTTGAATAAAATTCATTTCAATATTATTTGACTACGAAAAAATCAAACAGTTTTTCTCAGAATTTAATTTGAAAAACAAACAATAAATTATTTCTTGAATAGAAACCATGATACAATAATATAAAGGTAAAACCACATTTGACGTACAAAATTAGTTATGACTTTTTCCCCGATTATTTGATTACCGTTTTTTTTGTAAAAAGAGAGGAAAGCGTTGCCACACACATATAATGGCAACTTTTATTTAGGAATGCTTTTTGAAATGTGTAATTTGAGTTTAGAAATTGTAGTTAAACACATATTTTTTTAATGTTAATTGAACATGAGAATAACGAAATCTGTGTGTAATAAGACCTACAAAAGCAAATATTTGATTAATTATTTAATTCAATAGATAACAAAAAAAGCCTCACGGCATGGGATACAACTTCGTTCTTAAAAACATCGATATAAAGATACGGCGTTTCTTAGAAGCGATACATCGATGTTTTATTAGCGGAATTCACGGTTGTTTCATACATATAATACACATTCGCATATACATACTTCGTGTGCAAATTTATTGCTGGTTTACATCAAGCACAACACACATACTGCGACATTTGTATTTAAGGTAAAAACCTTTCAAAGCTCTTAAATTTGTTCTTGTTTCTTTGCAAAGTAACAGCAAGCATTGTTGTCGCCGAGATCTGTTTGGCTGTTCTGCTCTCGTCGGTGTGAAAGTACAAAAAGCTCTTTATAAAAGTTTGCAGATTGTGCATATGGCTTGGACGTAGCTGAATAAGAGTTAATGCTTTATTGATATATACAACAAACATTGTTTTTATTTTTTGTTTGCTAAGGACATGGCCTATGATTGGACTAGGAACATGTAATTATCATATTTCTCCTTAAAATAGACCACTTGATCTAATAATATCCGTAAGGATGCTACAACCCGTTAACAATTTCATCCGAATAATGTAAGGCAGCTACGTCTAAACACACATACTCTAATATATGTATTTTAGCTTTGTTATTGTTTCTTTGCAATGACCAAAGATGTCGCCGAGATCTGGGGGCAAATCGCGGCACTCGTTATCGAATTCCGAAATATTTTCATATAAATCCTATTGGAATATTAATCCTATTGGAATATAACGATTGCCGCGATTTGCCCCCTGCTTGGATGTTGTGCTCTCGTCAGTGTGAAACCACAAAAGGTCTTTTGTAAAACTTTGCACAGGGTGCATATAGCTTGGACGCAGTTGATGGACGCCTTGATTCAGTTGGAAATTTCCTTCCTGTTGTTTCTTGCTTGCTCCCGTTATTGGTGCTGCTGTAACTTTTTTGCTGTTTATTTTTTATTCAATTTCAGTTATTTTTAATTTAATAAACAAGAACTTAAAAAAAACTCAGATTTCATAAATTAATAAGGTAGCATTAATTTTGAGAGTAAAAGATAATCAGGACAAACGTCAGAAGGTAAATATGGCGACGAAAAGAGAGAACGGTTTTACCTTTATATTATTGTATCATGATAGAAACTATTTCTGAAAAATGAAAACAAATATTTATTAGCCTTACAAATAAGTAACAACCATTTATGATATACATATTTAGGTCAGAGAGTTCTATAGTTGAAGTTTTTTTTTTTTTTTTTTAAACGGTAACAGCAATGAAAAATAGCACTTTTTGTGCAAACGCGTTTTTCTTATCCCTTTTCTTATCCCTTATCCCTTTTCTACTGAGCCTCTGGTATTCATTATATTTTTCACTATGAAATTTTCTTAGGTGTACAACAAAATTTGAGTTTCATTTAGAGCTAGCGCGTAATGATTTCGCGCAAGTTTTGCAAAAACCCAATACAGTGAAACCTCTCATAACCGGAGACTAGATGTCGACGGATTTTTGTCCGGTTATTAGAGGTGTCCGCTTATGAGAGTGGTACACATTCTTTTATTTTAATTTTGGTTCTACAAAACTTGTTCGGTTATTAGAGGTCTCCGGTTATGGGAGGTGTCCGTTAGGAGAGGTTTCACTGTATCTTATTATTTTTATTGAGCTAAATATTTTGTTATATGAAAATAACATTAAAAGTAGACAAAACACGGATATGGCGCTAACTGTATTTCTCAATTATCCAAGGTGATAGATAATTGAGGCAATAGGTGGATTCCTCTAGGGGTCGTCGCAGGAAAAATCTTCATTACTAGAAATCATCTTACAAGGAGTATTTTCAATAATAAAAGAAATTTATTTATTTGTATATCTTTTTACAATTTAAAAGTATTTGAAACTATTCTATATCAATTTC
The DNA here is from genome assembly GCA_949987645.1 of Tachina grossa. NCBI lineage: Eukaryota > Metazoa > Arthropoda > Insecta > Diptera > Tachinidae > Tachina > Tachina grossa. The sequence continues at coordinate 131,241,591 of OX465278.1, read as the reverse complement.
AAATAATCAATAAAGTTTTTGTTGATTAATATAAATTTGACTTATGGCCTGTTTCTACATAACAAGTAAGCTCTCAGACAAGCAAGCGGTACACAGGCGAGTACGTAACAAAATGAGTTTTTATAGTACACTTGTCTAGCTTACGATGTATTTGGTATCACTTTTTGTATATTTAATTTCATTATTGCCATGGTATACAATTTGGTATTTGAGTTAATTTTTTTCCATACTAGAAGCATTACTTAATGGCAGCCCTAGGAGAAAATCGAGCAAAATAAAAAACAGCTGCTTTTATATTACAATGCAATATTAGATCAGTTCGTTTATTTTTCAAACAAAATCGATTAACTGAATAAATCCTGAGTATTTTTGCTATTAAGCATTAAAGAATGTTTAGATATTTTAAAAAAGCTGCATCAGAGATTCTTAATTAATAACATCGATAGTGACATACTTTTTTTCATTTACGGTATGTTATAATTTTTTCACAATTATAAAAGCATTAAAATTTTGCTGAAACAAGTCAAAAAGCTGTCATGCTTCATGAATGGATTTCATCCATCACTTATGATATGTACATACATATATCATCAGATGGTTACTAATTTGCCGCATTTAATGGAAATACTCCCAATCTTCTTGCTTTGAATACAGCTAGATCCAAGATAATAATGAATAAAAAACTTTACATTGAAATGTGGTTCAAAGCACAGGAGTTTATACATGAACCAAAATAATATTCCTTATCGTGGTTAGGAGGTTAATATATTTCAATATATTTTAAATGTGGAAAAATGTAATACACATATAAAAAATATATTTCATATACATAAAACCGATGTACAGGGTGGGCCAAAAGAAACCAAGGGGTGTAAAAGTTTAATAACTTTTTTGTTTATTAATTTTTTTTTATTTTTTCTTTCAGATTATATAGACAACACTTGGAGAATTTATAATGGAGAGGTTCACAACTGAACAGAGAACCAGAACAATAGAATTTTATTATTTAAACCAGAGATCAATTATTTTAACGCAAAGAGCATATCGTCGACATTTTAACGTCAGAATTTCGCCCTCTGAAGCGATGATTCGTTGCTTAGTTAATCGTCATCACCAACATGGCAGCGTAAGAGATTTGCCTCGAACCGGTAGACCACGTTTAAGTCGCACTGCGGAAAATATTGAACGAGTACAGCAAAGTGTTAACGAAGCACCAGAAACATCTGGCAGAAGGCGTTCTGCTCAGCTAGAAATGTCTCGTACGTCACTACGGCGCATTTTAAAAAAAGATTTACAGTTATACCCATATAAGGTGCAATTGGTCCAAGACTTAAAACCCGCAGATCATCGGCAACGTCTAAATTTTGCAGTTAAATTTCAAGAGCGAATAATTTCTCGAAATTCGGAAATTATTTGGCCAGCGCGATCGCCAGATTTGACAGCACCCGACTATTTTCTTTTGGGTTTTTTGAAGGAGCGAGTGTATGTGAACAAGCCAGAGAAAAGCCTTGAACTCAAGGCAAACATTGTTGCAGAAATTCGAACGCTACAGCCACATGTTTTGAAAGATGTTATGGAAAATGCTCTAAAAAGAGCTCATCAGTGCGAAGCTGAAAACGGTGGTCATTTAAGAGACATCATTTTTCATACTTAGTGTAAAAAAATTTCCATTTTGTATATTATATAATCTGAAAGAATAAATAAAAAAAAGTTATTAAACTTTTACACCCCTTGGTTTCTTTTGGCCCACCCTGTATACTCTTTTTTTTTAAATATGCTACACATCATACAAGAAAATGATTGAAGAATTTACTTAGAAATAAAATTCACAAAAAAGAAAAGTGCAACCGCTATTTTCGGCAACCATTTATTCAGTGAGAGCTTGTCTCAGTCTCAAATTACAAACGAACGAAATTCAATATAATACAGCGAAGCTCAGTAAAAAGTTTCAGGTAATCGAACAAACCTATTATTACTTTCTTTGAACAAATTTATGTGAACAAAATTGAAAATAACTGCCAGTTTATAGAAGCCATGTAAAAATTCTCGTCTGCCTATTTATATTGAAAACAAAAACAAAGCACTCAAAATTTGTTTTTGTTTTCAATATAAATAGACAGCCGAGAAAGCTTTTTTTTCAAAATTTGTTTTTGTTTTCAATATAAATAGACAGCCGAGAATTTTTACATGGCTTCTATAAACTGGCAGTAAAATTGTGATGAAAATACATACAAATATGGGATATAATGTAAGAATGTTTGGATTTATGCTTACAGGTTCCATAATGGTTCAATTAGACGATTGTGTGGACATTCGATTTCTTCTTTAATGAATAAAAACCTATTTTAATTTCCACACAATGTTTTTTTAGAGGTATAGAGCTTCGAATTGAAATAAAACACAAGAAAATCGTTGTAATGTCCATCAATTTGGCTTTATTGGAAGGATAATTTTATGCCATTAATGTTTAAATATGATTTCGGGCATGTGGCCGCCGCGGCTGGCTCGAATAAAGCCAATTCTACAGGTCCAATTTTCAACCACTTTTTCGAGCATATGGGGCCGTATGTTGGCAATAACGCCACGAATGTTGGCTTCCAAGTCCCCTAACGTTTCTGATTTGTTGGCGTAGACGAGCGACTTCACATATCCCCAAAGAAAATAATCCAATGGTGTCAAATCACACGATCTTGGTGGCCAATTGACAGGTCCATTCCGCGAAATTATGCGCTCATCGAATGTTTCCTTCAATAAATCGATTGTGATGTGCGCTGTGTGGCATGTAGCGCCGTCTTGTTGGAACCACAACTCATCCACATTCATGCCATCCAATTCGGGAACAAAATAGTCGATTATCATGGCTCTATACCGGTCTCCATTAACGGTAACTGACTCTCCAGCATTATTTCGGAAGAAGTATGGCCCAATGACTCCACCAGCCCATAGAGCACACCAAACAGTCAGTTTTTGTGGATGTAATGGCGTCTCAAGGGTCTCATGTGGATTCTCTTCACTCCAAATGCGGCAATTTTGCTTGTTGACGTAGCCATTCAACCAAAAATGAGCCTCATCACTGAACAAAATTTTGCGATGAAAATCAGCATCGAGATCAATCTCATTTTCGGCCCATACACCAAAATCACGACGCATTGCATGGTCTCGCGGCTTTAATTCTTGCACAAGCTGGATCTTGTAAGGTCGCAAGCCAAGATCTTTGCGCAAAATCTTCCATAAAGTTGATGGACAAAGCTCCAATTGCTGTGCACGGTGGCGAATCGATTCATTCGGGTCCTCTTCAACACTTTGCTCTACAGCGGCAATTGTTTCTTCGGTGCGCACTGTTCGACGTCTCTGCGGATGCGTATTATCACATAGAGTAAACGTAGTGCGAAAACGATCCATGGTTAACCGAATTAATTGCTCTGATGGACGATTATGTCGACCATAAAATGGACGGAGCTTGCGGTAAACTTCGCGAACTGAACCATTATTTTCGAAATAAATTTGCACGATTTGCAAGCGTTGTTCTTTTGTCAACCTGTTCACGATGAAATGGCAAACCAAACTAAATATTAATCACTTGACAGCTGACAAAATGGCCGCCAGTTAAAAAAGTGATGCCAACTTAAAGTTCTATACCTCAATAAAAAACACCCATTACTAATTTTTGATTGCCTATATTTAACATTAGATACAATTGAAATTGTTATGTAGAAAGAACAAAATAAAAAAGTATTACGTATTTTACTCAGAAAAAGTTGACAGTTGTTTTATGAAACCCCCAAGCCAAATTTTGTACTCATATGAACAAAATTTTTGAGTTACTTGTAATGTAGAAACATGCCATTATTAACAAAAATTATTTGAATTTCAAAAACTCAAATGAAATAAAATAAAATTTCATTCAAACTATAGAAATATAATTTAAAAATATTTCAGTCGCTGAATTCAAATAAAGCATTAATTTGTTATATTTTTATTTGAAAAAAATAAATTTACATTTGAAAATTTCTATTTCAAATCAATAACAACTAATTTTATTTCATTTCATGAGAAAGGTCAATGATTTCAATGAAATTCTATTTCTTAAACAGAAATAAAATTTAAGTTTAATTTAATTTTATGAAAAAATTCAAATAAAAAAAAATCATATTGAACAGCTATGATATGTACGTATGTGAATTCTGATTTCATTTTAAGTTTTTTTAACTTTTATTTTTAATTTTAATGGTTTTCATGTTTAGGTAATATACATGTATTTACGGTCTAATTCATAAAAAATATTAAAGGTTTATTACAGGTTTATTTGACAAATTTCCCATAGAAATACGTCAAATAAGCGCTTAATAAACCTGAAATATTTTTTATGAATAAGGCAGTTAATGTATATCTTTATATTTGTTGAAAGCATAGTTAATAAGTTTGAACCATTGTAATAGTTTTTGTAATAAAACAATTAAAATACAAAAAAATTTAATATTTTTGATTTGACGTTTTTTTGACGACTTTCTAAAATGATTTGACGATTTTGACGATTTTTTGCACAGAAATATGTAGTTTTTGACGATTTCATCCCTAGAAGTTCTGGCAACAGTGATAGCAGGCCGGATAGAGAGAGAGAGAGGGAGCATAATGCATGGCAATAGTTGTTAATTGCAATAGAAAAAAAAGCCAAAAATAAGCAGATAAATCGTGCCACAACAAAAAAAAAGGTTAAACGATAAAATTTTAGAACTTAATTTTTTGATTTTTGTCAAAATAAATGAAGTCCAAATTATGTACATATGTGTCAGTTAAGGTTTTTTTTAGCGATATGATTGATGTACCCTGTAAACAGATGAGGAAAGGTTTTGTTTAATTTCAAAAACTTTAAAAAAAATTTTTACCTCAAAGTAGATGGCTGCATATTTTTGAATTTTTGCGTATTTTAGCATATATAAGTTTAATATTAAAAAACAAAGTTTTGCCTTTATTTTTCTTAGAAAAATATTGCATTGGCATTAGGCAGCCACATACAACTTTATTGATTTTATCCTTCGTTGTATAATTTAATTCGCTGTTTTTTTTACTTGTGGAATATTTTTAAATTTTTTAGAGCTTTCTATATTTTCATGACCAATGCAAAATAAAAATATGTACATATCTTAAGTATATAGAATATATTTTTGCATATATTAGCCTTAATATTATATGCCCTATTCATTAATATTAATGAGCCCCATTAATGTATTTATTGAATTTTGGTAACATTTTCGACCATTTGACGTTTTTTTTTTTTTTTAATTTTAAAGACAAACGTTATGTAAACGTTAGGAAAATATACTTCATTTGATGGCCGTCAAAACATTTTAAGATAAAAAGGGCAATAGCAGTAGTTAGCCTTTGCAGTACGTTTGCCATATCTGGAAATATTTAAAAATTAAATGCTACAAAGCTTGTGTGACTCTTCCGAAGTCCTAAGGCCACACAATGAGCGGCAAGGCGGCAAGCGGCAGAACAACTCGTTTGAGCATCGAGTGTCTTATTACTTTAACAAAATGCCATAAAAGAGGTCTGTTTAAAGCTATCACGACAAAGTCGTTTTTATATTTATAAGCAATAAATGTGTTAAAAATACATCAACAAACAGCTGGTTTGCCACCACCTAAAATTATCAACACAATATATTTGCGCCTAGCTATGAATTATAAAGCGATCACAAATATCAAAATTAGCCTTGTGGTATAACACATTTGTACACAAATTTATTTATGTACAAACATAAATAACGCTCCTTTACTCAAAGAACGTCATAACTACAAAAAAAAAAAAAAAGATTTTTTGAGTTAATGCTGCAGAATCATATCGTTATTCATAATGCGTTAAAATTTCATACAAATCTCTTGTTTACTTAACTCTTGAAAGCAAAATAAAATTTTATTTTTCCATTAATTTGTGTAAAAATTTAAAATTTCAAACTCGTTTTCGTGGCAAACTGTATTTTTTTTAAGTTATGAGGTTGTTCGCGTTAATGAACAATAATTATATTAAGTATGATGGCATATCCAGAACATTGGATCTATTTGACAAGTGTCTGTGAAAACGCGTTTCTTAGGGGAATTATTAGAGGTTTGAGGAAAATTATTCGATTTAGAACCGATAATGACAATAGGTACTCAAAATATATATATAAATAAGTAAACAGTTCTAATTTTAGTTACTGCATTAATCATAATCGTTGCACAAAAAAATTATACGCGCTATAGCCGATGCCAACATACCAGAGCATCTGTACTTCGTTTATGCGAAAAACTAAAATACGCTACAACTAAAAATTAAAAAGGCACACGAGTATTTAGCCTATTGACGCGCTCTCTCTCTCTCTCATACTTCTAGTCTGACTATGCTTATACTACGGCTATGAATATTTAATCGGATAAAATATATATATATATACGCATGATACTCGGGATATTTATTTATCATGCGCCATCGTATACATACATTTGTGTATATAAACTGCAGGGGCCTGTTTCTCAAAGCTACAAGTTACAAATTTACAAGTAAAATACACATTAAACAACAACACTTTTACAAATTTTATTGTTGTTTTGTGTGTATGTATGTATTTAATTGAAGATTTGTAGCTTGTAGTTTTGAGAAAAGGGCCGCAGCACAACGTGAAAAATAATAAAAAAAAGGGGCGACCAAGTGTCACACATGGCAACTCTACCAAGATAGATGGATAATATAATAAATGTAAAACACTAGAGATAGAAAAATGTAAAATACTAACAAGGCATCTTTCGTTTAAAAACTCAGTCGAGACACAACGAATAAAATTTAATTATTTTTTTAATAAAGAATATATAACTTTTTGTGATTGTATTTTTATTGTTGGGACGATTCATGAATAGACACGTACGCCATACTGGACACAAGATTATAAAGAAGGCTAGAAAATGTGCAAAGTGCTGATCAGTCTGCTCTTGACAATCCTTATCTTTCAGGAAAAGGAAAGCAACTGTCTGAAATACGAATAAAGCATCACTACGCCCCCATAAACAAACAATATGCTTTCAAGCTCAATCACAAAAAATTCAAATTAGTTCAAAAACTAAACGTCTAAGATGCCAGTCAGGGGGGCTTGACTTTCCTAAAAAAATTATTTCCAAAAGAGTTGACATAAATTTGCCAGCAATAAATCATGATAACGTGTTTTCTTTTAGCGTCCTGATGTAGAGCTGCAAAACTATCGATGGTACTATCGATAGTATCGATAGTTTTATTTTGAGTGGACTATCGATATTTTTTTCTCGATAGCGATACTATCGACAAAAACACTCTACTAAAAGAGAAAAAATCAAAGTCAATAAAAACGGAATGGGGGCGACTGTTTAATAAAAAATGCAACATTAAAATTTCGCCGCCTGGTTTGGTAATGGTTATCATTACATATATAAATGTGAAAACAAATTAATTAGTTTTGATTTGTTTCAACATAAGATGTCAGTTTTTATCTACTAATGGGTGTTTTTTATTGAGGTATAGAACTTTAAGTTGGCATCACTTTTTTAACTGGCGGCCATTTTGTCAGCTGTCAAGTGATTAATATTTAGTTTGGTTTGCCATTTCATCATGAACAGATTGACAAAAGAACAACGCTTGCAAATCGTGCAAATTTATTTCGAAAATAATGGTTCAGTTCGCGAAGTTTACCGCAAGCTCCGTCCATTTTATGGTCGACATAATCGTCCATCAGAGCAATTAATTCGGTTAACCATGGATCGTTTTCGCACTACGTTTACTCTATGTGATAATACGCATCCGCAGAGACGTCGAACAGTGCGCACCGAAGAAACAATTGCCGCTGTAGAGCAAAGTGTTGAAGAGGACCCGAATGAATCGATTCGCCACCGTGCACAGCAATTGGAGCCGACTAACCGACTATTTTGTTCCCGAATTTGATGGCATGAATGTGGATGAGTTGTGGTTCCAACAAGACGGCGCTACATGCCACACAGCGCACGTCACAATCGATTTATTGAAGGAAACATTCAATGAGCGCATAATTTCGCGGAATGGACCTGTCAATTGGCCACCAAGATCGTGTGATTTGACACCATTGGATTATTTTCTTTGTGGATATGTGAAGTCGCTCGTCTACGCCAACAAACCAGAAACGTTAGGGGACTTGGAAGCCAACATTCGTGGCGTTATTGCCAACATACGGCCCCATATGCTCGAAAAAGTGGTTGAAAATTGGACCTGTAGAATTGGCTTTATTCGAGCCAGCCGCGGCGGCCACATGCCCGAAATCATATTTAAACATTAATGGCATAAAATTATCCTTCCAATAAAGCCAAATTGATGGACATTAAAACGATTTTCTTGTGTTTTATTTCAATTCGAAGTTCTATACCTCTAAAAACACACCCGTTAGATGCAAATTGCATAAAAATACAATTATTATGTACCAACGGCTTTGATACATGAAGAAACTTGACGGCGGCTAAATTTGACGACTACTGGACTCTTTACGCTCTTTACTTTTAAATAAAAGGTGACGCTAAATAGTTTGCTTCTCCTTCTGTTAAACCAATACTTTTTAGCTAACTGCAATAGCTTAAGTAATGATGAAAGATTTTTTTATTTTATTTTAGGAACAAATCTACTTTAGTGAAGCTGCTCCGAATTTAAAAAAAAAATTATCTCAGATGATAGAAAATTTAATTCTAAGAAAAAACTGTTATGTCCGAAAATCCCCAGAAAGGCATATTTACAGAGTTACGGACCTCCAAAATTTTGGATGGCTTTTGGCATTTTCGTGGTAAGTTTCTGATTTAGTATAACAAAATGGGTATCCAATGAAAGATTATAAAAATGATGACACGGTAAACAAATTTTCAAGGAAAACCAAATAGTATTTTTCATATTTTTTCACTTTTTAAAGTTAAAGGAAAATATTTACTGCCGGGCTTAAATATTTTCTCCTCCATGATATTTCCCGACAGGGCGTGTAATAGTAAAGATTTTCTGCACATAAATACTTTCTATATGTAATTTTGATTATATTTTAATTTTAAAACAAAAGTAACATATCGACAGTACATTTAACTTCAAAACAAACATAACATAGGAAAAAAATACAACTTGATGTTCCTTAAAAATTTGCTTACTATGTTATAATTTTGAAAATCTTTCATATGATACCCATATTGTTATACTAAATCAGAAACTTGTCACGATAATTCCAAAAGACATTAAAATTTTTTGAGGTCCGTAACTCCGTAAGTATGCCTTTCCGGGAATTTTCGGACATAACAGTTTTTTCTTGGAATTTAATTTTCTATCATCTAAGATATTTTTTTTAAATTTGGAGCAGCTTCACTAAAGTAGATTTAAGCCTTATTTTATTCCTTTTTAATTTATTTCTTATTGATCCATCTATCTATCTGTTTGTTTTTTAATTTTTTTTTTGGACCGGGTATATATCGCTCATTTACTTCAATAGTGGCACAACTCAAAAAAAACCAGTTAAGCAGAAAACGCGTTTTAAGTTTTCAATTTGCATACAACTTAATGGAGAAATGAAAAAAAATTCTGCTCTCAGGAGATGATGGTACAAGTTATTTATATGAAATTTGTACACAAGATAAGATACGAAATGCCGCATCTTTCTGCATTTTTAACTCAAAAAACTCGTTTTTTGAGTTATGCCACTATTGAAGTAAATGAGCGATATGTTTGTTGAATATTATTAAAAACATTGGAACTACAGGGTGGGCCAAAAGAAACCAAGGGGTGTAAAAGTTTAATAACTTTTTTGTTTATTAACTTTTTTTTTATTTTTTCTTTCAGATTATATAATATACAAAATGGAAATTTTTTTACACTAAGTATGAAAAATGATGTCTCTTAAATGACCACCGTTTTCAGCTTCGCACTGATGGGCTCTTTTTAGAGCATTTTCCATAACATCTTTCAAAACTTGTGGCTGTAGCGTTCGAATTTCTGCAACAATGTTTGCCTTGAGTTCAAGGATTGTCTCTGGCTTCTTCACATACACTCGCTCCTTCAAAAAACCCCAAAGAAAATAGTCGGGTGCTGTCAAATCTGGCAATCGAGCTGGCCAAATAATTTCCGAATTTCGAGAAATTATTCGCTCTCCAAAAATTTTACTTAAAAGTGCCATTGTGTCTCGGGCAGTATGGGCAGTGGCTCCGTCCTGCTGAAACCACATACCAGGTCTGTTTTCAAGAGCAGGACGTAAAAAATTTTCTATCATAATCCGATACCGCTCTCCATTTACGGTTACAGCACTTCCATCTTCATTCTCGAAGAAGTAGGGCCCAATGACATTTTCAGATGTGATCCCACACCATACTGTACACCTGATGGGGTGCAATTGGCGTTGATGAATGGCTCTTGGATTTTAAGAACCCCAGAACCTACAGTTCTGCTTATTAACAAAGCCATTCAAATGAAAATGAGCTTCATCACTCATAATCAAATTTTCATCTCTGGTTTAAATAATAAAATTCTATTGTTCTGGTTCTCTGTTCAGTTGTGAACCTCTCCATTATAAATTCTCCAAGTGTTGTCTATATAATCTGAAAGAAAAAATAAAAAAAAAATTAATAAACAAAAAAGTTATTAAACTTTTACACCCCTTGGTTTCTTTTGGCCCACCCTGTAAAAGTTTAAAAAAAATCAACTTTCTTTTTAATTTATGGAATGATTAAAAAATTCAAGATTTTATATTAGAAAAATACACAATTCATAAGTTTTAGCCCTTATAGACACGGAAACTTTACTTTGCAAAGCCTTAATTCAGCAGGGACAAAGACAGAAAGAGATAGTATTTATCACTCTGTCTTTCACACAGCTAAATTAAGACTTTGCAAAGTAAACTTTCCGTGTGTAAAAGGGGTGTTTCTAAGAATCAAAAACTATCGATAATATCGATGGCATCAAAAAATACTATCGAAACTATCGAATGGAGCCACTATCGATAGTTTTGCAGCTCAATCCTGGTGGCACCTGCTGAGCCTTTATATAAAATTTTACCACTCAATTAAAGGAGTGCCGCAAATGAGAGACTTGAAATTGATATGATATCATTTTAAAGAAATAAATTTCAAAACTGTATCTTGAAATAAATAAAAAAAAACTTTGTTTCCACAAAAGATTTACCTAGTTTTAAGGTCATCTACCTATGTATATGTTAAGCTTTCTTTGGACGACACATTATCGTTACCTTAATATAGAAAGGACATCACTCATTATTTTATTTTTAAATAGAGATTTTTGCATTTTTCTATACATTAGATGTTCTTCTATCGAAATATACAAAAAATAATCGATTCTTTTTTTTCGAAAATAATGAGTTAGGGCCTTTTTATATTAAGATAACGTTACATTTCTGAGCTCAGCAACTGCGATCACGCTTATTTTGAAATTTGCATTTAATGTTACTTTAAATATAAAGAAAAATGTCTCTGGCTCAAAAGATAAATTTCTCTTGCTGCGATCTTTAACGAATGATACTCGTACACACACAAAAAATAACAATGTAAAATCAACATTTAAACACTTTGATTGCAGATTAAATTAAACGTATTAGAAACAATATATTGGTTAAGTGTATTGGTGTTTATTTGATTTGTTCATAGCTGCAATGCACTCTTAAGCTCAATTGTGTGACTTGTTTTTTGTCGTAAGTAAATGACAAACTTCGCATTAAAAGCGAAAACTTCCTGCTGCTGGGTAGTAGCCAGTGTACTAGTCTTGTAGTCGAAGGTTAGCAGGTGCAAATCATGCAGACATGCCAAAATAGCTTCGCATTTTTGTGTTTGTTTAACTATAACTTTTCAAATAAATTAAATGTTAAATGATATATTCAATCAAGTTGAATTATATTTACTGTGTATCTAATAGTGTTTTCAGAATGAGTTGGTTTTAACAAAAGCTGGTTTTGACGTTAAAACCAACTGGTTTTACCACACAAATTATTTTTGTTAAAACCAACTTAAAAACATTTTTGAATTGTTTTTAAGTTGGTTTTATGAAATGCAACATTGTGTTCGCTGTGCTAAATACAGTGCTGCCAAGTTAAAATGACTGGAAGCAGCTGATAATTTTTATGCCAGTGAATAACAATAGATACCGACTAAAAGATTTTCAACTTAAAAATGGATGCAGCAGCAACAATAATCACAAAATTATGGAAAAGAAGAGTTTTTTTGGAAGGAAAACAACGAAAATATTTTCATTGACCGCTGGGAAGTAAAAATAGACGATATGACTGCCATAGATCCGCCGATAAAAAAAGTTTTATTTTGTGAAATATTTGTGCATTTTTATTATACAATAAGTTGATTTAGAAGCCTTTCTTCACTTTGTATAAGAAGTTCCATAATTTAAAAAAAAAAAATATTTATTTACAAAATAAAAAATAATTTCTATTTTAGAATGCAGTTTAAAATATCTGAGTTTTTCATACAAACAAAAACAGTTGTTGTACAGTTTGTCAAATAAGTGTTAGTTAAAAGCAGAAAAAAATACAAAAACAAATACACGCATTTCTGCAGGAGATTTATATTATTTTTGAGCAAAGTTATTAGACAGTCCCCGAGTTAAAACCTGAATTTATCAAACTTGCAGTGTGAATGCAAAATCAGCTGCTTCAGGTTGGTGTGGCTGCAGCAGTAGGCGCTTTGACTACCACGCGATAAGTTCGAGTTAAAATCTTGAACTCCCCGTTCAATAACGCAATAACTTTTCCAATGCCTTGCAAATGCATGCAATGACTACATTAAATTAAAATCAGGTTCTATATTTTATGATTTCATTAGGCTAAAGTTCGTATCGCTTTGTAAGCAAAATTGAATGTGATAATTATTATTGAACAAATAACACCAAAGTTTTCAACTTTTGACTCAACATGGTTCTTCGTGTTATTTCAGTATCGAATTTACGTTGTTTCAACTTGAAATAACTTTGATTTAACATGATTCTTCACTTTGATTTAACAGTACTGATGTGTTAAATCATTATGAAATAAAGTTATGTCAAAGAGAAAAATTTTCTTTAAAGATTATTGTAAATCCTGTTGAATTAACATGAATTACATGTGAAGCAAAATCCTTGATGAAAAATTTTAAATTAACCTGGTTTGCGTAGATTTTAATATAAAATTTTTCTGTGTCTAAAGTTAAAAAAAAATAATTTTATAAATGAAAAACAGCACACGATGCCATCATTAATCCCAAACTGTCTTCAAATGTGTAATTCGTAATTTTTTTCTCTGAATTTATAAATATTTGTTCTACATATTTTTCCTCTTAAACAATTTTTAATACTCGTACATACATTGTACATGTTCGTATGTTCTATATGACAAAAAAAAAAGGAAGTTTATATTTTATAAATTATCCTTAAATATCACCCTCTGTTTCCATGAAAATTGTGCTACATTTGTTTTGAATTTTTTTTTTTTTTGTTTTTCATTGTCTGTTTCTAATTTCCTTTCAAACATCCCAGACATCCTAAATTTAAATGCCGAAAAAATGTTTGCATGTGTGTGTGTGTATAAGTATCTGCTGGTTTAAACATTCGCGTTTTAATAACCTATTAACTTCCTTTTGCACAATTCCAGGAAAATGAACATACAACAATAAGCTTTAATTATATTTTTTTGATGTAAATAAAAAACAAGAGATACAGACAAAAGTTTTGCAAAAGGAAAAAAGAAAAAATTAAATGTACATAAATGAAATGAAATTACCAGTCTGCTTGTAATTACATTTTCCTCATAGAAGTCATAAAATTTTTAGTAGAGCAAAAAAAATTATTCTTTTTTTGCGAAAACCTTGTAAAATAAAATTTCTCAATTACGTAACTTTTAGACTTTTTGTTATGCGAGTTACTTTTTACCACACTCATTTTTTTTTTTTTTTTTTTTTTTTTTGAAATTTAAAGCCGAGCAGGACATATATCTATTTACATCAGTTGTAAATAAAATTTAAGATGGGAATGGAAAATGTTGAAATAAAATACAGGTGACAATGATTCATGGCCGCCGTAGCATATATTGTACTACGTAGCAAAATAATATACAGTGGAGTTCGGTTAAAACGAACTCTGATATGCTTGACCAGTATTTCATTAAATTTAACCCTAGACACATAACCTTCGTCGAAACGACGAACACCGGACGAAAAATTAGCTATTTCTTTTTAACACGTGCACCGATCGCCGCTAAATTTCTTGCCAACTTAGTTTTCGCTGAGCTTTTGCAGGAGACAACCAAATTCGGCGCGTGAGCACGTAATTATTGAGATATGATAAACTTGTTCGTCGCTTTCACGAGTGTTGGCGAGCATAAAGTTGATTTCTGCACACAATGCGCTTCAAAAAATTAATTTTATATATTTTTTTAAATGACAATAGTGTTATAGTTAAGTTTTGCCAAAGAGAAAAAGGCTTTTTTGTTTTGTTCGTTTATATAAATTTTATAACAATGTGATCTCAAAAAAAAAATGCTTTTTGGAAAAATGGATTATAATAAATATCCTTGTAACAGAATAGAAATATATAGTTGTATTTACTAAAAAAGTACTTGCTAAAGGTATGTATGTGTTGCAAGTACAAAAATATATATGTTTAGAACCGATATTATACGCCCCAAAAAGTGCTCGTCGAAACGACGAATGGTTAGGTTTAGAGGGATACGTTCGAAGGTTATGTGTGCAGGGTTAAAAAAAAATAACAAAATAATTCATTGGATTTTTTTAATCATAATTTCATTAAGGGTTTTTATGAGAACTCTTAAAATTGCCATTTGTGCAATTGGGCAAACTTGCGAGAATAGTTTCATGAAGCCCCTTTTGAGCTATTGTGCAAACAGTTTATGTAAATTGGAAACAAACGTCAAAAAGTTCATTAATTAAAAATAAAATAAGAAAATTTCAAGCAATTTTCAATTTAAAAACATATTTATATATTTCTATAAAAAGAAAAAAGTGTGTGTGTGTATCTAATAATGCCTAGAGAAGTCCAAACAAGCAAGAAGTTGTTGCTTACAAAATGCACAATTGCACAGCTTAAGTTTACGAGTCAACATAATTGGGCAAACTTACCAGGTTTGTATAAATAAATTTCTGTACAATTTTTGACATTTTATTTACGAGAGTGTAAAAATGCACAATTGCACAGTTTGCGAGACTTTTGAGTATTCTCATGAAAACCCTTATTGAATTTATTAATAACATTAAAATTTGATTAGAAATAAAAATCGAAATTTGAAAATTTAGAAAAATTAAATTTTTTTTAAGAAAAACGCAAATGTTAAAGGTTTTGAAATCTGGATATTATAAAAGGGCACAAAAGACATAAATTCCAACAAAATTTAGCCGCCCAGGTATGTTCGTTCTCTAGGAATTCAAAAATTTCCATAAAAAAAATTAATTTATTTGATAGTTAAAAATTTATAGTTTCTTTTAGTTTTTTTATTACTTTTTTTTGTTTTTATATAGAAAAATATAATAGTCTGTATGTTTCGATTTTTTTTAAGCTCATTTTGTTGAAAAATATGGCCAGGATTCCATTTTGAGTATGTACTTCCAAAATTTTCATGTCTAACAGGGCTCTGTTATCAGCTTAACATAGCTCTGTTAATGCAATTGGTTTGTGTCTTGGGTTTAAATTTCGAAATTTATCTTGACACACGTAGAAAAATGCGAGAAATACCGCAAAATTTCTTGGTTGACATTAATTGTATGTATTCTTATAAAAAAAGACAGAACAAAAAATAAATAAAAATAAATATACAACACAGAAAAAATTATTCCCAAAAAATTTTTAACAAATATTTGTTTGAAATCAAACTTAGTTTCAGTAAATATTCTGTACTGTTCCGCTAAAAAAATTTGTACCAAAAAACTGTGTAGAGAAGAAACAGGCCACGACGTTTGTCGGCTACTTTTCGGCATTTAAATGTATACAACACGATCAATCAAAATAAACAACAACAACCGCACAACAGCACGTTGTTCCTATTAACAAGCAGCGTTGTGAACTTTTAAATTTCAAAAAGCACTGAAACCAGGAAAAAAAAGTAATTTAAATTAAATAGCACTAAATTAAAATTTTTTGTTTCAAAAAAAAAAAAAAAAAAAAAAATTTGTATATAAAAAATATAGAAATCGGTTGACTTTGCATTTTATCCCTAAAACTTCAAATTTGAAGCATCCGATACACATTTTCATTTTATGAGAATCAGTTAATTCTTAAATCAATATTATTACCTGATTTACATTAAGCATTTTTTTTTATAAAATTTCATGAATTTTGTTGCACGCAACTTTTTCTATTTGGCAATTGCGGCGCTATAAAAAATAATTTCATATAAAAAAGAGCGTAGAATGAATTTCTGATGCATTTTTGACAACTTTTTCGATATAAGTTCCTAATCTAGGCTTCTCATATTGACAAATAAAAAATTTTCATGAAACTAATTTCATGAAAAAAATGCTTAATGTAAATTAGGTATATGGCGAAACCTTTGTAAGTTATTATAAAAAATTTAATTTTTTTTTGGTCAACGAAGAAACAAATCACCTGAAATTAGTCAAATTAGCAGCAATTGGCAAGTCTCTTTGACTTGCTGATTAGATTTTGAACTCGATGGTAGTAGTAGTTAATTATTTTAAAATCAAGACTTTCAAAATTTGATTTTTATTAAACAATGCTGTGGAAACATTCTTTCACAGCAAACACAATATTAATAACAAAATTACAAAATTAAAAAAAAAGCAATGTGAGTCCGATCACAGAAGAGATGTGTAAACATCTAGTAATGAAAATTTTTTTTTAAGTTGGAAGTACTTATGCTTTTAGTATCTTTTTTTAAATTAATTAATTAAAAGTATCAAAACTTTCAATATTGTAAATACATATGAATTTGTTGGTTTTTGTTTGTTTTATTAAACTTATTTGGTTAGTAAATGGGCACACTGCAGTATACGTATATGTACTGCATTCAAAATTGAAGTAAGCAGTAAATTTACTGATTACTGAAAAAATTCTGTAAATTTTTACTGCTAATGAAATTTAATTTGCATTACCAGTAAAATCGCAGGGCCGTAATCATAATAAAATTGTAGCAAGTGGCAAAGTTTTTTCATTCAAATTTTGAAACTTTTGTATGAAAAACATTTAGCCACTTGGTAGTATTTCATTATGAATACGGGCATTACTGATTACTGAAAATTCAATGCACCTCATCATATAACAAATCATTTAGGCAATTTATAAAAATTGTAGAAAAAAAATTTTAGTAATCAGTAAAAATTTACTTGTTAAACATTTTTTATTGTTTTTACTGAAACTTTAGTGGTACTGCAGTGCTCATCTATGGTAAATGCCTTTACTTTTACTTTTAAATTTTTAATTCCTATTGTTCATCGTTTAGTTCTGTTCTTGTTCTTGTGCTCGCATTGCAATTAAAAAAAATTCATTAAAGTGCGACTTTGACTCGCGCACATTCGGTTTTGATTTTTTATTTTATTTAGCTTTCTTCCTTTTTTAAGTTTTATCATTTTAAACGATTTTTTCCAGTTTTATCGCTTTTTTCTCGCTTTGGCGTTTTTTTTCTCTTTTTGCGTTTTTTAGTTTTCGCAAATTTTTTTTCATTTTTGCGATTTTTTTCTGTTTTTTGGGGGTTTTTTTTCATTTTGGGATTTTTTCTGTTTTTGGGGGTTTTTTTTTATTTAGGCGATTTTTTCATTTTGGCGATTTTTTCATATTGGCTGGCGATTTTTTTGTTTAAGGATTTTTTTCATTTTTCGGCGATTTTTCCGGTTTTTCGCGATTTATTTTAGTCCCAGAGATTTTTTTTAATTTGGTGCTTTTTTTCGATTTGGCGATTTTTTTTTGTTTTTGGCATTTTTTTTTATATTTGGCGATTTTATATTTTTTTGATTTTTTAGTTTTACCGTTTATGAAAATTTCAAGAGTTTTGCTCTTACGGTCTCCAAGATACAGCAAGTTGTCAAAATTACAAAGTAAAAATTGCATTAACTAATGGAACGCCCTTTAATTTAAACTTTTTAAATTTAGTGTTAATTGTTGTAGTCTGTATAAAAATACACTAACTTTTAAAATTTCAAGTGTATATATAGGGTGTTTTTTAGAGGTATAGAACTTCGAATTGAAATAAAACACAAACAAATCGTTTTAATGTCCATCAATTTGGCTTTATTGGAAGGATAATTTTATGCCATTAATGTTTAAATATGATTTCGGGCATGTGGCCGCCGCGGCTGGCTCGAATAAAGCCAATTCTACAGGTCCAATTTTCAACCACTTTTTCGAGCATATGGGGCCGTATGTTGGCAATAACGCCACGAATGTTGGCTTCCAAGTCCCCTAACGTTTCTGGTTTGTTGGCGTAGACGAGCGACTTCACATATCCCCAAAGCAAATAATCCAATGGTGTCAAATCACACGATCTTGGTGGCCAATTGACAGGTCCATTCCGCGAAATTATGCGCTCATCGAATGTTTCCTTCAATAAATCGATTGTGACGTGCGCTGTGTGGCATGTAGCGCCGTCTTGTTGGAACCACAACTCATCCACATTCATGCCATCCAATTCGGGAACAAAATAGTCGGTTATCATGGCTCTATACCGGTCTCCATTAACGGTAACTGACTCTCCAGCATTATTTCGGAAGAAGTATGGCCCAATGACTCCACCAGCCCATAGAGCACACCAAACAGTCAGTTTTTGTGGATGTAATGGCGTCTCAAGGGTCTCATGTGGATTCTCTTCACTCCAAATGCGGCAATTTTGCTTGTTGACGTAGCCATTCAACCAAAAATGAGCCTCATCACTGAACAAAATTTTGCGATGAAAATCAGCATCGAGATCAATCTCATTTTCGGCCCATACACCAAAATCACGACGCATTGCATGGTCTCGCGGCTTTAATTCTTGCACAAGCTGGATCTTGTAAGGTCGCAAGCCAAGATCTTTGCGCAAAATCTTCCATAAAGTTGATGGACAAAGCTCCAATTGCTGTGCACGGTGGCGAATCGATTCATTCGGGTCCTCTTCAACACTTTGCTCTACAGCGGCAATTGTTTCTTCGGTGCGCACTGTTCGACGTCTCTGCGGATGCGTATTATCACATAGAGTAAACGTAGTGCGAAAACGATCCATGGTTAACCGAAGTAATTGCTCTGATGGACGATTATGTCGACCATAAAATGGACGGAGCTTGCGGTAAACTTCGCGAACTGAACCATTATTTTCGAAATAAATTTGCACGATTTGCAAGCGTTGTTCTTTTGTCAACCTGTTCATGATGAAATGGCAAACCAAACTAAATATTAATCACTTGACAGCTGACAAAATGGCCGCCAGTTAAAAAAGTGATGCCAACTTAAAGTTCTATACCTCAATAAAAAACACCCATTATGTACATACAATTGTATGCATATTACATGGGATTTTAACATTTTTCGTTGCTCGTTTTGGAACACCCTTTAGTTTTTAACTCTCATGTTATTTGTTGTTGTAGTGGCCAAATGTCTTTGGTGTACGGAAATATACAGAAAAATAACCGGCGGCGGCGCACCGTCGGCTTCGAGCCAGTCGACTTGTTTCTCTGCTTGGTATTGCTTCTTTCAAACACTAATACACTCATACATAGCTCACACCGATTTGACAATGCAAAGCAAAAGCAAAAAGCAAAGAAATCTCAGCAAAGAAATCTCAGCAAAGAATCAAAGCCAAAAAATTTTTACCCCCTAGCGTATAGATGTTTACACATCAAAAAAAGTAATTTGCAAGTTAACCAAGTTATAAAAACTTAAATTATGTATATGTACTATTATTTTAGAAAAAAGGAACGAAGTAGGTTATTAAGATGTAACCTAAAACGGCAGCTCTATTAGCAACACAATTTTCTCGTTTCAGACCGCTTTTAAATAAAGCCAAGTGTAAGCCCAACTTTTTACGTATTTTGGACTTAAATAAAGTAATAAAGGTAAAAACGTGATCAACTTCTGCGTTTAAACATTAAAGTTTGATGGGAATGTAATTTCGATAATGCCCCAAATGAGTTTATATCAAATGAATCGTCATAAGACTTTATTTCTGCCCAAAACTCGATAGCGAACTCAAAGTATCTCCATTGCATTAAGTGAATTATTCTCTATTTACTGTATATACTACAAAATATTTCGCTATTAGACTATACTTGCATTATGTTTTCTTTGTCGTGTAGCAAAACACTGTTTCCATAAATTGCGCTTAAAATGTGAAAGTTTGAGAATAAAATGCACGTATTTGTTCAACCAAGTTTTGTACAACCTTATTAGAATTTTTTGAAATGTTCCATTTAACTTCAGTGCTTATGTTTTTTTTAGACTTCTTCAAAAAAATATATATATTATATAAGGAAAATTCTTTTTGAATTTTGGGTTTAGTGCCACCGGTAAGAAATAAAAAGCACCAAAAATTGGTTTAAAAAAGCACCGAGCACTAACTTCAAAATTTGTCGTGTCGAAAATTTCAAAAAGCACTAAAAACGGTGCGAAAAGCACCGAGTTGACAACGCTGTCAACAAGCAAGATAAACACCAACACACTGAAATAACATTTTCTCTCAGCCGAACTATAATTAATTTAAATTTTTACAAAATTTTTATCAGAATTTACAAAATTATTTGTAGGACCGCATTCAAATAAAATATTTACTGATTCAACGAATTTGGTTACTGAAAATGAAATTTAGTTTTTTCTGTGTAATAACATGAAAATTATATTTAAATAATTCGGCCAAAAAAAAACCGACTTCACTGCAAAGATCTCATACAATTTTTTGAAAAATATGTTTGGGACCAAAATGGAAGTAATATCTTTTTAAAAAAAATATGTTGAAAATTTATTGCTTAAGAAAAAATAAGTGATATATAAAATTGAATTTTAATGGGCGTACCTCCACCCATTTTATGAAATGCAAGATTGTATGTTTTTCAAAGCCCAAGAGTTTTGTTAAATAAAAATATTAAATATTAATGGGCGTTACTCCGCCCATTTTTTTAACGGAAGATTGTGTCTATTTTAGAGCTCAAGTTGTGTGGTAAGTTTTGTTAAAATCTGTTAAGTAGAACCATGAAAAATGTAACAATAAATATTAATGGGCGCAGCCCCGCCCATTTTTTCAACTTCATAATTGTATCATTACAAGAACCGAAGATGTTTGCTGGGTTTCGCAGCAATAAGAAAGTAGAATATCATAAAATCAATTATAAAAAATTGTAGGCGTGTCCCCGCCAACTTTTTTTTTATTGGAAGCTATACCCTCTCAAACAAAAAAAAAATCATTTTTTGTAATCGGTCTGAAATGTACCGAGTTATGAAGTAAGAATGTCCAAAATGAAAACACAGACAAATTGACAGTCGCACGGTGGGTTGAATCACCCCCAAGGTTGCTATTAATTCAGTTAAAAGTGTAAAATTTGTTTTTTGGAAAATGTATGACTTAGACGCAATTTACACTGTGCCTTTTCTACTTGCCTGTGCAGGCAGGCTTTTTTAGTTTGTTAGCGAGAGGGGGTGAGAAGCTTGCGGGGTAGAACAAAAGGCACAAAATGAAAATTCGAGAGGATTTATGATATTTCTCTTTGCCTCTTTCGTATTCTCAGCATTAAACGTGTATATAAATGCCAAAAAGGCATGAATAAAAAAGGCTTACTATTAGAGCTGTGTCGTTCATGAACGAACGAGTATAAATGAACGAATCAGTAAAATGAACGAAGAGAGCCGGTCACTTTACTGAGCTGTTTTGGCTCAGCAGTGCTGATAAAAAGTACAATTGAACGAAATGAACGAATGAGCGCACTTGGGTGTTTTTGTTTTGTTTTTTTTCCTTTTCTTTATTCGTGCGAGATTTTTTGTCACATTCTGGTTTTCATTTGCCTGCTTTTAGTAGCAGTATGACAATTATGAAATTAATAAAATTGCCATTAATATTTCGTAAGTTTTTAGAACATATTAAGAGTTTTTTTAAACAAATTTACATATGTAGATAATAATATTATAAACAGTCTATTTTGATTCTTTATATGTGGCTCTTTTGCCAATATGAATCTTTTGATTTCTTATTCCTTTAATATTTTAAACATTTTACATGCTGATTTTTTTTTTTTTGTTTCTTATATTTTCTATTGTTTGTTTTGCTTAGTTTGCTAAACAATTCATAACAAACTCACTGGACAAATGCCCTTTTTATTTGACGAATCAGCTTTTGTTTGTTTGTTTTTATTTCGTTCTATTTCTTGAAAAGAGCGGATGAACGAAATGAACGAACTCGTTCTTTTTTAGAAAATGAACGAAAATGTGCGGTCACTTGAATGAACGATTTGGCACAGCTCTACTTAATATAAATGTGTGTGACTTTTCGTAGGGGATTCAAAAGAAAATTGTCAATACAAGGAAGGCTAAAAAGGCGTAGTGTGAATAGCGACTTACTGATTACAAAAATGTATTTTTGAAAACATTGGAATTTTTTTTTATTTTTGTTTTTTATAAAAGAAAAAAAAATATGTATTTAGGAATTATTTTTATATAAATTATGGACAACAATTACAATCTACATTGTCTCCTTCACTATAGTCATCACGATCATTATGGTCATCATCATTATCATCATCACCATTTTCATTGTTCGGAACAAAAATTTTAAGCCAACAAGTAATTTCCTTAAAACTTAAATATTTAAAAAACGGTATTAACGGGGGACGATTTTTTTCTTGAATATAAAACCTGATATTATAAGCTTTATTAACAAAAAAAAACCTTAGAACAAACAATTCATAAAATTTTTAGTTCAATTTCACCAAATGTTGAAAATACTCTAATTTTGGAACATTTTTAACAATATCAAAAAAAAAATATCTTTTTAAACAAAATTTAAACAAAACTTTCTTAACCACGCATTAAAATACATGAAGTTGATGGTCCCATCATTAAATTTCCACTAAATAACTTCTAAACAGAAAAAAATGAACTTGAAATGTATTGAATTTCAATTTTTTTGCACTATTAGCAAAAACACGAAAAAACGTTGTACTTTGACAGCACACTGCAGAAAAAGTAAGCAGCTCTTAAAAGCGGAATTTTATCTATTTTTACTCGACATAAAACTTTATTCAAAAATAATAACTTGAAAACATTAATTAATATCGACTTTGAACTTGATTTAACCCAATGTGAGTCGGTTAAAAAGGAAAAATTTACATACCTAAAGTCCAAAAGGCCCTAACAACTTAAAAAAATTCAAAATATACTTTCTGATTGATTATGATGTGATTAACATCTATTCTTAAAATTTTACTCACATATGTTCAATAATATCGATTTCGTTCATTAAATCCAAAATACTTTAACAAATAAATAGTATTAACGATCAAACGATCTACGGCAGTAACTTCATATGCTCTCTAATTTTTGTTTTATTTCCTTTTGTGCTCATTTTTCTTTGTAGTTTTGTTCACAAAATGTATGAAATTTATTGAAAGTATGGCAGCATTGTTGAGAGAGAGAGAGAGAGAGAGAGAGAGAGCACAAGAAAAAACGCTGTCAAAATAAAGTAGATTCTACATATCTGGTTTACTTCCTGAGGCTGCTTATTAGGGCTGCCAGACGGCCTGGAATGGCCTGGATTTTCCAGTTTTTTCGAGCCTTGTCCAGTTACCAGTTAAAATAAAATTTGTCCAGTTAAAAATTAATATCTTTAATTTTGAAAAATAGTAATTTTGTCTATTGTACAGGGTGGGCCAAAAGAAACCAAGGGGTGTAAAAGTTTAATAACTTTTTTGTTTATTAACTTTTTTTTATTTTTTCTTTCAGATTATATAATATACAAAATGGAAATTTTTTTACACTAAGTATGAAAAATTATGTCTCTTAAATGACCACAGTTTTCAGTTTCGCACTGATGGGCTCTTTTTAGAGCATTTTCCATAACATTTTTCAAAACGTGTGGCTGTAGCGTTCGAATTTCTGCAACAATGTTTGCCTTGAGTTCAAGGGTTGTCTCTGGCTTGTTCACATATACTCGCTCCTTCAAAAAACCCAAAAGAAAATAGTCGGGTGCTGTCAAATCTGGCGATCGCGCTGGCCAAATAATTTCCGAATTTCGAGAAATTATTCGCTCTTGAAATTTAACTGCAAAATTTATACGTTGCCGATGATCTGCGGGTTTTAATTCTTGGACCAATTGCACCTTATATGGGTATAACTGTAAATCTTTTTTTAAAATGCGCCGTAGTGATGTACGAGACATTTCTAGCTGAGCAGAACGCCTTCTGCCAGATGTTTCTGGTGCTTCGTTAACACTTTGCTGTACTCGTTCAATATTTTCCGCAGTGCGACTTAAACGTGGTCTACCGGTTCGAGGCAAATCTCTTACGCTGCCATGTTGGTGATGACGATTAACTAAGCAACGAATCATCGCTTCAGAGGGCGAAATTCTGACGTTAAAATGTCGACGATATGCTCTTTGCGTTAAAATAATTGATCTCTGGTTTAAATAATAAAATTCTATTGTTCTGGTTCTCTGTTCAGTTGTGAACCTCTCCATTATAAATTCTCCAAGTGTTGTCTCTATAATCTGAAAGAAAAAATACAAAAAAATTAATAAACAAAAAAGTTATTAAACTTTTACACCCCTTGGTTTCTTTTGGCCCACCCTGTATATTTTCAGTTAATTCATACGAGGATTTAAAAATTCTGTTTTCTTTTCAACTCTTTTTTTAGATTGCTTCCAAAACCATTTTACATTCGTACGAACACCAAAAATCGTGTTTCAAAAACATTGAAAAAATCAACGTGTGAACTTTGTGAAAAAAATATGTTTCTTGCAAATGTACAATAAAGTCCTGCACAACACCACTTAAAAGAACCTCTAAGACATGAAGGATTTTTCAAATGTTTTACTTCTGCGAAATATTCTAAAAAGAAATGCTAAGCAACACTGTTGGCAAGACATTTGTTTCAGTTATTGCAGGTGTAGGAGCAAAGAAGAAAATACTTCGTGATGGAAGTATTTGTGATGCTGGCTTCTTCATACGCATGGGAGCGTATACAAACGTCATGCCTGTGCATACATGTACACGCACATAAGTTGTGTGTATGATCTTTAATTTTGCTGTTCACATACAAACGCACACATGCGTTGACATTAGTTCCCTATCGGAAATTTGGCAACTTTAAACTAATTTTAAGCTAACTATTTCGCAACTAGTACTGCATGACAATTGGATTACTTTGCAATGTAACCAACTGACTATTTTAACATTGTGATGTCCTAGGCGGTAGTCAATTCTCTCACTCTGCATTACTTTAAGCTAACTTAAAGTTAACTTTTTTAAATCACATAGTAGTCAGTAAATTAAAAAAAAATTTCTGGGGCTCGAACATGTAACATCACACGTTGTGTACTCAACGTGCTTTCACTCGGCTAAGCTGCCATCTAAAATAACAACAGCAAAATGTTAATATAAAACTGAAATGAGTTTTAAAGTAGCTGAGAATAAATTTGTTGGCTCTCACCAAATTCGATTACATACTCAACTTAAGAATTAATTTTCGGTTTGTTCTGGATGACTTTGCAGCTAGCTTTTAGTCAGTCTAAGAAAAGTTAACTATAAGTTAACTATTTTTGTAGTCAACCACACATTCTCTGACAGGGTTGTGTAAGCTTGCTATAAAAAACCACCCTAAACACATAATAGTTTACGATATACATCCTACACACACACACTCAAACGTAGAATATGCAAAATAACAAGCATACACGCATCAAAACTACTTCTTTTGATTGTTTGTTATGGACAAGAAGTATGCGCGGCATCGCTTGTACAGCAATACGTCCATCATGCTTCGCTTATTAAACGACATCATACATTATTGGCTTAGTATAATACACGCCAAGAGAATACATTTAAAAAACAAGACGTAGTTACATTTGAAGATTGTTTACGCAGTTATATTTTTGCCTAACTCTGATTAGTACATACATCTATTTTGTACAGCAATAACAACTTACAACCAAAAAATATATTTCAACGCTTTTTTGAACTATAAATGCATTTTTGAACTATACAGTTATTTTTTCAAAATCCAGGTGAATTTTTTTCCTATGTCCAGTTAATTGACTTCTGGTATCTGGCAACCCTACTGCTTATTGTGTCAGTTTGTATGTACAAAGTGTTTATGCCGCAATTCTGTTGATCATTTAAATTTATAAGGTTTTTTGCCTCTCCTGTAAAAAAAGTAAAAAATGTACTTACGGGCTTCTGGATTTTAGGTAACGATATGTATATGAAGCTAAAGAAAATCATAAAAACATTTTATTCGGGGAAACATCTTTAACTTTAAATTTTTTTTTGTTACTTTAAACTTGCACATGGTTCAAAATGAATAAATTTTTCTTTTTACATGATTACGAACGAATAAAAGCGAACAAAACAATATTCAAGTACAGAAATGTGTGTTTGTGTCCCTTTCTATTCCACTTTCCCGCTTCGCCCACAAAGTAATACATAGTTTATGCAAGAAAAATTTTAACAAATTGCTGCAGAAACAGCTCATCTGCAAAGTATGCAAAGTTTTTACTTCAGCCAGAAAACTAATATTTTTTTCTCTCTCATTATGCCAGTCTGAGAATAACATTTGTTAGCTTAAATTTATTTTTTCGCATATATTAGTGACCCACTTTGCTTGCTTGAGACTATAATTTCTCACAACTACAATAAAAAAAAAACTTTTTATTCTGTTATTGAACCAATGACCTGCAGTATAATTTAATTATGTCAATTAGTTGCAAGAAACTGAAAGAAGACAAAAAAAAATGTCTTGCAAAAATCTGTGCGCTCTGCTTTTTATAGTGACACACTTGGATTTTGTTCACACGGCATAATTATGATTTATTAAATTTATTTTTCTAATTTCTTTTTTTTTTAAGTAAGTTCTAAGTAATGCACATTTTTTAACATCATGTCAAATTATGCTATTGTTAAATGGAAAATTACTGATTGCTTGCACTTAAATAAAGGAGTCTAAATTACAGAAAAATTCTTAAAAATTGAAAATGACTGTTTTAAAGTTGCAATGAGCAGGCAAATATATTTTATGAGGTTTTTATGTGTTTCTTTAAAGTTCCTATAGCCAAATTTTAATTTCAAATCCATTTGCATATGTGGGAATTTTTTTATAGCTATGCTATTTATTGTGCGATACAGGAGTTAGGACATGATTTTCGTAACAAAAATAAACGACACTATTACAGTTTTAAATTTATTTTTGTTTTGATTTCTTGGTACTTAAAAGCAGAGTATTAAAACAAACGAAATAAATTGTTTGATTTTGTTTTGTATCATTCTTTGAAAAAAGTGAAAAGAAAACAAAACAAAAACAATGAGAAAGATTGCTCAATTTGTTTTAGTACTGAGTTTGAGAGTTAATGTTTGCATTGATTCTCAACGATCTAGGGAAGTGGAGACAGTTTGAATGAGATTAGTATTGACCTTAAGATCCCCGATTAGAAAGCTTAGACGCCTTCCTAACCTAGCCTAATTTCAAGATATTTATGTAGCTGTCAGGGTAGGAACTCAAAGTAAAAACTAATATTTATATGTATATACTCCTCTGGGGCAATAATAAATTAATCTTCTAGAGCTAAATATTTTCATTAAAAAATAAAATTTAAATATTAGAGAAAAGAAAAATTTATTATTTGACATATTGTCAGAAGTGTACATAAAATAATTGAAATTTATTTGTTGGTAGTTTAGCATGTCTATATACGTATTTCATTGGCGCTTGAACCAAATCATCAGTAGACTTTAACCACAAATTTTAATATAATAATAATATTATATTAGAGAAATTTAAAAGACTTTTTTATAGGCTAGAAATATTGTAAACAAATATATTTTTAATGTACATAAATAAATTTTTATTTTCATTTGGAGCAGTTCAAGTGTGTGTAAAACAAAATGTAAAGTAGAGAAAATTTGAAAAAGTCACGTTGCTTGTGATCAGTGCTCACATTTTTTGTTTTTCTTTTTGGTGAAAATATAAATTGGATATAAAATAATAAAAAAAAAATTGGAAAGTAGAACAAATATTGTTTCCTGCTTAACTGTTTAAGCTGTTTAATCAGTTCATTTAAAAACTTAAACATTTATGGCGTCACTTTAATTGAGTTCTTAACGTAAAAATATTTTATATTAATACAAGCAAATATACGAGGGTGGATCAATAAGTCCGTGACTTTTTGAATGAAACACAGTTATTAGCAAAACAAAAATTTATTTTTTAACATAATCTCCTTTTAACTCAATACATTTATCCAATTTTTGTATTCCTTCGAAAAAATATGATTTTGCGATGTCCTTAAAAAAAAAGGCAATAATTTCATTGTCGGGGCTAAGTCCGGAGAATATGGCGGATGGGGTACCAATTCGTAGCCCAATTCATAGATTGAGACTGCACACGTGTGCACTCGTGCATTATTTTTATGAAAAATAACTTGGGGCAAATCGCGGTCTGCGTTATCGAATGAAATTAAGAAATATTTCCATTAAAATTCTATTGAAATATTTCGTAATTTCGTTCAATAACGAGTGCCGCGATTTGCCCCCTGTTTTCTTGTCCATATGGGGTCGTTTTCTTTTTGAATCCCCATTAAAGCGGTATAATAGGTTTTAATAATATTGTTTTTCCGTTTGTGGATTATCCCGCGTACATACCAAAAAACTGTTACCATCACCTTATTGGTCGAGAAACTCACCTTGGCCTTCTTCGTAGCAGGTTAAGACTGCTGCTTGGTGTCCGGAGTACAGTAATGGATCCTTTCGGATTGCGGTTAAACAACTTCAAATAATCTTTTGAAGTTGTCACACGTTTATGTGTATGGTCAATTGACAGCAAACGCGGCAACCATCTTGCAGACAACTTTCTTAAACCCAGCTGATCATTTAAAATCGTTACCAAACTGCCATATGAAATGTCTATGGCATCAATAATCTCACGCACTTTTACTCTTCAATCGGCCAACACCATATCGTGTTTTTTTTCAACATTTTCGGGTGCACTGACCTCAATTGGCCGTCCAGAACGTTCAGCGTCATTTGTACGTGTGCGACCAGTAAACCAATTTATTACCATTGAAATCGATGGTGCAGAGACCCCATAGTATTTATCGAGCTTTTTCTTGGTTTGATTAACGGTTTTTTTTTCGCAAAAAATAATATTTAATGAGCACACGAAATTCACTTTTTTCCATTTTCTTCTCAAAAGGCGAGGTAGTCTGTTATCAACGGCTGTCAAACACAAACTAAATGACACAGCTTGTTCAAATTTAAACAGCAGTCAACTAACAATTGCCTCTTGACAGGAGCAGTGTTGCCATTTCAATCAAGAGGCCGGAAACTCAAAAAGACACTGAGTTAATGATCCACCCTCGTATATAAGTAAGATGGATTACAAGTAGTTTATGTGCTGAATAATTAAGACAAACCAGCAAAAGAACATTTTGGGACCGGTAAGCAGTTACAAAAATAAATTGTATCATGTTTTACAAATTAGCTTCGCTGAAGAGCAGCTGTGAATGTTATTAATGAAAGCCTAACATTCGTATAAGTATATTTATAGCTTTTTTTATATAAACTGCATATTTTTTCGCTTAAGATGCTATAACGTAAGCCAGTAAGAGTCCTGTACATTAAATCAACAAAAAATTGCATTAAACTCACATATTTAATTTAAAGATTTTGCATAAAAACGAAGAAGCTGATTGTCTGAGGCCTACCACGTGCCACATACCATACAAAAATCATGTTAATCCGGAGGCAGGTTGGTAATATGCTAGGATGCATTATCCTACACAACCTTGCAGTCGGTATAATGTAGCAGAATCATCGACAAAGTAAAATAAACAATAAAACACAGCTTAGAAAAATTTAATACGCCTCATTGACACCAGAGGCGCTGCACTGTGGGGTGAAGGCTTTCACAAGTGGCGATTAATTCAAAAGATGAACTTTAATTTTCACAACCGTGTATTTGGTACCATATGAAAGTAGATAAAATTCTACATCCCTAACTGCAAAAATAAAAGTTCTTGGTAGTTGACTTTATTTGCAGTGTGTGTTCAAAGTTCAATAATTTTAGTTATTTTTGCGGGCATTGATTAAAAGAGAAAATTTTGATATTTCAACTGATTATAGTTTTTGTAATGCATGTATTTATTTATTGTATCTTCATATGTGAACTAACAATAAGTATTCAAATCTTAAATCTATAAAAAAAAATTATTAGGCCCGACCAGTGTCGGACATAAACTTAGTGGTAGTTATAAATAATACATTAGTAGTGATAATCAAAAAAAAAAAGGGGGGGGAAGTATTTTCAAGTAGTCCCGTCTGGAGTGTTAGGTATAAGAGCCCATGTGTCCCTCTTTTTTAAGCGGATGTGTCCAGTAAAGTTCAAAATATTACGAGCAAGCGGATTAGGATGTGATTCGAGTTTTGTTAAATATTTGCCTGCGTATTTTGCAATTTCTTCAGTCACTAGTGGCATGTTTAAATCACGATGTATAATAGAATTTTGGATGTACCATGGAGCCGATGTTATTAACCGTAAAATTTTGTTTTGCCTTCGTTGGATTCTCTCGACATTGGAAACTGAAGCAGTGCCCCATAACTGAATTCCGTAGCACCATATTGGCTTCAAAAGCGACTTGTACAGTAAAAGTTTGCAGTCTAAGCTGAGAGTTGAGTTTCTGCCAATCAACCAATATATTTGAGTTAACTTAAGTTTCATCTGAGTTAACTTAGAGTCAATATGATGCTTCCATGTAAACATTTAAAAAATTATTTTTTGTTTAGATAAATGTTTTTATTTTTGATATATACATTTAGTTTCAACAACTTTGCGGATGAGTGCAGGGAAAAATGCTTTTATGCTCTTAAAATATAAGCTTTTAGCTAATAAATCCCAGAATACATATTTGCGCATTTGTGCGATTTTTGAGTTATGAAGGTTTTTGTGAGAGAATTCCAGTTGCTAAAAATCAATGTGAAAAATACATATAAAATATTTATTTTTTTTTTTAATTTTTAAGCGCACAAATAATCCCAAATTAATATTTTACTTATTAAGTAAAATATTTTTTTATTAAAAATACATTGAAATTGATTATTGAGGGGTTTAGCTGGATCCTATGCGCATTTCACTGTTGCTAATGCAGATCATCAGGGAACCTTTACCCAAAGCTCCTTAGAACAACTAGAGTTTAAAATTTTTAAACGCACTAATAATCCCAAATTAAATTGTAACAATTCCCATAAACAACACTAATTATTAACTTGACTGCACCCGGTCAAAAAAATACTTGTGTGGCAACATTCTATTCTTAAATAGCTGTTGTTGTTATTTACATTTATTTTCTTTTTACATGCTCTTACAAATACAATTTGAAGCTGAAAAAAAGTCAGCCAATGTATTAGTGGTAAAGTAAGAAAATAAAAAACATGTTGATTATTGAGTTCTTGTTTCAACTTTGTTATTTGTTATTGAGCTTCTCATTTGTTTAAATGAAAGTTTATAATATAATAACTCTAGTTGTTCTAAGAAGCTTTGGGTAAAGGTTCCCTGATGATCTGCATTAGCATACACCCCTCAATAATCAATTTCAATGTATTTTTAATAAAAAAATATTTTACTTAATAAGTAAAATATTAATTTGGGATTATTAGTGCGTTTAAAATTTTTAAACTTAAATTGTAACAATTCCCATAAACAACACTAATTATTTATTTTTTTATTTAAACCAAAAAAAATTTTTTAAGGCACATATGTAAGTATATGCTCTAATTTACAATTTAATTTAGAAATTTATTTTTTTTTTCATTCCAGTTACAGCAAAAATAGTCAAATAAGACAATTTTCTCCAAAATACAAAAAAGCTCATAAAAGGTTAAAAAAAATTTTTTTTTTAATTTTTTTAGATGCTGGCTTTTTATGTATTTATTAATTAATATTCATCAATAAAAAATAACAACACTTTAATATTACAACTTCTATGAATTAATCGCCATTTGCTCTACCCTTCACCCCACTGCGCGCTGCCTTAAGCGAGAGAACATTCTATCGCTCTCTCTTACATAACTACTTTGAAGTAGCCGATAATTTTTGCTGCGAAAAGCGTTGCCAAATGTGCAGTTTTAACTGATTTTAGCAGTTTTTTAAGCATAGAGCAGTTTTGCAGTTTTTTGCTTAAAAATAAGTTTTTCTATAAATTGTGCAGTTTTTAATTTTTACTATATCTCAAGTTTGTTATTTTAGTTCCGATATCCGATTTTGCTTAATATAATAGTGAATGTTTATTAGTACTTTTGCAAACAGCAAGAGAGAATTCACACGAAAGTTATGTTTTTCCTTATGGAATTTGGTCTTATTGTTTGCAAGTTGGGTTCATACGGATGTAGCACTTCCTTTATTAATATTAATTTGCCTTGCCTTATTGAAAAAGAAAAACAAGTTTATTCTAGAATGAGATAAAACACGACGAAATATATACCAAATTAAAGGATAGACCCCATAGAATTTGAAGCCATACACATTTTTTCAGAACTCTTTTGGCAAAATTTCAGTAATTCACAACATTTTATTTTGGCTAAGCAAGTGTATTAAATAAATAAATCATTGTGCACTTTAAATCAAACAAAATCTTAAAACACAAAAGCAAACATTTTAGTTGCCTTATTTATTGAATTTTGGATACACTTACTTCTTAAGGTTGATTCGGAAAAAAAGAATTTCCCTGTGTTATTTAATGTGAAATATCCCATAGTGCAACTAAAGGTATGAAGTAAGTATTAATGCACCACTCGGTAATTCAGATCACTGTACCATTTCGGCCTCCTTTTCGTTCTCAACACTTCATAGCGTTTCATCTACAGCTACGAAACGACTAAAATTATTTACGAAAAGGCTCGTTGGGCTCAGCTCAACGAATTTTTTGGGCATTTTAATTGGAAGCTATGTTTCCTAGACAACGATGTCAATGCCATGGCCAAAATGGTCGAAAGTATAATCTTGATGGGCATGAAAGCTTTCATACCATCAAAACAAATTCCGATTAAGCCGAAAGAGAAACTCTGATTTAATCAGACATGCAAAAATGCAGTCAGATCTAGAGAGGAAGCATTCAGTATTTGGCGAAGTAATCAAAATGCTGATACTGATTTGCTGCGCAAAAGGGCGAGATCTTCGTATGCCAAAGTACTGAGGCGTGAAAAAACTGTTTACGAGAATCGTCTCCGTGCTAAAGTTATTGCTGCCCCTCGGGGTAGTAAGAGCTTCTGGTCATTCGTTAAAAGAGTAAAGAATAATGCTAGTTCTTCAATTCCGACTCTTTTAAGGGATGACCTAATATTCACTGACCCGGCTGATAAAGCTAACCTACTACCTGAAATATTTGCAAGTAATTCCTACTTGCCGGAAAGCAATCAGCCTCTGCCTATGCTAGAGAGAGTATTCACTACTATGCCTAAGATATTCTTTCGAGCTAGGGCAGTAAAAAGGGTTTTGTCGGAACTCAACATAAACAAGTCTCCCGGGCCGGATGGCATTTCAGCACTGGTCTTGAAGCAGTGCTCCTCGACGCTAGCACGTCCATTAGCTAACCTCTTCAGCACGTTGTACCATGTTGGTGAGTTCCCAGTGTGTTGGAAGATTGCTAATATTACGCCAATCCCTAAAAAAGGAGAAGCTACTAACCCTGAAAATTATCGCCCAATCGCAATATGTTCTGCACTTTCCAAATTCATGGAAAGTATGGTGAATTTCCATCTTGTAAGGTATCTGGAGTCCAACAGATTACTCAACGACCGGCAATATGGATTTCGTAGAGGCCGCTCTACGGGAGACCTACTTGCCCTCCTCTCGGAGAAATGGTGCAATTTAATCCACCATTTTGGCGAAAGTAAGGTGGTGGCTCTAGATATTTCCAAGGCGTTTAATAGAGTGTGCCATGGTGCACTTTTGTCAAAATGTATTGCTCTTGGTGTCTGTGATAACTTCTCTTTATAGATGGGATCTCATCAAATGGGTTCAAGTTAAATTCAGGGGTACCGCAAGGTTTCGTTCTTTCACCAACTCTATTCCTTATCTTTATAAATGACCTCCTTTTTAAAACGTTCAACCCTATCTATTCTTTCGCGGACGACAGCAGCATTTGCCATTATTTCTCATTCAGCAATAGACCTAGCCTGCCGCAGGTTGAGGCTATGCTACGAACAATGAATGAGACTTTAAACTATGATTTGGAAAAAATTTCTGAATGGGGTCATGCGAACAGGGTCGACTTTAATGCCCGTAAGACCCTATGTTGCATGGTTACACATAGACGCATGACCGAAAATGCTGCTGCCAGTGTAACTATGGGGGGTATAAATATTAAGGAATCAGATGCTCCTGATGTTCTTGGCATGAAAATACAGTGTGATGTTCGTTGGACTGAACACATTTTTCAAATTGCAAAAGAAGCATTCAAGCGCCTCGGCTTTTTGAAACGGTGCAAACAATATTTCATCTCATCTGACCTCCTTACTATTTATACCACTTATATTCGACCGAAAATGGAATACAACTCTCATGTATGGGCCGGCGCTTCAAAGTCTATTTTGGGGCTGCTCGACGGCGTACAGGAGAGGGCGAAGAATCTCATCGGTGACAGTAGGGTATCCAACTCTATTGATTCATTGGAGCATCGACGCAATGTGGGGTGCATTTCATTGTTCTATCGTTACTACAACGGAATGTGTTGTAATGAAATTAGGGAACTTGTTCCTGAAACCCGCACATATGTACGCACAACACGTGCCTCATTTAGAGCACATCCTTTTGTGGTCGATTGGCCAATGCATCGCACTACGCATTACCGAGAAAATTCCTTTTTTAGCCGCACTGTTCGTATGTGGAATCAAATACCTGCGGAGGTCTTTCCAGTCTCTACCAGCGTGGGAAGATTTAAATCAAATGTAGACAGACACTACTCCCTCTATCCTCCTTCCCTATAACCAATTTTTCTAGTTCTAGCACAATGCATTGCATGAGTAGGGGTTATCCACTGAGTGCTGGTCCTATTAAAAAAAAAAAAAAAA
Organism: Tachina grossa; assembly: GCA_949987645.1. Lineage (NCBI taxonomy): Eukaryota > Metazoa > Arthropoda > Insecta > Diptera > Tachinidae > Tachina > Tachina grossa. The sequence continues at coordinate 131,206,360 of OX465278.1, read as the reverse complement.
AAAAAAAAAAAAAAAAAAAAACTTCTATTTCAATTAATTAATAACTTTATAAATTTGTAGAGCCATATTTTCTTAACTGATGCCGATGAGGCTTTCGAGATGGCCACACGTAACAACTTGACAAACATTATCAAGTCATAATACAGGGTGGGCCAAAAGAAACCAAGGGGTGTAAAAGTTTAATAACTTTTTTGTTTATTAATTTTTTTTATTTTTTCTTTCAGATTATATAGACAACACTTGGAGAATTTATAATGAATGAAAATCAGAAAATAAGAAATGAATAAATGAAATCAACTTTATTGAAAATTTGATTATGAGTGACGAAGCTCATTTTCATTTGAATGGCTTTGTTAATCAGCAGAACTGTAGGTTCTGGGGTTCTCAAAATCCAAGAGCCATTCATCAACGCCAATTGCACCCCATCAGGTGCACAGTATGGTGTGGGATCACATCTGAAAATGTCATTGGGCCCTACTTCTTCGAGAATGAAGATGGAAGTGCTGTAACCGTAAATGGAGAGCGGTATCGGTTTATGATAGAAAATTTTTTACGTCCTGCTCTTGAAAACAGACCTGGTATGTGGTTTCAGCAGGACGGAGCCACTGCCCATACTGCCCGAGACACAATGGCACTTTTAAGTCAAATTTTTGGAGAGCGAATAATTTCTCGAAATTCGGAAATTGTTTGGCCAGCGCGATCGCCAGATTTGACAGCACCCGACTATTTTCTTTGGGGTTTTTTGAAGGAGCGAGTGTATGTGAAGAAGCCAGAGACAATCCTTGAACTCAAGGCAAACATTGTTGCAGAAATTCGAACGCTACAGCCACAAGTTTTGAAAGATGTTATGGAAAATGCTCTAAAAAGAGCCCATCAGTGCGAAGCTGAAAACGGTGGTCATTTAAGAGACATAATTTTTCATACTTAGTGTAAAAAAAATTCCATTTTGTATATTATATAATCTGAAAGAAAAAATAAAAAAAAGTTAATAAACAAAAAAAGTTATTAAACTTTCTAAGGAATTTTTTTATGAGCAGTTTTTTCACATGAAAATCAGTTTTATGATTTTAAATTTTCAGTTTTCCAAAAAAATATTATGGCAACGCTGGCTGAGAACAACTTCGAAAATAGCGTAACGTAATATGTGAATAGCCCCTTAAATTTTCGGAGGAAGAAAAAAGTGAAAATACTCTTTTTCTACACCAAGCCTTTCTTGGTTATTTTTTAAACACGATTTATAACATTTGAGTTTATGGCACAAAACACTGTACACTTGTACATTTATATATTTAAGTCTTTCTAATTTGGAAAAATGTTTTTTTTTTTTTTTTCATAAAATTATAGGTAAGATATCGCACAGCTTATCTTTAGATTCAAATCAAATAAACTAAAGTAGGGTACACAATATCTTATTGCCTTGCATTAAATAAAAAAAAACTGAATTTTCTTTATCTGGTCTTACTTCTTTCTACCTATATACTTGGTTTTTTTTTCATTCTTTTTATGTTATTATATGATAAGATTGCATTTGTCATTTCGTTTTCTCTTCAAAAAAAAAAACTATATGAATAGTTTTCTTCAATGCTTAACATTTGTAGAAAATAGAAGGAAAGAAAAAAAACAACACTAGCAAAATTCAGACTTTATTAACAGAGAAAAATGCCTTGAAAACTGAAGCGGATTTAATAGTGACATCATGTCATAAACAAACATTTCAACTATTTATTTTCATATTATTTAGTTTTCTTCTTTATTTTTTACACAATTTTCAATTTTCCAAACAAAAGTGTAATTCATCATAATGTCATTATGAAAAAAAAAAATATATAAAGACAGGCTGTCAGGCAGACAGACGGACAGACAGAGAGACGTACCTATATACACAAAAATGGAGACATTTTTTATTAAAAATAAACAAGTTTATTTTATCTTTGGAAAACGATCAAGACGTTTAAGAAATTTATATTTGTTAGTAGAAAAAAAAACCGCTTGTGCTTGTGGTATGCAACTTAATTTATGCTGTTAACATAATTGTAAATTTGATAAAAAAATATATATATTTTTTAATATATAAATATTTTATGACTTCTAATAAAGTTGTTTTAAGCCGTTAACCCTTCTAGCACCATTGCTTGCAAGAGCGTGTGCAATCCAATTGTATTCGCTCCAATGTCCGTCCGTCCGTCCGTCTGCCTGTCCGTCTGTCTGCCACAGGCTAGACCTCCAGCCTGTGTATTTCGAAAAGAAAGGCATTTATTTCGAACTTGTATGTTACTAATATTACAATTCGAAATCATTTCCTTTCGCTTCGAATTACAGAGAACCGTAAGAGCTACGGACCTGAAATTTTCACAATACATGTAGAACTTTGACCGCTACAACAAACAAATATTTATTTATTTATTTATTTAGTACATATTATACAAAGTAAATTTGTATAATATGGTGTTGCACAAGTATGGGCGGAGTAACTAGACCATATGCCCAAGATGGTATTAACAGTATTTTAAAAGTTTTTGTAACTGACTGTACACGACCTATGCCTTCACATAGGAAGTAGCAACATGGTTGTTAAAGAAATTCCACAAAAAACCGCAAGATTATACGGTTATCCGTGGCAGATCAGTCAACCAGTGCGAGCGAGACGAAAAACTCTCGAAGGCCAAACAACACGCACAAGACTGACCGCACTTAAGAAATAATTACGATGACGCGAGAGATGTTCCTCAACCCAGAGCTGTTTAACGAAAGAAATATATTTTTTTTATACATAGTTTCAAAATTTTTTTATTTATTGTATCTTCAAATATGAACTAACAATAAGTATTCAAATCCTAATCTAAAATATAATTATTAGGCCCAACCAATGTCGGACATAAGCTTAGTGATAGTTATTAATAATACATAAGTAGTGATAAGCAACAAAAAGAAAAAGAAGTGTTCTCAAGCAGCTTCATCATCTGGAGTGTTGAATATTAGAGCCCGTGTATCTCTCTTTTTTAAGCGGATGTGTCCAGTAGAGTTCAAAATATTACGAGCAAGCGGATTAGGATGTGACTCGAGTTTTGTTAGATATTTGCCTGCGTATTTTACAATTTCTTCAGTCACTAGTGGCATATTCAAATCACGATGTATATTTGAATTTTTGATGTACCATGGAGCCGATGTTATCATGCGTAAAATTTTATTTTGCCTTCGTTGAATTTTCTCTACATTTGAAGCTGAAGCAGTGCCCCATAGTTGAATTCCGTAACACCATATTGGCTTTAAAAGCGACTTGTATATTAAAAGTTTGCAGTCTAGGCTAAGTGTTGAATTTCTACCAATCAGCCAATGTACCTGAGTTAATTTAAGTTTCATTTGAGTTAACTTAGAGTCAATGTGGTGTTTCCATGTAAGTCGTCGATCAAGGTGTATACCAAGATATTTCATATGTGAATGTTGAGAAACAACTTGATTGTTAATCCGAATGGTGGAACAAGTATTTCTTCGTAAGGTAAATGTTACTTGAACACACTTTTGTTCATTTACCTTGATTCTCCATAAATTTAACCAAAGCTCCATCTGGCTAATGTGTTCCTGGAGTTTGCGGGATGCCTCATCAGGATTTTCGTGCATACTAAGGCAGGCTGTATCGTCGGCAAATGTGGAAGTATGGATACTACTGCTCACAGGCATATCACAAGTATAAATCAAATATAAAACTAGTCCCAGTATGCTCCCCTGTGGCACACCGGATGAAATAGTTTCAGGCCTACTCGTAAAGTCTCCTTCCACAACACTGAACTTACGGGAAATAATGTAACTTTCCAAAAGATTTAAAATGTTTATTGGTAAGTAAGTCTTCAATTTTAAAATTAGGCCTTCATGCCACACTTTATCAAATGCCTGGGAAATGTTAATAAAGAGCGCAGAGCAATACTTTTTTTCCTCAAAAGTTCTTCTTATAACCTGAACCAATCTGTGAGTTTGTTCAATGGTGCTATGCTGACTTCTAAAACCAAATTGATGGTCTGGTATGCACCCACTACTAATCAGAACTGGGGACAATTTTGTTTTGAGCAGTTTTTCGAAAAGCTTTGACATAGTTGATAGTAGACTTATTGGCCTATATGACTCAGCCTTGGTTAGATCTTTACCCGGCTTTGGAATCATTTTAACCTTGGCAAGCTTCCAGCTTTGTGGATAATACTCCAGTCGTAAAATGGCATTAAATATGAATAATAGGATTCTCATTGCAATACGAGGCAAGTTCATAAGCATCTGGTTACTAATTCCATCAATACCCGGAGCTTTCTTCGGGTTGAGTTCGGCAATTAATTTTTGTAAATCACGTGTCTTAAACTTTATGTGTTGAGGGGTAGAGCGAATACACTCTACACTACTACTACTACTACTACTACTAACTACTACTACTACTACTACTACTACTACTACTACAAAGACATATATAACAGTTAAAAATTACATGGTGTTCTAAGGCGAGCAATGAAAAATTTTCAAATCCTTAAATTATACAGACACTCGAAATTTTCAGTTAGTGTATTTTTATGCAAACTACAACAATTAATTAACACTGAAATTAAAAAAAAAGAAAATTTAAATTAAAGAGTATTCTATCAGTAAATGTAATTTTTACTCTGACAAATTGCTGTATCTTGGAAACCGTAAGAGGAAAACTTTTGAAATTTTCTTAAACGCTAAACCTAAAAAATTCCAAAATTAAAAGAATCGCCCAGCCGAAATAAAAATCGACACAAACCGAAAAAATCGCCAAAACTAAAAAAACGCCAAAACTAAAATAACGGCAAATCTTAAAAATTGTTAAACTAAAAAACGCCAAAACTAAAAATAAAAATAAAAAACGAAAAAAATCTCAACAACGAAAAAAGAGCCAAAACTAAGAAAAAGCGTCAAGTCTACAAAAAAAGTTTACCGGGTACTTTATGTTTTTTTTTTTTTTAAAGGTCGACATCAGCTAAGATAAAGTTCGTATAGTATGTATTACATGCACATCTGTGGCAATAAGGAAAAAGTGCTTAAGTCATATTTGGCTGTTTTGCAGTAGAGCACTTTTAAGCTTTCAAGTCCATTTTCGGAAATTTATTTCTTTTACAGTTAAATTGGGAAATTCTAAGTTAACTTTCATTTTTTAAGCAAACATCGTTCTGCAACAATGGTCACCAAGAAGAGAAAATTGTTAAAAGCAGAACAGCACTAATACATGCTTAGTGCTGTTCCACTGAAAAAAATCGCTCTTGTAAATGTTTAATTGGGTATATGAAAAATATTTTTATGGGTTAATTTAATATAAATAAACATTTGTATATAGTGGTGCCTAAGACCGCATGTACTAGTTTTTTTTTTAATTCCGGATACACACTAGACACTCAGCATCTACAAAAGTATTTAAGCCAAATAAAATCTTATTTTTCAACTCTATATTCCACTTTTATATATTCTCTTTTTTATAGCAATAAAAAGTGCTGTTATAAAAAGATTTAAATTAGATAATTTATTTATATGATATATAATAATATAGAAAATAAAATTAAGTAATTTTGGTGGTGCTTGAATATTCTCGGTGTACTTTTTTGTATAAAAGATGCAACAGAAATCCTGCTCTTTTTGTGTGTTTTATGCTCTTCCTTTAGATTTTTGTTAGTAGTTGTGCTGTGTACGTACATATGTAAAACAGAATGCTAGCAGAGCCCTCAGGGCAATGGGATGATGGACACTGTTCTACACACTATAAGTAATACATTTAAGTTGAAATATACCAAAGTATAACCTAAATTAAGCTATTATTCCAAATGAGATGAGAAGTCTAAAAGAGATAAGTCACAAGTTATAGTGCTATAACTTCCTGAAAAAATACACAAATTAATTGAGATTTTGCACAGGGATACTTTCGAATATGCAGATTAAGGAAATACCATTAACTCAAAATCAGCTTATCTCGACTTAAGCACTTTTGCCTTTTTGCCACAGATATGTATTGTCACTTTACTGAATTTATTTCAAATCAGTAAAACAATTTAAACATAAAATTTATTTAAAATTTGTTTGATATGTTTAACAAGCATGAGTATGAGTATGATTTTCCTTGCTGGCTATTCCAGGGTTAATGTTAATTTTTTTTTTTTTTTTTTTTTGTTTCACGTGTTTAAGATTGTTATTGAAAACATTTTTATTAATTCCAATTAAAACTATTGATCTCTTTATTTTTATGCAGACATTTTTTTAATTGGTATTTATAAAAAACTTATAAATAATTCAATTAGAGTTGTAATTGTTGCTTTTGAAGAAAAAAAATTATGTATGAAGGATTTTTATAAATACAGGGTGGGCCAAAAGAAACCAAGGGGTGTAAAAGTTTAATAACTTTTTTGTTTATTATTTTTTTTTTTATTTTTTCTTTCAGATTATATAGACAACGCTTGGAGAATTTATAATGGAGAGGTTCACAACTGAACAGATAACCAGAACAATAGAATTTTATTATTTAAACCAGAGATCAATTATTTTAACGCAAAGAGCATATCGTCGACATTTTAACGTCAGAATTTCGCCCTCTGAAGCGATGATTCGTTGCTTAGTTAATCGTCATCACCAACATGGCAGCGTAAGAGATTTGCCTCGAACCGGTAGACCACGTTTAAGTCGCACTGCGGAAAATATTGAACGAGTACAGCAAAGTGTTAACGAAGCACCAGAAACATCTGGCAGAAGGCGTTCTGCTCAGCTAGAAATGTCTCGTACGTCACTACGGCGCATTTTAAAAAAAGATTTACAGTTATACCCATATAAGGTGCAATTGGTCCAAGAATTAAAACCCGCAGATCATCGGCAACGTCTAAATTTTGCAGTTAAATTTCAAGAGTTGGCCAGAAATGAAATCAACTTTATTGAAAATTTGATTATGAGTGATGAAGCTCATTTTCATTTGAATGGCTTTGTTAATAAGCAGAACTGTAGGTTCTGGGGTTCTCACAATCCAAGAGCCATTCATCAACGCCAATTGCACCCCATCAGGTGTACAGTATGGTGTGGGATCACATCTGAAAATGTCATTGGGCCCTACTTCTTCGAGAATGAAGATGGAAGTGCTGTAACCGTAAATGGAGAGCGGTATCGGTTTATGATAGAAAATTTTTTACGTCCTGCTCTTGAAAACAGACCTGGTATGTGGTTTCAGCAGGACGGAGCCACTGCCCGTACTGCCCGAGACACAATGGCACTTTTAGGTCAAATTTTTGGAGAGTGAATAATTTCTCGAAATTCGGAAATTATTTGGCCAGCGCGATCGCCAGATTTGACAGCACCCGACTATTTTCTTTGGGGTTTTTTGAAGGAGCGAGTGTATGTCAACAAGCCAGAGACAATCCTTGAACTCAAGGCAAACATTGTTGCAGAAATTCGAACGCTACAGCCACAAGTTTTGAAAGATGTTATGGAAAATGCTCTAAAAAGAGCCCATCAGTGCGAAGCTGAAAACGGTGGTCATTTAAGAGACATCATTTTTCATACTTAGTGTAAAAAAATTTCCATTTTGTATATTATATAATCTGAAAGAAAAAATAAAAAAAAGTTAATAAACAAAAAAGTTATTAAACTTTTAAACCCCTTGGTTTGTTTTGGCCCACCCTGTATTAAGTCTAGTTTTTAGGCTACAACCATTTTATATTAAAGCTTTTATATATTAAGCGTTGCTTGTCTTTTAATTTAAAGCAAAGAAACACAATATACATCTATAAAGTATAAAAAAAAAAACTTAAAGAAATAAGTTTGAAAAAGTGAAAATTGTACTTGCGATACAGTCAACTGGGGGACTACTCTAGTCTATTAATTAAAATACAAATTCGAAAGTATTTTCTTTCGTTTCAAATTACCAAGTAAAACCCCTGTTCTATAAGAAAAGTTTGCAACAACACAGTCAAATTTTTTTTATAGAAAATTGTCGCTCTCTCCCTATCTGCATATCTCTCATTATAGAAAAGTTGACTGCATCACAGCCAGCGTTGCCACGACCAAAAAAATTTTGTAGCCAAAATACAAAAAAAAGTAACCAAATGCATAAAAAAGTAACAAAAATTTTTATATATATATTTAAAATACTGTTTTATTTGTACTTCAGTTGAAAAATATACATACATATGTATATTAGTCTATATAATTAATAGGCGAACATGTTTTTTGTAATCCCTTTTACGCTGGTACCACTGCACCGATTTTAAAAAGATGTATATGTTTTTAAAGGATTTTCTGTACAGATGTGCAGAATCTATATTTTATTGAAATCGGTTTAGTGTTTTGGGAGCTATAAGCGTTTAAAGTTGCTACTACTACATGCACACATATTACACACGCATTTATTAGCTTACAAGTAAAAAAGAAACAAAACATGAGTGTGTGTGTGTGTTTGTAGTATTTCTTTTGATCTAAAATTGTTTTTCTTTTTTTTTTTTTGTTGTATGAAAGCCATAATACTTAAAGGAAGAGAATTGAATAAAGTGAATTAGCTTGGTTGAAGGGATTTTGTTCATGTTTTTTTAATTTCGTGTATTATTTAATTATGCTTGCATATGTATGTAAGTTTGTGTGTGGCTGTGTTTTAATGAATTTTTTATGACGTTTAGACACATACATTTTCTTTGAATCTTAAATTCTTTACATTTTGATTCTAGAATACGGACGAGTGTGTCGTCCGTTTAGTATATCTAGTATGTATTATTACAAAATCATATATAGGTAATATAAATGGACCATTACATTTAAATTTGTACTTCAGTTTTATAAGTATATCTTATTATATTTAATAACAAAAATTAAAAATTTTAAAAACCCCCGACTTTTTTCAGAAAAGATGTTATATCTTCTAAACGGCTTGACCGATTTTATTCAAACATAGCTAAGAACCCTCTCGATCAAGTCATCTTTCAAACAGAAAAAAATAAATGAAAATCGGTCCAGCCGTTTGGCCTGTACGTGGACACGGACAGACACACAGATACACACTACAAACTTATAACACCCCTTTTTTTAGTCGGGGGTTAAAAATCAATAAATCAATTTTGTAACAAAAATACTTCAGGTAATATTATTAGAAATTCCAAACCAAAAATATTTTTAGTATCAAAAAAATAATATGTAATTTAATTACATAATTTTCGTTATCAAAACACAAGAGTGTATAGACAAAGTATAAAATTTGTTAATATTAAAACAAATCTTTGGCAGACCAAACATAATAGGAATTGTTTCGATTGATGCACAATTCTTTAGATTGTAGTATTGAGTTTACAGCCTTAAAATGAGCTTATTCCTATATTTAGTTTTGACTAGACTTAGCTGCGAAAATATCATTTCAGCAGCAGCCGAACTGTGTGGCAGTGACATTAAATTATATACAAAATTATTCAAACCATAAAAACATTTTTCGTTCAATCCATTTGTATGTTTTGGAACTGCGTCCCAATCAGCACTTACTTCTAATTTAGAAAATCTGCCAGGAGCGGCTGTTAGCCGAAACACAGCCGATCGGATTCGTTCCCTGCTTGTTACGCTCTCAAACTTGAGGCTCAGTTAGCCGACTGTAATGTAACGTAATTGCAACAGTAAGAAACAGCTGATCGATTTTGTTATGTGAAAAGTAATGAAAATAGTTATAGAGATGTAATGAAAGATAACCTACTTTTCATATAAAAATATAAATCAGCTGTTTTCTACGTTACAGTTACATTACATTACAGTCGGCTAACTGAGCCTTTAAATATAAAAAATTTTTCTTTTAACTTTTTACATACAGCACAATTATGAATAGCAATTCCCCGGGAGTTTTTTCCCTTTTCCCATTCCTCCTATTATGAATTAAAATTTCCCCGGGGAGAAAACTCCCCGGGAAAAAAGTAGGTATTCTAAATATGGGGGAGAGGGAGAATTTGTTGATAGATTTCTCCCCAAAAATTTTGAAGGGAACTAATGCAAAAATTTAAAAATCATATTAATAAATGTTGCAAAACAATAGCATAAGCATTTATTTAGAACAAAAATTTAAATAAATACCGAATTATTATTTCCCTTTTCTATTTTTGCATTTTTATCTTAACCTTGCGCACATGCACTTCAAAAACATAAACCACTTCTGTATTCAGAAGAAATACTAAACTACTCAATTTTAAAGGCTTCCTTTAAGTTCACATAATAGGTAAATGGAAGATTTGTTTCCTTCTACTATTATCAAGACCGATAAGAAAAACTTTACAAAATTTACAATTTCCTTTGAACACACAGTCCTTCGGAATTTAATCAATTTGCATCTGCACCTGGCTCAGTTTTCACTCCACTTTTTCAGCACAAAGTTATTACGCATGCCTGTGAATGGTTAGTGTTAGTGGTTTATATAATTTTTATTTAAGCATAAACAAATATTTATATTAACACACAATCTTATTGGCAATGAAAACATAACATTTTTATTAAACTTCTATTGTTGAACTCTTGCGTTAGTGCAAACAATATGTAAACATTAAACAGCTGATGAAGATTTTACTCTCTCCCGTATTTTCTTATTCCCCAGCTGTTTTGAATAGGAGGATTATTCCCCGGGAACAAATGGTAAGGAAGGGAGAAAACTCCCCGGGAATATTCATAATTGGGCTGATAGTGTTTGACGTTTAAAGATTTTGCAACCATGAATGCATCTGATTTTTTAAACCAGGCTTGTTATGTTCAGAGACAGACATGTATTTGTTTTAAACGCTATGTTGATTAACCAGTGTTGTATTTACAACGCATTAAAAACGCTTAAATTGTGATCGTTTATCAAGATAATTAGTTATGTGCAAATTTAACATACCACATATGTACACATGTATATGTATAAAAAATGATTATTTTTGTGTTGAAAAAAAGTAACCAAAATGGAAAAAAAGTACACAAGTACACATTGGAAAAAAAAGTAACCAATTTTGGTTACAAGTAACCAAAACGGCAACGCTGGTCACAGCACAATTTTCTATAGTGAAAATTTGACTGACTCTGCAACAGCCCAGTTTTCTATAAAGAAAAATTTATTGTGTCACAGCACAATTTTCTATGTATAAAATTTGTGCTTTGAGCAGAGCTCGCAATAATTGGTCTCTCTCGAGCTTGTTGTAAGAAAAAAAAAACACGTGTCCACTGACACGATGCAACACTGTCGCAAAAAAACCCTCAAACTTCGTTCTTCTTTGGCTTGCTCTTTGCTCAACCAACGACGGTTTTTGTTCGATCGCTCGGCTCATGTGTTCACTCGAGACCCTTTATTTCGTAAAATCTTGGCAAACGGTCTTTTGAGCATGTATGTGTGTTGCGAGTTTAGTTTGATTTACAGATATTTTTATTGTTATTTATTATTATCTTCTCCCTTCCTCCTTTATGATTTGCCTGTGATGAAATTTCTAAGGCAACAACATAAAGCAAACGCAACAACAAAAATAAAGATCATTTTTGCGAACACTTTGCTTGTTTTGCTCACTTACTGACCCTCAGTAGCTGAGCAACGAACGATTCTGTTCATAACATGCGGTCAGTAAGAGATCGATTCATGTGTTACGCTCAACCCATAACCCGGGAACGAGAACATGATTGAAATGAAAAAGAGGGTTGGTGTTCAGACACTGAGTGATTCAGTCTAATTTTTTTAGGTCTTTTGAGTGAGAAGATCGCACAGAGAAATTTGGTTGAGCATTTTATGCGAGCTCTGGCTATGAGAGATAGAGAGAGGGCACTATGAAATTCATCAATTCAAAATATTTGGTTGAAGTCTACTGATGATTTGACTAAGCACCAATGAAATATATAGACAATGCTTAACCACCAGCAAATAAATTTCAATTAAAAAAACTTACGACAATATGTCAAATCAGCATTGCCAGTTGGGGATAAAAGTTTCGTGTTGGGGTTCTGGGGCTTTGTTAGAGATAATAATCAAATTTTATGGGATTTTTTGGGGATTTTTTTTTTATAACTGATGATAAAAGTAATGATTTTCGAGCTAAGAAATGTGCACCTGGCTAGTCTAAAAATGTGTGTTATTATTCGTAGTGAATGGTTTCTAACAAAGAAAAAGTATCAAGAAAGATTATTTTTTTATTGAATAAGTATGTTATTTTTGTCTTTATTTTTTAAATAAAATTAAAAAATTTTATTTCTTACAAGAGTAAAATGCGAATAAAAAAAAACTCAATTTGGGGATTTTTGGGGATGACAAATCAAAAATTGGGGATAAGGTCTAGAAAAAAAACTGGCAACACAGTCTTATTTATAAAACTTACTAAGGCTTTATAAAGGGTTTTTAAAACAAATTTTCATAAAAAATTTTTCTTAAAAAGGCTTTGTAAAGCCTTAATAAGTTTTATGAATAAGGCTGTAAATATCTTAAATCAATTCATATATTTTTTCTTTTATTTTTTTTTTCAAGAGAAGTAAAACTCAGGCAATGAATGCCTACTGATATTACTTAGGTGTTACCTTCTTTAGGAAAGGGATAGTGATAGAGAAAACACGTGGTGAAGGAGGAGATACAACTCTACTTTTTGCACGTTTTTTAATAATGCAGTGTTGCAGCAGCGCCTCTGGTGTTAAATGAGGCGTATTAAATATATTTGACGCTGTCTTTAGTAGCCATTTTATTGGTTATCTTACTTCGCCAATGACTCTGCTACGCAACGAAAGAGGGCGCTCTGATGTTACATTTGAATTAGTGTCTGCTGAAGTTGCTGTAGATCAGTGACACTTGAAATTTCCTAAAATATAGACTTTATTTCCTACAGCAGACCTTTCGAATTATGATTTTTTTTTTTGCATGAATTTATTTGCTTGGCACAATACAAATAAAATTCAATAAAAGTATATTTTCATATTTAGCAGAACTTGGGCAAAATATTCATTTTATAGCTTTTGCATGTCACAATGCGTGATGACCTGATTTCGATAGAATTTTAATAAATTAGTTTGTTTTTTTTTCTTTTTGGTGCATGTTGGGAAGGAAATTGTAGTATTAATCCAAGTCATAACAAGTTTGCAGGCTTATCCTTTTTTTTTTCAATGTAAAACATCAACTTGAATATTTTACAAGCTGTATGTGATATAAAAAATTTTTATTGAAACAATAAATCTCACCAACATTTTTATTTGATTTATATTCATTTAGGATTCAGTGTTATAATAGTGGATTTTTCATTTTGCTCCCCTTTTCTTATACATACGAGTACATATTATCTTGATAAGTTTCAGTAAACAACAGAAAATCAAATATTCAATAAACTTTTATGTTCCATACGAGCGAGTCATTCATTCTATTCTGGCAGTCAAGAAAAAAATATCAGAAACCATAAAAATTAAGTGCGGATGTGTTGCACGAAACACACACACACACACACACACACACAATGTGAAGTCATTTGTTTGTTATATCAAAAAAAAAATATTCTAAACCATAAGAAAATTCTATTTGAAACAGAAAATCTATAATAAAATCACCAGAGAGAGGGAAAGGAAACTTTAATAAAGTAGCACAGAACACAACAAATTATTTGGAAAAGTATTATAAACAAAACAGAAAAATCGTGTTAGTGTTTATAACACAAGCAACACATAAAATAACACGCTAAATTTAAATATTCATATGTTCATGTGTGTTTTAGTTATGTTATGTCTGTTAGACCACTGCACAAGATCACTTACAATAAACTTTTAAGATATGATATGGGATTTTTCAAATGCTTTACTATAGCGAAATCTTCTAAAACAAATGCTAAACAAAACTGTTTGAAAGAAATTTGTTTCAGTTATTGCAGGTATAGGAGTAAAGAAGAAAATACTTCTTGACGGAAAAATTTGTGATGCTTGCATCTTCATACGAATGGGCGCGTATACAAACGTCATGCATGTACATACCAGGGAAAGCCAAAAAGTTACTTTTTGAATGCTCAACACATATCGATACTCCAACGACAATGAGTATGATAGCACATTCGCATCAACAAGCATGCTTACAACAAGGCATACATATCTATAGCTATCAACACAAATAAGTGCGCATATCGGTAGGGGCGGGTTCGATCAAACAAATGTGCTATAGATATTCCTATCAATACATGTGCGCACAGGCATGTAATGACGAGTATTATACTTGGGTCGAACTCGTTCACTAGTTCATTTTTGCCACAAACCAATGATCACCAATTGTGGCAAAAATGAACTAGTGAACGAGTTCGACCCAAGTCTAACGAGTATGACTATTTGAACTATCTTACCAAATATGTATTTAAGTAAATAAAAAAATCGTTGTGTATGAATTTAACAAATGCCTAATTTATATTATGCATTTTTTTCATGAAATCTATTTCACGAAACTTTTTCTATTTGGTAATAGAGACGACACGTTACATGAATTTCTGAAGCATTATTTTACAACTTTTTTGATCTAATTTGGTTCTCCAGGAGCCTGTTTACAAATGAAAAAATTTTCATACAACCAATTTTATGGAAAAAATGCGTAAATACGAGGCGGGTTTCCTTAGCAAACTTCTATTAAAAAATTTATATATTGCAAAAATTATGCAAACTCGCAAGGATTAAAACAATAAAAAAATTCCCTAAAGCTGATTATATAAAGCTCAAAAAAGCAATAAATCGAAAATTTGTTCGGCATATTATTATTTTAAAAAAAATGTCCAAAACCTAAAAAATGTAAACGAAAATACTCAGTAGATTTTAAAAAATCAAAATCAATCTCTTAGGGTGCCCCTGTGGCTGAGTGGTAGCAATGCTAGCCTCTCAGTCCAGAGGTCGTGGGTTCGATTCCCACCATTGACCCTGGGTGTTTTTCGCAGACAAGCTAATCGCTTTGCGGGTTGTGTTTGTTAAAAAAAAAAAAAAAAAACTTACTAAAAGTTGCGAAAATTCGCAAATAATTATTTAATTGAAAAAAGCCTTAAAATGTATTTAAAAAACACCAAAATTGTAAAGAATGTCAAAAACTTGGAAAAATTTGCGACCAAGTCGAAAATTAGCAAAAATTTGGTAACATAAAAAGAGATAAAAGATATCATAGTCTGATACTGGTTGAAAATCTTCACAACTACAAAAATAAAAAAAAAACAAATAATTGGGAACAATCACTTTTATTGCAAAAAAAGAAAACATTTGCGATAAATATCCCTAAAATAAATTACAAATACTTTAAGATCTAAGGAATGCCGAAATGACGAAAATTCGCTAACATCAAATAGATATGCTGCAGATGGATTAAAAATTGGTAAAATGGTTAAAAAGCCAAGATTTGGCTAAAAAGTCAGTTTCATCGCGAAAATTGGCGACAAACAAGCGCTTAAATTGTAAGAAATGCCATGGTTCAACATTTCTTCCACTAATTCGGCTCTTAGCCCAGATCCAAAATGGAGCGTATTTCTACACCCGCGGTCAAATTACTCTCGTAAATATTTAATAGGGCTTTTAGATCTAAGGACTGCGAATAGTGTTTATTGAATTTTATGTTAAAATAGTTTGAAAAAAATTTTATTACCTCAACAACTACAAACTAGTATTTCTGGCAACACTTATCAAAAAATATTTAAAAAACCAAATGTGTTGCAAGTCATGGGTATGTCGATAGATATGCGTAGATATACGGCATGTAACGAAGAATGCGCATCGATACATACAAGTATGAAATAAAGTGCGCAGGGGTATACGCAAGTATGAGAATGAATAGATATCAACACGCACTAGCATAAGAAATGTTCGATATGTGCGGGAGTATCCAAAATTTTTTGTATCGATTGGCTTTCCCTGGTACATACACACATACGTTGTGTGTATGATCTTTGATTTTTCTGCGCACATACAAACGCACACATGCAATGACATTAGTTGTGTGCGCTTGCTTTAAAAAACCACCCTTAAACACATAATAGCTTACCATCTACATCTTATACACACACACTCAAACATACATTATGCAAAATAACAAGCATCAACACGCATCAACACTACTTCTTTTAATTGTTTGTTACGAACAAGAAGTCTTCGCGACATCGCTTCGTACATCAATACATCCATCGTGCTTCGCTTTCCTGCTGAAAGTGCGAATAGTGAAATTGTGGTGATTAACTAGTGACGTTGTCAGTAGTACTACTGACCAGGTGTACCCCAGCCAATGTAAGCGCCTATTGACATTTAACATTAGCTTGTCATTGAAAATCCACCACTAGACTGTAGCACTAATGACTAAGTAGTTCTTTTAGGACCGCATGGAGACATTGGCACCAAAGATTCACTAGTAAATTTTAGGGGCTCTAGTCTACAATATCGATATTTCCTCGCTCGTTGTCAATAGTAAAATTATATTGATTTTCTAGTGACATTGTCACTAGATATTTGATACCAAAGTTTCACTAGTAGATTTAAGTAACCCTCGTCTACATATATTTACTTAATATTATTGCACAGAGTAATAAAAAAAGAAAAACAATCTATTGACGCGTTCATTGACAATATCACCAGAAATACACTAGAACTATTGTCTCGTAACGTATCTTTACTCGCACATAAAAGGAAAGTTGTCGACATTTTAACTAGTGCAATTGTCGCTGGAGAAAGAGTATTGACATAGAGACATATGGTTCTAGTCTGACTAGAGGGTTATTAAACGACATCATTTATTAATGGTTTAGTATAATACATGGTACGACAACACATTTAAAAAAACAAGACGTATTTACATTTCAAGAAGGCTTACGCAGCCCTCTAAAGTCTATCTGTTTGATAATTGTGTTCATAAGTAGGTGAATATGTAAGTATGTATGTATATATTTATCTTAACACTATTGACATATGCGTTTTTCATGTTGAGTTTTATAAGTAATTCACAAAAGGAAAATGTCTTTATTTTCCAACTTTCAAGTATTGCAACCGCCAAAAATGTATTTGAGAACAAAAAAAAAAATACAAATTAAACAATAACAAGGAGCTGAACACAACAACAACACATATACATATATATACACATAATCGTACATTTAAAGGAATACAGAAATCAGAAATCATGATATCCTTTCAGGATATCATGAATTTAATGTTCTTTTGATAAACACACTAGAAGAGTTTGATGGAAGTAGGAAGAAATAAAAAAGTGAATGATAAACTGATTTTGTTTGTAAATATTTTCGCAGCTTTTGTTTTTTTTAGCATCTCATTTTGCTTTTTTTCAAGAGGTTACGTGAAACGTGCGATTGATGTTTAAGGATCTAATTTGTTAATGACATTAAAAAAAAAACTAATGGCAATCGTTTGTGTTTTTGGAAAATGTAGTTTGTAAATTTCAAATAACTTTATATGTGCACATTAAACATAATAAAATATTTCTGCGAAAGCATGACAATAATGTTATATTAACTACAAAGGAAAAAACTTATTATAATTAATAAACCAACATGAGTGATCAAGATTGCAGAAGCAAAATCTATTTAAAAACAAGTGGAAACAATAGAAAGTATGTTGTTAGTAGACCGGGCCACGGTTTCTATTCGATTTCCACGAAACTTTATAAAAATTTTAGGCTCATGATCGGGCAATATCAAGGCCCACAAAAATATTATTTTCTTTAAATGGAAGTAACACCTACTACTATTACTACCCAGCAAAAAAAATTTAAAAAAAAGTTAATCGAGTTTGGAATTAAGCATTTTTGGTGGAAGCACTTCCCTACTGGATTACCAACTTAATGATTTTAACAAGGCGTGAGACTAAAATCAACGATTCTTGAGAAATACTTACATTTTTAGGGTTCCGTACACCAAAGGTGAAAAGGAACCCTATTGTTTTCGCTACGCTGTCCGTCTGTCCGTCACAAGGTATTTTCTCAGGAACCGTAAGAGCTACGGACCTGAAATTTGGATACAGTATGTAGAAACTTGGCCGCTACAACAACAAATACATGAGAATTAAAAATAATAGGGTGTTCCAAAACGAGCAATGAAATATGTTAAAATCCCATGTAATATACATACAATTGTATGAACATATGTATATTGAAACTTGAATTTTGTAAAATTAGTGTATTTTTATACAGACTACAACAATTAACACTAAAATTTAAAAAATTTAAATTAAAGGGTGGTCCATCATCAGTTAATGCAATTTTGACTATGTAATTTTGACAATTTGCTATATCTTGGAAACCGTAAGAGGCAAACACTTGAAATTTTCAAAAATGGTAAAACTAAAAAAACCGAAAATTATAAAATCGCCAAACCAAAAAAAAAAAAATCGCCAAAAATTAAAAAAAAAATCGCCAAAACGAAAAAAATCGCCAAAATTAAAAAAAAATCTAACACTAAAATAAATCGCCAAATTCGAAAAAATCGCCAAAATGAAAAATAAACGCCGAAATGAAAAAAAACGCCAAAAATCTAAAAAAAAAATCGCCAAAACGCGAAAATGCCGCCAAAACTAAAAAAAAAAATTTAAATAAACAAAAAATCGCAAAAATTAAAAAAAATCGCCAAAAATAAAAAAAAACGCCAAAATGAAAAAACGCCAAAAAACCGAAAAAATCGCCAAAACAAGAAAATAAGGTGTCTAAACTAAAAAAGAGCCAAAACTTAAAAAAATCGCCAAAACCGAAAAAAACGCAAAAAAACGACAAAACAAAAAAACCGAAAATACCCCGAAACCGAAAAAAATGCCAAAACTATATATTATATAGGATGAAGTTTGTATTAAATTACATATCTAGTGTTCGTACGGAACCCTATGTGCGCGAGTCATAGTCGCACTTTACTGAATTTATTTTTATTTGTCAACATTTCATCTAATCTATTTCGTCTGAAAAAATCATTCTCTTCATTTAGCAACTTGTACGTCATTTTTTGTAATTTTAGGTAGTGTGATTTGTAAGCGAGTAATGAAAATTGGCAATTAGAAAAGTAAGTCATTATATGGCAAGTAGTTCTAATGGTAATGTGTATTTTTTTGCTGGGTAGGTGTTACCTTCTCTAGGAAAGGGATAGTGATAGAGAAGACAGGTGGTGAAGGAAGATATAGAGGAATACTTCATTCTTGTACAACTCTGTTTTTTTTTCTCTTTATATTGCAGAGTTGCAGCGCCTCTGGTGTCAATGAGGCGTATAAAATTTTCTAAAGCTGTGCTTAGTATCCGATTTATTGATTATTTCGTTTCATATGATTCTGCTACACAATAACTACGAAGAATTAGTATCCGCTGAAGTCGATGTAGTTCACTGACCAGTGTCTATGCGTTCATCACTTGAACTTTGCCACAATAACTGATACAAAGGGAAACTAACATGAATCAAAGAATACAAGATTACGCATTGCGCATGTTTGTTAACCTGATTGTGCTGGTATTTGGCTGGTGTGACGTCAAAATGACGCAGAAATTGAAATGTAAACAAAAGTGCTCTATACCAAATACACGTGTTTGTGTGATTGTGTTTTTGTTTATCGGCTAATGTGGCGTACATGCGCAGAAAAAGAATTTTTCCGAAAGCTGAATGCGTAATCTTGTATTCTTTGATTCATGGGAAACTAAAGCACATCTAAAAAATACGTACACCACGCATACATTATTAATTTTTTTTTTAATGAATGTCGGAGACCGAGCTCGAACCCATGACCTTTGGTTTTGTATTCCAAGTGCTAACTACTTCAGCCAACACCACCCTTATTTCACGACATTTTAAGCATTTTTCCTTAAATTTTCTCTACTAACCTTTGCCTACCTTTTGGGATAAGAAAAGTAAACAGTATGTAATTACTAAAATATCACCAATACTGCCAGATGTTTTTCTAAAGGCCCAACTATAATATGAATAAGCTAGCTTAAGCAACTGTGCGGTTACATATAAAACGCATGTGGCAAAGTATAATGTACTTAACAAACTTTTCGTCAAGTTTCGTCAAATGTCATTTGCTTAAGTAAAGTGCCAAACTGAACGCACATTCCGTAAGGAAACAACTGTTTGTGCATTTTTTAAACTCAAACAAGCAGCAGCAGAAAATATTCATTGATTTTAAATATTTTTTTATTGTTTCTTATTTTAAACTCGGAAAATAAAGCAAAACTTTTATCTTCAATGTTTGTTTTACAATACACATATACACATATACACACATACACATGTATTCACTTATGTATATTCACTATTGTACTTTTTAGTAGACAAAACAAATAAAACAAGTAATAAGGTGATGGATATATTTATATGTGAATTTTTAATAGAGTAGGACATTCTTTCAAGTTAGTTTGATTGAATTGCATTCATTTATTAGTTATGAGAAGAAACAAAATTACTACAAAATTATTGACAATACCTAGATGTGCAGCTGTGGCTAAAGAATACTTAAGTGCATGTAAGTACATTATGGTCACCTACAAGTCACATCTGAATTGTTTAAGCATTTGACAGACTTATCGTTCAATTCTGACATTAGCTTAAGCCAGCTTATTCATATTATAGTTGGGCCTTAAGCTATTTCAGTAAGTTCAGAGGAAAAATATGTTTCTTAAAAATATGCTAACCCTGCGTTTACACATGCAAGTACCTTCCATGCAAGCTCTGTGTACGTATTATCAATGAAAATTTCATACAAATGCCCGACTGTCTTGCAACTTGCATGTTTGCCTTTTATTGCAGAGTTGTCCATAACATAAAAAAGTTTAATTTTGAGGGAACCAGATAGTATTGAATTTAATTTGCATTATTTTAATAGTATTTATGTCTAAAAAATTCATTAACCGCTTGATTTATAAATATTTAAGAAAATAAATATTAAATTAGCTTTTAAATGTATTTAAAATTAGTAAAAACTCATATAACATTACACTGAAATCCAGTTAATTTCTACTAAAGTATTAATAGGGCAACACTGTTGGCTAACTTTTCACTTACTTGCTGCAAGTGAAACAAGTCACTGTCTTGTAAAATTCCTTGGCAGTTGAGTTGGAAGTAGACTGCAAGTTCCGAAAGTGTAGTTGTGTTAGTAAAAGAGTTTGAGTGTATTGAGTTTTTCGAACTTGCACTTGCACGTGTAAACCCTAGGTAAGGCGAAGTTAAGAATAAAAACTAACCCCCATATTTATAAAAAAATAAAACGAATTTGAAATTCATTTTAGGAAAATTTTGTATGGAAAATTTGAAATAAAATACATTTCAAGTCCGTTTCAAATTTTATGAATATGGGGGTAAAAATTTAAAAATAAAAATTGACTGAACAAAACTGTACAGACTTCAAGAAAACACACTAAAAAGTTAAAAATCATTTATGGTGCCATTGTCGTTTTCAACTCAACTCGGTTTGCTCGTCTAATAGTACGTCAACATTTATGTGTTTAAAACTGTTCACAGCGTTACCATATGTGAAGATTTATCTTCTTTTCGAAGTTTTTCGGGATGTTAATAAGACTAACAGATTTCTTTGTTAAAAATAAGATTTTTAAGAATATGATATTTGGTACTTTTAGTATATTGTTTAACGTCCTTTTGACTAAAGTACTGGTATATTTGCTTCTTTCTTTCATCAAAAGTATAAATTATGTGCATATGTACATATATTTATCTTAATAAATTTTTAAATTTTTCCTAAATTTAAATTCAGTAAAATCAATGAATATTAATATATTTTGAGTAAAATCACTAGAAAAGATTTTTAATGAGAAAAAAAAGATTTTTTTTGTTGGACTTGAAAGTTTTTGAAAGAAAAAAATATGGCAACGCTGAACGTGTTTAAGGCCTCATTCGTGTTTAAGAGCTTAAACATGACGATTTCAAGATGTTTTGCAATACATTGACTTGTTTTGTTAAACATCTGAAATGAAGTGTTTAAGATTTAAACACTTAACTTAAACACGTAAATGGAGTATGTTCAGTCCGTTTTTTGATAACTCTGGCAACGTTGAGTTGTTTTAAATGGCGTTACATGAAAAATTATTTGGTAAACAAGTAATTAGTTAAAAAATACTCAATTGTTTACAAAAAACTTTGTTTTTTGAAAATAATAAACTTAATTAGTGTTGCCAGTTAAGGGGATTTGTCCCCAAATCGGGGATTATTTTTCGCGAGTGGGGATGAAAATTTCGTGTTGGGGATCTGGGGATGACAACAAAACTTTAGAGAATTTTTTGGGAATTTTTTTTTATAACTGATAGTAACAAGAATGATTTTTAATCTAAGAAATGTGCGTCTGGCAAGTCTTAAAATCTATGTTACTATTCATAGTGAATGGTTTCTAATAAAGAAGAAGTATCAAGTTATATTAAGCAATAATGAAAACTACCAAAACAATAATACGTCACAAAATGCAATATGACTTGTTGGAAGCAATTCTTAGAATAAACAAAAACTTTAAAAATTATTCAATTTGTTGTAACACATTTAATTCTTCTGCTGATGAATCAGAATTTGATTCTGAAGTTTTTGAAATGGTTAACTTTGGTTAAAAATATTTTTATACTTGTTTATATTAAACTAAGTGTAATTTTTTCTTTACAAGTACAAATTAAATTAATATGAATGTAAACATAGCTATCGATATAAATGAATTTTATTGAATAATAAATATATTATTTTTGTCATTAGTTTTTAAATAAAATTAAAAAAATTTTAATTTTTTTTTTACAAAAGAAAAAATTTTAATCAAAAAAACTCAATTTGGGGATTTTTGGGTATGACCGATCAAAAATTGGGGATAAGCTCTAGAAAAAAAAACTGGCAACACTTAAACTAATAAAAATACATAATTGTTTGTAATTTTTTAAAAATACAATAATTTATGGACAAAACGTCAACCTTAAACATCCCAAATATAATGTGAACGCTTGTGTTTAGTTTTTTTAAAACACTTGCCTTAAACACGTTTAACATCATAAGTGTGAACATGGTATAAGAATAAGATGAGCGTGTGTCGAATTTTTCTATAACAAAAAATCTATTTTAGGGTTGCGTACACCAAAGGTCAAAAGGAATACTATTTTTTTCGCTGCAATATTTTCGTCCGTCTGTCAGTCTGTCACAGGATGTTTTCTAGAGAACTGTAATAGCAATTGCCACTTGGGAAAAAAAATACAATACTTTGAACTTTATAATGTCTTGCGCTCACCTCTAATACATCCAATCATATTGGCAATGTAATTCATTTGCATTTGTA
Source organism: Tachina grossa (assembly GCA_949987645.1). NCBI lineage: Eukaryota > Metazoa > Arthropoda > Insecta > Diptera > Tachinidae > Tachina > Tachina grossa. The sequence goes on along the minus strand of OX465278.1, from coordinate 131,183,146 downwards.
CCTGAAGCAGTTTTCACTAACTTCACTTTTTTTTATGTTTTTTATTGTGTTTTACAATGGCTATTTATGGTCAGATTTCTTGATTTTTAGGATGCAAATAAATTTATTTCATATTTTTTCTCAACGTTTCGTCAGATTTTTTCCGACGTCTTCAGGAGAATTTTTATTTTTAAATTCCGGCAGCAAATTACAAGTTTTTTATTATTATTATTATTATTTTTTTTTTTTGTTGTTACATTTTTGTAATATTACCTCATGTTTATACGACCCAGACGGTCGTCGTGAGTATAAAATTTGTATGGAAAGCACTCAGTTTTTTTGAGTGATTTTCATACAAATTTTCTAGACGAGTCGTCTGCCTGACTTGTAGAAACTGCACATTAATTTTTATGTTTGACTTACGATCTTCAGTTACATTATAATGTAATAATTATTAAATAAATTATAAAAACTGGACAGCACGAACAATTAATTGTATAATTTGAATAATAATAAATAATGCAAAATATCACAGGCAAACTTAAAACTAATATCACAGAACTTCACTTGTCAGGTTATTGCAATTGAATATTGCAGTTTGGTGTTGTCTTTGTCTTCTTTTGTGTTCGTACACAGCAAAAACTAAATTTCGTTTTTAGTAACCAAATTCATTGAATCAGTAAATTTTTTGTGTGAATGCGGACCTACAAAGAAATTTGTAGATTCTGATAACAATTTTGTAAAAATTTAACTGAAAAAAAAATTTATTTTTAGTTAACTTATTATGGCATTAGAGAAAAAAGTTAACTGAAACTCAAAATATTTTCAGTCAAATTTATTAATAGGAACCGAAAAACATTTTTGCAGATTTTTTTTTGTATTATTCAGCAATTTTTTTTTTTATAATTTACAAACAAAACTAAAATTTTTCGTATTATCAGAAAATAAATTGACTGAATCAAAAACAATTCTTAGAATTTTTTTTTAAATTAGTAAAAGTTTTATCTAAAAAAAATAACTGAATCAAATGAAAGGCTCAACTATTTTTTTTTTACTTTCAACAATGGGCTTGTTTTTATGGTTAAGCATTTCGTTCCCGCTCTTGGAACTTGTCAGTAGACTTCGACCCGAAAATTTTTTAATTTAGCTAACAAACTCCGTATGATTATAGTAAGACTCTTAATACTATATTGAGAATCACAATATACAAACATAATAAGTTTGAAAACTGCAAAAAAAATCTTTAAAAAAAATAAAATGTTTTTTATATCTATAAAATAATTTGTAGAAAAAATTAAAAAAAATCAGACAAATTTTTTTACAGTATATAAAAATAAATTTAACTGAAAAAATTAAAAAAAATCAGACAAATTTTTTTACAGTATATAAAAATAAATTTAACTGAAAATATAATATAATATAATATAATATAATATAATATAATATAATATAATATAATATAATATAATATAATATAATATAATATAATATAATATAATATAATATAATATAATATAATATAATATAATATAATATAATATAATATAATATAATATAATATAATATAATATAATATAATATAATATAATATAATATAATATAATATAATATAATATAATATAATATAATATAATATAATATAATATAATATAATATAATATAATATAATATAATATAATATAATATAATATAATATAATATAATATAATATAATATAATATAATATAATATAATATAATATAATATAATATAATATAATATAATATAATATAATATAATATAATATAATATAATATAATATAATATAATATAATATAATATAATATAATATAATATAATATAATATAATATAATATAATATAATATAATATAATATAATATAATATAATATAATATAATATAATATAATATAATATAATATAATATAATATAATATAATATAATATAATATAATATAATATAATATAATATAATATAATATAATATAATATAATATAATATAATATAATATAATATAATATAATATAATATAATATAATATAATATAATATAATATAATATAATGTAATATAATATAATATAATATAGTATAATATAATATAATATAATATAGTATAATATAATATAATATAATATAATATAATATAATATAATATAATATAATATAATATAATATAATATAATATAATATAATATAATATAATATAATATAATATAATATAATATAATATAATATAATATAATATAATATAATATAATATAATATAATATAATATAATATAATATAATATAATATAATATAATATAATATAATATAATATAATATAATATAATATAATATAATATAATATAATATAATATAATATAATATAATATAATATAATATAATATAATATAATATAATATAATATAATATAATATAATATAATATAATATAATATAATATAATATAATATAATATAATATAATATAATATAATATAATATAATATAATATAATATAATATAATATAATATAATATAATATAATATAATATAATATAATATAATATAATATAATATAATATAATATAATATAATATAATATAATATAATATAATATAATATAATATAATATAATATAATATAATATAATATAATATAATATAATATAATATAATATAATATAATATAATATAATATAATATAATATAATATAATATAATATAATATAATATAATATAATATAATATAATATAATATAATATAATATAATATAATATAATATAATATAATATAATATAATATAATATAATATAATATAATATAATATAATATAATATAATATAATATAATATAATATAATATAATATAATATAATATAATATAATATAATATAATATAATATAATATAATATAATATAATATAATATAATAAATATAAAAAAACAAATCTAAAATTTTTTTTTACAAATTTTACTTTATATAGATAATTTTCATTGTGTACAGTTTTTTTACATAAAATAAAATTGGAATAAATAATTTACTGGAACAGTAAAAAATATTTAGTGAAACTAAATTATATTTCAAAACACACGTTTGTTCGAAAATTTTTTGGGAATAATTTTTTCTGTGTAGGCTTTCCAGTGTATATCTTTTATTCGCTTTCTTTTCTCTATCTAATATTTTGACCCCTTTAAAATCTATTTTATGTCCCGTTTCTTTCACATGTTGGGCTAGAGCTGTTGTCTCTTTTCCTATGTTTATGTCTGGTTCATGTTCTGATACTCTGGTCCCGAGTTTTCGTTTTGTTGTTCCTACGTATACTTTATTGCACATTTCTGTTTCATTTCCTTGACAAGTTATTTCGTATACAACATTGTCTGTTTCTAATTTGTCAATTTTTGTTCTGTCCTGTGTAAAAAGATGTCTCGGTGTCGTGTTTGATCTATGTGTGACTATTGTTGTTTTATCATTTATCATATGTTTTAATGTTTTGTTTTCGGTCAACTTTGGAACATATGGTACACTGTAAAAAAACTTTTTCTACTACTCCATTATTATTGTTTCCAGTTTGGTTTTTATTTAAGCATTTGTTTATTAGTTTGTTCGTAATATATATCGGGAAGTTGTTTTTTGTCATTATGTTTCTTATTATACTGATGTTTTTGTTTCTGAATCGTTTGTCACTAATGTTGAGAATTTCGTTAATTAGATTCGTCGCCGTATTTATTTTCATGATCATCGGTTGGGTGGAAGGGTAATTAATTAATCTGCCAGATGCGGTTTCCTTTGCATACCAGTCTGTTATTAATTTGTTGTTGTATTTTATTATTTTCATATCCAAATATGGTATTTCGTTGTTTTCTTCTATCTCAACAGTGAATTGCAGATTTTTGTGATATGAGTTTAAAGTTTTTAATACGATTTTCATGTCCGCTTTTTTAATAACCGCAAATAGGTCGTCGACATACTTACAAATAAATTTTATGTATATGTCTTTTGTCTTCAATTCTTTAATAATCTCGTCTAACAATGTGTCCAAAACAATATCTGTTATCGTCGGTGATAATGGGTTACCCATTGGCATACCATATGTTTGATGATAATACTGTCCATCATATGTAAAATAGTTGTTGTCTGTTATACAGAATTGAAGTATTTTCAAAAATTGCCGTCTACTAACAGTAGTATGTTCCTTAATGGTATCCCATTTGTCAAGTATGTTCTTAATAGCTAAATGTGTAGGTAGGTATATTCGTGAATAATGATACCACGTCAAATGATACTATGATGTCATTCTCATCTAAAATTATATCACAGAGTTTTTCCTTCAGTTGCACAGAGTTTCTGATGTTATAAGATTGAGAAATGAGATTTTTTAATATTGTACCCACATATTTCGATAGATGATAACATGGCACTTTCAAAGATGATGAAATTGGCCTTAGTGGTATGTTTTCTTTATGTATTTTTGGTAAACCATAAAGTTCCGGTGCCATAGCTGCATGTGATCTCATTCTAATTTTTTCCAACTTAGTAGCTAAAATGGTTCCCTTTCAGAAGTTCTGTTATTATATTTTGTTATTTGTTCTTCGCAGTTGTGGTGTAGGATCTTTTCTGGTAATTTTGTAAGTAGATTTGTCCTCATTTTATTTTTATATGCGTCTTTATAAATAACCACTGTCCTATTCCCCTTGTCAGCTGTAGTAACTATGATTGTATTTTTATTTTCTTTTAATATTTTTTCTGTTTTTTCGTATATGTCTAGTATAAATTTTTCTTTGTCATTGTTTCTCCAATTTCTTCTGAAATTCGATATTCTATTTGACATTTTTGTTCTTAATGTATATTTCTCGTTATCATCTTTAATTTTCTGAACCCATTGCTCGATATCAGCTACTAAAGTAACAGGCGAAAAGTTTTTTCCTGTTACAGTAATCGCAAATTTATTTCCTAGTAATAGGAGCCATTTACTTTCTACATATATCGAAATTAACTCTGGTAAAACTCAAAAACCAGTCTTCGTTGAATGTAAAACCAAAATCATTAAACTTCTCTGCTCTAAGTTTCTTCATTTTAGATGAGTGTATCTGTATTGTTTTTAATTTTATGTTTTTAAATCTTATCCATTGTCCTTTTTTAAATTTCATAAGTTCAGTTTCGTTCAGTGTATTTAACAGCTGTTTTTCTATGTTTTCAATCTGTTTCTTTATCAAAGTTGTATTTGTGTGTATGTCTATAATTTCAACATTAAGTATTTTTCGATGGAAGTTTCTCTCTACCTTTTTCATTTCATTCTGTAAGTTTCTCTCTACCTTTTTCATTTCATTCTGTGCTTTATTTGTTTTAAATGAAGAACAGAAACACAATTTTAATGAAACAATATTGCAGAGAAATCACTTTTTTTTTATTTAAGCAAAAACAAATATTTAACTTTATATAATTTTATAAAAAAAAAATTCTATTACTGAACGCTGGTGTTAGACGGAACAAAATGTAAACATTAAACAGCTGATCCAGATTTCCCCTCTCTCAGTTTTTTTTTATTCCCCGGGATCGAATGATTTAGGAAAGAAAAAACTCCCCGGGGAAGTTCAGAATTGGGCTGATTATATCTAGAATTTCATAGCATGGTATCTAGCGTTTTTATTTTAATATTTTAAAGCGAGCAGGCTATTAACCCTTTAATGACGTTGTGCACTTCTAAGGCTTATAAGATTGATTGAGATGACATGAAAATATTTCGCTTGTTCTTGTCTCACTTACAACATAGAACTAGACAATGAGCCGTATATATATATTTTTTTCAACATCAGCGCAAAATCGTTCCTCCCTTCAATTTGGTGCTCTGGAAATTTTATTAAATTCCTTATCGTATGCATGTATGTGTAAGAAGTTTTATGAATTTTATTGTTTTTTATTGTATAAAAGCACTTGTCAATGCCAAAATTTGACACTTTGATGGTTTTGTGTGTAAGTGTATATATAATATTTTTTTTTTGCTTTTATTAAATATGCTCTCACAGTCTAAATGTTTCTTCGGCATGCTTTAGTAATTTTTTGTTTGTTTCCTTTCTTACGTCTTTGTGCCCTTTTTGAACAAACACTCGACCATATGTGACATGTAATGTGACAATAGGCATTTTATTTATTGAAACTAAAAGAATGTTTTCAAATTCACAAAATTATTTATTGAAATCTGTTTCTTTATTTATTGATTCAATACCATAGAGGCATAAATACTTATGCTTGTTTCTAAATAAGCAGTTTGTACAAACAAAAAGGAATATACGAGTATGTTGTATATAAAACAATTGAATTGGATTTTTTCCCCTCAGGAAAACGTTTACGTAAGGGTATCGTATTGTTTGTGTTCCAAAAAAAAAAAATAATAATATTTTGCAAATACCTGGAAAAAAATTCCTTGATTGAGTAAAAATACAGCACATTCCTTTGCCAAGAAAGCCGAACATATTATACATTTATAACTTGTCAATCAATATAAATATTATATTACAGTTTATTTACGCTGAATAATTTAGCGGCAAATGTGTGATTTTTTCCCCCTTTTATGTTAAGAAATAGTACAATGTATTGCTATTCTAATAACCTAAATAAGTGAGCATACATACATATATTTTCCCATAAAATATTCAAACTAAATGTAATCGGGTTTTATATTACCTAAATAAACACAAAATACGCAGTGAAAGAAAAACGAAATTTTCAAAGGATATCAATGTGGTAAGATTATGCGTTTAAATAATCAACTTATTTCCTGTGAAATAAAAGTATAGCGGAAATATGCGTTATTTCTGCTCGATGTACCTGATAAGCTTTGCTTAATATCCTGAAATTCAAATGTTAACAGTCCTTGGAATTTCATCATTAAAAATTTTTTCTCTTGAAATTCTCAAAATTTGTTGTAAATAATTTGAAAGTACAACACCCTACTAATGCATGCCTAGATTTATGTATATAAATGAAATTGAACAAATGCAGAAAAAAGAAAACTTCAAACATTTAAGGAAGTCGATGTAAGGACATGCCTACAATTCATATATCCTTCATTTTAAGTGCCAATCATGAGCGAAAAACAGCTAAAGAAATTTTACTATAAATAGCTGTACATATTGAAGATTTCCACATAGTTTCATTGCAATCGGCCAAAGGATATAAGAGCTTCCCATATATCCTTTTTTTGTAAAATTTAGTTTTAGTTATTTATTTATAAGTACAATACTGTAAAATCAATTGCAACTTTTTAATTAAGCATTACAGTTGATATTCTTCTTCTTACTCGCAAGGACATCGCTACCTGTCATATATCCTTAATTTCAAAAATTTATTTTTTTTTTATTTTTTTTTGATGGGTATGATTTATAAAATATGATATATGTCTTCATAACTAGGTTTTGGGTACCAGGACATTCGTACCTGCCATATGTCCTTAACATAAAAATTGTAATTTTTGTTATATTTTGTTCCGTATTGAGTTAAAAGATTGGTAAATATCGCTTTCATTATGCATGCATTAAAAAGTTTTAGGTTAGTTATGTATGTACATATGTACATATGTATATGTACATATATACATATGCGTTTCAACTACTATGCTTCTTCTTAATTGCAAGGACATGCACACCTGCGTTATATCCTTAATTTCAAAAATGAACTTTTTGATTTATTTTTTATTGGAAAAAATATGACAAATGTCTTCATAGCTAAGTTTTAGTTGCCAGGACATTCATACCTGCCATATTTCTTTAATTCAGAAATTGTAATTTTTATTATATTTTGAAGCATATTAAACTAAAATAAATATTACTTTCATTATGGCTAAGCAGCAAGGATATTCCTAACACCCACATATCCTTAAATATTACATTTAAATTTCAGCTGTTTTAAGTGACCAGAATACATTAGAATACAGTTATTTATGTCCTTAGTAAGTTTTTTTTTAACTTTTGTGGGAATGTACTTTGCCTGCAAGAATAACTTTACATAACATATATCCTTAATTAAGAAAATTGAATTTCTGCTTCAATTACAATGATAGAACAACCAAATTTATGTCACAATATGTAAAATCATATAGGCCATCTGTTCCATAAATTTCAAAGCAATAGATGCCAGGATACACCTACCTCTCTATATATCCTTTATTTAATAAAATTAAATTTCTGCTCAAATATATAATTGGCATACTTTTTGTGTTGACAAATGTTTTTATTATTGTAAACTAAGCACTACTAGTGATTTTCGTTCTATTTGAAGCAAGGACATACCTAACTTCCACATATCCTTAATTTAAAAAAAATTAGATATTTGCTATATATATAATTGAAATACATTGAAAATTCATGTGTACTTTCATAGTTATGCATTTGAGGTGTGTGAAAAATTTTATTGTGTTCGGTGCAGGGGCTGACCACCTCCCATGTATCCTTATTCAAAAAAAATTAATTTTACCTATAATTACAATCGCAAAATAATTAAAATGTATGTTGCTATAGCTAAAGTAATATAGCTAAGCCTTCCTATAAGTTTCACTGTGATACATAAATGCAAGGATATATTTACCACCCATATATCCTTTATTTAAAAAATTTAAATTGTGCTAACATGTTTCATCAGTATAGTTTTTATATTTTTAAATATATATGTATATATGTAATTATAATATTGTTAACTTAACATCCTAGACAAATTTTATTATATTGAAAGCAAAAACAGACCTGCCTTCCATATATCCTTAATATAAAAAACCTTCATTTATTTATATTTATAACAAAAGTTCTTTCAAAAATTAAGAAAAGTATCTAAAATTAAGTTCCTAAGCTCTTTGGTGTCAGTCTCTTCATTCAGTGCAAGGTTGTGATATATCTGCTATAATATAGCTATTATGTCCTTGTTCCCGAACATTTAAGTTTAGCTTTATTTATGGTGAGAATGAACTGAAAATTAATAACTGTCTCTCACTTTATGCATTATATTTCTTGCATTGTAAGCATAAATTTGCTTCCCGTATATCCTTTATTTTTTGGGAACAAAATTTTGCAGTTCAAAACATAAAATTTATAACTGCCTTTATAAGTATTCATTTAAGCATCTTGGTGTAGTTTCTTTATACGGTGGGTAAACATGCCTACCTGCCATATATCCTTAATATTAAAAATTTAAGCGTTTTGATAAAAAAATTATTTTTTTTTACTATTTTGAGTACTAAGCCGCGTAAGGATATGCTGCAGTCCCATATATCACATTTTATATACAGTCGAATCCGCTTTAGTGGAAATAATCAAAACCCAATTTTTTTTACGTAGTTCGGATTACTAAAATTTGTTACATTTCAGCGTACTGCTTAAAATCAGTAAATGTCTAGCCACTTGCATTGACAATATAATAGAAAAATACAATAAAGTACGTAAGAGAGAAAAGGACAAATACATTTATTTTGCCATTTAATTTTTTAACGGACAAACCATGCACAATTTTTTCAGCCTTAAGTTATGCAATCGATTTCTAATAAATAAATTTGTCATTGTTTATTTTTTCACTAAAGCGAAGTAAGCTTCATACAAAACGTAGTTGTGGGCTTGTTTTGGTTTTCAGTAATACGATATTTTCAGTGAAGCGATGTTTCGATAAAGCGAAGTGAGTAAGACTAGCTGCGTTTAAAATCAATGTGGGGATTTGTATCACTTTCAGTAATCCAATTTTTTCAGTAAATCGGGTTGCGCTAAAGCGGATTCGACTGTTTATATTGAAAACATCATGCAGATAGACAGTAGTTCCCTGTCTATAAAAATTGAAATTATTTGTAATTAACATGTCGGGAAATTTATAAAATTAGCGTACATTAGTGGAAATTCTCTAATTTATATCTATTAAATTCCAATTTATGTTAATTTTTATTTTATAAGGCCATTGAAGTGTCTTATGGAAGATTCGTTCGTTTAAATAACTTTAAGTTGACAATTTTTTGCAAATTTAACTTCTTTCATAAGCAATAAAAAAAACACCGATAAAACTTGGTATTTTCGGTTTCACTTGAGCATTAAATAAAAATGTGAAGTTATATTTTGAAGACATTAACTTAAGCAAAACAATCATTAAAAGAAAATATTCTACATACTTTTAGGAGCGACAAATAAATTCCTGCTACAAAAATTTCAATCGTACACCTGATGGCAAGCGAAACTACTTCACTGCCAAAATTGTCTTATTTAAACGGAAAAAAATTCTTTTAAAGCTATTTTTTTTTTCAATTACCAAGGATATTGTTCAACCCCACGAGTTTTACCGTGGTAAATAGCAATTTGGTGGCAAGATAAATATATATGTATGTATGTACACAAATTATTCGCTTTATATGTATATAACTAATTATCATATTTTTCAACTTTACCCTGGATATTTTAACTGCCTTAAGGGAGTTGTATAAAACTGGTAACATACCTGAAAAGATAACAAAAATAAAAAAACATAAAGTTATTATATTTTAATGTTAATAATGCACATTAATTACTCTAAAATAAAATATTATTTTTGAAATTCTATGTAAAAAGTTATTTGTTTGCTTTTAGTTTAACAAGACAAAGTTTAAATTGTCTGTTCGTTATTTTGAATTTCTTTGTTTCGGTTTTGAGGCCCAGCAGTTCTTTGAATTAGGGAATATTGTATAGAGTAGTTTTTTATAGTTGTATTTATTTATTCTAACTTCAAAAATTAACTAACAATTAGTTTTTAAATCTTGAGTCTAAATATAATTATTAGAACCAACCAGTGAAGGGCATAAATGCCCTATTAATTAAATTTCAAGAAGTTTCATCTGTAGTGTTGCACGTATTACAGCCCCAGTGTCTCTCTTTTTTAAAAAGACGTTACGAACAAGGAGATTAGGATAGGACTCGCGTTTTGTTAAATATTTGCCTCCGTATTTTTCAATTTTACAGTCACTATGAAGTATAGAGTACAATTGAAAAATTTTTTATAAAAGGTTCAGAATATGTAAAAAAAAACACATAAAAATTTATAAATTTTCGTTCTTCACTATCAGAATTATTCATTGAGGCCTTGAGATTTTATTTTTTACTAATGTTTTATTTTATTTTAATTTTATTATTATTATTTTATTTTATTTCATTTTATTTTATTTTATTTTTTTTTTAACTTTATTTTATTTTACTTTATTTTATATTTTTATTTTATTTTGTTTTATTTTATTTCATTATTATTTTATGTTACATTATTATTTTATTTTGGTTTGTTATTATTTTATGTATTTTACTTTATTATATTTAATTTGAATTTATTTTAATTTATTTTTATTTTATTATTATTTTATTTTATGATTATTTTATTTTATGATTATTTTATTTTATTATTATTTTATTTTATTATTATTTTATTATTATCCTATTTTATTTTAATTTATTTTATTTTATATTAGTTTATGTTATTTTATTTAACTTAATTTTATATTTACTTACTTTAACTTTATATTAATTTGATTTAATTTGATTAAATTTAATTTAACTTAATTTTATTTCATTCTATATTATTACTTTAATATAATTTATTTTATTTTATTTTGTTCTATTTTGTTCAAGTTTATTTTATTTTATTTTGCTTTAATTTATTTTATTTTAGATTATGTTATGTTTTATTTTACTTTCTTTTATTTTTACTTACTTTTACTTTGTATTATTTTAATTTAATTTAATTTAATTTGGTTTGATTTAATTTAATTTGCTTTAATTTAATTTAATTTAATTTAATTTAACTTAATTTTATTTTTTTCTATATGATTTTATTTTTTTTTTGTTTTATTTTTTTTTTGTTTTATTTTTTTTTCTATATTATTTTATTTTAATTAATTTAATTTTATTTAAATTTATTTTTTTATCTTAATTTATTATTTTAATTTTATTTAATTTAATTTAATTTAATTTAATTTGGTTTGATTTAATTTAATTTGCTTTAATTTAATTTAATTTAACTTAATTTTATTTTTTTCTATATGATTTTTTTTTTTTTATTTTTTTCTTTATTTTTTTTCTATATTATTTTATTTTATTCTATTAAAATTTTTTTATCTTAATTTATTTTATTTTATATTCTGTTATGTTTTATTTTACTTTCTCTTATTTTTACTTACTTTTACTTTATATTATTTTAATTTAATTTAATTTAATTTGATTTAATTTTATTATTTTATTTTAATTTATTTTATTTTATTTAAATTTATTTTTTTTATTTTAATTTATTTTGTTTTATTTTAATTTATTTTATTTTATTTTAATTTATTTTATTCTATTTTGCTCAATTTTATTTTATTTTATTATTTTTTTATTTTTTTTTAGTATTTTTATTTTTTTATTATTTTTTTTTAATTTTATTTGGTTTAGGTAATTCAAATTAATTTTATTTTACTTTATTTTACTTTTATTTAGTTTATATCGTTCTAATATTTTATTTTTATTATTTTATCATTTATTATATTTTTTTATTATATTACTTATTTATTTGTAATATTTAAAGACATAATTAAATTATGAAATTAAATTTTAAGAAGGTATCTAATACCAAGGTTTTCGACATTTTATTTTATTTGTATTTTTTCTTAATTTTTTATTTTATTTTTAAACTTTACTTTAGTATAATTTTTTTTTTTTTTGTGTGTATTTAATGAAATTATATCTTTTATTATAATTTTACTTTTTTTGAGAGAGAGCTGCGTAAACAGTCTTGAAATGTAAAAACGTCATGATTTTTAAATGTATTCACGTCGCATGTATTATACTAAACCAATAATAAATGCTGTCGTACTGTAAGCGAAGCACGATGGATGTATTGGTGTATGTGTATATCAGTTGTAAGAAGCGATGACTTCAAGACAGCTTGTTTATAACAAACACTCAAGAGAAGTACTGTTGATTAGTGTATGCTTGTTATTTTTCATATTGTACGTTTGAGTGTGTGTGTAATATGTAGATGGTAAGCTATTATGTGGTTAACCGCATACAACTAATGTTAATGCATATGTGTGCATTTGCATGTGCGCAGAAAAATAAAAAATCATACACACATACATGCATGACGTTTGTACACGCGCTCATGCGTAGAAAAAAGCAATGATCACAAATTCTTCCGTCACGAAGTGTTTTCTTCTTTAAGGCTTAGTTAGTCGACTGTAATGTAATGTAACTGTAACGTAGAAAACAGCTGATCGATATTTCTATATGAAAAGCAGGTTACGTTACATTACATCTCTATAACCATTTTCATTACTTTTCACATAACAAAATCGATCAGCTGTTTCTTACTGTTGCAGTGACATTACATTACAGTCGGCTAACTGAGCCTTTACTCTTATACCTACAATACTCAAACAAATCTCTTGCAAACAATGTTGTAAACGTTTGTTTTATAAGATTTCGCACTAGTAGAGCATTTGAAAAATGCCTCATGTCTTGAAAGTTCTTATAAGATGTCTTGTGCAGGAGACTAATATGTATTACATATTTTTTTAGTGTATGTTTGTATTTCCTGGTAGTAAAATATGAATATCTACATTAACGGGAAACGTGATTATATGCTATTCTTTGCTAAAAGCTGCATAAGTTAAGGCTTTTACATAGACTCTGTATACCGTTAAATTATATATGTAAATATTCTCCAAATAGGCTGTCCCTTAAATTTTTTTGTTATTAATTTTTTTTTTTAAATAAAATTTTAACATCTTTTAAAGATATTAAGTTTGTGAAAAAATACTTACATATTAGCTAACTTGCATAACATCGAGTTTCTGACTTAATTGAATTTAAGGTTTAGCCTATTTTCTTCTACACATGAATTTATTTCCATGTATTTGTTTTAGTACGTGCATTTGCCTTACCAAAAATATTTCTTCAAAGAAACAAAGTTATGTTTATACATGCAGTAAACTGTTCTCGTAGGTTAAAAATTTATTCACATTTAATTTGAAACAAATTCAAAGTAAAATATCGATTCAAATATGAAAAGTATGAAAATAGGAGAGCACATAAAGCAAACATCTAGAAACTGTTAACGATTTGTTTTTCATTTCATCAATTGAAGATTAAACTTAAATTACATACATATATGTACATATTAGGGATGCCAAACGGGAACTCCCGATCCCGGAAATCCCGGGATTTTCGGGATTTGGTAAATCCCGAACACCGGGATTTGCAAAATTCAATCCCGGGATTTCATTTTCGGGATTTCTTAGCAATTTTTATATAAAAACTTTATAAATTAAAATTTTCGTTGATTCTATAATATTTAAAAGTCCCATACAATTTTATATTTACGTACAGTTTTAACAATTTAATGACTATTCGTGACATATTTCTTATAAATTACCAACAAGAGCAAAATAAATAAACTACTTTCTTACGGTTATTTTCATCAAAGGTGCTACAATATATGTACATTTTATAATTATTTTGAAAACAAAAGAAACATATTGCCTTTGGAAGGAAAATAACATTTGAAAAATTCATAAGTTTGACAAATTTATTCCGTCTTATTCTATATTATGAGGGCAATTACAATTCAAATTCCACGAGAAATTTTTCCCGGGGAATAATTTCAAACAGTAGCAAGTAATACACAAAACAAAAAAATCTAATTGGAAAAGTAAGAAATTTCTTGCGGAAATTTATTCATAATTGCAGTGTATAACTATCTGTATGTCGACTCCTCAACGCTAAAAAAATTAGCACTTATCTACTTGTCGGTAACAATTGAGTACTATTGACACCTCCTTACAATTGGAGTAGAATACAATACAAGGCAAGTGAAAACTTTTTGTTGTCGGGTTGACGTAAGAGCGAGAAATATTTACAGAATAATGTGGAGTATTTTGTCTAAAAACTGCTGGAGTGTGTATGTATGTTTTTTACATTGCAGCTCAAAATTATTTTGTTTTTTATTTATACCGTTTAGGTAGTTTTTGATACAAACCTAAGATCAAACCCATTTAAATTACATGGATTTGATAAATAATTTTAGTCAAAAACGACCGACTGAATGAGTTCGACTCAATTATAGTTGTATTCGAGTTGCAGAGTAGAAGGCCAGGACACTAATAAACCATACTCCTCTTAGCGAACTTATGAATACATACATATGTATCTGTTGAACTTGTAGAAAAAAACTTATGTATGAATTTAAAATTTTTCAGTAGAGCAAAAATACTGTTCAAGTGCTCAGGCAAACTTTTAATGTATGTGCCTATAAAAATGTGATCTTTAGACGTAATTAATCGAATTTGATTAGAATAGTGTATACATTTCTTTTAATTTTTCGAAATGTTCAGCCTTATTATCGTTGTCACAGTCGTAACGAAATCGATAAAAAAAATTAGATAATGCTTGTTATACATACATATGTAACAACCGTTATACTTGTTGTTGATCAATCAATTAAAAAAATTAAAAAAAACGTTAGTAGATATATTTTTAACAAAACAATATTGTTTTTGCAACTTATTTGTATGAAAGTGAATCTAAAAATTTTCGTAAGTCAATTTAAGCGGTAGTGCTAAAAGTTCACCGATATGTAGTATATTCGTTTTGGTTTAGATAATAAAAAAACATTTATATTGAAAACAAAAACAAGTTTTCATATTTAGTTATTGTTTTCACTGAAAAATTCTTTTGATTTTTAGTTCATAATTGTATTAGAAAATTGTTTACTTTAAAGACAATTGTGCAATGATAAATTATGAAAATAAAACCTTTTAAAATGCATTAAATTGTTATTAAAGTAATATTTATTTTAAAAAATAATTTATTTTACGAAAAATATTTAGATCCCGAAATCTCGAAAATCTCGTGATCCCGAAAAATCTCGGGATTTTCGGGATCGGGATTACAAAATCCCGAATCCCGGGATTTCCAAAAATCGATCCCGATTGGCATCCCTAGTATATATATGTTTGTACGAATAGTTTTCCATAACAAAGAAATTTGAATTATTCATTTTATGTTTTGTAAACAAGTTTTGAGTGAAAAGTTTTGTTTTTTTTTTCAAATGATACATTGACGTTGTTTAAGACAAATATCGAAATGTTTATAAAGTATATGCAATTGAAATATATATGTACAATGTATTTATACACATTTATGAAAGAAGTTGTAGTATATATGCAAATGTTCATATTAGTGATGAGCGATAGCGTGATTTTTTAATAATGTTGCTCCTTGTGAACGTGATTTCTAAATCGCTGTTCTTTTAACACATTAGCGGACAAGACGGCAAATGCCGTCAAATTTAAAGCAATTTGTAGGGACAGAACGGTATATACCGTCGCTAATTTTTTCTGTTATTGGGACAAGCCGGTATATGCCGCACCAAATTCTATGTTAAATTATGGTTTGTTGTTATAAATGTCCCAGTGCAGTTTCTTCTTCGTGCCATAGCAACAAAATTAACAACAAAAAAGTTTGCAAATACCTGTTGTGATTGAGTGTGTATCAATATAAGCAAGACGGGATGTACCGTTAATTTTCAGTTCATTTTTTGGGTTGTGTCCCATAGCACGTGCTATTTTTTGAAGCGAAAATATTTTTAGAAGAGTTGAATAAATTTTGTTTGGAAAATTTAAAAAGTTCGAGTTTTAAATTAAAAAAAAGGTTTTATTATATATATTTATTATCATATATGTATATATTGTTATTTTATATGTTAGTGAAAAAATTGATCAATACAACAAAGAGAGAGAAAGAGTTTTAAAACTGTTTGAGGAAATTGATTCTGATAATGAATCTGCCAGTGATCCTTTCAGCGATGATAGAGAGTATGGCAGCGATCCAGATTATGAACCGGATGCAGAGAATTCCGACAAAAACTCTGGCAAAGAAGAAAAACCTACTTGCAGGTGAAGCTGTAAATTTTGATAAATCTAAAATACCATCAGATGAATTAGACAATATTTTTGATTGCGAAGATGACGACTCTGATAACAGTTCAGACACAGATGAAATGGAGGAGATTAGACCCGACTTTAAATCTGGAGATGAGTGGGTAGAAACTATAGTAGAAATACCTCAATTTATATTTGATTCAGTAAATTGTGGAGCAAAAATCAGCGTCGACAAAAATTTTAGCCCGAGAGATGTTTTCGATGAGATCTTTACATCGGACATAATTACAAAATTGGTGAGTTCAACGAATATATATGGGTCAAATTTATGCTCAAATAGTCGTCCACATACGCGAAACGCACGTTTTGCTTCTTTCAAACCTACATGCAATGAAGAAATGCTTCAGTTTCTCGGCCTTTGCCTGCTCCAAGGACAAATCAAGGCACCCAAAATTCGCGATATGTTTTCAAGTGATCCACTCTATTATCACCCGGTATTTCGCAACACAATGACTGGTCGGAGATTTGAACAGCTACTACGTTGTTTGAGTTGCTCTCCTGAAAGGAACGATGAAAGTAAGCTAAAGAAAATTAAGCCTTTACTAGACCTCTTTATAAAAAGTTTTCAAAATGCCTACTACCCGGGAGAGTACCTTGCTTTGGATAAATCCCTCCTCCTACATCGGGGACGCCTCCATTTCCGGCAATATATAAAAGGCAAAAAAGCCAAATATGGTATAAAATTATACGAACTAACATCAAGCGATGGGTATGTATTGAATATTGAAATCTACCAGGGAGCAGTAGAAAAGAATCAAACATCAAAAGTGGGAGATATTGTTCATCGTTTAGTTTCTCCATACATCAATAAAGGTCACCACCTAATTATGGACAACTTTTATAACAGCGTCAGTCTCTCTAAAGATCTATTGTCATACAAAATACACTCTACCGGTACGCTGAGAGCAAATCGCAAAGGAAACCCCAAAGATGTCACGGGTGTAAAGCTTTCCAAAGGTGAGTACATATGGCGCCGCCAGGGCCAAGTTTATGTGTCTAAATGGCGTGATAAACGTGAAGTTCTGTGTATAACAACTGCTTGCCACCCTGAGCTCGTTGAAACTAGTACAAAGTGGAGACTTAATGTATTGAAACCAAAAGAGGTTATTACTTACAATAGCCACATGTCGGGGATTGACAAAATGGATCAAATGATATCGTACTATTCGTCACCTAGAAAAACAATCCGCTGGTATAAAAAGCTAATATTTCATTTATTGGACGTCGCAGTCTGGAACTCGTACTATATTTTTAAAAATAAAAACTGACTCAAAAATGTCATTCACTGACTTTCGAGATATACTTATTAAATCCTTAATAAAATTGCCAGAATCCATACAATCTGGGAAAGAGTTAGTGCAAACGGGTCCTGTTCATGGAGGAAATAAAAAGTATTCAATGACACATACTTATAACTTGGAAAATCAACATTTTATAGAGAAAATACCACTAGCAACTGATAACAGAAAGAGGAAGACAATATACCTAAGATGTAACCAATGCAAAAAAGCGAAAATCCGAAAGGAAACATCGTACAGATGCAAAACTTGTGCCACCAAACATGCTCTTTGCCCTGGCAAATGCTTCGAAGACTACCATTCATTTTAAAATAAGTTAAACTCCATGTTTTGAATTCTTTTTTTTTAAGTTTTTTGTTCCTTTTGCTCACATGTGAATACCTATTTTATGTTTTGAATAAAATAATTTTGTGTTTCTATTCGTATTTTTTTTTTTATTTCGTTTGTATAGTTTTTATCATTATTTATTATTTATTTCGTTTGTATAGTTTTTATCATTATGTAGTGTCTTATTTCCAACTATATTGCTTCTAATTGCAGACGGCATTTCCCGCTTCGTCATATCAGACTAAATTTGAACAACTAATAGGACATGACGGTTAAAGCCGTCAAGACGGGAACTCCCGCCGTGTCCTGTTTCCGTGCAAGATTTTTAAATATAAAATTACAATTGCACACTCATACATACTTGATAATTCTATCTGTATTTTCGACAGCTGTTGTGAAAGCCAAATTTAATTAAAGTACATATTTTTAAAAGGCTGTTCTGTAAACCGATCGATCGAGTTCAAATCGCACGATTGTAGAAAACTAAAACAGCCAAACACAAATGATATAAAATATCAGAGTTTTTACCACAAAAAATACTTGTTTTTGGAGAAAAGTGACTATTGCTGATGATAAGTTGCAACTTCTCGTTTGAGTCAATGAACAAATTGGCCAAATTAAACCCAAAAATATACCCAGATTCAGCAGTTGCAAAGTCGGTGAGTTGCACCTTATCTTTATAAAAAAAATTTACCAAAAAAAAAACATAAAGCGTAGACTTAAAATGAATGGCATTGCTAAAAAATTTCAAATAGACTGAAAGAAGACACTTGTGTGCCCATGCTGTCTGACTTAAATTTATTTAAAAACGATTTGAAAGAATGGACTGCAAGTGAAGAACTTATTAATAAATACAGATGTACAATTTCAAAAGAATTGATATTTAAGGTTTTGCATTATGCATAAAAATAATACCATAAATATATTATACTCTTCAGAATCGAAGTTTAAAATTTTTTATCAAAACTTTAAATGGTTATAGTATGTTTCCACCGGCATGATTTAGACAAATCATGATGATTTGTGCAAATCATGTTAATTTATACATGATTTACCATACATTTTGCATATGGATAAATCACCTCAACGTAGTTGATTTATTATAAATAATGTCGAAAATACTATTTTTCGAACTCAATTTATCTATGCAACCCTGCGTTGCATTTAAAATAACAAACTCCATCCCTGGGTCATTCATGAATAGTGATTGACAGTTTCGAATAAACCGACATTCAGGAATATTTAATCAATCTTAAATGTCAACTACATGTGAATAAAATTCACATTACAGCTGCTGCGCCCACCTCATAAGGCACGTGCATAAATTGAATACGAAAATTCGAACGACAAATCACTCACAAGTTCGGTGGAAATACTTTGAAGTGATTTACTTAAACCTACTTGATTTAAAGTCGGTGGAAACATAAATATTATTAAGTAAATTTTGTGAATTATACTAAATTTTAAGTAAAAAAGTGATATGTCCCAATATATGCCAAAAAATTTATTAGTGTACTTTTTAATTTTTTGTAAATCTTAAGAAGTGGGCAGGGCTAATTACGGCATTTAATATCGAACGAAATTTCCATTTATTTTCTATTGGAATTTCGATCAATATCAAATGCCACATTTTGACCAGTGTTTCATTATTATCATAGATTTTATGATTTTTTACATTTAGTAGCTTTCTATATCACGTTTATACTCATCTTATTTGTAAATAAAAACTGTATTTGCAAATACTCAACTAGCCGGTATTATAGAAATATATTCACAGTCGTCAAATAAGCAATTGTAAAATCAAAAATTTCTGTTTCTGTATACATACATTTCATACCCAGTAATCAGTAATTGTTCACGTGAGTTAGTATAGGCTTCATTATTCTATACTTTCTGTTGACGTTTTTAGGCTAAGGGGTATCCCAGCAGAAAGAACCGACGATTTTTTCATAGAGATTCCTTATTGTTTTTATGTGGTAAATCTTATTAATTTTATCAAGAAGAAAACCACATAAAATCAAGAAGAAATCTTTTTATTCACAACTTTTTTTTACTCAATTTCCGTTATTTTTGGCACCAAAAAAAAACATTCCATAGAGAAAAACTTCTTGATTCTACAATGTGGGCCAAAAGAAACCAAGGGGTGTAAAAGTTTAATAACTTTTTTGTTTATTAACTTTTTTTATTTTTTCTTTCAGATTATATAATATACAAAATGGAAATTTTTTTACACTAAGTATGAAAAATGATGTCTCTTAAATGACCACCGTTTTCGGCTTCGCACTGATGGGCTCTTTTTAGAGCATTTTCCATAACATCTTTCAAAACTTGTGGCTGTAGCGTTCGAATTTCTGCAACAATGTTTGCCTTGAGTTCAAGGATTGTCTCTGGCTTGTTCACATACACTCGCTCCTTCAAAAAACCCCAAAGAAAATAGTCGGGTGCTGTCAAATCTGGCGATCGCGCTGGCCAAATAATTTCCGAGTTTCGAGAAATTATTCGCTCTCCAAAAATTTGACTTAAAAGTGCCATTGTGTCTCGGGCAGTATGGGCAGTGGCTCCGTCCTGCTGAAACCACATACTAGGTCTGTTTTCAAGAGCAGGACGTAAAAAATTTTCTATCATAAACCGATAGCGCTCTCCATTTACGGTTACAGCACTTCCATCTTCATTCTCGAAGAAGTAGGGCCAGACATTTTCAGATGTGATCCCACACCATACTGTACACCTGATGGGGTGCAATTGGCGTTGATGAATGGCTCTTGGATTTTAAGAACCCCAGAACCTACAGTTCTGCTTATTAACAAAGCCATTCAAATGAAAATGAGCTTCATCACTCATAATCAAATTTTCAATAAAGTTGATTTCATTTCTGGCCAACTCTTGAAATTTAACTGCAAAATTTAGACGTTGCCGATGATCTGCGGGTTTTAATTCTTGGACCAATTGCACCTTATATGGGTATAACTGTAAATCTCTTTTTAAAATGCGCCGTAGTGACGTACGAGACATTTCTAGCTGAGCAGAACGCCTTCTGCCAGATGTTTCTGGTGCTTCGTTAACACTTTGCTGTACTCGTTCAATATTTTCCGCAGTGCGACTTAAACGTGGTCTACCGGTTCGAGGCAAATCTCTTACGCTGCCATGTTGGTGATGACGATTAACTAAGCAACGAATCATCGCTTCAGAGGGCGAAATTCTGACGTTAAAATGTCGACGATATGCTCTTTGCGTTAAAATAATTGATCTCTGGTTTAAATAATAAAATTCTATTGTTCTGGTTCTCTGTTCAGTTGTGAACCTCTCCATTATAAATTCTCCAAGTGTTGTCTATATAATCTGAAAGAAAAAAAAAAAAAAAATAATAAACAAAAAAGTTATTAAACTTTTACACCCCTTGATTTCTTTTGGCCCACCCTGTATTAGGTTTTCTTATAAATTGTAAACTATAGGGATTTCTTATTGATTTTATTAGGCTATCTTATTGATTTTTTCAATAAGGTTTTCTTCTTGAATTTATTAGGTTCCTATATGATTATGTGTAAAGCATCTTATTGATTTTTTTAACAAGGAAATCTTCTTGATTTTATTAGGTTTCTTGTTATTTCATTTATGTGTGTATGTATGTACGTACATATAATTATGTATGTTATGCATGTATATAAATAAACATAGAGACAATTTTTTAATGATCTTTTTCGTTTTTGTTCCGTAATATCTCTGCTGCAGAGACTTCAATATTCATACCCAGTTAGCCAAATCGTCGCAGACGACATTGGGTAGTATGAATAAAAAAAAGTATTTGCTTTTTACTTAAAAATTTGTTTAAAAATACAAAAAACATACACATACTCAAACAAATTTTTAAGTAGAAGGCAAATACTTCTTTTGATTCATATTACCCATTGTCTTCTACGATTAATGTACGACATGCCACAATTTAAAGAAAATCGTCGACAATGTCACATGTTTTGTCATCAATTAAACTTTTTTGAGGACAATCTGAACGACAATGTCCCCCGTTTTGTCTTCAATCTGACGACAATCTGAGCGACATTGTCGCTCATCTCGTCTTGTGCAACCTCGCCTCCATTTGTATGAAAAATTCGTCGACGATTTGTATGGCGCTGTCTTCAATATGTCTTGTACGACTTACCATTGTCTTGTACCCGTCGTCGAAGATGTTTTAAAGACGTGGCTAACTGGGTATTTATGTATTTTTGTATATGTGTTGCCGCTCATAACTTTACTTCTTTACTTTACATACATACATATGTACATATGTATTAAAATTAAACTTTTAGTTGAAAGTGAACCGTGCGAAGTGAACAAGTCGAAAGAACAATTGAATATTTTGCCACTAACATAAAATATAAACTAAATTAAAATAAAACTAATTATAAATAGTGCGTACCTATATCTATATTATTATTATATTTATGTACATATATAATCGTAGTATTTTTTTTGGTAAGGAATAATCTCTGGAAATACAAGAGCCTTGGAGTGGAGATTTTCAATACAGGTTGGGTGACCAGTGTGTTGATTAATTTTTAATTAATTTTAATTATATGAAATTTTTAAATATATGAAAATTATAATATATTAAGGGCCGTTATTACTACTTGTCTAATTTTGTCTACCCGATAAATAGCTTTGCATTGCTGCAATTTTAATTTTTTTATTGATGTCATTATTAATAATAATAATACTTAATGGACAAAAAATATTAAATGAAGGTTTTATAATGCAAAGCCTTTTATATATCTGATAAAATCATGCCTTTAACTAACGACAAGTTGTAATAATGGCCCTAAGTACGTATAAATGGGTAATGTGAATACAAAGAAGGCATTTGCTTTTTACTTTAAAATTTGTTGTAAAGTCTTAAATGTATGTGTACTTTTTGTTTGTTTCAACAAATTTCTAAGTAAAAAGGAGATGCTTTTTTTATTCACACTACCCAATATTTATAAGCAAATATGTAATTAAAAAATTCAAGAAGATACTGCTAACAAAACTTACTTATTATTACTATATTGTGTGTATTCCTAAGTAAATACATATGTAAATGAAAATAAATAAAATTTTCAAATAAAATCAATAAGTATTGTGTTTTATTTTTGAAAAAATCAATAAGATAGCCTAATAAAATCAAGAAGAAACCCTTATTGAAAAAATCAACAAGATAGCCTGATAAAAGCAAGAAGAAAGCCTTGTTGAAAAAATCAATAAGATAACCTCATAAAAACTACAAGATTTCTTCTTGATTTTTTAAACAAGGTTTTCTCTATGAAATTAATAAGATTTCCTTATTGAAAAAAACCATAGATTTGTTATTAATTTTGTTCTATTTTATGAGGTATTTATTGGGCACTGTTTTCTCTGTGTGTGTTGTGCCATTCTGTTTCTAAATTTTAATATTTACTTTTTATGTAATAACTTATCACCTGTTTCTGAGCAGAGTGGCCACAGTTTTCAACTGATGTGATGAGTTCGTCTACTTTTATGTTTTAAAATAATTTTATGTTTTTCTGATCAAAATTAACAGCCTTATTTATAAAACTTAAAAAGTCTTTATTATAAAGGTTTTTTATAACAAATTTTCATACAAAATTTTTCTTAAAAAGCCTTTATAAAGCCTTAATAATTTTTATAAATAAGGCTGTAAATTTTTTAAATTTTTAAAGCATATTCACAATTTTTATTTTATTTATGCTGTTACTGAGGATTACTTAAAATTTTTTGGATTTTTACAGGTTAAACCGTAACAGAACAGAACGAAACTGAAAAACTAACGACTTGTGTAGGATTTCTAAAAGCAAAAAAGAGTCAGCTGATTCGCAACAGAACAGAAAGTAAAACCTAATTCTGCCACAAGTTAGAATTTTTACTTGCAAATAAAACGTACAAATAAACTTATATGAGTTCTCATAAAATTAATGTTTGTGTACTTTTTATACATGAGAAATTTGTTTTTATTGTTTGTTTTTTAATAAAAACAAGTTAATATATATGTTTGTTTCTTTAATTTTCCTTGATTTTAAAGTTGCACCTTTTTTCTTAGAAATCATCTTTTTGTGCCACTTTTTTTTTTTGAAAATCCCCTTTTTGTGCCCCTTTTTGAAAATTTTCAACGGTAACGCTGTTAGCAATCAACCCCGTTCAAATATTGAGAATAAATAAAAAAAAATATATAAGAGGCAGAGAGACAATAAAATTGCAATTACAAAAATGTGAGTTGTACATAGTTGCCAGAAAAGATGATTTGACGCAATTTGACGATTTTTTTCTTGACAAAAGCTGAAGGTAAAAAAAAATTAATGTGGTAGCTTTATTTATTGTAAAGTCCCAAATCACACTGTGCAAGTCTTATTGCTAAGCTAATTAGTTTCATGGAGAGAGAGACGAGGGGAACAGCAACGTTTCTTTTCCCCCCGTCTCTCTCTCCTAATAAACTAATCAGCTTAGCAATAAGACTTGCATAGTCTAAATTGGGACAAAGTAAGCATTCAAGAACAATCACAGTTTGTATGAAAAAACTATATTTCCAAAACCTGTTACTTGATAAATTCATTCACAGTTGTGATTTGTGATTTTTCAATCGCTGTGAAAAAGTAACAGGTTTCTAAATATCGCTCAACTCTAGTTCATATGCTTTATTATTGCAGTCTATTAAAGATACTATATAAAATCCTAAACGGCTTATGGTTTTCATAAGAAATTTTTATGTTTGCAGAGAACACAATTTTGATATGAACATTTCCATGATTATTCTTCAGTTACTTTGGGAATATTATATGACTGCCTCATTCAGCTTTAAATACATTCCTAAGTCTACTGCGTATTTATCAATAATAAATGTTTTTTCCTTTTTTTTTAATAATAAACCCTTTCGTGATTTTATTAATTAATTGATTATTAAGATGGTAATTAATCTAGATTAGAATATAAATTGTTTTGTGACTTTTGCATTTCCATATCTACTGCGTAATTAATGTTTCTATTATGAGATAATTAATATTAATCATATTCAAATTGATTAAAGCAGATTATTTCGACTTGCTATACAAACTAAAGCGATCATTGTAGTGTTTCAAAAGATTTGCAACAAATGTAAGAAGTGTATTGACGAATTGCTCAAGCAGAAATGAAGTGCATTATCGCTGAAATGTAAAAATTAAATTAAAAATTTTATTTTTTAAAATTAATTATTGGTCATTACATCGAAATACATGTCACATATCACACAAAAATCAACCGCATCAAAAGTATGAGACTTGACTTCAGTCACTTCTATAATTCTGTTTAGTTTTTTGTTTTTAGAAAGTATAATTATTCGCTTTTGTATTTCAGATCAGAATAATATTGCAAAGTTATAAAAAAGCAATTAACCGTACGATTCATAACCAGCAAAACTCCTTTAATTTCATAACCAGGTACCCGGGTACCCGAAGTAGGTTGTTTTGCGTTTATTGAAATAAAATAATATTTTCCTGTAAATATTTTTGTTGTTGATTATATTTTGCGTTCTCAACTGTACAAATTTGATATTTGGAAAAAAACTGGTTTCTGTTCGTATATAAGTACCTAAAGCGACACAAGTAGGCAGAAACTGGTTTTATGTAAGGGTTGTTTATTTGCTTATTTTGCTTATTTTCGGTACCTACTTGCTTAATTGCTTTTGAATTAGATAGCAGATGTTCATTTGTGTCGTAAAATTGAAATATTTCATTTGCTTCGCCAGTCTGTGTTGAATATTTGAACAGTGAAGTTGGTGAAAAATGAGCCGCAACGACCGATATTTTGTCTACAAGGGAATACTGGAATTTGAGTGATGAAGCAAGAAGCACATATATTCAACGTTTATTTGAGGAACCGACTCAAGATGAGGACCTTGAAGTGGACCCTGTGGAAGACCAAAATGAAGGAAATGTGTCCTATACTGGCGAAGTTTCGGAATCAGAGAATGAAGATTTGAATGTTGACAACGCAAACGAAATTGCAGCTGCTATTGACGCACCAGAGGAAATTTTCTTTGATGATGAAAGTGAAGATGATGATATGCAAGAAGATGCACCAACAACAAACCCAGCAGACTACATGACTGCACGTGACGGCACACAATGGCAGCGAACACCACGTAGTTGCCAACAAGTGAGAAGCCACAATATATACAGAGACCGCTGTGGTCCAGCGCGGATTACTGAAAATATGACGCCTTTGCAGTGTTTCAAATCATACCTCACAGTGGAAATGGTGGATATAATAGTGCGCCACACAAATAGAAAAGCGCATGCCACATATAATGCGTACAATGAAGCGAGTCCCAATAGACGTCAGTTGAAGTGGAAAGACACGACAATCAACGAAATTTATGCGTTCATTGGAATGATTTTGATGGCTGGCACAAATCATTCTAATAACGAAAACGCAAGAGATTTGTGGACGTCACAGGCTCACCCAATATTCCGCGCCACCATGGGAATAAACAGGTTTTTCGATTTGCTGCGTTTTATGCAGTTTGACGACCCCAGAACACGGGTAGAGCGGCAGCGTCAAGACAAAGCGGCGCCAATTCGCGATATTTGGATAATGCTCAATGCAAATCTTGCCAGATATTATGTGCCATCAGAATATTTGACCATTGATGAACAATTATATCCATACCGTGGTAGAACCAAATTCACCCAATATATACCCTCGAAGCCAGCAAAATATGGCATAAAAGTATGGTGGATTTGCGATGCCAAAAACTCATATCCACTTCATGGCCAAATATATATTGGCAAACAAGAAACTGGTCGTGAAGTTGGTGTTGGCGAAAGAGTGGTGAGAGATTTAGTTGGGCCATACTACGGTAGCGGACGAAATATAACAATGGATAATTTTTTTACGACGCTGCCGTTGGCTAGGCAACTAAAAGTAGAAAAGCTCAGCATTGTGGGTACACTCCGCCGCAACAAAGCTTACATCCCTACGGAGATGAAAGAAGACTAAAAAAAGACGTTGGTTCAAGTTTATTTGGCTTCTACGACAACGTAACACTGCTCTCATATAAGCAGCGGAAGTCCAACTCGGTCATCCTTCTTTCTAGTATGCATGATGATGCACAAATTGACGAGAATGGGAAACCAGAAATTATAAATTTTTATAACCAAACAAAAGGTGGGGTGGACGTAATGGACCAAACGCTCCAAGAATACACGACCCAGCGACAAACAAGAAGATGGCCGATGGCATTTTTCTATAACATCATTGTTGTGAGTGCATTTGCATCACACATCATATATTATGGAAATAATCCAACTGCACGATACACCACGACGCGCAGGAAGAATTTCCTGCGTCAACTGGCAGAAAACCTGTGCATTCCTGTTATAGAAAATAGAATTTCAAATGTGCAAAGCGTGCGCCAATTTTCAACAAAAAATGCAATTGAAAGCATCATCGGAAGGCCGTTGGAGAGTGTGCTTTGTGCTGCAGGTCCGTCAACATCTCCGTCAGCACGACAAAGGGGCAGAAGAAAAACTAGAAAAAATTGCAGCATATGTAGCACGCCGATATGCGATGAGCACGCCATAACAATTACTAAATGCTACAATTGCCACAATAACAACGATAGTGATTCGGATGAATTATAATATAATATATATAAAATATGATAAAATAAATAAAAAAGACATTTATTTCCAATAAAAACAACACAAAAAAAAACGTTTTTTCATTTACATGTCAGGCATTTACATAGGAATTGCATTAGGGTACCCGGGGACCCGGTTGTGTGTTTATGGGGGTAAGACATTTAAAATCATTTTTTAAAGAAAATATTGAAAATATTTTGAATTTTTTCGTATTTAAATCTTAGTTTAGCCAAAATCTCTCATGATTCGGAGTTTTAAGTCCATATCTCAAAAATTATAGGCACAGCAGCACTTTAAAGTCAAAAAAGGTACACGGGTACCCGGTTATGAATCGTAGGGTTAAATAATTAAAAAGAGCAATTGTTTAAATGTGATGAAAGTTTTGAACGCTTAGCTTTTCGTTAAAAAAAAAATAGTCACAAAATTATGTTCGGGAGAAATTTAAATTTTTTTCTCTTAAATATTGATATAAGGAGTTTGTATTTGAGTTTAAAACTAGAGATGTGCAAACGTCGTGATTTTATCGTATCACGCATGTTCGTGATTAAATTTATAATTAATCACGCGTGAGTGCGTGATCGTGACCTAAAAATAAATTACTCGTGCGTGATCGAGCGTTAGCTATTTTTATTAATCACGCACGAATTCTCACGCTCTCACAAGATATCATTCCTGAATAGGCTACGATGCAAGACCATTTGCACAAGATTGTGAATTGGGCTATTGTTATAATTTTTTCAGGCGTAGTAAGCTGGCTCATATGAAATTCAAATATACACTCAAAAAAGTTTTACATTAACTGTTTGTAGTTGTTTCAGAAGTTTACCGTAAAGTCAAACTCAAATGAAAATGCAGTTGTCCGACGAAAAAAATTATATTTTAACTTTTTATGTATGTTGCTGAAAAAACAACTACAAAATTAAAATGATTTTTCGTGCAGTCAAAATGCTCAGTTATTTGCAATTGTTAATAAATAATTCTAAAATATCTAACTTATAAATAAGTTTAATTTTTTTTTAAATAAAATAAATGATTTTTTGTTTATTTTTACATATGTATTGTGCTAGTTAAAAAATTAACATTAAAATATAATTGAAAAACTCTCTTGATTCAAATGAAATGTAAGCGAAAGGGTTTTTAAATGATATTTTACTTGATTTAAATGATTTTTCATTTATTTTCCCTAACAATTTACCTACATAATATTTTGAGTGTACCAATATAGAAAAATAAAATTATTTTAATATATTTTTTATGGATAAATTGAACATTCTTGATGAAGGGTCAAATACTGAAAATAAATTTGTTATCATTTTCAATTTATTGAATTTGTAATTTTATTTTTATTAATTAGATTTAATTTAGGTATTAAATGGGATAAATGAAAAATAATTTATTATATTAAAAATTATAAAAGTAATAGAAAAGATAATAAATAAACTTAATCAACCAATTGGGGCTATTTGTGGAATTAAAAAATATCAATAAATTGATAATTTTAGTTTGACAAACTAATGTTATATTTTTAACTAATTTTTTCATTAGAAGTAAACGCTAATTTACTATAATATGGTTTATATATATTTTCCCTAAATTCTGACTTTTTTTCAGAAAAACTTCGCGTACGTCCGCATTTATGAAAAGGCGCTCTTAAATTTTAGTTAAAAATGTTTAAAACTATCTACATAATAAAATCTTATAGATAAAACTTTCAAAATCTACTGTCACAACTTTTTACAACCGCTTAAACACAAAAAATATTTTTAAAA
This sequence comes from Tachina grossa, assembly GCA_949987645.1. Taxonomy (NCBI): domain Eukaryota; kingdom Metazoa; phylum Arthropoda; class Insecta; order Diptera; family Tachinidae; genus Tachina; species Tachina grossa. The sequence goes on along the minus strand of OX465278.1, from coordinate 131,153,188 downwards.
TTTACACTACATTCAGCAATGTCCTAATTGCTGAATATAGGGTACATGTCCAAAATACAAAATAATTGGTTCTATGCACATTCTTAATGCATTGTCTTTAGCGCTATGTAATTAAAAAATTAAAAATGCATTAAACAAAGCCTTTTGCAAAACTGAAAATAATGAAGAAAGATACTTAAAAAAACTCATGCCTTTTTCATGGAAATTTTAAAAATTGAATTTGTTAGCCTTTTCCCGATTTCACGAATGGATATGTTAATAAATTTTGTTTTCCTATTTTTATTTAAAATTTTTTCAAAAATTTAGTGCTGTCTTTTAACTTAAAATCCAACAATCATACAATGAATGGTATGTACATATGTATATTGAAACTTGAATTTTGTAAAATTAGTGTATTTTTATACAGACTACAACAATAAACACTAAAATTTAAAAAAAATTAAAATTAAAGCGTGGTCCATCAGTTAATGCAATTTTGACTATGTAATTTTGACAATTTGCTATATCTTGGAAACCGTAAGAGGCAAACACTTGAAATTTTCAAAAACGGTAAAACTAAAAAAAACGAAAATTATAAAATCGCCAAACCAAAAAAAAAAAATCGCCAAAAATTAAAAAAAATCGCCGAAAATTAAAAAAAAAAATCCAACACTAAAATAAATCGCCAAATTCGAAAAAATCGCCAAAATGAAAAAAACGCCAAAATGAAAAAATAAACGCCAAAAATCGAAAAATAATCGCCAAAAAGGCGAAAATGTCGCCAAAACTAAAAAAATTTTAAATAAAAAAAAAATCGCAAAAATGAAAAAAATGGCCAAAAATAAAAAAATCGCCAAAATGGAAAAACGCCAAAAACCGAAAAAAATCGCCAAAACAAGAAAATAAAGTGTCAAAATTAAAAAGGAGCCAAAACTTAAAAAAATCGCCAAAAAATTGAAATTTTCAAAACCGGTAAAACTAAAATACCGAAAATTATAAAATCGCCAAACCAAAAAAAAAATCGCCAAAAATTAAAAAAAAATCGCCAAAACGAAAAAAAATCTCCAAAATTAAAAAAAATTTCTAACACTAAAATAAATCGCCAAATTCGAAAAAATCGCCAAAATGAAAAAAACCTCAAAATGAAAAACAAACGCCAAAAATCGAAAAAAAATGTCGCCAAAACTAAAAAAAATGTATATATAAAAAATCGCAAAAATGAAAAAAATCGCCAAAAATAAAAAAAATCGCAAAATGAAAAAACGCCAAAAACCGAAAAAAAATCGCCAAAACAAGAAAATAAAGTGTCAAAACTAAAAAAAAAGAGCCAAAACTGAAAAAAATCTCCAAAACCGAAAAAATGCAAAATCGCCAAACAAAAAAACCGAAAAAACCCCAAAAACAAAAAAAAAAATGCCAAAACTATTTATTAAATAGGATGCAGTTTGTATTAAATTACATAACTAGTGTTCGTACGGAACCCTTCGTGCGCGTGTCAGAGTCGCACTTTACTGAATTTATTTTCGTTTTAGAGATTTTTTTCGGGGGGTTGTAACTTTTTTATGTTTTGGCGGCCTTTTTACTTTTGGTGATTTTAATTTTCATTTTAACGACTTATTTTATTTTTGGTAATTTTTCATATAAGCGCTTTTTTTCATTTTGGCGATTTTTCGTTTCGCCATTTTTTTATTTTTGGATTTTTTTTTTTTTTTATATATATAAGGAACACTCAGGCAGTGAGTGCCTACTACTATTACTAGGTGTTCCCTTCTCTAGGAAAGGGATAGTGATAATTATTATTAATTAATTATTATAATTAATTTAATAACGCAGTGTTGCGTTTTTTAAAATTTCAAGAATGTACTTCACGATTTTCGAGAGCAAGTTGCCAAAATTGCATAGTTAAAATTACATTAACTGATGGATTACCCTTAAGTTTTAAATTTTTTTTTTTTAATTTCAGTATAAAAATACACTAATACCTAATTTACATTAAGCATTTTTTTCATGAAATTAGTTGCATGAAAATTTATTATTTTTCAATGGGAGGCCTGGAGGGGCAACTTATATCAAAAAAAATTGTCAAAAATGCATTAAAGATTCATTATACGCTCTTTTTTATATAAAATTATCTTCCATTGCGCTGCAATTAGCAGATAGAAAAAGTTGCATGCAATAAAATTCATGAAATTTCATGAAAAAATGCTTAATGTAAATCAGGTATAAATTTCAAAATTTCAAGTGTCTATATCTAATTGTCTGTACATTACATTAGGATTTCATGATATAAATATATATGAAGCCGTTTGAAGTTCGGCAGTGTGATGTCACTTTGGCCAACTATGAAATAAAGAATAAGATATTGTAAAGGGTGTTTTTTTCAGAGGTATAGAACTTTGAATTGAAATAAAACACAAGAAAATCGTTTTAATGTCCATCAATTTGGCTTTATTGGAAGGATAATTTTATGCCATTAATGTTTAAATATGATTTCGGGCGTGTGGCCGCCGCGGCTGGCTCGAATAAAGCCAATTCTACAGGTCCAATTTTCAACCACTTTTTCGAGCATATGGGGCCGTATGTTGGCAATAACGCCACGAATGTTGGCTTCCAAGTCCCCTAACGTTTCTGGTTTGTTGGCGTAGACGAGCGACTTCACATATCCCCAAAGAAAATAATCCAATGGTGTCAAATCACACGATCTTGGTGGCCAATTGACAGGTCCATTCCGCGAAATTATGCGCTCATCGAATGTTTCCTTCAATAAATCGATTGTGACGTGCGCTGTGTGGCATGTAGCGCCGTCTTGTTGGAACCACAACTCATCCACATTCATGCCATCCAATTCGGGAACAAAATAGTCGATTAGTCGGCTCCAATTGCTGTGCACGGTGGCGAATCGATTCATTCGGGTCCTCTTCAACACTTTGCTCTACAGCGGCAATTGTTTCTTCGGTGAGCACTGTTCGACGTCTCTGCGGATGCGTATTATCACATAGAGTAAACGTAGTGCGAAAACGATCCATGGTTAACCGAATTAATTGCTCTGATGGACGATTATGTCGACCATAAAATGGACGGAGCTTGCCGTAAACTTCGCGAACTGAACCATTATTTTCGAAATAAATTTGCACGATTTGCAAGCGTTGTTCTTTTGTCAACCTGTTCATGATAAAATGGCAAACCAAACTAAATATTAATCACTTGACAGCTGACAAAATGGCCGCCAGTTAAAAAAGTGATGCCAACTTAAAGTTCTATACCTCAATAAAAAACACCCTATATATTAACCCACTACTGGTTTTATTTGATTGTCTCCAAATCGTCTTGTTTTTGTAAGACAGAGCCCTTTTATTATATAAAACGTTTATGATTGTTTACAATATCATACAAATTGAACGTAAAAAAGCTTCTTACACAATTAAATTTTTAATTAAAAATTGCGCCAGCAAGTCAAGTAGTGTACTTGTCACTAAAGTCGACCTTGAGTACAATTATTTTATTTTTACAGTTGACCTGCCTTATCCGCCATTTACACTTCTCATTGCTGCGGTAATTAACAAATATTATATGATACGTTGATAAAACATTCTGCTAACGACTGAAACAAACTCAACAAACGCACTCACAAATTCTTTTAAAAGCTGCTGGTGCTAAACAAGAACAGCAAATCCTGCCATAATCTATACAACTTATCTAATTTCAAAGCAGACAGAGCCTTATACATAATAATAAAACCAATGACTGGAAGAATGTTTTTTTTTTGTTTTCTTTTTGGCAGAACATTACAACCTCTTAAAAGGCCAAAAGCAGGAAATACAATATGATTTATTTTATAAGTATATTTGTTGCCTACTTTTGGGGGGAGGGAGAACTTTCTCTCTATGCCTTCTGCAGCAGGACATTATACTACGTTGTTAGTGTATATATTTCTAATGTAGAAACAAGATTTAGGGAATTTATTGTTTGGTTTTGTGTTGTATTGTAATTCAAATGCGAGGGGGCCACCAAATAAATGGCCACAAGACATGCAAACTTTAAATTTTTTTTTTTATTGATTTTTTCCCTCTCATACTTAAGAGTATACAACATAACGTTGCCTTAAATGGAAAAAACATTAGAGAATAATAATAAAGGTTAATATCTGCCCTTAGAGCATATATTTTTAAAAGTTGTATACCCGTAGTTTGTATTTTTGTAAACTTAGAGCTTAAGGCCTTTAAAGTAACCTTAAGCACGATATTGTTTTTTTTAAGGGAAAAATAAAAAAATTTCGTATGTTATTTAAATAACTAAAAAAATATAAGTTGGTAAAATGGTGATGTTACTCAATTGGGTGTTATAAAAATTATGTTAATTATTGTGTTTCCATTTTTTTTTACAAAATAATTTTTTTTTTCTGTTAAGACACATATAAACAAAAACTGTGAGCTGTGCTGTGCGTGTTAAGCATAAATATTTAACGAAAAGTTTAAGCGATTTATAATAATTATTAGAATTTATATAAGAAAATTAAATATTTCAGCCTGCTAGTGGAAACACGAATCAATGGTTATTAATAAAAATAAAAATAAAAAAACTAAAACAATAAAAATAATTATGTTAATTCTATCAAAATTAATACATATACTAAGGTTTTTTTTTTAAGCGAAAAAAGCTTAACTGTGTCACACAGACAAATAAATTCGAGTTTTTTTTTTCAAATTTTATTAAGACTTCTAGCAAGCTGATTTGTCATTTTAAAGCCTGATACGGAGTTTATACGGACTTTAGGGTTCTCATACAGACTGTATGAAAAAAATGCAATGTGAGTCCGATCACAGAGGAGATGTGTAAATGAAAATGTTTTTTAAGTTGGAAGTACTTATGCTTTTAGTATCTTTTTTTTTTAATTAATTAATTAAAAGTATCAAAACTTTCAATATTGTAAATACATATGAATTTGTTGGTTTTTTTTTTGTTTTATTAAACTTATTTGGTTAGTAAATGGGCACACTGCAGTATATGTGTATATGTACTGCATTCAAAATAGCATTAAGCAGTAAATTTACTGATTACTAAAAAAAATTCAGTAAATTTTTACTGCTAATGAAATTTAGGGCCAAACCCACGATGTCGACAACGTTCGACTTGTCGCACACTTACATTCAAAACAAAAACAAATTTTGATGTTTTGTTGTTGTTTCAAATGTAAATGTGCGACAAGTCGAACGTTGTCGATATCGTGGGTCAGGCCTTTAATTTACATTACCAGTAAAATCGTAGGGCCGTATTCATAATAAAATTGTAGCAAGTGGCAAAGTTTTTTCATTCAAATTTTGAAACTTTTGTATGAAAAACATTTAGCCACTTGGTAGTATTTCATTATGAATACGGGCATAACTGATTACTGAAAATTCAATGCACCTCATCACATAATAAATCATTTAGGCACTTTATAAAAATTGCAGAAAAAATTTTAGTAATCAGTCAAAATTTACTTGTTAAACATTTTTTATTGTTTTTACTGAAACTTTAGTGGTACTGCAGTGCTCATCTATGGTAAATGCCTTTACTTTTACTTTTTAATTTTTAATTCCTGTTGTTCATTGTTTAGTTGTTGCTGTTCTTGGTCTTGTGTACGCATTGCAATTAAAATAAATTCAGTTAAGTGCGACTTTGACTCGCGCACATTCGGTTTTGATCATTTTTTTTTTTTTTTTTGATTTAGCTTTCTTCCTTTTTTAAGTTTTTTCAGTTTAAACGATTTTTTTCAGTTTTATCGCTTTTTTCTCGTTTTGGCGTTTTTTTCTCATTTTGGGTTTTTTTAATTTTCGCAATTTTTTTCATTTGGCGATTTTTTCATTTTGGCGATTTTTTTGTTTTTTTTGGGTTTTTTTCATTTTGGCGATTTTTTTCTGTTTTTGGGGTTTTTTTCATTTCGGCGATTTTTTTCTGTTTTTGGGGTTTTTTTGTTTAGGCGATTTTTTCATATTGGCGATTTTTTTGTTTAAGGATTTTTTTTCATTTTGGCGATTTTTCCGGTTTTTCGCGATTTATTTTAGTCCTAGAGATTTTTTTTAATTTTGTGGTTTTTTCGTTTTGGTGATTTTTTTTTGTTTCTGGCGATTTTTTTACATATGGCGATTTTATATTTTTTTGATTTTTTAGTTTTACCGTTTTTTGAAAATTTCAAGAGTTTTGCTCTTACGGTTTCCAAGATACAGCAAGTTGTCAAAATTACAAAGTCAAAATTGCATTAACTGATGGAACACCCATTGATTTAAATTTTTTAAATTTAGTGTTAATTGTTGTAGTCTGTATAAAAATACACTAACTATTAAAATTTCAAGTGTATATCAGAGAAAGCCAATCGATACAAAAAATTTTGGATACTCCCGCACATATCGAACATTTCTTATGCTAGTGCGTGTTGATATCTATTCATTCTCATACTTGCGTATACCCCTGCGCACTTTATTTCATACTTGTATTTATGTATCGATGCGTATTCTTCGTTACATGCCGCATATCTACGCATATCTATCGACACACCCATGACTTGCAACACATTCGATTTTTTAAATATTTTTTGATAAGTGTTGCCAGAAAGACTATTTTATACTTGTTGAAGTACTAATTTTTTTTTTAACTATTTAAATACAAAATTCAATAAGAAGATACTTACTAATTTTCACCCTGCGATAGTCATTAAAATGCTAAATTTCAAAAAAAAAAAAAAAATGTGAACCAAAAGCAAAATTAGTGGAAGAATGGCTTGATCCAGCACAAAATATAGTCCACTCTCTGCTTAACAGACTTCAGGCAGTTAGTTATTAAACAAGGTTTTCCAACTTAACATGGCTTATACTTTTTCCAAGTAATTTTTTTAACTATAACAAAGATTGTGTCTACACTTTTGTTTAGTAAATTACTGATGTTTTAAAATACTTTTTATTTTTATTTAACAGCTGAATAAAATTGTTATAACTTTTATGGTTATTTTTAAGTTTATATTATATAATATTTTATATTATTATTATTATTATCATATTATATTTTTAAGTTTATATACATACATATATACATATATTAGTAATTATAATATTATTTTTTAGTTAAAAATGAACTATAATATCTAGTCTAAATACATATCGTTAACTTAATACGAAAAGACCCCAACTCATAATTTTTCGAAACCGATATTTTTAAATATTTCGATAGACCATTACTAGATACACCTCCTCCAAAAAAAATCAGATAAATATAACACTAAATTTGTAAAGTGTTTTTAATAAAAATTGCGTTTAAAAAAATTTTGTAACAATATTGCACCTCTTTTTATTTAGTTTTTTCCTCCTCCTGTAAACTATGAAAAACATGAGTTAGGGCTTTTTCGTATTAAGTTAACGATATACATATACTTATGTATATTAGGTATTTTTATTCGAACTTTATATAAATATTCAGAACAAATTTAAGTATGTATAAACTTATTAAATAGCTATAGCTATAGCTGCTTAAATATTAAAAATAAATTAAAAAAAAAATTAAAAAATTAAAATATTTCAAAAAGAAATATTACGGGATTTAACAAAAAAAAAAACAAAATATATATTAATAGGTTTACCAAATTTCTTTTTATATAAGTAGTTTAAAAAAATGATGCTGTTGACAGTTTTGGTTGGGTTCTATTCTGTTTCTCTTTTCGGTTACAATATTTCCAGCTAAAGAGAAAACTCGCTCTGAAGCTGCGCTGCTTGCAGGAATTGCTAATACTTTTGACGCTAATTTGGATATATGTGGATACTTATTTGCATTGTTTTTCCACCAAAGCATTGCATTAAAGTCCTCAGTAAGCATTACGTTTTCATGGACATAATGATCGACTTCATCCCTTAAATTTTGTGGTCCGGATTCTGGCACACTTCTTACAAGACTCGGAAAAAAGAAACTAACATATCTTCCTAAATGTTGTGATAATGCCGATTCACATGGTAATGTTTGCAGCTGTTCAGATATTGATGACGCATCTGAAATTGACTCACAGTTTTCAATTTGATTGTCTATTGTCATTTTTTCTATGCAGAATTCCTTAATATTGTCGAAATCATTAGACTGTAAGGATATTGCAGGAGGGAACAAAAATACTGCTGCCTTATGCCATATGCTTAAGTTACAGCTCCATTTCGTTAACTCCATTAAAATATTTGACTTGAGGGCTTTAATACCATCTTCCTCATTATTTCGAATATTACATATCATTTGTTTTTTATTAATCGATGGAATAACATAGCATAATGTAGGTGATGTACAACCTTGAAGTTTTTTAAAAATAATATCGAAATAACTGCAAATTTCAACTAAACCTGTCAGAAAACGATGTGGAAGCCAGAACATAGACGATTATGTATTTTTTCCTGAAATTAGCTGCATGAAAATTTTTTTTATTTGTCAATAGGATGCCTTGAGAAGCAAATCAGTTCAAGCAAATTTTTAAAAAAAAAATCATTCTGAGATTCATGCTATGTCATTTTTTATATATGTTTTTTTTATAACGTTGCTACGAGCAAAGAGAAAATGTTTCGTGAAATAGATTTCATGAAAAAATGCATAATATAAATTAGGTATTTGTTAAATTTATACACAAAGATTTTTTATATACTTACATATTTGGTAACATTGTTTATATAGTCATACTCGTCATTACATGTTTATGGGCACATGTATTGATAGGAATAGACTTGGGTCGAACTCGTTCACTAGTTCATTTTTGCCACAAACCACTGATCAAACCCATTTAAATTACATGGGTTTGATCATTGGTTTGTGGCAAAAATGAACTAGTGAACGAGTTCGACCCAAGTCTAGATAGGAATATCTATAGCACATTTGTTTGATCGAACCCGCACCTATCGATATGCGCACTTATTTGTGTTGATAGCTATAGATATGTATGCCTTGTTGTAAGCATGCTTGTTGATGCGAATGTGCTATCATACTCATTGTCGTTGGAGAATCGATATGTATTGAGCATTCAAAAAGTAACTTTTTGGCTTTCTCTGGTGTATATATTAGACTTGGGTCGAACTCGTTCACTAGTTAATTTTTGCCACAAACCAATGATCAAACCCATTTAAATTACATGGGTTTGATCATTGGTTTGTGGCAAAAATGAACTAGTGAACGAGTTCGACCCAAGTCTAGTATATATGTACATACTAGAGAGCTGCGTAAACAGTCTTGAAATGCAAAGACGTCATGATTTTTAAATGTATTCACGTCGCATGTATTATACTAAACCAATAATAAATGCTGTCGTACTGTAAGCGAAGCACGATGGATGTATTGGTGTACGTGTATATCAGTGTTAACAAGCGAAAACGCCAAGACAGCAAAACAAAACAAACACTCAAAACAAGTACTGTTGATTAGTGTATGCTTGTTATTTTTCATATTGTACGTTTGAGTGAGTGTGTGTGTGTGTGTATTATGTAGATGGCAAGCTACCCCGCAGAAAGTGCGAATAGTGAAAATGTACTGAGTCGCTTTTGACTTTGTCACCAGTACTACTCTACAATTATTACCCATACAATACTTTATGCTATAGACATTTAGCATGTGCTTGTCATTGAAAATCTACTAGTAACACTAAAACAATTGACTAGGTAGTAAATTCATAGTTCTTATGGGAACATGGAGACATACCAACCAGACATTTACTGGTACATTTCTATACCTTACGTACATACAAATTTATGTATATTGACAAGTTGTTGGAAAATCGACCAGAAATACACCACATCTGTTTTCTCTATTTCTTTTATACTGACGAATAGAAGAGAAATTGTAGACCATGTAACTACTACTAGAATTTTAGTGTTGATATAGAGACACTTGGCCCCAGTCTGACTGCAGGGTATTATGTGATTAACCGCATACAACTAATGTTAATGCTTGTGTGTGCCTTTGCATGTGCGCAGAAAAATAAAAGATCATACACACATACATGCATAGGGTTGCCAGACGGCTGGGAATGGCCTGGATTTACCAGTTTTTTTAGAGCCTCATCCAGTTACCAGCTAACATAGAATTTATGCAGTTAAAAATTATTTATTAAATTTTGAAAAATAATTTCTTTATCAATTATATTTTTTAATTAATTACACAGCGGAACAGTGGTTTTATTGCTTCATTTAAAATAGCCGATCCTTATGTATTTTTATCTGCTGATTACGATGGCATCATTAGTTTTTCCCCAGCAGCTCTAGTTTTAAAGATATAGCGACAATTAGCATATGCTTAATTTATGCCACTTTTTTATAATTCATACTAAGTGAATCACGAATGGTCTCCCAAGCTTAAAAATACTTTCTGGATTATTAAATTCTATTTGAGTAGATGAACATTGAGTATATCATGATATCGTACTCTTATTACATGGATGTTAAAAATCGTGTCGTTTTGGTTTAGTTCTTAAATTTTTTTATTTAAATTTTTGAAATTAAATTAACTGGTTCTTATGTATTTTTGTCCGCTGATTACTAATATAGTTTTATTATTTATCTATCACCTCTAGTCTCACAAAAAAGACTAAAATTTTTGCTCTCTCATGCCTTCCAAAAAAATTTGTTTTTTGTATCACATATCTGATCAATGCAATTATTACGTATAATAAATGTTGTATTGACCAGTCCAGAAAATTTATGTTTTATTTGTAGTTATTTTTACGAAATTTGCAGCTTTTACCAGAAAAAAAACAATTTTAAGGAAAAATTTTAATTTTTAATGCAAAATTATTGGGCCTAACCACGAGTGTGGTATTTCGACTTCTACTACGACTATTTTGTACAAGACTAAAGAATATTGCTTTACAAACTCTTCGTATTCGAAATACGACACTCGTAATTAGGCTCACTAAAATAATCAGAACTTATCAAAAAACAGAGGCTACATTCAAAATCAGCAACGTCATATTATTAGAAATAATATTTTTTGATGGCGTAAGAAAAGAAAAATTCGAGATATTATTTTTTAAATATAATGCACAAATCTCTGAAACTAGAGGGTATAAGAATATAAGAAATCTTTTTTCGTAATTAGCGGACAAAAATTCATAACGACTAGTTATTTAAGTAAAAAATATAATAAAAAAGTTTTATGGACTAAACTTGCTCCTCAATGTAAAGCTATCGAAATAGAGGAAATTGTTTTACAGATTAAAACTAATGACGGAATCGTAGTCAGGAGATAAAAATACATAAGGATCAGCTTTTCTTATTAAAACAAGGCAAAAATTTCTGTTTTCTGGTTGTGTTTTTATATCTTCTAAGGAAAAATTTTTAATACTAAATAAAAAGAAACAATAGTGCTTGTAAATGTACAACCAGTTGTAATTTTCCCTAACACTGATTAGTTCCTCTATTTTGTACATCACTGGCAATTTACAACCAAAACAATATTTTCAAAAAGCATCAGCACTTTGCTTTTTAAGCTTATTTTTAAATTGTCCAGTTATTTTTTCAAAATCCAGTTGAATTTTTTCCATTGTACAGGTATTTGACTTTTGGTATCTGGCAACCCTATACATGCATGACGTTCGTACACGCTCTTATGCGTAGAAAGAAGCTAGTGTCACAAATTCTTCCGTCACGAAGTGTTTTCTTCTTTACTCTTATACCTACAATACTCAAATAAATTTCTTGCAAACAGTGTTGTTAACGTTTGTTTTATAAGATTTCGCTGTAGTAAAGCATTTGAAAAATCCCTCATGTCTTGAAAGTTCTTACAAGAAGTCTTATGCAGGAGACTAGTACATACTTTCAAAAGATAGAAATTTATTGCCTATCTTAGGGATATTATATATACATATGTATCAGTGATGGGAAAGTTGGTACGATCGTACTTTTTTTATACAATTTGACATGAAAAAGTACCGTAGTACTCCCCCAACACATTTGATACTCTCACGATCAACTTAGAAATACAGTCAGACGACGTGCGTGCGTATGCATATATTTTTGTCAAGAATTAAATTTTTTTCGACAATTGGCACGAAACTTTATTAGTATATATATTTTAGAAAAGTGTAACCTTTCAAAATTCAATATAAACAAAAACCGTATTTCACTCAATGATATTTTCTGTGGCACAGAAGTTACCTTAATATAAAAAGGCCCTATTATCTCATTATTTTTTTGAAATCGATTTTCTTGTATATTTGAATAGAACATCTATATAATGTATCGCAAAATGCAAAAAAAAAATTACTACTTCAAAAATATACTGAGTTAGGGCTTTTCTATGTTGAAGTAACGATATTTATTTATAAACACACATCATGTTGAAACAACTGTTTTAAATCAATTAAAAGAAAATTGGAAAAAGTTTTATATTAAATTCTGTCAAGTTCTAAGGGCAAAAAAGGACTTTGATAATGAAATGTTAGTTTGGTTTAGTCAGTTTTCCCCTGAAAATTTTTTATCTGGTAAAACCTTTTAATTAAATTGTTTCCCAGCGAAAAGCAAAATTTTAAAAATATTAAAAACCAACAACAAACTGAAACCATTAACAACAGAAAATATATATTCCCAGCTAAAAAAAAATATATATGGAGCATATATGATATCCCATATATGGTTCGGATCCGAAAAATGAGGGTATATGGGCATATATGATTGTATATATTCATACATTTTCATACATGTATGTGCATATATTCCCTCTACAGTATGCAAAGTTCATATTCATATTTTCTTGATTCACAAAAGCTCACTGCTGTACAATAATTTAATATACAGTATGTCAAGTAATTGTTTTGACATAGTTAAAATCGTTGTAAATTTTGACTTTTATCGTCAATATTTTTTTACTTTTTTAGATTATGAATTTTTTTGTAGTAGATTTCATTTTACTTACATTTAAGTGCACAAATAGTCGTAAGTTATAAGCAAAATTAAAAATGAGAGCATAAAAATTACATGAAAACCAAAAAAACTCGAAAATTTCTTTGTCAAGAAAATGTTTTTACATCCTTGTATTATATAGTAAACAATATAAAAAATTTTAAGGTGTACAAAAATAAATATTTTTTGTGGCCGACATTGGCATCAAACCGGCTTGTAAAACAACTTCTCATGGAAAAAAATTTTCTTTCCGAAATATTCCGCTGAAATTTCTCACTTTCCCCTCGTATTACTGTTCTTAACTCAATTTTGTTCTTAAAATACCATTGCGAAACACCATTTTTCAAATAAACCCACAAATTTTAATAGGGTATAGATCTGGACCTTGAGATGGAGTATCCACAACTTTACCGCAATTAAATAGACACAATGTTCATACTCAAAGTGCCTCATGTTTGAGGTCAATACATTAATAAAAATTTAAAACTTCCAAACTTCGGCGACCACACATTTGTTTCAGAGAACATAATATTGTTTCCTCAACCATTCTACAAACATATCTTTTCTTTGCGTGTGTATATTATTTTATATATGCATAGCATATCTACATAATAAAGGGTAAGGGCAAATAACTGAGGATGACACTTTTTTTATTGGAAATGCTTCATTGTTTATGGCAGTTTAATTTCCAATCACATGTGAAGTTTTAAATGCGCTTTTGGAACCTGTTTAGTTTGATACTCCTTGCACTTACCCTTTATATATAAGTACATATATAGTTATATTTTATGTTTCTTTGAATTGTTATTTTTTACGTTTCTCTGAATAAAAAAAATTTCTACCGAATTTCATTTAAAATTTACAAATTTTTTTTTGTCAATTCTACCGAATTTAAGAAAAAATTAAGTGTGCACATTTTGCAGCTAAATTTAGCATTTTTTTTTTGTTGATTTAGCTGCAAAATTTTCGATTTAGGAGTTAGCATTTTCGTTAGCATTTTTCAATTTTTTATTTAGCATTTTCTAGCATTTTTTCATATTAATCTACATAACTTTTAACAATACCTCTTATACGTAAAAGAGGCTGACTTCGAAAACGTCAACTGCCTTCCAACAAAATGTAGTGTTTCATAACACTGCAGAACAAAACATTGACAATGCATACCCTTTCAAAACGTCGTTGACAAGTATTTAGAACACCGCAAACAATCAATCAGCGCATCGGTTGCAAAGTTGGTGCTCGTGGTTACAATGTTTCGCATCATTGGATCTGTGCACGTTATAAATACCGTATCCTACACTGAAAGGAAACCCTTCATTCAGACAATGAAATTCTTCATTGTATTAATGAAATCTTTCATTAAAAGTCAGCTAATGAAGCCCTTCATTGGATCAATGAAGAATGATTCATTGTATTTATGAAGCTAATTTTGGAGGCTATGTCATAAATAGAATGAAACTATTTCATTAGTTTAATGAAACTTTTTCATGAATTGAATGTAATTGTTTCATGGATTTAATGAAGTTTTAACATACCATAAATGAAGTTTATTCATTAATATAAAGAAAATTTCATTTAAGTAATGATGAGATTTTCATAAATATAATGAAACAGAAGCAGTAAATAATAAAAAACATGAAATGATATCCCCTCCAAACCATCCACTTAATAAAAAATATATTGAGTTTTTTAATACATATGTATGTACTTAATACATATATGTACATATGTATTTATGTATGTACATATTTATTCAAGTCAAATGTTTAAAATTTAAGGAACTCATCAGTAGAGTTCAACCCAAAAAAACGTTTAAAGTAATCCGAAAAACTTACATGTTTATAGTAAAACTCTTAATATGTTATTGAGAATCACAATACACAAACATAAGTTTAACAGAATCAAACCAAAATCTAAACAAAACAAGCATCTTTATAAGATGTTTGGCACAAACTTTTTGTGTTTGTATAGAGATGAGTGAGGGATGCGAATGGATAAACACAAAGAGAAAGAAAGAGATATCTGCTATACAATGAAAAATATTACATTGTATAAATGAAATAATTTCATTGTATTTATGACGACCATACTGCTTTGAAATTAAAAGGGATTAGAAAAGTAAGAAATAGAAAATATATTTTAAGAAAATAACTTTTTATTTATTTAAGCTTGACAAACTGAATACAGTAAGAAAATAAAAATTTTGGAACTTATTTATATTTGCCTCAAATTCGCCAAAAAGAAAATTCGTTTAAACAATGTAACGATTTTCATTAATACAAGGAACTATGAAGAACACATGAAGAGCAGAGATTGAAAGATTTCATGCATACAATGAAATTGTTCGTTGTATTAATGAAAAGTTTCATTAATGTAATGAAGAACATTTAATGAAACCGTTTCATTCTATGAATGAATGATTTTCCTTTCAGTGTAAGACTGTACAAACTTTGTACTTTTTACGAAAAAATTGAATAGACGAAAGCTTTAGAATATTTTACAAAAACCAATTTTTAAACGTTGTTTATAAACGAAACGTAAGTGAGAAACGAATTCTTCTCGAAGAACCGTCCGTGAATTAATATTTTTGGTTTGCTTTAAATACTTTATGTATAGTGACAAACTAGTATTTACTTAGCATAACCCAGCAAAAATTATTGCTTTCCCGAAGCATATTTGTGAGGGTTACTACGTTACAGAATCACTTGATGTTGCGCATGAATAAGGAATTTTTTTGTTCGATATGAGCCAGCTAGAATCAACACATTTAGCTTACTAAAGTGCTTCAAAGAAGTAATACTCAGATGCAAAAATTACTGGCTTGCAAAATTTTTTGTGATAACTTTCTATTTTGCTAGGGAGTCCGCCTTACGTTAGTGCTTGTTGTTGTTATTGCTTCCAAATCACTATTTTTTCTGGGAAGTGACGAAATTTAAATAAGTTAAATTTTCTAGCAGTCTAGAAAACGTTTTTAAGCAGGGAAACTTTGCAAAGACAGAAATCTTTATTATGCTCCGCAGTTTCAGGAAATACCTTGGTGGAGAAAGTCCTTAACCCCGGCCAAAGGCCGGAAGTCTAAAAAACATTATTATTATACACGAGTTCCTCCATAAAACTTGTCATGTGCTTTTTACCCACTTTAAATCCTAGCGTGATTTTTAATGTAATAATATTATGGGCCAAAAATCGTTAAGCGTATGTTTCATTTTGCCACTTATGCTAACTTCATGCCAGTTTTTCATTATACATAATGCAGTTTAGGTTGAAGAAATAATTTGTAATTAAAACAAAATCTGTTTCATTCAAAGGAAATACATTTTATTTAATATTAGTAAGGCGATGTAAGCAGAAATTACAAAAATAACAACTTTAAAAGAAACAATTGGATTAAAAAAGGTAAATGTTAAGTTTTAGCAGTATGTTTTAGCACTTTAATAATTTTTTAGCATATTTTAGCTTTATTTTGAAGTCAATTTAGCCGCAAAAATTTTTGGGATCTGGTCACACTGGTGCACACTGCTAACTAACTCATTGGATGCGTCACCGCTAGGGTGATCGACTCGGTTTTACAACCGGTTTTAAAAACCGGGTTTTTTCCAATACGGCAGTATTGAATAAGGCAGTTAGTGTTTTTGTGTGTTGCATATTAAAATAACTTCAGCAAAGTGCTGAACTTCAGCCTATATAATCAAATACCTAAGTACCCGCTAAGCTTTTTTCGGTTTTTGGCAGTTTATCTTATTTTGGCGCTTTTTTGTTTTTGGGATTTTTTTTAGATTTTTGATATTTTTTTTCATTTTGGCGATTTTTCGGTGCTTGGCGTTTTTTTTCGGTTTTTGGCGATTTATTTTAGTTTAAGAGATATGGTTTGGCGCTTTATTCGTTTTGCCAATTTTTTCGGTTTTTGGCGATTTTTTTTTTAAGTTTGGGCGATTTATATTAGTTTTAGTAATTTTTTTTTTTTTTTTTGCTTTGGCACTTTTTTCTTGTTTCCGATTTTTTTTTCTTTTTGGCGATTTTTTTTTAATTTTAGCGATTTTTTCATTTTGGCAATTTTTCGGTGTTGGGCGATTTATTTTAGTTTTAGAGATTTTTTTTAGTTAAGCGCTTTTTTTCTCTTCACCTTTGGTGTACGATGTCGTGTTATGTTGCCAACCCACATACAATAAGGAACGTAACGAAGTGACGTTCAAGACATAAAATCTAAGGAACATTTATGTATATTGATTTCTTGGAGAGCCTAATGGGGATCTCGTATTTTAGTATTATGAGAAATTTAACGCTTGCGACATACTTTTCGCTTCATATAAAAAATGTTTTATGTTTATTTTATATTATTCCTTAGTTTTGAACACTACTATGGGACATATTGTTATTTGATTTCCAGTATTTCAACAGTGACCAAATACAAAAACAAATTTAAAAGAAAACTTTGGTGTCATGCTATTAACAACAATCCATAATCAACACACCATCCATCTTAAGAATTTTTGATTTTTGCTGTGTCATTTGGAAAAATTGCCACCTTCCCGCTAAGATATATTTCATAGAACAGATCCTTCTTTTATTCCACCTCCATAAAAAGGCAGAAGCATAGATACATTTAATGTGAAACCTGGTAAGAAAAAAAATTTTGTTAACAAATTGAATAAAAGAGATGGATAATTTATAGGCCTTTAGAAAATCACTGTTCAGCAGTAAATAAGTAAATGATCCATTGTGTTGAAATACAAAAAACAAATGGCCTTAAGTGTTCATCGATTTAACTTTTGAAAATAATGTATAGATAAATCATATGGTTAATGATTTAACCAAATGAGAACTTATGTAGAAATGACTTGTAATATGCTTAGGGGAATACAAGGAGACCTTTAAAGCTTTGTTAAAGTTTAAATTTAGGCTTGATAAATAAAAATTTGTGATGATGAAGCATAAGCTAAAACTTTTACACGTTTCCATAATCATTAGGAAATACATTTACTAGAATTTTAGAAAATTTTTAATTTTTTCTCAATCGATTATTAACTCTAATTAATTTTATACTAAAGTCAGCAATTTCTTAAAAATGTGTGTTTAATATATTTAACTCATTAAGCTTCACTTTAAGTTTGCAACATCCAAACACACATGCTCTAATATTTGCATTTGAGTTGAAGAGCTTTGAAAGCTCTTACAATTTGTTCTTGGTTTTTTGCAAAATAAGCAGCAAGCATTGTTGTCCACTGATGCCAACTTTTTCGGTTCTAAAAGCATATCAAAATTTAAAAAAAAAACACTAAAAAGCGTAATTTTGAGATCTAAAAAGCTTAGAAAGCACAAAATTGAAAAACGAGTGCAAATCCATATGAGTGAAGTTAAATAATGTTTAATATTTTCTAAGCTATTCAGACGAAAAAGGTATGGTTTACACAGAAAAAAATAAATATACCAAGTTTTTATTAAAGTAATTTTAAGCAATATACAAATTTCTTAAAAGCACTACGTAGTGTTTTTTATTAGTTTGCAATTAACGCTAAAAATTTGGCGTTTTGAGCACTAAAAATAGTGACAAAAGCAGCGATGCCAACTTGATGCTTTTGGCACTATTTTTAGTGCTTTTTGAAGACTAAGAACGCCAATTGTTGAGCGTTAGAGCCAAACTAACAAAAAGCACTAAGTATTGCTTTTAAGAAATTTGTGTATTTTTAAAATTACTTTAATAAAAAACTTGGTGTATTTATATTTATGATTTGAATAGGCTAAAGTTCGTATCGCTTTTTAAGCCAAATTACATGTGATAATTATTAATGAACAAATAACACCAAAGTTAGTTGTAAATTTTCTGACAACACATAGTTGAACGGAACAGCTAGCCGTTTTGTGTATTTATTTTTTCTGCGTAAATCATACCTTTTTCGTCTGATATACATATTTAATTAAAGATTTTGATAATATTGCCGAAATAGAGAATAGCTTAGAAAACATTGTTAAATTGCACTCGTTTTTCACATTAGTGCTTTTTACGCTTTTTAGATCTCAAAATTACGCTTTTTAGTGCTTTTTTTAAATGCTGATGTGCTTTTAGAGCCAAAAAAGTTGGCATCACTGGACAAAAGCACCATGTTGGCATCGTTGTTGTTGTCGCTGAGATCTGTTTGGCTGGTGTACTCTCATCGGTGTGAAAGCACAAAGCTCTTTTGTAAAAGCTCTTACATTGTGCATATGGCTTGGAAGTAGCTGCTTTAAGTCATATAAAGTTCGTTGCATATTCACTTTATGAAATCATCTTAATAATAAATACTATTTAATCTAGGTGACAAACAAAATATAAAAATATGTCACATTTAGCAACTCTAGGCATTTTTATTTTCAAGGATTTCTATAGAAACATTTTATATCAAAAATTTTTAAAGCTTAACTAAGTAAAAAAAAAACATGTGAATGTGGGAGATATTGTACGAGTAATTAACTGATATTTATTTTAAATATGTTTAATTTTTTTTTTGTTTTTTTTTTTGTAAATCCTGAAATATTAAATCCAACTTTTGTTAACAAATAACTTCCCTTAAAAGTTCTCTAACGGATATATACATTTTTATAAAGCATTTGCTGGAAATTATTTAAATTTTTGCCACAACATAATTGCCACAACTTTTCCTAGTTAAAATAAAATTAAAAAAAAATAGTAAAATATTAAACAAATATCTGGTGCTGGCAAACAGAAAAAAAAATTGTTAAACTTAAAAAAATATAAAACTACTTCAATTATCTTTTCATGAGAATTTTTCATTGAAACAATTTGCATGATTTTTATTTAACAACTTTTATTGCATTGACCATCATGTTGTTGCTTTTCATTTTACAGATTTGTATCAGTAACAATTTTTATTGATATTTTATTATATGCAAAATTCTTTTTATTAAAATCATAAAACTTTTGTAGCCAGCAGGATAACTGACACGCAGGAAAAAAAATCATCATGTTGGAGTGGATAAAAATAAAATAACAGAGCAGCATATTTTTTTATGAAAAATGTTGAACTATTTTTTTTTGCATTAATTAAGGTAATATTACAAGAGCAGGCCTCTGGCGCAGTGGCTCAATGGGGTCCATTGATGTAGGAAACAGTTGAGAGTCGCTGACTACTTGAACCGCCCCCAGCCTCCCTGTCTAAGACTGCATTAATACGTAACAATTTTTATAGAGCAATTTTTAAACTTGTGGGAGAGATGATGAAACTCATCAGATGTTTCTCTCTCGCATATTAACTTAAACGTTAGTCAATAAGAATTGAGTGAAGTTGATTTCCTCCCTAAATTCAAATTTAACCAGAGCAGAGACAGAAACCACAATTTCTAACATAGCACTGTTATGTTATTTAACAGTAGTCGCTAAATGGATTATGATTCCAAATCCTTAGAACTACCCTGCAGAATGTGCGAATAGTGAAATTGTGGTGATTTACTAGTGACGTCGTCAGTAGCACTACTGACAAGGTGTACCCCAGCCAATGGTATCATCTATTGACATTTAACATTAGCTTGTCATTGAAAATCCACCACTAGACTATAGCACTACTGACTTAGTAGTTCTTTCGGGACCACATGGAGACATTGGCACCAAAGATTCACTAGTAAATTTTAGGGGCTCTAGTCTACAATATCGATATATCCTCTCTCGCTGTCAATAGTAAACTTATAGTGATTTTCTAGTGGCATTGTCAACAGTGCTACTAACTAAGTGCACCCCAGCCAATGTAAATGCCTATTGACAAATAACATAGGGTTGTCATTCAAAATCTATCAGTAGACTTTAGCATTATTGAGAAGGTAGCTCTTTTACGACCATATGGAGATATTTGAACCGAAGATTCACTCGTAGATTTTAGTGACCCTCGTCTACATATATTTATTTAATATTATTGCACAACATAATAAAAAATAAAAACAAACTATTGACGCGTTCATTGACAATATCACCAGAAATACACTAGAACTGTCGTCTCTAACGTATCTCTACTCGCGCATAAAAGGAAAGTTGTCGACATTTTAACTAGTGCAATTGTCGCTGGAGAAAGAGTATTGACATAGAGACATATGGTTCTAGGTTGACTAGAGGGTATAACGAACTATATATTTTTCTTTTAAATTCCTCTAAAAAGTGTTTTATGAAATTATAGAAATATGATTGTGTTAATATGTCTGTTAGAGCCCATAAATTAGATTTAATTAAACAAAAATCATTTGCTTGAGAAGCTTAGTGGCCCTTTTGGTAAAATATGGAAGAGCACACCTACTACACTTAACAGGTATGGTAGTCTTAAGAGTTCTAAATGTAACACAATTGATCACGTTTCTGAAATATGTAATTTTGGAAATGGATATAATCGATTTTGAAAATGATTTTTTTTGGTGAAATTTCTTGAAAAGGTTAGCGGTCATTTTGGTATAATATGGAAGAGCGCAAATAGTACACGATAAGCATAGGTGAGTTAGTCTTAAGTCTTAAGACGAGATCCCACTAGCCGCTCTAAAAATTCTGATATAAGTATAAGTGCAATTATGTTCTTTTATATCAATTAGTTGACAAATGAAACCAATTTAGCTTACTACTTATGACTTCCTTTCAGTGAGCCGACGAAAGTCGTTGTAATGTGCTGGTAGTAAGATCTCGGCTTCAGATATTATTCTAAGTATAAGAAATTATTCCTAGTATAAGACTTTATGCTTAGTATAAGACTTTGTTAATAGTATAGGACATTAGTGTTAGTATAAGACATTAGTGTTATAAGTATTATACTAAGTATAGTCTTAGTATAAGACATAAGTATTAGTATAAGAAACTAACTCTTAGTATAAGACATTATTCTTAGTATAAGACATTAGTCTTAGTATAAGACATTAGTCTTAGTATAAGACATTAGTCTTAGTATAAGACATTAGTCTTAGTATAAGACATTAGTCTTAGTATAAGACATAAGTATTAGTAAAAGAAACTAACTCTTAGTATGAGACATTATTCTTAGTACAAGACATTAGTCTTAGTATAAGAAATTAGTCTCAGTATAAGAATCTAACTCTTAGTATAATACATTAGTCTTAGTATAATCTTAGTATAAGACATTAGTCTTAGTATAAGACATTATCCTTAATATAAGACATTAGTCTTAGTATAAGACATTAGTCTTAGTATAAGACATTAGTCTTAGTATAAGACATTAGTCTTAGTATCAGACATTAGTCTTAGTAAAAAAACATTAGTATTAATATGAGAAACTATCTCTTAGTATAAGAAACTAGTCTTAATATAAGACATATACTCAGAGTGTAAGACATTAGTCTCAGTAAAAGATATTATTCTTAGTATAACATATCATTCTTAGTATAAGACCTTAGTCTTGGTATAAGACATTCGTCTTAGTATAAGACATAACTCGTATTCTATATTTTAGATATTATTCAAGGTATAAGACATTAGCCGTAGTACTAAAATTAGTTCCAGTATCAGACATTAGGTTACGTTTACTATAAAACATGAAAAAAACATTTAAAAAGAGGAGTAAGATACAAGTCTTAGTATAAGAAGACATTATTTCTTACTTCGAGCAATTGATCTAGTCTTTTTCAAGGTAAGCATTAGTCGTTACTTTTTAAGCAATAAGCTGTTAACTTTCGAAGACTAAGTATGTTAACTAGATTTATTTAATTAATAAAATTTTAATTAGTTTTTGTCTTAATACACTTTTGCTGTAAATTAAATAAACATAATGAGTATTTTAGCCAGATTAATAAGCAGCCACAAATCAACTGCTAGTGTACTTTCAGGCCTATAAGCTAATAAAAACAAAACATTTCATCACACACAAAAATTTCAATTTCCATCTCAACATTTTGTCAAAATTAACAAGATATAAAAACCAAAAGATATACATATAACTATATCTTAGACACTTAACAAGCAGCTGTTATTTGTTAATTTTCTTTTAGTAAAATATAATCCGCTGCCACAAAATAAACAAATTCGACTAGTTAAATAAAAAAAATATATAAATATAAATGTATGCTAGCATTTGTTTGTTATTTTTGTTCTCTACTAATTTCATTATTAATTTGGCCAACCGAAAAAAAAAATATTTATACATATAACACAACCACTAAAAATTCTATATATTTTTTGTTTGTTTGATATTTTATTTTATTTTTTTGGCTTAAAAACTTATACAAATACACACAGCAATTCAAACAAAAGAGAAAAATAAATGAGAAAAAATTAGAACAACAGCTGTGTCAACTAAAACTTAATCCTTAAATATGTAAAATAAATAGGACTTGGTAAAATAAAACAAACATTTGAAATATAAAATAGGAAAGCCGCAAAACACTTACATACATACATATGTACTAATGCGGTAAAATATTGAAGAAAATAATTTCAAAAAGAAAAAAACAATACTGAAAAATTGCACAAAAATATCAATAACAAAGCAAATATAAAGATAAATAAAACTGCTAAGCCAAAGGCGGAAGAAAAGTGAAAAAATTTTAGGGAACAACTTTTTGAGGAAATCAACAGAAATATGTATATTTAAAAAAATCGAATTTTTCATTAAAAGTATTAAGAAACTTTTTAGGAATTTATAAGAATGTTCTTAATGTTCTACATAGTTTTTTTTTCTTCTTGCAGGCTAATTAATAACATGTCACATGTCACTCACTCAATCAAGCAATAATAACAAAATAAATACATATAAAGGGTGTTTTTTATTGGGGTATAGAACTTCAAGTTGGCATCACTTTTTTAACTGGCGGCCATTTTGTCAGCTGTCAAGTGAGTAATATTTAGTTTGGTTTGCCATTTCATCATGAACAGGTTGACAAAAGAACAACGCTTGCAAATCGTGCAAATTTATTTCGAAAATAATGGTTCAGTTCGCGAAGTTTACCGCAAGCTCCGTCCATTTTATGGTCGACATAATCGTCCATCAGAGCAATTAATTCGGTTAACCATGGATCGTTTTCGCACTACGTTTACTCTATGTGATAATACGCATCCGCAGAGACGTCGAACAGTGCGCACCGAAGAAACAATTGCCGCTGTAGAGCAAAGTGTTGAAGAGGACCCGAATGAATCGATTCGCCACCGTGCACAGCAATTGGAGCTATGTCCATCAACTTTATGGAAGATATGGAATGTGGATGAGTTGTGGTTCCAACAAGACGGCACTACATGCCACACAGCGCACGTCACAATCGATTTATTGAAGGAAACATTCGATGAGCGCATAATTTCGCGGAATGGACCTGTCAATTGGCCACCAAGATCGTGTGATTTGACACCATTGGATTATTTTCTTTGGGGATATGTGAAGTCGCTCGCCTACGCCAACAAACCAGAAACGTTAGGGCACTTGGAAGCCAACATTCGTGGCGTTATTGCCAACATACGGCCCCATATGCTCGAAAAAGTGGTTGAAAATTGGACCTGTAGAATTGGCTTTATTCGAGCCAGCCGCGGCGGCCACATGCCCGAAATCATATTTAAACATTAATGGCATAAAATTATCCTTCCAATAAAGCCAAATTGATGGACATTAAAACGATTTTCTTGTGTTTTATTTCAATTCGAAGTTCTATACCTCTAAAAAAACACCCGATACATACATGTACATGTATATTTATTTTCCTGTGTGCAAAGAAAACATATTTGGACTAATTTATACAAATTCAATTTCAATACACTTGAGCATTTGTATACAAAAAAATAACCAGGCATGAAAAGCTAACTTTCATAGTTGTTATACACCAATTTTAGTAACCTACTAGCATTTCCGTTTCCTTTAACAAACCAAAGAAGTAAATACACCCACACACACACACAGTTATGCTAGCAAGCCGATACAGCTGACGGCTGACCCATAGTAAAAAAAACAAGAGGAAAAGAGACAAACAAGAGCAACAAACAAATCAATAACTATTAGAGGCCTGCGTAATCTCTCTTTAAATGTATATACGTTTTAAGTATAATTTATTTTTTCAATCAATTTAATGTATTTTTAATAAAAAAAAAAATATTTTACTCAACAAGTACAATAAAAATTTGGGATTATTAGTGCGTTAAAAAAAATTTAAACTTAAATTGTAACAATTCCCATAAAATACACTAAAAATTAAATACTTCTTGTTTTTGATTTATATGTATTGTCGTAGCATGTAAATATTATACTAAACCAATAATAAATGATGTCGTTTAATAAGCGAAGCACGATAGATGTATTGAAGTTCGTGTATATGAGTGTTCACCAGTATTGTCGCCAAGACTTCTTGTTCGTAACAAACACTCAAAAGAAGTAGTGTTGATGCGTGTATGCTTGTTAGTTTGCGTATTGTATGTTTGACTGAGTGTGTTAGATGTAGATGTTAAGCTATTATGTGTTTAAGGGTGGTTTTTTAAAGAAAGAGCCCACAACTAATGTCAATGCATGTGTGCGTTTGTATATGCACAGAAAAACGAAAGAGCATACACTTAACCAGAGCACGAAGCCGATGTACAATGATGATCGGCGGCAGCTAAGAGCAAATATCGTCGGCGGCGGCTAAAAGCCGGCTCCTAGCCGAAAAATTTTCACCACCGGCGGCTAAGCAAATGTGTCGGCTAACGGTCGGTTAACACAATAATTTTGTTTTTTTGCTTACATGCAAGGACTATGGATAACGTTACTTATTAAAACCTGCATAATTCGAATATATACAACGGTTGAAACGTATAAAAAGGGGCTGTATTTTCACGTTCGCTTAAAAGGATGTCCTGGTTTAGAACGTTACAGTTATATATGTATGTACATATATCGCTTGTGTATCTTTTGCAAATATAAATAGATATATTTTTTATTTTTTATGCTGCTCTGAGAAAATGTATGTATATATCGAGCCATTACCGCCAAAGAAGCTTAAATTTATAAAAATCATTAACTTGTTATCATTATGATTATCTGTCAAAATTTTATAACCATAAATGTTTAAATGTTATAGCAAAAACAATTTAAACTTAAGTACACATTATTTTTTGTTTACAGTTTTTGTAACAGCAACTTGTAACTAAAGCTTTTGAAAATAAAGCAAGTAAGAGTGTTATATTCGGATTAGCCGAATATTATATACCATTCACTGATATCGTATGAATTAAATGCAAACATACAATATTACATACTTATTTAAATATTCGATATTAGCAATAGTTGAATGTTTTATTCTGCATTTTGTCATTATTAATATTTTTAATTTAATTATCTAGAGAGGACTTTAACTTAGATCAGCCCTTTCTGATGGCAATTTATGCACCCACATCTTTTAACTTGAATACAGATTAGACCAACCAAATTGCCGAAAGTATTAATTTTATTCGCTCCACCGGCAGTTTCTAAAAATAACCTATCATGGCTATAAACACTTATGGCACCATAAGTTTTAAATGCCGCATTTTTCGGAACATTTTTATAACCATTTTTGTTTAAAATAAATACCACAACACCTTTCTTCTACATAATTTTCCCCATGGTTCTTTAATAGGATGAAACTAAGTTTTCTTGGAAAGAATTTTTTAACGGCTCTCGCTAAAAATTGGATAGCGATAGTTTTAATACGTTTTCGTTATTTTATAAGGTAAGGTCTGTATATTACATAGCCTCGTTATAATTGGACCAAATATGTATCATCTAATAATATAAGAATCAAACATCACATACCAGTTTATTAATCTTTGTTATGAGAAAATTAATTATTTGACATATTGTCAGAAGTGTACATAAAATAATTGAAATTTATTTGCTGGTAGTGCAGCATGTCTATATACGTATTTCATTGGCGCTTGAACCAAATCATCAGTAGACTTTAACCACAAATTTTAAACAGTCACAAACCTCTTACTTTATGCATAGACTTTCAAAAACTATATGAGAATTCATAAAATAATAATACTTTTGAAAATCACAAAAGAAAAAATAAGCTTAGTAGGCTTTGGTTAAAGTCTACTGATGATTTGGTTGAAGCGCCAATGAAATACGTATATAGACATGCTAAACTACCAGCAAATAAATTTCAATTATTTTATGTACACTTCTGACAATATGTCAAACAATAAATTTTCTTTAAAGTTCAATTAATGTTTTATTTTTCATTTAGCCCTGTAAATACTTTTATTGTTATCCAATGGATTTCTAATTGTATAAGGATGTAGAAAAATAGAATGAGTTCACCTGAATATAAATTATTTGCTGGGTTTGGTATCAGTTTTAAAGCCTACTAAGCTTATTTTTTCTTTTGTGATTTTCAAAAGTATTATTATTTTATGAATTCTTATATAGTTTTTGAAAGTCTATGCATAAAGTAATAGGTTTGTGACTGTTTAAAATTTGTGGTTAGTCCCAAATCACACTGTACAAGTCTTATTGCTAAGCTGATTAGTTTCAGGGAGAGAGAAGCGAGGGAAACAGCAACGTTTCTTTTCCCCCCGTCTCTCTCTCTCCTAATAAACTAATCAGCTTAGCAATAAGACTTGCATAGTGTAAATAGGAACTTAATGTCTACTGATGATTTGGTTGAAGCGCCAATGAAATACTTATGTATATAGACATGCTGGTCTACCAGCAAATAAATTTCAATTAATCTTTGTTATGTATTTGGAAATTATCGTACATTTCGTGATCCATATCTCAACAAAACTACACACAAATATAGACGATACAAGAAAACATATTTTTTGTATAAAAAATCTGCGTACATACTTGTATATTTTCTGTAAATTCACGAAAAAACAATTAGAATTCTTTAATCAAAAAAATTAAAAATGAATAAACATAGTATTTTGGCAAGAAAATTTTGCCAGATACATTTCATATAAGAGTGGTCGGCTGAGCCGTGCGCCGATCACAGCCGTATGCATCGGCGGCGGCGTAATTTCGAGACAAAATTCGGCGGCGGCTGTTAAGCCGGCTATGCGCCGAACAGCTTCGCGCTCTGCAATTAACGTGTGGGCGTATGTATATTAGAATTGAGCGATATTTAGAAACCTGTTACTTTTTCACAGCGATTGAAAAATCACAAATCACAACTGTGACTGAATTTATCAAGTAACAGGTTTTGGAAATATAGTTTTTTCATACAAACTGTGATTGTTTTTAAATGCAATAAATAAAGCTACCACATTAATTTTTTTTAAACCTTCAGCTTTTGTCAAGAAAAAAATCGTCAAATCGTGTCAAATCATCTTTTCCGGCAACTATGTACAACTCACATTTTTGTAATTGCAATTTTATTGTCTCTCTGCCTCTTATGTTTTTTTTTATTTATTCTCAATTTTTGAACGGGCTTGATTGCTAAGTGCTTGTTCTTGCTACTCTTCTTATTGGTATTTATCAACACACCAATACTAATAAATACTTTTAAAGCAGAAGAGCTGAAATGTGTTAAACCAAATGTGTTAAGCCGTGATCACAGTCACTGTTTAATTTCACTGCTGCTCTTATTATTCGATTTTCTCAAAATAACAGAACTGCTACAATCAAAATACTGCTAAACTGTGATCACAGTCACAGTTTAAAAGAACAGCGATTTAGAAATCACATTCACAAGGAGCAACATTATTAACATCACGCTATCGCTCATCACTAATGTATATAAATGTATGACGATTGTATACGCGCCCATGCGTAGGAAGAAGCAAGCATCACAAATTTTTCCGTCACGAAGTATTTTCTTCTTGACTCCTATACCTGCAATAACTGAAACAAATGTGTTGCCAACACTGTTGTTTAGCGTTTGTTTAAGATTTCGCTGTAGTAAAGCATGTCTTAAAAGTTCTTGTAAGTGATCTTTTGCAGGGGTATAATAATAACTATATACAACACTGTGTTGAGAATGCCCAACCAAAATTCCTTTTTTTTTTTTGTTTGTTATGTGTATTTTCCAAATTGCCTTTAAAAAAATAAAAGAGAACAAAACTTCTTAAGAAGTCACTCAACCACAATATCCTTCTTTTTTAGCAGGTTTAGTTGTAGATTTTTTTTAAAATTTTTTTTACAATTCTCGCAAATATTTTTTTTTCATATTTTTCTATTACACACTTACATACTCTTGTAATACTCGCAATAATATGCAAAACAAATTGAAATAACAAAACAACTTACAGAAATATATTGTTGTTTCGTAATTCGATTTTTGCAGTTTCGTAATTCTCATTAATTTATTGGAAGTTTGTCTATAAATACCGGGCTTTTGTAAGTGTTTTTGAATTGTAGTTGAAGTCTAGTGAAAAGTTGCCTTAGCAGCAACGACATGCTTTTAGAAATGCTTAACCAACAAACAACCTTTTTTTTAGAAAAATGTATAGAAGTCATAATAGGATTTCAGTGAAAGTCTGCGATATTTTAGGAAGTTTCACATAAAACACTTTACAGCAAAAAAATTATATATATATATTATGATCCTAAAACAAGTACGAACAGAGCAGACTAAACAACAATATATCTACATTAAGAGAAAAAATAACGACCCAGCTAAAAAAATTATATATGGTCCATATATTTTTAATATATGAATGTATATAACTATATATGAATATGTATGAATTCATGTATGGAAATGTATGAGATTATACATGGCAAAGCTATTATATATGAACTAATATATGGACTAATATATGCAATGTATTATAATATACGAGCTCATGTATGGAAATTTAATTATGCAGCTCTTCATATGTGGATCCATATATAGATAAAGATTTAATATATGGAGCCATATAAGAATGTATGCATACATGATATCTCACATAAGATCGTTTTTGCAATCAAAAAAAGCTTGGTATTTTATCACTGGTGAATTGGAAATCCATTAGAAAATACATACGGTATGCAATCGAAAATAAAAGAATTTTCTAGATAAGAAACAAAGTTCAGATTACTGGAAAAATTATATTGAAAAATATTGTTAGACGGACTATTTTTTCTGTTATAATTAATTGCATTAGTTTTTAATCTGATTTCTTAAATTAAATTTTATGTACGAATATGATTTTTGTTTGAATTATGTTTTTGAAATAATTTATTCACCTTTTGACTTAAAATGATGACTGAAATGACTTTTCGTTCGTTTTGAATTATTTTAACCAAACAAATGTGTCATTAAATCCAACTTCCCTGTTCAAAATCTAAAAAAAAGTAATTTTAGTAATTTAATTTAGAGAGGGAATATTTACACATACATGTATGAAAATGTATGAATATATATAATCATATATGCCCATATACCCTCATTTTTCGGATCCGATGGGATATCATATATGCTCCATACATATTTTTTTAGCTGGGGATCTAAATTTAAGAACAAAATTCTTGAATTTTGATTGCAGAAATCTTAATATTTCAAACTTGAACTTTAGTCAGCAAGATTGACATTCTCAAATTAAAGCATAAATTATTAATTTATAGAATGAATTCTTAAAATAAAGAACGTGATCTTAAACTTTAAGAACGCATTCTTAAAATCAAGAACGTAATCTTAATTAACCGACTTAAAAAAAAAGAGGAGTTTAACAACTCCTCGCTATTTTTTGTTGTGTTACTTCATAACTCGGTACATTTTAGACCGGTTGTAAAAATTATTTTTTTTTTGTCTGAGTGAATATAGCTTCCCATTGGAACCATTATAAAAAATGGGCGGGGAAACGCCCGCAATTTTTTTAATTTAATATTATGATATTCTACTTATTTGATTGCTGCGAAACTTATAAAACACCTTTGGTTCTTGTAATTACACAATTTGAAAGTTGAAAAAAGGGCGGAGGTACGCCCATTAAAATTTATTATAATATTTCACGCGGTTCAAGTTAAACAATTTTTACGAAACTTAACACACACCTTGAGCTCTAAAATAGACACAATTTTGCATTTAAAAAAATGGGCGGAGTTACGCCCATTAAAATTTAATATTTTGTTTTAAGTGGTTCTACTTAAACGATTTTATAAAAAAAAAACCTCCTTTAATATCAAGTACTTTACACAGTTTTAGATATTATTTAGTATTTGTAAAACTTTTTCATTATTTTTAATTCGACGAGTATTCTATTAGGAAATACAAACAACCTATTTTCCATCTCTGACCAGATATTATGAACAAACAAAATTCGTTGACAACAAAATTGAAATTATGTGGCTTAATGAAAGAAAAACAATAAATTAAGAAAATATGATTTCTTTTTACATACGTAACATGATGTTTTTTTTAATAAAAAAAATTCACATTTTGGAGTTTTGCTTTTTCAGATATTTTTGAAATAATTAATTTGGCAACAAAACACACAACAAACAGGTGGTTGGATAATTCTTGAAAGTCAAAATTTTACTGGTAATAATTTTTAAGAATTTTTTTTGTCTCTCAATTTTTTTCTCTCTTTTGACGCTCTCTCCTTGCAATTTTTTTGAGTTAATGAACACTTTCCAGTAACAATTGTTACAAATTCGTAACAACTTTTAGTAAATGAACAAACCTTATATTTTTTATTTGTCAGTATTAAAGACAACAACCATTTTGAAAGAAAATTATTTAAAGTATATTTTCATACAAAAACCTTCTATATCTTTTAATTGATTTAGGGCACTGGTGGGCACTGTGAATGTGTTCAGGTTGAGAGCTACCCACCAAACACAAAGCCACACAGTTGAAATATTAATTGAAAATAATATATTTTCTAAGCAAACAGTAAATTGCAAAAAAAAATTTAAACTTCATTTTGGTAGGGTCCACTGATAGCAAAATTTTTTTATATTTTTCTCAAAATAAATGTTCTTATTTTTATTTAAAATTTTTTTTCTTTGCCTAGCATTAAACTTATGAATATCGGTATGAAAAGCATCATAATGTCTGTTAATGACATATTCCCTTTTTTCTTTAAATCTTGATAAACATAAAACGCATTGTACTCGTATGTTACCAAATGCATTATTTGTAATAAAATATTTTTCGCATATTATCAATTAGAAATGAAACATATATGTTTGCTGGACAAATATTCTTGAAAAAAAATATATATATATAAAAAAATATGTAAGCATCCGCCTGATGTGCATTTGTCGCTGTCTCATCGACAACTAAATTAAAGAGGTTAATAATCACGGATGGAAATCTTCGAGGCAAATTCATGACAGGTAAAGTTAATACTACAACAAAATACAAACAATAAAAACAATATGGTATTTTGTTGTTGCCTTGGAGGCTCGTATGTCAAAAGCAGCTGATTGAAGTTACTCCAGCAGATATCTAGGCCATGATGGCGCACAACCGGCTGAGCTGAGCCGTCGATAATTTTAGTCAGCTACGCCGCCGCTGGAAAAAGTTTGGTTTATGTTGCCTGAAAAACAGCCGCCGTTTCTTCATGTACTATATAATCTAATAATTATTTTATTTATTTAAAAATATTTATTATATGACATATTTTCATACGTTTATTTTAATTGATATGTATTTGATAGTGGCTAACCATTGTCTATATATTTCATTGGTGCTTTGCCAAATCATCAGTAGACTTCAACCATATATTTTGAACACTTACAAACAAACCTCTTATCTTATGGACAGACTTTCAAAAACTATTTGAGAATTCACAAATAATAATATATTTGAAAATCACAAAAGAAAAATAAGCGTAGTAGGCTTAGAAACTTTAACAAAATATATGGTTGAAGTCTTCTTAATGATTTGGAAAAGCACCAACCAAATATATAGACAATGCTAAACCACCAGCAAATAAATTTCAATGAAAATAAACTTATGACAATATGTCAAATAATAAATTTCTTAAATGTTAAATTTATACTTTATTTCTCATTTTGCCTTATAAATACTTTTATTGCTATCCAATGGATTTTATATTGTATAAAGGTTTAGAAAAATAAAATATACCTATTCATATCGAATGTAAATTATTTGCTGGGTGAATTCTCAAATAGTTTTTTTACACAGGAATTTTTAAAAGTCTGTGCATAAAATAAGAGGTTTGTGACTGTTCAAAATATGTGGTTGAAGTATGCTGATGATTTGGCAAAGCACCAATGAAATATATAGATAATGCTTAACCACCAGCACGTAAATAACTGCTTTATTTATTTTTTAATTCTTTTTTATCTTAAATTTTGTATTTCATGTTATTTGATTATCAGCGCCGACAATTTTTCCAAGAGCTGGCGCCGCCGAAAAAATTGTCCGGCGCAGGTCTGTATATATAAACAACTTTTAAAATACGAGCCGATCCAACAGTTATATGAATTCGCCTTGAATTAGGCACAAAAAAATAGATCAGCTGTGTTTTCAACTTTACCTGTTATGAATTTGCCTTGGAAATCATGGTACAATTGTACTTTTTATGGTACATTTTTGACCTTGTTGGTACCGTGGTACTACCGCGAGTTATTTGGTACAATTTAAAAATGTCAATGTTTCACTATATGGTAACATAAATTTTGCCTATGTTCTTTTTAATTTTTTGTGGCTGTTTTATTTTAATCTCTAGTAAAATAGTCGAATATACGAATGTACCTTTATGAATGTAATATTTAATATTTTTTTATGTTATTATTTTTATACACATTTTTGTTAAGTTTCTGTTTTTAGGGTTCCGTACACCAAAGGTGAAAAGGAACCCTATTGTTTTCGCTACGCTGTCCGCCTGTCCGTCTGTCCGTCACACGGTATTTTCTCAGGGAGCTACGGACCGGAAATTTGGACACAGTATGTAGAACCTTGGCCGCTACAACAACAAATACATTGGAATTAAAAATTAAAGGGTGTTCCAAAACGAGCAACGAAAAATGTTGAAATCCCATGTAATATACATACAATTGTATGAACATACATATGTATAATGAAACTTGAAATTTGTAAAATTAGTGTATTTTTATACAGACTACAACAATTAACACTAAAATATAAAAAAATTAAAATTAAAGGGTGGTCCATCAGTTAATGCAATTTTGACTATGTAATTTTGACAATTTGCTATATCTTGGAAACCGTAAGAGGTAAACACTTGAAATTTTCAAAAACGGTAAAACTAAAAAAAACCGAAAATTATAAAATCGCCAAACCAAAAAAAAAAATCGCCAAAAATTAAAAAAAAAAATCGCCAAAACCAAAAAAATCGACAAAATTAAAAAAAAAATTCTAACACTAAAATAAATCGCCAAATTCGAAAAAATCGCCAGAATAAAAAAAAACGGCAAAATGAAAAAAAGACGCCAAAAATCGAAAAAAATCACCAAAACGCTAAAATGTCGCCAAAACTAAAAAAAAAAATTTAAATAAAAAAAAATCGCAAATATTAAAAAAAATCGCCAAAAATAAAAAAAAAATCGCCAAAATGAAAAAACGCCAAAAACCGAAAAAATCACCAAAACAAGAAAATAAAGTGTCAAAACTAAAAAAAGAGCCAAAACTTAAAAAAATCGCCAAAACCGAAAAAACGCAAAAACCGCCAAAACAAAACAACCGAAAAGACCCCAAAAACGAAAAAATGCCAAAACTATATATTATATAGGATGAAGTTTGTATTAAAATACATATCTAGTGTTCGCACGGAACCCTTCGTGCGCGAGTCAGAGTCGCACTTTACTGAATTTTTATACACATTTTTTTACGTTTCTGTTTTTATTAATAAATATTAAAAAAAATGGCACCGTCATGGTCTTAAAAGTACATTTTGTTTTCATAGTTGATACAAAATCCAAGAAGTCATTTTCCTTCCCTGGTAATAATGCGTGTGAATGTTTTTAACATATTTGTGCAAAGAAACGCCCTTGTCATAATACTATATATATATATATATATATATATATATTTTATGAATAATAATAATCAGGGACAGGGGTTTAATGCAAATGCATATATTTTCCCTTAAACCTGATAATGGCAAGAACGAAATATCTTTACGAAACATTGAATTTGAGTGAAAATGGCATCGATTTGTTAGTACACATTTTTGCATATTTTGCTGAAAATTCAAATTTTTGCATAATTTGGTCATAAATGCATATTTTTGTCTCATATTTTGGTATAATTACAAGTTGTGTGTCATATTTAGTAAAAAATTCAAATTTCAAATTAATTCGCTTTCATTGTTGTAGAATTGTAGAAGGATTGTATAATCACACACACCTAACAAACTTAATAAAAATTGTCATTTGGTAGATAATTTCAAGAGTACATTTTCTGCTATTGAAGCCGAAAGTAGTGAAACAATTCTGCGGAAAACTAATAGCTATTATTCAATTCATTGTAATGGTTGAGTTAAATGAATATGTACATATATAACATTATATAAAAATAGTTATTTAAATTTGAGACCATTACGTCTATAGACGTTACACAAGGCCTTTTCAATGCCAAAAATCTTTCTAAAAACAAATTGATAGAACTTCACGTTCGAAAATTTTTAAATGAAAATAAATAAATAACACTTTTCTTTTTCAATTTGCGTATTGCTCCTTCTCTGCAATATAAACATATTGCATATTTGGAGTAAATATTGCAGAAATAATCGTTATATCATATTTAATCCCAGCAAAAAATTACACATTACCATTAGAACTACTTGCCATATAATGACTTACTTTTCTGATTGCCAATTTTTATTACTCGCTTACAAATCACATTACCTAAAATTTTAAAAAATGACGTGCAAGTTGCTAAATGAAGAGAATGATTTTTTGAGACGAAATAGATTATGTGAAATGTTGACAAATAAAAAAAATGTAAGTACTTCTCAAGAATCGATTATTTTAGTCTCACGCCTTGTTAAAATCATTAAGTTGGTAATCCAGTAGGGAAGTGCTTCCACCAAAAATGCTTAATTCCAAACTCGATTACCTTTTTTGAAATTTTTGCTGGGATCTTGTGTACACATTTCATAAACAAGGTTTGTATTCGCACCTCTTGAGAAAATAAAATATTTTTACATCTTTAATTAGTTGAATGTAAGTTTAAAACTATTTTTGAACAAAAAAATTTTTAAAATATGCGCATATTTTATTGTTTTTAGTGCATATCTTGCGTTTTTAATGTCATATTTTAGGCGCCTAAAATACCTTTTTTAAATGCATGAAGTCCTTGTCCCTGATAATAATAATAATAATAATAATAATAATAATAATAATAATAATAATAATAATAATAATAATAATAATAATAATAATAATAATAATAATAATAATAATAATAATAATAATAATAATAATAATAATAATAATAATAATAATAATAATAATAATAATAATAATAATAATAATAATAATAATAATAATAATAATAATAATAATAATAATAATAATAATAATAATAATAATAATAATAATAATAATAATAATAATAATAATAATAATAATAATAATAATAATAATAATAATAATAATAATAATAATAATAATAATAATAATAATAATAATAATAATAATAATAATAATAATAATAATAATAATAATAATAATAATAATAATAATAATAATAATAATAATAATAATAATAATAATAATAATAATAATAATAATAATAATAATAATAATAATAATAATAATAATAATAATAATAATAATAATAATAATAATAATAATAATAATAATAATAATAATAATAATAATAATAATAATAATAATAATAATAATAATAATAATAATAATAATAATAATAATAATAATAATAATAATAATAATAATAATAATAATAATAATAATAATAATAATAATAATAATAATAATAATAATAATAATAATAATAATAATAATAATAATAATAATAATAATAATAATAATAATAATAATAATAATAATAATAATAATAATAATAATAATAATAATAATAATAATAATAATAATAATAATAATAATAATAATAATAATAATAATAATAATAATAATAATAATAATAATAATAATAATAATAATAATAATAATAATAATAATAATAATAATAATAATAATAATAATAATAATAATAATAATAATAATAATAATAATAATAATAATAATAATAATAATAATAATAATAATAATAATAATAATAATAATAATAATAATAATAATAATAATAATAATAATAATAATAATAATAATAATAATAATAATAATAATAATAATAATAATAATAATAATAATAATAATAATAATAATAATAATAATAATAATAATAATAATAATAATAATAATAATAATAATAATAATAATAATAATAATAATAATAATAATAATAATAATAATAATAATAATAATAATAATAATAATAATAATAATAATAATAATAATAATAATAATAATAATAATAATAATAATAATAATAATAATAATAATAATAATAATAATAATAATAATAATAATAATAATAATAATAATAATAATAATAATAATAATAATAATAATAATAATAATAATAATAATAATAATAATAATAATAATAATAATAATAATAATAATAATAATAATAATAATAATAATAATAATAATAATAATAATAATAATAATAATAATAATAATAATAATAATAATAATAATAATAATAATAATAATAATAATAATAATAATAATAATAATAATAATAATAATAATAATAATAATAATAATAATAATAATAATAATAATAATAATAATAATAATAATAATAATTTTTTTTTTTTTTTTTTTTTTTTTATTTACAAAACAAGTTAGTTTGAAAAACATTAATAACCTTGCGAAGCCCTTTGGCTTGTCTGCAGGTAAATGTAAAGTTTAACAAATTTAACAAATTTAAAATTCATTTTTGATTTTTGATAGTTTGCTCCTTAACTAAAAATTTATATGAATTCACAATATAAAATATAAAATTTTGTAAGTCTATATAATAATTTGTACATATTTTAATATCATTTCAAATTCTTTTGACATCGTGTTTGTTAGCTGTAGTCGTTAGTGGTGATTTCGTTCTCGGTAATTTGTTGTTGTTGATTATATTGTCGCTGATTATGTTGTTTTTGGTTATGTTGTTGCCGATTATGTTGTTGCTGGTTATGTTGTTTGCTGATTGTGTTGTCGTTGATTATTTTGTTGCCGATTATGTTGTTGGTGATTATGTTGTTCCTGATTATGTTGTTACTGATTGTGTTGTTGTTAATTTTGTTGCTGTTGATTATGGGTTTTTCTTATAATGTTGTTCCTGATTATGTAATATGCTGATTCTGTTGTTGTTGATTATGTTGTTGATGGTTATGTTGTTGCTAATTCTGTTGTTGCTTATTATGTTGTTTTCTATCTTTTTATTGTTTATACTGTTGGTAATGTTGTTTAGATTATTCTGATGTTGACGTTGCTTTTTGTTTTTTTTTTTGAGTAAGCTATTCTCTTTATTGTTTGTGTTAGATTTTTTATGGTGTATTTTTAAAGGGAAGGTAGTTGTGATTATATTTGTTTACATATATCTTTTTTATATCTTTTATTATAATTTAAAATATATATACGGTGTGTACATTATTTATTGTACTTATATTGTGTATGTTTTTTTATTGTGATTTTAAAAAGTGTTTTTTGACTAGAATCTTTCTTTTCTTCGTATTTGGCATGTTTATTATACAAGTTGGCAGTTTATTTAGAGTTGTTGGTAGTGAAACTGATAGTGTATTTTTTCCATAGTTATTGCTGTATTGTTCTATTTGAAATTTTCCTGCGTTTTTCAGTCTGGTATTGTGATTGTGATTGATGACATTTAGAAATCTGTTGTCGTCGAGAAATTCATTTATTAAAGACGTTTGGTATATACTTGTTACATTTAATATATTGAGGCATTTAGCTAAGTTTACTGAATTGATACGTGTGTTATTTCTATTGTTTGATTCATTGTTAATGGCGGGTTGTCTAAGTGTGAGGTTGTTTTGACTGTAGTTTTGAGTTTTCAATAGTATTTTTAGTAATCTGTTTTGGCTGTTTTGTAGATCTTTACAATATGTTGTTCCACCCCAAGCTGTAATTCCATGTCTTATATAAGACTCTGCCAATGAGTAATAGACCTGTCGTAGTACTGCCGGAGTAGTACAGTAACTTAAATGGTGTAGAACGAAGGCAGTCTTACGGAGTTTCTTTTGCACTTCCTGTACTTGTATTTTCCATTTAAAATTATGATCAATGTACACTCCTAGGTATTTATACGTGTTAACCATTTCTAAGTAAGTATTGCAGTTGTCGTTAGGATCTAGGTTGTTGTTATTATTATGGAGACATTCCGTATCGTGAAATTTAAGTTTGATATCCGTGTATAATATGTGTGGTGGTTTTATATGCATGAATTTTGTTTTTGATGCATTTATGACGAGGCCATTATCATGACACCATTTTGCTACGGTATCTAACCGTCTTTGCATTAAATTAATTGCAGATCTTAAATTTCTATGCGTCACAACTATCGCTGTATCATCTGCGTAGGCAAAAGTTGTGCAATTTTCCAATGTTTTTACCATATCGTTTGCGTACAAAATATACAGTAACGGTCCTAGTTTTGAGCCTTGTGGTACTCCATAATTCGATCTCGTTTCCAAACTCATATTATTATCTATCTTGACTCTATATGTTCTGGCGCTCAAGTAGCTTTCGAACCATTTAATACATTTCCCTCTAATACCAATTCTTTCGAGTGTGTTTATTAATTTATCATGTGGTAATGTATCAAATGCTTTACTGAAGTCTATGAAAGTTGCTAGACAGTGCATTTTATTACTTATAGAGGCATTAATATGATTTGAGAAGTTACCGAGGAGCTTGTTAATATTTTTGCCTTTCTGAAAACCAAATTGACTTTTGTCTATAATTTTATATTTCTCCATATAATCATCTAGCCTTCTCACGACGATTTCTTCCAAAACTTTTTCTATGGCGGGCAAAATAGAAATTGGTCTATAATTATTGTAGTCCGATTTTGTACCTTGTTTGTATATGGGTCGTACAATTGACGTTTTTAATTGTTGTGGAATATTACCACTGATTAAACTTGAATTAACAATATTTGTTATTATTGGGGCAATAACGTGTGCGTTATATTTTAAATCTTTTGGTCTAATTCCATCGAATCCAGGACCTTTATTAGGATTGATATTTCTTAATATATTATACACCTCTTCCTCATTAGTTGGATGAAGATACATGGAGTTCGACATTGTTGAACTATTTACATTGATAGTTTTTATGCTACAATTATGCACGATTTTTTTAACATTATCATTAAAATTTGTTGCAAAGTTTTGTAAAATAGTTTGTAAATTTATATTTTTAAAGCTTTGCATTATAATAATAATAATAATAATAATAATAATAATAATAATAATAATAATAATAATAATAATAATAATAATAATAATAATAATAATAATAATAATAATAATAATAATAATAATAATAATAATAATAATAATAATAATAATAATAATAATAATAATAATAATAATAATAATAATAATAATAATAATAATAATAATAATAATAATAATAATAATAATAATAATAATAATAATAATAATAATAATAATAATAATAATAATAATAATAATAATAATAATAATAATAATAATAATAATAATAATAATAATAATAATAATAATAATAATAATAATAATAATAATAATAATAATAATAATAATAATAATAATAATAATAATAATAATAATAATAATAATAATAATAATAATAATAATAATAATAATAATAATAATAATAATAATAATAATAATAATAATAATAATAATAATAATAATAATAATAATAATAATAATAATAATAATAATAATAATAATAATAATAATAATAATAATAATAATAATAATAATAATAATAATAATAATAATAATAATAATAATAATAATAATAATAATAATAATAATAATAATAATAATAATAATAATAATAATAATAATAATAATAATAATAATAATAATAATAATAATAATAATAATAATAATAATAATAATAATAATAATAATAATAATAATAATAATAATAATAATAATAATAATAATAATAATAATAATAATAATAATAATAATAATAATAATAATAATAATAATAATAATAATAATAATAATAATAATAATAATAATAATAATAATAATAATAATAATAATAATAATAATAATAATAATAATAATAATAATAATAATAATAATAATAATAATAATAATAATAATAATAATAATAATAATAATAATAATAATAATAATAATAATAATAATAATAATAATAATAATAATAATAATAATAATAATAATAATAATAATAATAATAATAATAATAATAATAATAATAATAATAATAATAATAATAATAATAATAATAATAATAATAATAATAATAATAATAATAATAATAATAATAATAATAATAATAATAATAATAATAATAATAATAATAATAATAATAATAATAATAATAATAATAATAATAATAATAATAATAATAATAATAATAATAATAATAATAATAATAATAATAATAATAATAATAATAATAATAATAATAATAATAATAATAATAATAATAATAATAATAATAATAATAATAATAATAATAATAATAATAATAATAATAATAATAATAATAATAATAATAATAATAATAATAATAATAATAATAATAATAATAATAATAATAATAATAAGCCCGCAAGGGCATACCAAAATTAGGTATGACGAGTGTGTGACGACCTCGCGGACCCTAGTCAAAAAAAAAACCCAGGCGCGACGGTACCCATATTGGGCGGCTTCCTGGTCAGCCATGACTCACAGTGAGCAGCTGTATTTTTCCACGTGCCCTGCGGGATCGTGGCCCTTCCAAGGGTTATATGGAACCCATTTTGGTGGAGAAAGTAATAATGAATGAAAATGACAATGAAATGCGATTGCCCGAGGAGGGCGCCCCTACTGGAGCTGGTCCTGGAACGGGGGTCAATGCGAGCGGCCAGCGGTCGGGATTCAATCGGCGCCCCGGCCGGGGAATACAACAACCCGAATCTCAGCCGATAAGACAGAGGAGCCACACAACAACTAACGCTCCACCTACTGAAAGTGCTGCCCAGGGTCAACCCGGGCTCACCCAAGCAGGACTGCCGAGAAGACGCATGAAATGGAATACCGCAATGAACGAACACGTAGTGCGCAGCTACTTAAAAGTAACAGAATGTGAAACGTTACTTGTAGGCTATAGGCAGAAACTTTATCAAGAATTTTTAACTAAGTATCCTGAACTGAGCCATATATCAGAACAAAGAGTTGCAGATCAATACCGTACCATCCTGCGACTAAATCTAATACCAACAGCAAGAATCTCTGAAATAAGAGAGGAATTCCATGGAAATGCCGAAGAAGATGACCACCAACGTCAAGGCAGTGAGATTCAAGAGCCTGCTACCGGTATTCATCACCTAGAACGACAAGAATACTCTCAACAACAGAATTTAACGGAATACCTCCAAAATCTTATGGAAACAACAGTAACTGAGTATGAAGGAACAAACCCTACTTGCCGACCAAGAACTTACAAAGTTTATCCCAATAAAGAAACGATGAATATAATAGATATGGTCAACACTCATATCCTGCCAAATTTTATAATGAGAGTAAGAAACCTGGAAGAAATCCATTTGCTTCTTTACTGCGGCTCTATAGTCGTGGCGAAAGCTTTAAACCTCAAGATAATGACCGAGAGGCCCAGTACACCACGTCAGAAGAGAACCCCTAAATGGGAATTAAGACTTATGCGCAAAGTTGAAAAACTCAGACGGGAAATTGGACATCTAACGGAGTACGTAAGAGGAATAAGGTCTGCAAAGCTTAAAAAGAGCATTACAAAACTCTTACGGAAATATAAGGTGCACTCTAAATATGATGAACCTAACCGAGCGGCTGTAGAATGTCTTGATACTCTTAAGCAAAAGCTGTCAGTTACTGCGATTAGGTTAAAAAAATATAAAACTAGTGACCAAAGAAAGAAAGATAATATGCTGTTTAGTCGGAATGAGCGCATTTATTACCGGAAACTGAAAGAGAAAAATGCAAGTTTAATCACTAGATACCCATCCCAACAAGAAATCGAGCATTTCTGGCAAGAACAGTTATCAACAAAGAAACATTTTAACCCTAATGCATGCTGGCTACAAAATGAAATATCACGGACACAACAAATAGAGCGACAACAACATATTGATATTACACCTACTGAGTTAGAGGCCAGTATAAAATCATTGCCAAATTGGAAAGCGCCTGGTCCAGATAATCTTCAGAATTTCTGGATAAAAAAATTTACCACCACATGGGAGAAACTTCGTGAAGTTATAAATGAAGCTATAGACAACCCCAAAAAAATACCTGAGTTTTTATTACACGGCATAACGTATCTGCTTCCAAAAGATCCGCAAAATTCTCATGACCCTTCAAAATACCGACCAATAACTTGTCTCCCAACATTGTACAAAGTTATAACATCATGTTTAGCCACGAGAATCTACGAGCATTGCGAAAACAACAATATAATATCTCCAGAGCAGAACGGCTGTAAAAAAGGATCTAAAGGCTGTAAGGAACAACTGATTATAGATTCTGTAGTCTGTAACCAAGCAAACACAAAGAATCGTAATTTGTATACAGCGTATATAGACTATAGGAAAGCTTTCGACTCCGTGCCACATGATTGGCTTACCAAAGTACTAGATGTCTACAAAGTAAGCCCAAAGTATATAGAACTACTTAAACAGACTATGACAAAGTGGAAAACAGAGATTTATCTCAATACGCCGGGTTCAGCGATAAAATCTCGGAAGATTGAAATAAAAAGAGGCATATTTCAAGGCGACTCACTCAGTCCTCTTTGGTTCATATTAGCCATGAACCCACTATCATCTGTA
This sequence comes from Tachina grossa, assembly GCA_949987645.1. Lineage (NCBI taxonomy): Eukaryota > Metazoa > Arthropoda > Insecta > Diptera > Tachinidae > Tachina > Tachina grossa. The sequence continues at coordinate 131,109,404 of OX465278.1, read as the reverse complement.
TTAAACTCCACGGGCTATGGGTTTTTAATTAAAAATGACACAGGGGAGCAATACCGTCTAACTCATCTTCTATACATGGATGATATAAAAATATATGCTTCAAAATCCTCACAACTGGAGCACCTGCTAAGGATTGTTGAAAGCTTCTCGAATGACATATGTATGAATTTTGGGCTAGACAAATGTCGCACACTGCGAACAATTAGAGGTAAATTACAAGAAGGGAGATTTGCGCTACAAGATGGACAAAGTATCGAGGCAATGATTCAGAACGAAACTTACAAGTACTTGGGAATCAGACAAGCGAAAAATATACACCACACAAAAGTTAAAGACGAAATAACAAGTGAGTTCACAAAGAGAACCCAACTACTCGCAAGGTCGTCTTTAAAGAGCAAGTACCTATTTAAAGCCTTAAACACCTATGCTACCCCAGTATTATGCTATTCTTTCGGTATAATTCATTGGAGCCAAACAGAAGTGGAAGCCCTGGAGAGGAAAATTAGAACTCTGCTATCTAGGGAATGTAAACATCACCCAAAATCAGCAGTCGAAAGGCTCACTCTGCCAAGATACATGGGAGGAAGAGGCTTAACTGACATAGGCAACCTTCTAGAAAACCAGAAAAGAGCACTGCGGGAATACTTCTTTAGTAAGTGTGAGACATCACCTCTCCATCGTGCTATATGCTATGCAGATGAAAATACTCCAATAAGACTGGCAGATCGTGAGTACCAAAGCAATACCATCTCTAATGCTGACAAAATCGACAGGTGGATGAGCAAAGCCTTGCATGGGAAGCATATATACTCTATAAGCCAAGAAAACGTCAATAAAGATGCTTCAAATTACTGGCTTAATGCAGGGCTGCTGTTCCCGGAGACAGAAGGACTTATGGTAGCCATCCAAGATCAAGTAATACCAACTAGAAACTACATGAGAAGAGTTGTTGGTGATCCTGAAGTCGCAAGGGATAGTTGTCGATATGGGTGTGAAGCGGTAGAAAACATACAGCATGTAATATCAGGCTGCACATATTTCTCAGGCAACGAATACAAAAGAAGACATGACGCTATAGCCAAAACTGTCCACCAGGAGCTTGCATGCAAATATAAGCTTAAGCAAACGAAAGAGCCCATCTACTTATACCAGCCATCAAATGTCTTAGAAAACGAAACATCGCGACTCTACTGGGATAGGACAATACTAACAGACCTAACTGTCCAGTCGAATAGACCAGACATTGTCCTTTTTGACAAGGGAAAAAGTAAGGTGTTCCTAATTGATGTGGCTGTCCCGAATACCCAGAATCTAGAGGTCAAGTATACCGAAAAAATATCAAAGTACGCGCAGCTCATAGAACCCATAAAAAGACAATGGAAGGTGAAGGAAGTAAGGATAATACCGGTAGTATTATCAAGTACTGGAGTTATACCACACAATATGCTGTATGGACTTAAGGAACTAGAGTTGGACACTGACCTTTATAAAAATATCCAAAAGTCAACGGTCATAGCAACGACTAGAATAGTGCGCCGGTTTATGGATGCAAGATAATAAAACTAAAAGCAATAAAAATTACAATAGACTTCAACAACAACAACAATTATCAACAATTCGTACCGAGCCTAATCCTTATGATAAAAATATCTGGGATAGGTGAATTTCCAGCCATAGAGCTGAAATGATGCAATTCGAATAATAATAATAATAATAATAATAATAATAATAATAATAATAATAATAATAATAATAATAATAATAATAATAATAATAATAATAATAATAATAATAATAATAATAATAATAATAATAATAATAATAATAATAATAATAATAATAATAATAATAATAATAATAATAATAATAATAATAATAATAATAATAATAATAATAATAATAATAATAATAATAATAGTAATAATAATAATAATAATAATAATAATAGTAATAATAATAATAATAATAATAATAATAATAATAATAATAATAATAATAATAATAATAATAATAATAATAATAATAATAATAGTGACCCATACTCATAGTCAAAACAAGGTATAATTTAAGAGTTTAAAGCCAGTAGTTTGTATGGTAATATCGGCTTTAAATTTTTAAAGTATACTTTATTTTGACTATCAATATGCTCCAATGTTATTACGCCAAAAAATATAAAAATAAAAAAATCTTTTGTATAACAAACAAAACTAAAATGCAGACAACTTGGCACACAAAAATCTCGCTGTGTATAACATTCCGACAATTAATATTTCACTAACTAGCCACAGAGTACGAGTGAGTGCCAGCGAAGGCTATTCTGCGAAAAAAAAAACAACTGCTTTCCTAAAAGTAAAAGTAAATAGAGTTTTTCTTTTACAACAGGCTTGTTTATTTGCTACTCATTACATTGTTGTGTACGAGTACTCGTATGTAAGTTTAGTTTTGCCTTTGATGTATTTATTGAAGTGGCCTGTTAAAAGTTTGGGCTTACAAATAAAGTTTAGTTAAATATAAATAATAAAAAAAAATAGCCGTCAATATACAAAGAGAACACAAATATAGAAAGAGTACTTGTGTGTAATTATTACAACAAGAGTGTGGCCGAGTATTTGTCCTTACACACATGAGTTGATGAACAAATTGATTTTAGTAAGTTTTTCTTTATATTGCTCTTAGCAGCCTTCAGCATTTACATCTTCCATACAGAGGTGGTCGTGGTGAGGATGTTTATTTGTTTTATGTATTCCATTCCGTCAGCTGGTGCTACAGTGAGATGGTAAGTACTCGTATGTGTGTTACGTGTAATGTGTTTTTAGAAAGCGAAAGTTAACTTTTAGTTTCTTTTTTTTTTAAGAGACCCTTCCTACTTTTTTAAGCTTATGTTTAATTTTAAACTTTGATGTATTTAAGGACTTCTATTTATAGTAGCATTTTATGGAATTTGTTTTTGTAGAGCATTTTAACCCTTAATATTCACAATATTTTATTTTATCGAAAGAACCCATACGGGCAAGAGTAGGAAGCTAATTTTTTATGGTTAAATTTTAAGGGCCGATCAAAAATCTGAACCACACCTAAACGTCAAGTTTTTTCTGCATTTCATTTGACATTTCTCAATTTTAAGCTAAGTCTAGACGATATGTTGAAACAGCAAATATATGCTTACATTCATATGCTTAAAAATAACAACAAATCCTGCTCTCAGCATATACATATGTTAGGCGTCTACACAGTATGCTGAAAGTACCAAATTTTTTAAAGTCAACATATGTCAGCAAATAATAATACAACATATGAGTTAGCATACAATTTTTGTGTCTATACGATAAGTTGAATTTCGTATGCTGATATATACGTTAAGTCATGTGAGCATTTGCTTAAATGTAAAATAAATTTGACAATTATATTTCTTTATTAGTAATTTGTATAAATTATCGCTTTTAGTGGAAAAGTTTATATTTTTGGTGTGTAATTAATATATAAAAAAAACATAATGTCATCAAATGATATTTCCCTTGCCTTTATCCTAACTGCATTTGTTTTTGCTGGTGATGCAGAATTAAAAGAAAAACGACGTAGAGTTTGGCAAAAGAAATGGTTAGAAAGAAGAGAGGAGGAGGGCTTCTGTGCAAAATTATACAAGGAATTGAAAGAAGAGCAAATATTATACAAAATTTCATACGTATATAAATGTCATCGTTAGACCATTCAGTATGGACTTTTGGCCTAATTTGTTTGTAGGGTTTTTTCACTTTTTTGACTGCCTGCACTTTTTCAGGTGTTGCGCGTGCAGAATCATCTGTATCAAAGCCACAAAATGATTCTAAACAATCAGCATTTTCCAACAAACCTGTAATCACTGTTTCCATTTCTTTATACATATCGTTTGCTTAATCGTCAAATATGATAAGTCCCTTTTTAATTTTTCAGGAGAGTCTGTCTAAATTTATTTAAACTGAATATGTGTGAGGAAAACGAAACTATTAATTTGGCTATTTTAAATTAACACAAAAAATTTATTTGCTAAGTAAATGCAAGTACGTTAGATGCATATTCTTTTCCGCTAGACTAATAGGTGTTTTTTTTAATTTTTTTTTGGTCTTAGCATATTTGCTTGCCACTGTATAACAGCAAGAAAAAATACCGTAACGACATTTTAGGTTTTGGAAATGATGCGTTTTGAGTTACAGTAGCATTCTACATTAAAAACTCAATTTACATAAAAATGGACTTAAAATAATCCCGACTAAGCCAACGATATGTTTATGTTTGAAAATAAAACAACAATTTTTTATTGTAAGGAATAGTAATACTAAAAATATATACTTATCTATAATGAGTCACCCATTACAAATATCTTCCAATAAATAAACGTTTATTTTTACTATATTTTAATGAGCAGAGTTAAAATAACAATTCTATTTGCTATCAAATTTGCCGTATGCTGAAAAGCTTAAATATGATTTTCAACAAACAACATATCTGACAGCATACATAGCAAATTTGTTACAAAGTAAAAATATGGTGTCTACACGATATGAAAAAATCTTGAACATACGTTTGTTGACAACTTTAACAAATGCCCTTCATATGTAGTTAAGCATACATATGTTGAAAAAATTTAGTGTCTACACGATATGTTGGCACTGATAACAAATTTTTCACCATAAATATGCTGATTCAACATATCGTCTAGACTTAGCTTTAGACTAACTCAATTCGAACCATGGAAACATACACAACACAATCCAGCAATGCGTTAAAGTTATTCAGGCTTATTATGAAAATGGGCGTTCAAATCTAAATGCATACCGTGCATTTCATAATTTTTTCATCTTCAGTGGTGAGTCACATTTTCACCTCAGTGGATTCGTCAATAAGAAGAGTTTGGGCGAATAGCAAGAGTAATTATCGAAAAACAAATGCAGCACCCACAAAGAGTGACTGTTTGGTGCGGTTTATAGGCCGGCGGCTTCATCGGGCCGTATTTTTTCCAAAATAAGACGGGTCAGGCAGTTACTGTGAATGGTGTTCGCTATCGTGAGATGATAACGAACTTTTTATGGCTCGAATTGTAAGATATGGATGTGGACGATATGTGTTTTCAACAGGACGGTGCCCATTGCCACACAGCTAACGAAACAATGGCTCATTTGCGCGACAAATTCAATGGCCATGTTCTCACGTGGTGACGATGTCAATTGGCCGCCAAGATCATGTGGTTTGACACCATTGGACTTCTTTCTTTGGGGTTATTTGAAAGGAAATGTGTACGTCGATAAGCCAGCAACAATTCAAGAGCTAAAGGATGAGAAAATTCGGCACATTAACGGCATAGAATCTCAATTATGCCTCAGCGTCATCGAAAATTTGGGCCATCGGATAGCATTGAACATTTTATTGCAACATCTGCTGATGTTAATCTGGGCAATTTGTCCGTCACAAATAGCAAAAACCAAATTTTTTATTGAAATTAACGTCAAATATTTCTGTGGCAATAAGGAAAAAGTGCTTAAGTCATATTTTACTGTTTTGCAGGAGAGCATTTTTAAGCGTTCAAGTCAGTGTTGTCAGTTTAGGGGATTTGTCACCAAATTGGGGATTTTTTTTTTTAGATTGGGGATGAATATTTCGTGTTGGGGATCTGGGGATTTGTTCGGGATGATAACCAAAACTAAGGCGATTGTTTGGGATTTTTTTTGTAACTGATGGTAACATGAATGATCTTTGAGCTAAGAAATGTGTGTCTGGCAAGTCTAAAAATGTGTGTTTCTATTCATAGCGAATGATTTCTATAGGTAATAAAGAAGAAGTATCAAGGCAGATTAACCAATATTATGAACACTACCAAAACAAGAATACATAATAAAATGAAATATGACTTAGAATAAACACACTTTAAAAATTATTTCATTTGTTATGACAAATTAATCCTTCTGCTGAAATGCTAAAGCTTTTTAATACAAGTACATAGTATGTATGTACAACTGATGAATCGGAAGATTTTGATTCTGAAGTATTTGAAGTGGTAAAATTTGGTTAAAAATTTTTTTATACTTGTGTATATTAAACTATGTTTTATTTATTTTTTTTTGCAAGCTTTATAAGTACAAATTAAATTAATATGAATGTTAATATAGCTATCGATGTAAGTGAATTTTATTGAATAAATATGTTATTTTGTCATTATTTTTTAAATAAAATTAAAAAAAAATTATCTTTTTTACAAAAAAAAAAATTGAATTTGGGGATTTTCGGGGATGACAAGTAAAAAATTGGGGGAAAAAACTGGTAACACTGGTTCAAGTCGATTTTCAGAAATTGATTTCTTTTACAGTTAAATTGGGAAATTGTCAGTTTAACTTAATTTTTTTTAAGCAAACAGAAAAAAATAATTTGTAAATACAATTAATTTTTTTGTTATATTAATTAAATAATTAATTGATTTTGAACCTACAACGATTTTTGTAAATACAATTAACGAAATTGTAAGTTGAAGGAAAATCTTAAAAATATTTTCAATTAAATATATCAACAAATAATTTGTTGAAATTTATTTTTTTTTTCAACATTTATTTTTGTTAAATTTCAAAGTTATTTCAATTAAAGTTATTGTTATATTAACAATGTGAATTGTTGAATTTCTGTATCATAATTTTTATATTAACAAGCTTTTTATACACAATCACAATCCTCGAAATAATTTTTTGCTTGTCTGCGAAAAACACTAAACGTCTTTGGGCGGAGTTGAACCGGCAACATCAACACTAATAAACTGACTCACTTACCTCTCAGCTAAAGAGCAACACTTTAGTAAATACACAAATGATGAATAACATAATATATGATTTCTTGTTTCTTCTACATGTGCGCATTCCATTATGATATAATTTAACAAATAATTTTGTTGAGTAATTTAATTGACTACAAAAATTTAAATTTGTTATATAAACAATGATGAGTGTTAATTTTAAAATTAAATGTTAACAATTTGTTTTGTTGGTTGCATTTCGATGATTTTTTTTTTCTGTGTACAAGTAACACATTTGAGTTGAAATATATCAAGGTATGTATACCTTACTTAAGCTACTACAGAAGTTTTGATTTAGCTGCATTTTGTTTAAGTGCACTTTGGATTTAACTGCCTAAACTGATAAATTTCTGTCACTTTTCTTTAAAATCCCATACAAATTCGTTTTTTAAGTGAACTTTCTATACCTGCACATTTAAGATAAGTGCCCTAAAATTTTGGTAATTTTAAAAGATTTTCATGCAAAAAATTAACGTTAGCTGCACATTGACTTAACTGCACAAAATTATATTTTTTCTGTAATTATTGTTCAAAATCCTTTTTTAAGTGCACTTTGTATACCTGCGCATTTAACATATTTTTTGGCAGTTTTAAATTATTCTCATATAAAAATTTTAAGTTAGCTGCACACATTAAATAAATGTTGCTACATAAGTATGCAACCATGTATGTATGTATATAAAACTGAAGTCAAAAATTGTATATCTGCACATTTAGGCAGGTAAGTGCATTTAAGATAACAGCATTTTTGACTTATCTGCACAAAAAGTCGTGAAAGTTGATTGCGCAGGTAAGTCAAAATTACTGTATTCCAAATGAGATTAAAAGTCTACAAAAGATAAGTCTCAAGTCATAGTGCTATAACTTCATGAAAAATCATACAAATTAATTGAGATTTTGACCAGAGGTAATTTAGAATCCTCACAAAAACATAAATGTGAAAAACGGCCAAGTTCCTATCCAAAATTTCGGCCATTAAAAGTTGTGAGATATAAATTTTGACCAAGTTCTTCTTTGCCACAATACCTAACACAGAAATACATATATTATGTCTGATATAAATTTGTAATCGTAAGGGTGTAATATAATTTCTAGATAATCTGCCAACTTGACAACATTTTTATCAATATAAAGAAATGAATATTTATACATTATTTTCTCCTTTTTTGGAAAGCCAAAAATATTGCCAAGTTATCAGATTATCTAGAAATTATATGACACCCTTACGATTACAAATTTATATCATACATAATATATTTCTGAGTATTGAATTAAAAACTGCTAAGCCGAAGTACCTGAACGAAAAAGCTAAGATTTATGGGTTACGTCACCGCTACTTTTTAAAATAGGAAATTTTTTTTGGGATAAGTGCAATGTGTATGAAAAGTTTTAATAAAATGTATGTTAATTTTGAATTTAAGTGCTTGTTTCCGCCCTCTGATAGCAACTTCTGGGTTTTCAGATTTTTCTTAGTGATCTCTTATCTAGATTTATTTGTGTATCAAATTTAAGATCGCTAGTGCGAAATGTAGTTTTAACGTCGTGGCCCCGCATACCGGGTAAAGCTTTTTGATTTTAAGATTTTTCCATTGGCTTACGCAACTACACTTACTACTGTATAAAATGTTAGCTCTCTAGCGAGAATTATATCTTTAGATTTTATCAGCATTACCTCTCCTCACTATTCCTAACTCAAAATTTTATTGTGAGCAGCGCTTATAATTCATGCTAATTTTCTTCTAAAATATGCTAGACCGATGTAGATTAAACACTTTATGGGAGTGATCACGCCCAATTTTTAAGGTGATGCAAGATTTCACTAAATTGGCTTGAATTAAAAGCTGTATATTAAGTATTTAGTTCAAAACAATATTAGCGTGGCCCCGCCCATTCTGGTAACATTTTTTGGGTTTTCAAATTTTTCTAGTTTGTTTCTCACTTAGACCTACTTGCATATCAAATTTCAGCTCCTTAGCGCAACCTTTAATTTTTGAGTTTTATGGGCGCAGCCCCGACCCCTCTAACAAAAATTTTCGGGTTTTTAGATTTTTTTAGTTTGTTTCTCACTTAGACCTACTTGTATATCAGATTTCAGCTCCTTAGCCCAACTTTTAATTTTTAAGTTTTATGGGCGCAGCCCCGCCCCTCTAACTAAAATTTTCGGGTTTTTAGATTTTTCTAGTTGGTTTCTCACCTAGACCTACCTGTATATCAAATTTCAGCTCCTTAGTGTAACTTTCAATTTTAAATTTTTATGGGCGTAACGCCGCCCACTTTTCCAAAGTCAAAATTTTTCTGGGTCAGGGCTTATTATTCGTGTCTAGTTTCGTTACAAACGGATAATAATAGCTAGATAAATAGTATATCTAAATATGCTGAGCCGCAGGGCATTAAAATGAAGTTTAAATTGTATAGGCGTGTCAACGCCCACTTTTTTAATAAAAAATTTATAGCCTTGCATTACCGCAGTATATATGCCGAATTTCAATAAAATAGCTTCTATGAAGCGCCTTAGATTGGCATTTTAAATTCTGACCTTTATGGGCGTAGCCCCGCCCTCCTGGCTTAAATTTCCGGGTTTTCAGGTTTTTTTTTATTTTATTTCTCACCTAGACCTAGCTCTGTATCGAATTTCAGCTCAATAGCACAAATTTTAATTTTTATGGGCGTAGCCCCGCCCTCCTGGTTAAAATTTTCGGATTTTCAGATTTTTTTCGTTCATTGCTCACCTAGATGTTCTCGTGTACCAAAGTTTAGATCTCTAGCTATAGCGGAAGTGCTTCATCAATTTGATGAGTGTGTCAGTGGTCAGTGAGTATGTCTTAAAATATGCACTCTTTGCACCTCTATATCTCCGGAAGCTTTCATTGTAAAACTTTCAAACTTGGCATATGAGGTTATATGAATTTATTCTAATTATGATTTAAATTTAATAATTTTACGGTCGCGGGGAACAAAGTTATGAGGGGGGTAAAAACAGCTCGAATGGCTTCGTGTAAATATACACAATGCGTGCATTGGCCAGAACTTGGCGTGGCGCACTACCGTGCTCCTAGATATGCATATAATGTAGGTACAGTTTTTGCAACAGATTTTTCTTTAATCGTTTAAAAGTTGGGTAATAGCGGACAGTGATTGTGACCAAGCATATTAATATAATAAAAAAATTCTTTGAAGTATCAAAATATGCCCTAATTAGATAGGCCTGACTGACTCCTGTTTTAGGTATTAAAAACAGGGAAAACCCAAAAAATAGTAGCAACCCTGTTACAGATGGGGGATTTTGGGGATTTTCATCACATGTCAGACCGCTAACCTGAGATATCAGTACCTGTATTCAGTAACTTTTATTACGTTAATCGCATCGCTGTATTATACATAAGGAAAACTTATCGACTTTGCTGCTCAGTAACATATTTTCGATATTCGGTGTTGGTTGGAGAAAAAAAAATAAGTCACAAGATCAAATTTATTGAATTTTTCTTTTTTATTATTCTTTGCGCTTTTCGCACATTTTCACATTTTCTATACAGAGAGATTATAATATTGAATTAACATGGAGGCCACACGCTAAATTTTTGCCTTTCAATTCCATTCAATTTGCAAGATACTCACATTTTTTTACTAACACATTCAAACTTTTTAAATTGAAAACTAGATTGCTTTCAAATTCACTTATCCATTTATATAGCAATTTAGTTTTCAATTTCAGCAGCTGGTCATCACAGCACACATTGATTGAAGCTACAAATTTGAGTTGTTTGCATTTAAAAAATTAAATTGACTATCAATTTGCGTCACACCTATTAATTTCAAGGAATTTTGACACACAGTATGTGTGATGAAATTGAAAATGATTTATTGAACGTGTGGCTGCAGCGTAAATGGTGAGTAATATAAAGCTGTAGACCAATGGTCACCAAGAAGACAAAATTCTTAAAAGCAGAACAGCACTAATACATGCTTAGTGCTGTTCCACTGAAAAAAATCGCTCTTGTAAATGTTTAATTGGGTTTATGAAAAATATTTTTATGGGTTAATTTTATATGAATAAACATTTGTATATAGTGGTGCCTAAGACCGCATGTAGTAGTTTTTTTTTTAAATTCCGGATACATACTAGACACTCAGCATCTACAAAAGTATTTAAGCCAAATAAAATCTTATTTTTCAACTCTATATTCCACATATTTTTTCTCTTTTTTATAACAATAAAAAGTGCTGTTATAAAAAGATTTAAATTAGATAATTTATTTATATAAATAATATAGAATAACAAAAATTAAAAATTTTAAAAACCCCCGACTTCTTTCAGAAAATATGTTATATCTTCTAAACGGCTAGACCGATTTTCTTCAAGCATAGCTAAGAACCCTCTCGATCAAGTCATCTTTCAAACAGAAAAAACTAAATGAAAATCGGTCCAGCCGTTTGGCCTGTACGTGGACACGGACAGACACACAGATACACAGACACACACCACAAACTTATAACACCCCTTTTTTTAGTCGGGGGTTAAAAATAAAATTAAGTAATTTTGGTGGTGCTTGAATATTCTCGATGTACTTTTTTTTATAAAAAATGCGACAGAAATCTGCTCTTTTTGTGTGTTTTATGCTCGTGCTTTAGATTTTTGTTAGTAGTTGTCAGCGTGACCATTTTAGCATTTTTGCAGCTAAATTTAGCATTTTTTTTTTGTTGATTTAGCTGCAAAATTTTCGATTTAGGAGTTAGCATTTTCGTTAGCATTTTTCAATTTTATATTTAGCATTTTTTCATATTAATCTACATAACTTTTAACAATACCTCTTATACGTAAAATAGGCTGATTTCCAAAACGTCAACTGCCTTCCAACAAAATGTAGTGTTTCATAACACTGCAGAACAAAACATTGACAATGCATACCCTTTCAAAACGTCGTTGACAAGTATTTAGAACACCGCAAACAATCAATCAGCGCATCGGTTGCAAAGTTGGTGCTCGTGGTTACAATGTTTCGCAACTTTGGATCTGTGCAATTTTAAAAATACCGTATCCTAAAGGCTCAGGTAGCCGACTGTAATGTAAAGTAACTGCAACAGTAAGAAACAGCTGATCAATTTTGTTATGTGAAAAGTAATGAAAATGGTTATAGAGATGTAATGTAACGTAACCTAATTTTCATATAAAAATGTCGATCAGCTGTTTTCTACGTTACAGTTACATTACATTACAGTCGGCTAACTGAGCCTTAAGACTGTACAAACTTTGTACTTTTTACGTAAAAATTGAATAGGCGAAAGCTTTAGAATATTTTACAAAAACCAATTTTTAAACGTTGTTTATAAACGAAACGTAAGTGAGAAACGAATTCTTCTCGAAGAACCGTCCGTGAAGTAATATTTTTGGTTTGCTTTAAATACTTTATGTATAGTGACAAACTAGTATTTACTTAGCATAACCCAGCAAAAATTATTGCTTTCCCGAAGCATATTTGTGAGGGTTACTACGTTACAGAATCACTTGATGTTGCGCATGAATAACGAATTTTTTTGTTCGATATGAGCCAGCTAGAATCAACACATTTAGCTTACTAAAGTGCTTCAAAAAAGTAATACTCAGATGCAAAAATTACTGGCTTGCAAAATTTTTTGTGATAACTTTCTATTTTGCTAGAGAGTCCGCCTTACGAAACACATGCATTTGTAATTACTCTCAGAGCAAAACTGTCTCTTTCTCTCTCTATACTTTGGCTGCGCCACAAAATAACATAACGAACGTCCGCACATACATCCGCACATCATTTATTTGTTTCAATAGTGGGTTTTTCATATATTTGTATTACAATATGTATTTTTGGGCAAAAACAGATCAAACAGTTGCCCAGCAGCAATACAATAAGCAATTGTTATTTGTTTTAATTGTATTTTAATTTGAAAAAGCACGCACACACAATAACTCTTATACTAGTTCTGTCGCTCACACTACAATTATATGGTACATACCATGGTATATTTGTTTTGGCTATACAAACGAGTATACAAATGCAACCCTATAGTACAGATTAGGTTATCATTTGTAACCATTTCTAGCAGGGTTGCCATCATATTGGTTTTTCCCAGTTTTGAATTCAGGCCACCATTACTGCCCTAAAATGGTGTCAAATATGTTCTAAAATCTAAAAAAAAAATGCTAAAAATACGGGTTTAAGTCTGAAACATACAAAAACATGCTTTAAAGGGTAAAATATGCAAATCTATCCACTAAAAAATCAATAACAAAATTTAAAGAAAAAAACTGAAAATCTGAAAATATTATTCCCGCATTAATACGTCAGACAATAAAAGAAAAAAATAAAACATTTGTGCTAAAGCTGAAAATCATTTATTTAACAAAGAGCATTTACTAAAAGTTCTCCCTTTTTGGATATCTTTTTTTTACTGTGAGTAACTAAAGCAATAAATATGAATCATAAAAAAATACATTGAAATGTTCTTCTTTGCATAAAAGAAGACTTAAGATACTTGTGCTAGTTTTAAGCACATGTGCATTTTTATTACACTTTTATGCTTTCAAAGAAAAATCTTGAGGAAAAGTACATACATCCCAGCAAAAAATGTTTGAAATTTTGTAATGGGTAGTAGTCTTTTAATGGCTTACAATGTAATGAGTGATACTTATTTATCTAATTATTTTATGTACATAATAATGACTGCCCTGTAATGAATAAAATAACAACTTATTTATATCATTACGTGAAAGTACTTATTGTAGTGCTTTCCTGTTAATAATGAAATATACATATCTACAGAAAAATTTATTGATCGTGAAAATGAACACCGAAACAATAAAATATTACTTTGGTTTCCTACAGTTTTTATTATAATATATAAATATTTTCGCATTTTCTCCAATGTAAATATTTACATATTTTCTTTGTAAAATTATCATTTTAAACAATCCCAAATAAGGTAAAATTTTTATAGTTTTGTTACAAACTTTTACTTATTTTAATTATAAGAAATTACCAATTAATTTGGAATAATTTTAGGAAAAAATTAATATACAAAATATTGCATATTTGTAAGCAAAAACTAACTCATGAAATTTGGAATACTTTTAGCCAATCAGTAATCTATTAGCTTTTGGATATTTGTAGGCAAAAAGTATAGGGTACCGCATACTTTTTGAACTTCTCAAACAAAAATAATGGGTTATTCACTCAAATTGTATGTACTTACGACTCGGGAGTACATACACTTTTTTGCATTCTAGAGGCAAAGTTTTTTGCTGGGATATTTTATATTTATACACATATATATATTAGAGTGGCCGTTATTTATTTATTTTTTTTATTTCTTTTATTCTCACCCCCCCCCCCAAATCGGTTCAGTTTTATGTAAAATACAAAAAAAAAATTCATATCGATAAGTTGTGTTTAAGGAGGTGCTTCCAACCCATTTTTCAATGTAATTTTCTGCATATGACTAACTTTTTAAAAAATCATTTTACAAGAATATGATATATGACAATATTTTAGCTTTTGTAGTCTACAACATTAGTCTCAAAGAAAGTTTTTTGCTACAATTAATATTTTAGGAAATAATGAAGAAAATGACCAACAAAATACCAACCAAAAATTATATTATACCAAAAATGCATTTATATGGAAATTATTTTACTAAGCGTTTACAATAAGAGTTTATATCTATCAAATTAATACATACAATATACTAAGGATAGTCATAAAAAAAATAAAAAAATTAAAAAAAAAATTTATACCTATGTAAAGGGTGTCCCAACAAGAACGCAAGATTTAAATTTTAAATAAAACACAGATATTTAAAAAAAAAATCGTGAAACTTTATTATATCGTAAAGTAGACAAAATGAGGTTATGTGTGGAACAACAAATCGGGCAGATGGCCGCCGCGGCTTTGCTGGCACACACGCGATCTTTTAATGAAATTTTCAATGGCCGTTTTGCATAAATGCTGCGGTATTTCATTAATGCAGCGTCCAATTTCCTCTTTTAAGGCTTGAGTCGTCGTCGGCTTATTCGCGTAAACCATCGACTTCAAAAACCCTCAAAGAAAAAAGTCTAACGGTGTTAAATCGCACGATCTAGGCGACCAATTCTGGTCTCCAAAATGCGAAATAAAACGACCAGGAAATGACTGATGTAGCAATTGAATTGTTTCTCTGGCTGTATGACATGTGGCGCCGTCTTATTGAAATCACATGCCCTCCACATTCATTTCTTCAATTCTAGACACGTAAAAACTGGTTATCATTTCACGATACCGAACACCATTGACTGTTTGCGCTTGACCTGCGTTTGAGCGACATCATCCCGTACAGCTGCGACATTTTCGGTCGATCGACCTGGTCGAAGGCGCATTGTTGTCTTTACATCACTAACAGACCCAGTTTCGGCAAATTTATCTATTAATGTCTTTACAGTTGACTCTTTTGGAGCATTATTGTGACCCCAAATTGATCGCAAATTTGCGAACTGTAGCCGCAAAACTTTCACCATTTTGGTAAAACAATTTCACAATGAGAATGCGTTGTTCATTCGCGTAGCGCTTCATTTTTACTAACCTCGTACCTTCTACTAGCAAACAATAACAATTGTTCAAATGTCAAACAATCACACTTCGAATGGCGCCAAATCTAAATATTGCGTTCTCTTTGGGACACCCTTTATATGGTCTTGAGGACGCACCCCCCAAAAACCCAACTTATTGCTATGTCAATTTTTTTTGTATTTTTTTTACATAAAATTTAACCGATTTGGGGGGGTGAGAATAAAAGAAATCAACAAAAAAAATTCTCCATACAACTAACGGCCACTCTAATATACATACATACATAATAGGGTGATCGACTCGGTTTTTCAACCGGTTTTAAAACCCGGTTTTTTCACAATGCGGTTGTCGGTTTTTTCAAAATTTTGATTTTTCCAATGTCGAATAGTCCGGTTTTTTAACAATTTAAAAACCGGCTGAGTCGAATACTTTTCGATTTGTACATTTTGCAATAAAATTATTTTATTTCATGTTAAAACTTAGACCAACGTGTTCTGTTGATTTTCCTAAGTATTTATTTAGTGTAAAAGCTGTAAGCTTTTTTTGAGCATGCCAATATTTACTGAAACATTAAATTTAAGCGAAATTATTTTATGAAAATAATAGCAGAAAAAGTGAGTTTTAGTTGTGTTGACATTTTGCTTCATATTGTATATAGGGGTAGATATCCACATCCATATGTATATACCATTAAGGAATAAACTCTACATGCACCCATCTTTTTTGAGGTTTGAGGAAACTTGGGAAGAAATTCAAAAAATTAATTATGCCACTATTTAGGGTGCTAATAAATATGTTTCTACAAAATATAAAAAATTAAAATATAATTATGATAACAACGTATTAGACCATATTTCGATGTCATTTGTTGACGGCTTGGTACCGGAAATCACAGGATTTTCAAATAAGTTGACGACATCAAACATTTTGCACGTATTTTTTCACATATTTTATGCCTGTGTTTAGACTTTTTTTCCTATGTATTTTGAATATTTTTGCTACTGTAGGTGTTATTATATTTATTTTTAGGGTTCCGTACACCAAAGGTGAAAAGGAACCCTATTGTTTTCGCTACGCTGTCCGTCACACGGTATTTTCTCAGGAACCGTAAGAGCTACGGACCTGAAATTTGGACACAGTATGTAGAACCTTGGCCGCTACAACAACAAATACATGAGAATTAAAAATTAAAGGGTGTTCCAAAACGAGCAATGAAATATGTTAAAATCCCATGTAATATACATACAATTGTATGAACATATGTATATTGAAACTTGAAATTTGTAAAATTAGTGTATTTTTATACAGACTACAACAATTAACACTAAAATTTAAAAAGTTTAAATTAAAGGGTGGTCCATCAGTTAATGCAATTTTGACTATGTAATTTTGACAATTTGCTATATCTTGGAAACCGTAAGAGGCAAACACTTGAAATTTTCAAAAACGGTAAAACTAAAAAAACCGAAAATTATAAAATCGCCAAACAAAAAAAAAATCGCCAAAAATTAAAAAAAATAGCCAAAACGAAAAAAATCGCCAAAATCAAAAAAAAATTTCTAACACTAAAATAAATCGCCAAATTCGAAAAAATCGCCAAAATGAAAAAATACGCCAAAATGAAAAAAACGCCAAAAATCTAAAAAAAATCGCCAAAACGCGAAAATGTCGCCAAAACTAAAAAAAACTAAATAAAATAACCGCAAAAATGAAAAAAATCGCCAAAACAAGAAAATAAAGTGTCAAAACTAAAAAAAGGAGCCAAAACTTAAAAAAATCGCCAAACAGTTGAAATTTTCAAAAACGGTAAAACTAAAAAAACCGAAAATTATAAAATCGCCAAACCAAAAAAAAATCGCCAAAAATTAAAAAAATCGCCAAAACGAAAAAAATCGCCAAAATTAAAAAAAAATTCTAACACTAAAATAAATCGCCAAATTCGAAAAAATCGCCAAAATGAAAAAAAAAACGCAAAAAATCGAAAAAACGCAAAAATGTCGCCAAAACTAAAAAAAATTTTAAATAAAAAATATCGCAAAAATTAAATAAATCGCGAAAAATAAAAAAAATCGCCAAAATGAAAAAAAACGCCAAAAAGTGAAAAAAAATCACCAAAACAAGAAAATAAAGTGTCAAAACTAAAAAAAGAGCCAAAACTTAAAAAAATCGCCAAAACCGAAAAAACGCAAAAACCGCCAAAACAAAAAAACCGAAAAGACCCAAAAAACGAAAAAAATGTCAAAACTATATATTATATAGGAAGAATAAGGTTGTATTAAATTACATATCTAGTGTTCGTACGGAACCCTTCGTGCGCGAGTCAGAGTCGCACTTTACTGAATTTATTTTATTTCTTTTTTTGTATAAACATATTTATTAGAACCCTAAATATTGGCATAATTAATTTTTTTAATTTATTCCCAAGTTTCCAAAACCCCTAAAAATGATGGTTGTATTGTGACGATAAAAGTCGGAACGTAGTGCCTCGTTTTTATCGCACAATATTATACAAATTATTGTTATTAGAATTCTTATGATTTCATCCTTATTATCGATTTGTTTGTAGAATCAAATCAAACATATGTAAATCCTATTTCACTAGTGAAACTCCTAGATAATGTCTGCTTGTGATTTATTTTAATTAATAACTATTGACAATAATTATATTCAAATATTTAAACTTAACGGATTTCATGATGACACCGATTAGTGTCCAGTGACATGAAATGATAACAACATACAATTATATACAACTATTTTGATTATATACGCCCCACGTGTTACAACTGTGAGATCAGTCATATGAAATTAGTATAAAAGGAACTGCTGTGCACATGAAAGAGTAAAGTGCCAACTATAATATGAATAAGCTAGCTTAAGCAACTGTGCGGTTACATATAAAACGTATGTGGTAAACTATAATGTACTTAACAAACTTTTCGTCAAGTTTCGTCAAATGTCATTTGCTTAAGTAAAGTGCCAACCTGAACGCACATTCCGTAAGGAAACAACTGTTTGTACATTTTTTAAACTCAAACAAGCAGCAGCAGAAAATATTCATTGATTTTAAATATTTTTTTATTGTTTCTTATTTTAAACTCGGAAAATAAAGCAAAACTTTTATTTTCAATGTTTGTTTTACAATACACATATACACACATACACATGTATTTACTTATGTATATTCACTGTTGTACTTTTTAGTAGGCAAAACAAATAAAACAAGTAATAAGGTGATGGATATATTTATATGGGAATTTTTAATAGATTAGGACATTCTTTCAAGTTAGTTTGATTGAATTGCATTCATTTAGGAGTTATGAGAAGAAACAAAATTATTGGCAATACCTAGATGTGCAGCTGTGGCTAAAGAATACTCAAGTGCATGTAAGCACATTATGGCCACCTAAAAGTCACATCTGAATTGTTTAAGCATTTGACAGACTTATCGTTCAATTCTGACATTAGCTTAAGCCAGCTTATTCATATAAATAGTTGGGCCTTTATTTAGTGTCGAGGGCTTGAGTAGGTAAGATAAATGAACTTGGTGGTTAGCCGCTGAATTGAATTTATCTTTGTAGGCAATCTTAGTAGCATTATTATTGGTGGTTAGCCGCTGATAATAATTAGGTATTAGTCTTGCATTGGTATTGGTGGTTAGCCGCTGATCAACCATTCAGGCTAAGTCCAAGTTTATAAAAATTAGTTAGCCGCTGAGAGCCATTCAGTCTAAGTCAAAGTTTTATAAAAATTGTAAGCCGCTGAGAGCCATTCAGGCTAAGTCCAAGTTGTATAAAAATTAGTCAGCCGTTGAGAGCCATTCAGACTTAAGTATAGAAAAGTTAGTCGTCCGCTTAGTAATAGTATTGAGCAATGTTGTAAATAAATATATAGTAATATAAGAACATTGAATTGTAATAAATAAATTACTGAAAAGTACATCCTGCAGTGTTTCACTTTCCTCTCACGACAGTCCAAACAAATAAATTTTTGTGACGAAACCTGGACACCGGCGAGTGATACCCCCCCCAGCCATGAGAAAGCATTGTTACAGTATGT
The DNA here is from genome assembly GCA_949987645.1 of Tachina grossa. NCBI lineage: Eukaryota > Metazoa > Arthropoda > Insecta > Diptera > Tachinidae > Tachina > Tachina grossa. The sequence continues at coordinate 131,089,964 of OX465278.1, read as the reverse complement.
AGAGTTTTTTCCTCAACTGTATATTATATATACATATCTATGTACTTTTAATCAGAAATAATTTTTAGTCAGGCAGTAAGTGCAGTAATTTCAATTCTTTTTATTGAATGAATAATAGTAGAAAGCAAAAACAAAGTAACATAATATCCACTACTATAATACTTACATGCATGTACCGACGGTACATCGAATAAGTAAAAAGAATTAATGTGATGATCGTAAAAAATAAGCAAGAATTTTTAAACATACGTGAGTAGAGTAATATAACTTCGTGCTAACCTAAATAGAAAAATGAAAATATGGAAAAAACAGGGGAAATAAATAGTGATACTTACATATGTATTTACCAAAAGGTAAATCAATAATTGTACACAACAATCATTTCTCACATTCCGTTTCATTAGAATTTACGTTAAATAGCTGATGTTAATAACAATCTCTACCCAAGTAGATAGACTAGGGTGCTGATAAAGTGCGTTGCTGCACAGAAAAATATCGGTATTTCCCCCAGCTTAAAAGTCTAATTTAATTTTTCTTCTCTTCTTTAGAAACTCACATTAATTAATAAAAATATTTCATTCAATAAAAAGAATTGAAATTACTGAACTTAAGCCTGACTAAAATATATTTCTGATTAAAAATTTCACTATAGTTCAATTAAAATCTAAAAATGACTCATATCTATGTACTATACATAAGTATATGAAGTTCATTTTTATGTTTTACCTTTAATTTTTGTATTGTTTTATAGTATTTACATAAACTGTTAACTCTTTTTTTTTATTAAAGCAATTCAAAATCAACTTTTGTTTAATAATTTTCTTACTTAAAAAAACCGGTTGACCGGGTTTTGCTGAATTGTAAAAACCGAAACCGGGTTTTTCATAATTTCAAATAATCGAACTATTCGAAAACCGGTTTCTGGAAAAAGTCGAATAATCGATAACCCTAATACATACATGTTTACATATCGTTACCTTAATATAGAAAGGCCCTAACTCATTACTTTTTTGAAATCGAGATTTTTTGAATTTTTCGATACATTAGATGTTCTTTTATCGAAATATACAAAAAAAAAACTCGATTTCAAAAAAGTAATGAGTAAGGGCCTTTCTATATTGAGGTAACGATATACTCTTAGTGTTTGTCATAACAAAAGTAATGCGCTTTAATGTAAGATTTTTTTCCTGGCTTAATACCCAAAATCCTTGGTTTTCATTAATCAATTTATTATTTTTGAAAGTAACACTCTTACCGATTTATATTTCATTATTTATTTATTAACAAACAAATCAGGCAAAGCCCTCATCCGTCTTTAGTAGAACTTGACAGTTTTAGGCCATATGGAAAGCAGGTATTCAACATATTTTTACGGCCAAAGAAAACTTTTGAAACAAAGATTTATTTATTTATGTATATTATCTTCATAAATCATTGAGTAATTTTTCCTCGTTTTCATTGTTTGTTTAGATGACAAAAAGATTGATTTCCGGTGGTGAATTTGTTTTCTAATGCAAGCAATTAATTATATGGTGTGAAAAATAAATCTCGCTTTATTCTGTTGTTGATTGTGCGCTAAAGATTAACAATTAATTACAACAGCTGATGATGATCTATTTAATAAAAAGGAGGAAGTTTTACAAAGTCGGACAACAGTATACATTCCAAAAGTGACTTCTTGTGGCAAAGTTTTGTTGCATTTATTTATAATATAGTTTCTTGTTTTTGTTTATTTTCTTTTCTTCTAGTGATTATTAATGACATTCAAACTAAGCATTTTGTGTTTTTGTTTCTGTTGTTTTAATGTTAAATAAAATATTGTTTATTTGAGATTGGCAGACGGACAAGATGTTTGTAAATAAAAACATCTACATACAACGTTTTAAATTATTTTTTCATGTTTAAATATTTAAAGAAAAATCAGTATCATCACTAGCATATATTGGAATTTTTTTTTTTGTATGTAAATTAAAAATTTTACTCCCTTTAAACAGAAAAATGCGAGTATGTAAGTATATGTTTTATGTTGCTAATAAAAACTATATACAACAACATTTCTTTTTATATTTTTCATAAATATCAAATTTTTTTTTATAGAAAATATGACATGTTTAGGTGTAAAAATAAGTTACATTAAATTTTAGTTTATGTTAATATTAGTGATATTTTTTCAAATAAAAAAGAGACATTTGACTTGTAAAGGAGTTTTGTTTGCTTTCGTTATAATGAATTCCTCTTGTCATCGCTTACATATTTGAACATGATTAAACATGCTTGTTACAAATCAAAAGAAAAAAAACCAGCTGTTGTAGTGTAAAAGTTTTGTACAAACAAAAACAAGTCGAAGTCGTTTTGATGACATGAAGTGGGTATCGTATATTTCCCTCTAGGGAGGATTTTATTCAGTAATTTTTTGCAGTAATTTTTTCTTTTTTTTAAGCAACTGCAAATGAACCGAATTTTTCCAAATGATTCACAGAAAAAAAATTCCTGCAATAAACACGTTTAATTGAAAAAAAACAACAAATCAATTAAAAATTTCATTGAGTCAATTAAACTTTTAATAAAAGCAAACTTTTAAACAAAAGTTTAATTGAATCAATTACATTTTTATTTTGGTTTTTTTCTTTCAATTTAATTATTATTTATTGCAGGAAATTTTTTTCCATGTTGTGGCCGATTTAAGGTTTTACCTGCGAGTGGAGTTGCCTGGTATTAAGCATTTTTAGAATTAATTCATAAGACTAAATCAAATAAATAAATAAATAATAATTTTATTTTATTTTTTTAGTAAAGAACTGTAATTAATTAACTGGACGTTGAGATAGCTCTTTCTGTGACAATAAAGAAAAAATGATAACTTAAGTCACATTTTACTGTTTTGTTGGTCAAAACTTTTAAACTTTCAAATAGATTTTCAGAATTTTGCAGTTAAATTGGAAAATTTTTCCTTTAATACAAATTGTTGATTTGCAAAACAAAATATTTAATTACAAAAAAAAAATCAGCAATTAAATTGTTGATATAGCATTAAATTTAATTGAACAACTAAAATAAAATTAGTCCACAAAATACATTGTTGACATAACAAAATATTTAATTGAAATTTTTTCACTACCATCTTACAATATTAATGATTGTATTGGCAAAAATTGTGGTAGGTTCAATTTCGATTTATTATTTAATTTGAATAACAAACACAAACTAAAAACTTATTCACAAATAATTATTTTCTGTAAAGTAGAAATCATGAGATTTGGTACTTGCATTTTTCTATCGAAATTGGTCACAGGACCACATCCAATGAAAACCATACAAAATATAATATTTTCTTTATCAAATGATTTCTTGGACTACATCGTTACATTCGAAATCTTGCTTTGAAAGTTTGCATATGTCTGAAGCAGGTTATAAAAGGATCTGATGGAAGCTGCAAGGTATAGGAGCAAAGATATAGGAGCAAAGAAGAAAATACTCCGTGACGGAAAAATATGTGATGCTTGCTTCTTCCTACGCATGGGCGCGTATACAAACGTCATGTGCATACGCACACACGTTGTGTGTATGATCTTTTATTTTTTTGCGCACACATGCATTGACATTAGTTGTGTGCGCTTGCTTTGAAAAAAACCTCCCTTAAACACATAATGCTTAACATCTACATCTAACACACTCAGTCAAACATACAATACGCAAACTAACAAGCATACACGCATCAACACTACTTCTTTTGAGTGTTTGTTACGAACAAGAAGTCTGCGCGACATCGCTTGTAAGCACTCATATACACGAACACCAATACATCTATCGTGCTTCACTTATTAAACGACATCATTTATTATTGGTTTAGTTTAATACGTGCCACGAGAATACATTTAAAATAAATTCAGTAAAGTGCGACTATGACTCGCGCACGAAGGGTTCCGTACGAACACTAGATATGTAATTTAATACAAACTTCATCCTATATAATATATAGTTTTGGCATTTTTTTCGTTTTTGGGGTCTTTTCGGTTTTTTTGTTTTGTCGTTTTTTGCGTTTTTTCGGTTTTGGCGATGTTTTTAAGTTTTGGCTCTTTTTTAGTTTAGACACTTTATTTTCTTGTTTTGGCGATATTTTCGATTTTTTGGCGTTTTTTCATTTTGGCGTTTTTTTTATTTTTGGCGATTTTTTTTAATTTTTGCGATTTTTTGTTTATTTAAATTGTTTTTTTAGTTTTGGCGACATTTTCGCGTTTTGGCGATTTTTTTTTCGATTTTTGGCGTTTTTTTCATTTTGGCGTTTTTTTTTTATTCTGGCGATTTTTTCGAATTTGGCGATTTATTTTAGTGTTAGAAATTTTTTTTAATTTTTGGCGATTTTTTTCGTTTTGGCGATTTTGTTTTTAATTTTTGGCGATTTTTTTTTTTTTTTTTTGGTTTGGCGATTTTATAATTTTCGGTTTTTTTAGTTTTACCGTTTTTGAAAATTTCAATTGTTTGCCTCTTACGGTTTCCAAGATATAGCAAATTGTCAAAATTACATAGTCAAAATTGCATTAACTGATGGACCACCCTTTAATTTAAATTTTTTAAATTTTAGTGTTAATTGTTGTAGTCTGTATAAAAACACACTAATTTTACAAATTTCAAGTTTCAATATACATATGTTCATACAATTGTATGTATATTACATGGGATTTTAACATATTTCATTGCTCGTTTTGGAACACCCTTTAATTTTTAATTCTCATGTATTTGTTGTTGTAGCGGCCAAGGTTCTACATACTGTGTCCAAATTTCAGGTCCGTAGCTCTTACGGTTCCTGAGAAAATACCGTGTGACGGACAGACGGACAGCGTAGCGAAAACAATAGGGTTCCTTTTCACCTTTGGTGTACGGAACCCTAAAAACAAGCCGTTTTTACATTTCAAGACTGTTTACGCAAGCTTCTAATATGTATTTCAATCTGTTTGATAAATTATGTGTTTGAACTAAACTTGGGTCGAACTTGTTTATTGGTTTATTTGAGACACAAACCTATGATCAAACCCATGCAATTTAAATGTGTTTGATCATTGGTTTGTAGACTTCATTTAGTAGCTCGTTTTTGTGGCAAAAACGAACTGGAGAACGAGTTCGAGACAAGTCTAAATTAAATGCAACTTTTCGGCGAAATTTCGGCAGAGGCTTTTATTTTGAGTTTTTGCAATGATAAAGAGTAACTAGACTTATATCGAACTCTTTTAATTGCTCGTTTTATACACAAACCTGTTATCAAAACCATTTAAATTACATGGGTTTGATTATAGGTTTAAGTCTAAAACGAACTAGTGAAAGAGTCTGATGATAACCTGCTTATTTTTTAGAATATCTGCACATTTTTTACAATCAGAGATGACAGCTATTATGTAGTAGACTTGGGTCGAACTCGTTCACTAGTTCATTTTTGCCACAAACCAATTATCAAACCCATGTAATTTAAATGGGTTTGAGCAGTGGTTTGTGGCAAAAATGAACTAGTGAACGAGTTCGACCCAAGTCTACTATTATGTATATATGAAAGGTTATTTGATTTCTGCTTTATTGGTAGCAAAACTTTGTCGATTTTAGCTAGTTGCTTTTTTAGTTTAGTTGCTTCATTTGAATTTTGAGATCGTGTAGAATATTATGCCGTAAATTTTTATTTTTCACTATAAATCAAAGAAACCATGACAGGAAAATTAATTATGTATATAATAGGACGAAAACTAGAAAAAAAATTTCAAAAAATTTTGCATGTGAAATGACCTATTTGCAAATATGTAATTAAAGCCTTGCACTATAGAAATCAAAAAAAATTTTAATTACATTTTTTTTGTATTTGATTAATTAAATGTTATCAACTTTGGATATAAGTTTTAATACTATTGTGGTTTAGATAAATACGTAACAAAACGGCTTAAAAGACTTATTGATAGTTTAATAGAGCTAAAAAAAAAATTACAGATTTATTTATGTACATCTTCACATGCTTACAATAATATGAATTAAAGTTAAATAAATAAAAGTTTATTTTAAAAGTTAATTTTTTTGCAGAATCATTTATTGATTCAAAAAGGAAAGTTTTAATTTATTTTATTTCTAAGTAAATATGTGTCTAAAGTACTCACTGTAGCGGAAATAAATTTTAATTTAATTTTCCAATTAAATATTTATAAAAGTGAATAGAGCACGTACATTTTTGTTTGTAAAACAACATACAAAAATTTTAATCTCTTTTTATAATTTGTTCAACAATTGTTTGATGTAGAATTCCGAAAATAATTAAATAATTCAATTAAATATTCACAACGAATATTGTATGGGCTACATTAATTATTAATATATAATTTTTTTTTTTTCAATAAATTTTACAACAGTTTCCAATAAACATCCAAGCGAATGAAACCTATTTTGATAATGTATACATTTATAAATGTCATGTAGACAGAGAAAGAGAGATAGAGAGAGAGAGGGAGAACAAGAACATTTTCCATATTTTAAATATTTAAAATGTAATTTTATGTTTAATGATAGCAAAATGTAAGTACGTACATATAAATTTCAATTACTTGTTTACATGCGCTTACACATAAATGAATATGTACTTGAAAGTGTATACTGAAGTGGGTATTTATGTGTAAAACGACCTACTCAATTCGCATTTTATTTAATGGCTTCAAACATTAACAGCATTTTACATGCTAAACTGCCATTTGACTGCATAGCGAGAAGAGAAAATTTTATCATTACGGCTTATATATGACAAACAGATACATATTAGTAACAAATCTTTAATATGAGCCAAAAGAATAATATATATTTATGTTTATATATAGTAGAGAATTATAAAATGTAGTTGTTTTCATGATACATATCGTTACCCTCAAGTAAAAAGGACCAACCTGAAATAATCGTAAATTTATAAGAGAAGGCAAAAGCATAATAGAGAGTGTAATATTCAATATCTAACTTTTTTGTGTGAAATGTATTGGAATCATTTAAGAACTCAATTTTATAATATGGATATACGAGTTAGGGTCTTTCCACTTGAGACTAGATCCCTGCACAAGACCACTTACAAGAACTTTTAAGAGATGAGGGATTTTTCAAATGCTTTACTACAGCGAAATCTCCTAAAATAAACGCTAAACAACACTGTTGGCAAGCCATTTGTTTCAGTTATTGCAGGTATAGGAGTAAAGAAGAAAATACTTCGTGAAGGACATATGCGCCCAAACGTCATGCATGTACATATAAACACACGTTGTGCATATGATCTTTTGTTTTTCTGCGCACATACAAATGCAATACATGCATTGACATTAGTTGTGTGCGCTTGCTTTAAAAAAACCTCCCTTAAACACATAATAGCTCAACATCTATATTTTACACACATACACTCAAACGTACAATATGCGAAATAACAAACATACACGCATCAATTCTTCGCGACGTCGCTTAAAAACACTCATATAAACGTACATCAATACATTCATAGTGCTTCGCTTACTGTACGACATCATTTATTATTTGCTTAGTATAATACGAGTACAAGCTAGTGTCCTGCATAAGACATCTTATAAGAATTTTCAAGACATGAGGGCTTTTTCAAACGCTTTACTATAGCGAAATCTTATAAAACAAACGTTAACAACCCTGTTTGCAAGAAATGTGTTTGAGTATTGTAGGTATAAGAGTAAAGAAGAAAACACTTCGTGACGGAAGAATTTATGATACTTGCTTCTTTCTACGCATGAGCGTGTGTACAAACGTGCTGCATGTATGTGTGCATGATTTTTTATTTTTCTGCGCACATGGAAACGCACACACATGCACTAACATTAGTTGTATGCGGTTAATCACATAATAGCTTACCATCTACATATTACACACACACTCAAACGTACAATATGAAAAATAACAAGCATACACTAATCAACCGTACTTCTTCTGAGTGTTTGTTACGAACAAGCTGTCTTGCGACATCGCTTGTTAACACTGATATACACGTACACCAATATATCCATCGTGCTTCGCTTATGGTACGACAGCATTTATTATTGGTTTAGTATAATACATGCGACGTGAATACATTTAAAAATCATGACCTATTTACATTTAAAGACCTTTTACGCAGGTCTCTAGTACAAGCTACGACAATAAATTTACAAAACTAGATGTATTTGTATTTCAAGACTGTTTACGCAGCCCTCTACTTGAGACTATCGATATGAACTTTTTTATAAAATGTATTTTGTTTAATCGATGATACTTTTTATAACAGGTAATATTAATCAAATGTATTTTATCTAAAAGTTACCTTTTACAGAAATTACTTTATATATAGCGTACTTCTTACAGAAAGTACTTTTTGTAAGAGGTACTTTATAAAAAAAAAGTCGAAAAGGTACTTTTTATAGAACTTTTATAAAAGCTACTTTTTACAAAAGTTATTCTTAAATAAATTCAGTGAACTGCTACTTTGACGCGCGCACGAAGGGTTCCATACGGTTCAATACGAACTTTAGCCTATATAATAAGTAGTTTTGGATTTTTTTTTAGTTTTTGGGTTTTTTCATTTTTGGCGATTTTTTTCCATATAGGCGATTTTTTAGTTTTGGCGCTTTTTTCGAGTTTTGGGAATTTTTTGGGAATTTTTTCGGTTTTTAGCGTTTTTTTTAATTTGGCTATTTTTTGCATTTTGGCGATTTTTTTCATTTAGACGATTTTTTAGTTTTGGCGCCTTTTTTGTTGGCGTTTTTTCTGTTTGGCGATTTTTTTCATTTTTGGAGTTTTTTTTTAATTTTTGCGATTTTTTTAGTGTTGGCGCCTCTTCGCGTTTGGGCGATTTTTTTTCATTTCAGCGATCTTTTTTCATTTTGGCAATTTTTTTCATTTCCGTGATTTTTTTTTGCCACTTTTTTCGCGATTTGGTGATTTTGTCTGTTTTTAGCGTTTTTTCAATTTGGCAATTTTTTTTCATTTTGGCAATTTTTTTTCATTTTGGCGATTTTTTTATTTAGGCGATTTTTTTTAGTTTTGGCGCATTTTCGCGTTTTGGCAATTTTTTTCGATTTTGGGCGTTTTTTTAATTTGGCGATTTTGTTCATTTTTGGAGATTTTTTTTCATTTCGGCGATTTTTTTAGTTTTGGCGCCTTTTTCGCGTTTTGGTGAATTTTTGTCATTTTGGCGATTTTTTAAGTTTTAGTGTTAGAATTTTTTTTTGTTTTGGGCTTTTTTTCGTTTTAGCGATTTTTTTTGTTTTTGGCGATTTTTTTTTGTTTGGCGATTTTATAATTTTCGGATTTTTTTTTAATTTTACCGTTTCTGGAAAATTTCAAGAGTTTGCCTCTTACGGTTTCCAAGTTATCAAAATTACAGTCAAAATTGCATTAACTAATGGAATACCCTTTAATTTAAATTTTTTAAAATTTTAATGTTAATTGTTGTTGTAATCTGTGTAAAAATACACTAATTTTACAAATTTCAAGTGTTTATATATAATTTATATACATTTTTCACCTTTGGTGCACGGAACCCTAAAAAATTTACTTTTTACAAAAAGTACTATTTATAAAAGGTAACTTTTCAAACATGTAATTATTACTATAGATGGTACTCCTTAGAAATACTATTTTGATATAAAATTCTTTTTTATAAAAGATACTTTTTATAAAAGGTACTTTTAATAAAAGGTACTTTTCATAAAAGGTACTTTTTATAAAAGTTTATTTTTATAAAATGTACTTTTGTAAAGGTACTTTTTATGAAAGGTATTTTTTTAAGAGGTACTTTTTATAAAAGGTACTCTTTGTATAAGGTACTTTTTATGAAGGGTACTTTTTATTAAAGGTATTTTTTATGAAATATACTCCTTATAAAAGGTACTTTTTATAAAAGGTAGTTTTTATAAAAAGTACTTTTTATAATAGGTACTTTTTATAAAAGGTACATTTTATTGAAGGTACTTTATATATCTGTTTTCACTTAATCAGGCTCAAGGTCATAATTTCCATTAAAGGTACTTTATAAAAAGGTACTTTTTATAAAAAGTACTTTTCTCACAGTGTAGTTAGTGTTTGCTTTATACAGCTGTATTTTACCATTTACTTTTGTCACATTTCCCTAAATAATTTTTAAATATCCATAACATAAAAAGTATATTGTTTGAAAATTAGGTTAACTGAAACAACATCATTCTGCCATAAAAATAATATATTTAGGTTTAAATAACAAAAAATAAATAAAAATAAAAAACAATTGCTGCAACATGGCACTTACTGGCATTTGTTGCAAATTATATTCAATTTTGAATTGTTTCCATAGAAAACTGAAATTTTGCATGAAATTATTAATTTCATGATTTGTTACTCTTGTTACTGTTACCGTAATGGAGTTAATTTTTTTTTTCTTTTTGTGTTATTGAAATAAAATTTGTAAATGTTGTATTATTAGGTAATAAATTTAAATTATTACGAAAAAAATATATATTACATAATGTCCAGGAGCTGAAGAGAAAAAACAATTTTTTTTAAAGGTCAGAAAAAGTTTAATGGTTTAAAAAAACTGAAATATATGTTAAGCAGAACTTAAATTGAAATTTAAGTTTTTATCAACAGAAGTGTTCCAAAATACGGGTATTATTAATATATTTTATTTAATTTTATTTTTTTGATAAAACCAAAAGAGGTCTCAATTTAGTGCATCACAGCGGTAATAGAAACTTTGAAAATTTTGAACTCTAGATGTACAAATAGAATGGCCAAGTTCACATTTTGTTTTTAGAGAAGTAGCACTCAGGAAAGCAATGGTGATTGAGAAGGTAAATGGTGAAAGAAGATTTCCTCCATCTCTTCTCTCTTTGGTTCTGCTTTTTTGCATGTTTTCAATAATGCAGTGTTGCAGCGCCTCTGGTGTCAATGAGGCGTATTAAATTTTTCGAAACTTTAACGCTAATGAGATTAATTTAACATCAAATTATTAGTCTAGTAATCCGTGAAGTTTCTACTTTACGATTTTTCATTCAATGCTTAATGTTGTATGTTGTCGCCCTAGCAATTACGAAATTTGTTAAATTATATCTTATCATAACAATAATTTGAAATCTAAAAGATAGCGTATGCTATTGACTTTAAAAATTGCCACTCCAACATTAATCAATGTTTGTTGGCATTTCTCTTTATCATCCAAGTGTATTTATTCCGTATTTAATTTCGTTATTTGAAATCGAGCTTAAGCAAATAATGTGCAACATCGTGTTTAAAATTTTACGTAATTTTTATTTACAACAACAAATTTTCTGCTCTATTATATATATTAAACAAAAGAACACAAAAAAACCAGAGAAAGAAAAAATAAACAGTCAACCTTCAATGATGAAAAGTAAATAGAACCATTAACACTTTGGCGCAACAATAAACATCAAAATTTATTCAGCATATACATACGTTGAATGAAAAAAAAAAAACCTCAAATTATAACAAATGAAAAATTTAAATAATAGAATATTTGTACTCCCTTTCCGTAACCGTCCAGAGGAGGGAGAGCGATACAAGGCGCATAAAGAGAAAGACATGAGCAGTTAAATAAAAAGGTAGCAACTCCCTGTTAGTTATTACAGAAATACAACAACACGAGTGGGTACCGCAGCTGTTAAATTGAAAAAAAAAAGTAAAACCAACAACTTACAGCAAAATTGTTATACAAAAAATAAAAATAAAAATTCTTTTCAATGGAAAGTAGCAAAGAAAAAAAGTACGAGTCAATAATGGGGAAAAACCTTAACAATTGAAGTGGAAATTGTTGTTTGCGTTAGTTGTATATTAAACAAAACAAAAAAAAAATAAAAAGAACGTACATGTGTAGTATATTGAAAATAAAAATTATTTCAATAACACTTAATGTATCTGAGCAAAGCAGTCTGTGAATATAAAGTCGTTCAGCTTCACTTCACCAAACAAAATAAACAAAAGTGGACCACCTAAAATTAGTCGGACTTATACGAGAGCCGCAACATAAGTTAATAGATTTAGCTGTAAGCCCTAGTTTACACTATGCAAGTCTTGAGGCTCAGTTAGCCGACTGCAATGTAATGTAACTGTAACAGTAAGAAACAGCTGATCGATTTTGTTATGTGAAAAGTAATGAAAATTGTTATAGAGATGTAATGTAGCGTAACCTACTTTTCATATAAAAATATCAATCAGCTGTTTTCTACGTTACAGTTACATTACATTACAGTCGGCTAACTGAGCCTTTATTGCTAAGCTGATTAGTTTGTTAGAAGAGAGAGAGAGAGAGAGAGATGAGGGGAAAATAAATGTTTCTGTTCCCCTCGTCTCTCTCTCCCTCAAACCAATCAGCTTAGGAGCTTAGCAATAAGACTTGCATAGTGTAAACCAAGAATGATAAACTGCTAGATTACGCCAGTGCAAAAAAAAAAATAGTAGACGTGTGACGTCACGCACATTGCGTTTCTTTTCTATTGGCTGATAATTTGGTTTATTTTTTTTTTATAAAACTCTTTAAAGCTATTTTGACTGCAGGATTGCCAACCGCTATACAAGTACTGGTTTTGCTAAGTTCGGTGAAGAAAAGTGGACATATAATAATCCCACTTTTTTACTTTTGCAGTTACTTACGAACAAGAAGACAAAACAATATTGTTTTTGTTGTAGGTATTTACCCTTTTTTTAATATTATCCGCAATTAGATAATTGATTTTTTACCGATATACAAATTAAGACCCATGAACTTTTAAGCAGTTCAGTTTGTGTGTGTTGTTAGCAGGTAACCGAAAGTATTTGTAACAACTTTTCCATGAAAAATGCTAAAATATTTTTTTTTTTAATAATTAACTGACCGCTATGTGTATGTATGTATGTAGATGTTATGTTTGTATGGATATACACACTACATACGCATATTCATAGGTACATATACATATATGTTAGTATGTATGCAATGCAAAGCTGCCCTCTAGTCAGCCTAGAACCATATGTCTCTATGTCAATACTCTTTCTACAGCGACAATTGCACTAGTTCAAATGTCGACAACTTTCCTGTTATGTGCGAATAGAGATACGTTAGAGACAACAGTTCTAGTGTATTTCTGGTGATATTGTCAATGAACGCGTCAATAGTTTGTTTTTCTTTTTTATTATGCTGTGCAATAATATATATGTAGACGAGGGTCACTAAAATCTACTAGTGAAGCTTTGGTTCAAATATCTCCATATATTCATAAAAGAACTACCTTCTCAATAGTGCTAAAGTCTACTGGCAGATTTTCAATGACAACCCTATGTTAGATGTCAATAGGCGATTACATTGGCTGGGGTACACCTGGTCAGTAGTACTACTGACAACGTCACTAGTAAATCACCACAATTTCACTATTCGCACTTTCTGCAGGGTGGTACATTGGGTATTTATAACCACAAAAAACTAGTTTAAGTTTTATATATTGAAATATACATACATATGTGTATGTATGTATGTATACATATACAAATGTACATAAGTTTGTACATTAGAGCCGCTCACATTAAAAAATTCTTGTTATCCCTTCCAGAATAAAGTTCGGTAGTTTTAATAAGGCTTCCCAAACCATTTGAGTGGTCTAGAGATGACCGTTCGGGAGCTGGGCCATGTCTTAAAATGTTTATTTTGGTAGTTTTTTTTCATATTTTCTCCCAAGACAACATTTAACAAAAAATATAATCTGAGTTTTTCAAGCTGCATCCAATGGTGCATTAAACTTTACCATTCACAACATCAGCAATGCGTTAAAAATTAAGATTTTTAAGTGTTTCTATAGCAGACAATATAGAGAATATTCTCACAAAACTGCAACCACTTCTTAAGACAGACTTATGTACATACACACATATTTTTTATGAATGTATATATATATATAAATATGTCATTCCTTTTGTAATTTGTATAATGTACCTGCTAGAAGGGGTGTTATGTCAACAAAATATTAGTGCCGTTCACACTGAATTTGTTATTTGCTTACTTGGTAAAAGGATATACCATTTTTGATGTTGTAAAATTTAAACGTTTACTTTCTAAAATTTTAAACAAAAATATTATTTAAAAAATATTACTAAATAAACAAATAACAAATTCAGTGTGAACTATATCAGAAAATAGCTATTTAAAAACATATCATAGTTAAGAGTCTTTAGTTTTGGTATGTTTCGATTTGATGCTACATAAACAGAAAAAAATATCATCGAAATGCAATCAGCAAAACATATTGTTAAGATTTAATTTAAAAATTAACAATCATCATTGTTGATATACACAGAAAAAATTATTCCCAAAAAATTTTTAAACAAATATTTGTTTGAAATCAAACTTAGTTTCAGTAAATATTCTGTACTGTTCCACTAAATTAATTTGTACTAAAACACTGTATAGAGAAGAAACAGGCCACGACGTTTGTCGGCTAATTTTCGGCATTTACATGTATACAACACGATCAAACAAAATAAACAACAACTAAACAACAACAACCGCACAACAGCACGTTGTTCCTATCAACAAGCAAGATAAACACCAACACACTGAAATAACATTTTCTCTCAGCCGAACTATGATTAATTTAAATTTTTACAAAATTTTTATCAGAATTTACAAAATTATTTGTAGGACCGCATTCAAATAAAATATTTACTGATTCAACGAATTTGGTTACTGAAAATGAAATTTAGTTTTTTCTGTGTAGGAAATTTAAATTTTTTTTGTAGTCAATTAAATTACTCAACAAAATTATTTGTTAAATTATATCATAACGGAATGTGCACATGTAGAAAAAACAATAAATCATGTTTTGTGTGTATTCATTATTTATTTTAATTTCTTTGGAAAAATATTCGTATTCGCCTGAAAATGCCCGAATATTCGACAATTCGAATACGAATATTCGTGCATCACTAATAGCGACACATTTTCTTTTTCAAAATCCATTCAAAAAACAACAAGAGAATTGAATATACTACATATATCTGTTTGTATCCAGCGAAACCCAACTAATGATCATCCGACCGAAACAGAATGTAAATGTTGCCTTCTTCAATAAGGCTCAATCAGACGTGACATAACCATAGCCATAGAGAGCAGCCGTTCGAACCAAACTAATGGGCAACACTGTATTCGATTATACGTGACTCGCCATAACGCCATAACTCTCACCATAGAAACCAATTGAATTTTGGTTTGGTTATGGTTATGGCGTTATGGCTATGTCACGTCTAATTTAAGCTATACATGTCTATATCTCCCTCTTTTTTCTCTTTATCACGATATTTCGCCCTCTGCCCGTTATCCTCTCTCGCTATATTTTTCTGCCGCTTTATTTATCTCTGTGTCTGTAGCTCTCTCTATCTTTTTCTCTATCTCTCAATATATTTTTTTTCTGTTTTTGCCATTCTCCCTATTTTTATATATATATGGCGTCACCTTTCTTTATCTCTACCTCTGTCTTTTTCTTTCTCTCTATCTCTATCTCTAGCTTTATCTCTACCTAGGTCTTTTTATTTCTATCTCTTTCTATATTTTTCCCTTTTTCTACCTTTATCTACATTTTCCCTTTTGCCTTTCTCTCTCTCTCAATACTTTTTTCTCTTGTCTTTTTCTCAATCTTTATATTTCTCTGCCGCTATTTTTCTTTGTATCTCTCTGTACTTATGTCTATTTTTGTCTTTTTCTATTTCCTTGTTCTTCTATCTCATTATCTGTCGTTATGTTTCTCCGTCTTTCTCTGTCTTTCTCACCATCCTTGTACTTTTCTCTTTCACTATCAGGGCTGTCAGATATGGCGATTTCTCGCCAAACGTGGCAATTTTTCAACTTGGTTGGCGTCCAAATTTTTGGTTTGGCGACATGGAGATTTTTCTGGCGATAAATAAATTTGTTGGCAATTATTATGGCTATTTTTTAACAAAATTGAACTTCAAAATCTTCGTAATTCAGGAAAATTAGTTTGTTGAAGAAGCAGTTTCCAAAATAAATCCTAACAAAACTTGTCTGCAAGAAGTTTAAATAATTTGATTTTGATGATTTTTCTTATATTAATTATAGTCATTAATGCGTTTCAAATTTGGATGGGAAAAATTCACAAGAAATAATTTTTGGCGATTTCATTTCTAATTTTGGCGATTTTCTGATCAATTCTGACACGATCATTTTATTAAAATTTATATTAAAAAAGTATTACATAAAAACCAATTTATTATCAAATATTTACTAAGAAAAACTACATAAAACTGATTTTGGCGACTTTTGGCGAATTTTAAAATCAATTTGGCGAAATAGGTCGGAAAAAATCTGACATCCCTGATCACTACCTGACTTTTTATATCTCTGTCTATTTTTTTCCATTCGTATCTGTTTTCCTCTCGCTCTCTCTCTCTCTCTCTGTATCTGTTTTCGTTTTTCTTCGTTTCTCCCTGTTCTCCTGTGATCTTGTTCTCTTTCTCTCTCCTACTCTAAAACATTCCGCTTGAAGGTTAACTTTTATCTCAGTGCTATTGAAGATATTAACAAACAATTGTTCCCCAAGAAGGATTAAAGGCAAATCTATGCTCCTTAAACTATTTTAACAATTAAAGAATACAATCTTGCAAGAATTCTTTCAAAGGCGAAAAAAAGGACTCCAAAGGACTCAAGGCGGCTTCTAATACCAATGCTATGGTACAACGAGTCGTCCCTGTCGTATTACATTATTTAATAAGTGGGTCATCCCAAAAGTCCGTAGTATATTTTGCGCTACAGTAGCAGATTTTTAATGCACCTAAAAATGTCCTCACTAGCTCACAATAATTATAGGGTTTGGAAAAATATTGCCAAAGACCTCCAAAATATTCACAACGATTTACTCAAAACGTCATCTACTGAAATTCAGAAAACGTTTTGGTAGAGTTATTCGTCCTTGCGACAAATATAGGAGCCTCTACTAGCCTTCGGCACGAAAACTGCTCATTTTGTATTTCTTAACCGACTTCAAATACAGGAGGACCTTAAACATATCGTCTGTATTTTTTTTTTGGTGTTACTTCATAACTCGTTACATTTTAGACCGATTGCAAAAAATTTCTTTTTTTTCCCATTGTAAAAAGTGGGCGGGGACACGCCCACAATTTTTTAAATTTAATTTTATGATATTCTACTTATTTGATTGCTGCGAAACCTGTAAAACACCTTTGGTTCTTGTAATTACACAATTTGAAAGTTGAAAAAAATGGGTGGGGTTACGTCCACTAAAATTTATTATATTTCATACGGTTCTACTTAAGCGATTTTTTCGAAACTTACCACACACCTTGAGCTCTAAAATAGATACAGTGCTTTATTTAAACAAATGGGTGGAGTCACGCCCATTCATATTTAATATTTTATTTTAACTGGTTCTACTTTACCAATTTTTACAAGATTTAAACGCACTCTGAGCTCTGAAAAACACATATTTTGGATTTAAAAAATGGGCGGACGCAAGCCCATTAAAATTTAATTTTATCTTTCACGTACTTCTTCTTATCTTCATCTATCAGATCTCTGCATGGAAGTTGTTTTTTTTTTTGGCAGAAAGAATTATTTAGGCATAAATCATTCGTGGAGGACTTATCTCTCCAACAGAGAGTATACTCGTACCTTTTCTTTTTGCAAGGTTGAAGGCCGTGATGGTGTTTCAACATTAAGCATTAATCCAAACAAAACAAAATTATGACTCTCTCTCTCTCTCTCTCTCTCTGTAATCACAGCAATACACATTCGTCACAGTTTTGTATATACTGTTGGGACTAACCTCGTATAAGCACCCAATACTAATTTAACGATTTAAACCTTTCTGGAAGCATTACTTTTATTAAACTTTAGACTGTTCAACAAATCAAGGGAGTGCTTTTTGCTTTCAACCACATGCTAATGACACATTAACAACCATAAAAAAATAAATACAAAAATTATTCAGTATGTAATTTGATTTTATTAAAATGGTTTTGGCAAAGTAATCATGCACACACAATGAAAAACCGACTCCCAACAAAAGAAGGGTAAAAATACATACTCGTAATTTTTTATGAAGCATATTATTTATTTGATATTCTACTATTTGGTGCGGCGGTCTCACGTACAATGAAAGCCTTTCAAAATTAAGACCTAAAAAAAATACATTTAATCTCACTTATCGGAATAAATTTAATAATAATAAAAAAAATATATATATTTTTTCGTATGCCTCTTTTAGTCCGTCCTTCGTTACTTTATGCTTGTTTGAGTTTGTTTAGTGGTTGGTTGTTAATCATAATGTCATTATGTCGCTCTTATGTAACACACATGACTGCAAGTGTCACATTTTAGCAGCATCTAAGCAAGTCATGTGTTTTATAGTTAAACAAGAAAATGTGTACCAGTAGGAAAATTACACAGAATGTTTTAAATAAAAATGGAAATAGACTTCAGTTGTAACAATTCCCATAAAAAAATACTAATTATTCACCCTTATTCTACTTGGCGTCGGTAACATAATGTTTTTAATGTTTTTTATCAAATCGGTATTCCCGTAGATAGTATTGCCATTTATCGTTGACTGTCAGCATATGTTTGGTATTCTGAAAGAAACATTGATGTTGATGTTGCCGTTCATTTTGTCGTCAGTGTTTTTGATGTCGTGTTCTGTTGTGTGCATGCCTCAACGAATTTGAAAAAGAATTTAAAAGGTAAAAAAGTGAAATATAAATAGATATAAAAATGTACATATTTATTTGAAAAAGTTCTTAAAAAAAGTGAAAAATATAATACGGACAAAATTAAAATTACCAAACCCAACCAATTTGAAAAGCTTGTGGAAGAGTTGGAAAAGTCCTTCTTTTGCTAGAGGATTCCGCAGGGGCAGTATTCCTAATAATTTCAAGGTGCAGTGGGAAAGTGAGACTGCACTAAATTCCCTCGGTCTACCAATTAGAACTTGTGGTGGATGGCAAAATGTAAGGTAAATAGTGTGTTGGGAAAGTATACTGAGGTTTAAATTAAAAAAAAGGTTGCAAACAACAACAGCAAAGCAACTGAAGGCGGGGTATATAAACAATTAGCACTGAGTACCTTTGGAGGAAGCTCCAAGCTCCAATAAACGTTCATCTGATCCCTTTTGTTTCAAAAGTTAGGCTCTATTGTATCCAATACATTCCTAAATGATGTTTTGTTCAGCCGAAAATATTTGTAAAATATTAAAAGGATGAACATTACCCATTATTTTCCAAAAACATGAGAGAACTTATCACTTACTTTTCCTTGGGTAACTGGCAAATGCATCACTTTTGTTTGAGAAATCTTATTTTCACTATTGATTTTTTTTCATCGTCTCAATAGGAAAGAAAAACATTTTATTTTAATTTATTTACAAAGCTTTTACTTATTCAAAAATACTTTTACTAAAAATAGTAAACAAAATGAACCAACTGACTCAAATATTGGATATGTGTATTGTATTTATCGATAAACAGGCAACGTCGTCATAACACTGTTAGGGAATACAAAGTTAGCATTGATGTTGTATTATATTGATGTTGTTTCAAAATTGATGACGATGTTGCCGACGCCAAATAGAATAAGTGTGATTAACTTGACTGCACCCGATCAAAAAATACTTGTGTGGCAACACTTTATTCTTAAATAGCTGTTGTTGTTATTTACATTTATTTTCTTTTACATACTCTTACGACTACAATTTGAAGCTGAAAAAAAGTCAGCCAATGTAGCAATGGTAAAGTAAGAAAATAAAAAAACATATTGATTATTGAGTTCTTGTTTCAACTTTGTTATTTGTTATTGAGCTTCTCATTTGTTTAAATGAAAGTTTATAATATAATAACTCTAGTTGTTCTAAGAAGCTTTGGGTAAAGGTTCCCTGATGATCTGCATTAGCAACAGTGAAATGCGCATAGGATCCAGCTAAACCCCTCAATAATCAATTACAATGTATTTTTAATATAAAAATATTTTACTTAATAAGTAAAATATTAATTTGGGATTATTAGTGCGTTTAAAAAATTTTTAACTTCAGTTGTAACAATTCCCATAAAAAAAGACTAAAAATGGAAATATTTGGCAAAAAAATATTTACAGTTCTTAACAAAATGTTAATTCTTAATGGATTGGCTGTAATTGCTCATTTACTGCAATAGTGTGATAACTTAAATAGTGCGTTTTTTTTAGTTGGGAATGCAGAATTTTATCTTGTGTAAGATTTGTATATAAAAAGCTTTTACTAACAAGGTTGGAGTATTGAACTTAATGGTTGTATCCTTATTAAAGGACACTCACTCACTGTATTATAGTATTGAATATTAATTAAAAGAAAATTTCCTACTGGACACATATTCCAATTCACTTAAAAATTGTTTGACAAGCAAAGATTTACGTATACGTTTTCTGTTTTGAATTGAAGGGTGGCATTGCATCGCATCTACAGCATTAATATTTCCCAGGAAAGAAACAATTTATTGACAGTTGTCGTTTGTAGTTCATGACTGTTATTTGTTCTTCGTTCTACTTTATAAGTTTGTGTCCTACACATCAAAGCAATAATTTTCAAAATAAGTTACACGAGACAGAGAAAAATGCTAAACAACATGACTTTGTTATTAAGAGTTTTAAATCAGATTAAAAATCGATTATTTTCAATTACGCTGTTGCAAGTTGCATACTAAAAATTCCTCAAAGTGTTATAAACACACATGCAACGATTTTTTTTTTCTTTCATTTTCGAGATTTTTCCAACCACTTTAAAGGGTACTTGAATTGTAATAAATGAAATTTTCATGTTCAAATTCATTAATTCGTGCAGTCAGTCAGTCAGCCAGTCAATGACTGCGTTAGTGAAACAATTTCGGGGCAACAGAGTACATACATACATACATCCAGGGTCCATATTGATATCACATCAACAAAATTTTTATTATTTCAATATTTTTCAATGGAGTTTGTGTGTACGGATGTGTTTCGTTCTTTGCAAGTAACAACAGTTGAATGACTTGTGTGTGATTTATAAAAATTACATTTTTATTTCTCTTTCTCTGCAGTCCCGCAGTGAGTGTGTCTGCTATTTGTATTGTATTGTCCCTTTGAAATTATTTTATGTGTCTAACATGCATTAAAATATTCAATAATGAATTCTTTTTTATTTGAGTTGTATAACAATTTTCTGATATTTCGTTTCTTTTCTCATACAAACATAATTTTACAGATTTTTCATGGCTATGGTGAGAAGATTATTTAAATAGAAAAAAAAGCTGTATGTGTAATCTCATCAAAAATTTTCTTAAATGACTATATTAAAATTATTAACCAAACAAAAAAAGTATTTGATATAAAAAATATACAAAAGTTTCGAGACATGGTATATTTGACGTAAAGTCTTTAATGTATTATAATGTTTTTTGTTGGTTTCTGGTTAATAAACTAATCAGTTTCCTACGAGAACTACAAAACAAAAAGACGAATTTTCAAGCAAAGGACATACGGAAGCTAGCTGCGTCCTTTGAGTGACATAGATTCAATGCGAACCCTTCAACCAATTGAAACCATATTTGCTCAGTTGATAGCATGCTTAGTTTAACAAATATTTAAAAATTTTCACTGCATAGCGATTACAAGTTTAGTTAAAATTTTATATTAAATTTTAAGGATATATGAAAGCAAAGCATATCTCTGCACCGTTCGAAATGCACAATAAAATCTACATTAAGCTTAAACATGTTATTTTAAAGTATTAACTTCTTTTTGGTATATTCTGATTAGAATTGTAGAAAAAAATTAGTTATGCAAATAAAGGATATATGGAAGCGAAGGGTGTCTTTCAACCAATTGGCAACATATTTGCTAGGCAGGTAATAAGTTTAATTTTGTAACCATTTACAAGTTTTCACGTTAAAGCGATCAAAATTGACTACACAATTTTTTAAGGATATATGGGGGCAAGGCGTACCTCTGCACCGTTTACAATACAATTTATCAAGAATCTTAAGATCATTATTCTGCAGGTTGTTACCAATTTTATCTGCATTATTATCATAATTGTAGAGTGAAATGAAAATTTAAGTATATGGAAAGTTGGCGTGTCCTTGAAACTATTACTATGAAATCTAAATTAAGCTTCAACATGTTATTTTGGAAGTATTAACTTGGTTTTGCTAAATTCGAATTAGAATTGTAGAAAAAAATTAGTTATGCAAATAAAGGATATATGGGAGCAAGTCATATCCTTCATCGGATTGGAACCATATTTTCTAGGCGGATAATAAGTTTAATTTTGTAACCATTTACAAGTTTTCACGTCAAACTATCAAAATTGGATACAAAATTTTCAAACATATGTATATGGGAGCAAGGCTCATCTCTGCATCGTTGCGATGCAATTTACCAGACAGCTTAAGACTGTTATTTTGCAAGTTATTACCAATTTTCTCTGCATTATTACCATAATTGTAGCATCAAATTGAAAATAAATAAGAGCTTGACGTGTCTTTGCAATTATTACAATGAAATCTACAATAAGCTTAAACATGTTGTTTTCGCAGCATTAACTTGTTTATGCAAATAAAGGATATATGGAAGAGAGGCGTGTCCTTCAACATTTTGAAACCATATTTTCTAGGCAGATAATAAGTGTAATTTAGCAACTATTTACACGTTTTCACGTTAAAGCGATAAAAATTGTATACAAACAATTTTAAGGATATATGGGATCAAGGCATATCCCTGCATCGTTACAATGCAATTTACCAGGCATCTTAAGATTATTATTCTGCAAGTTGTTACCAATTTTAGCTGCATTATTATCATAATTGTAGAGTGAAATTGAAAATTTTTAATTAATGGGAGCTAGGCGTATCCTTGCAAATATTACAATGAAATCCGCATTGAGCTTAAACACATTATTTAGGATATATTAACTTGATTTTGATCTCATTAGAATTGCAGAAAAAGTTAAATTATTTAAATAAAGGATATATGGGGGCGAGGCATATACTTCAACTGATTAAATCTTTATTTTCTGGGGAGATAATAAGCTTAAATTTGTAACCATTTACAAGTTTTCACGGTAAACCGATCATAATTGTAGATAAAATTATATATTAAAGATGAAGGATATATGGGACCTAGGCATGTCTCCGTTCCATTCAGAATGATATTTACTAGGAAGACTTAGTGCATTATTTTTCAATTATTTAAAAATTTTCTTTGCATAACAATCATAATTTAAGCTGAAACTTACGTCTTAAGAATTATGGTTATATGGAAGCTAGGCATGTCCTTGAATCTATTATGATGAAATCTGGCATTGAGATTAAACACACCATGCTGGAATTGTTGTTATTGCCCTATTCTGATTATAATTTTAGAAAAAAAAATTTTTATGCAAAATAAAGGATATATGGAGCCGTAGTGTTTCCTTCAATAGAATGAAACTTTATTCACTTGGCAGATAATGTGCTAAGTTTTGGAACCTTTTACAAGATTTCGGGCTATAGCGATCAAATTTGTAAATAAAATTTGATTTTAAAAATTAAGGATATATGCGAACTGGAAATGTTTCTGCATCGTTCAGTAAATTGCATTTGATGCAACTTGCCTATATTATTTTGCAATTATTTATGAATTTTCTTTGCATTTCGATCATATTTTTAACTAAAATCTAACTTTTCAAATAAAGGATATATGGGAGAAAAGTCTGCACTCACTTCGATTGCAATAAAATTTACTACACAACTCAAAAATATTATTCTGCAAGTGGTAATTAAATAATTTAGTAAATAATAATTCTATAGATAAAGAAATTTAGTTTTCAAACTTAAGGAGCTATGGGTATTAGGCGTGTCCTGGTATTTAACAAATTGAAATGTACCAACGAAATTAAATAAGTTATTGTGACAGTGTTAACAAGTTTTCCCTGTTTTCTGAGAAGAATTCTAAAAATTATATAATTGTTTTAAATAAAGGATTAAGAGCAACTGCATTTAATTTTCCAGCAAGTTATTTGGACGTTTCTGGATTAATTTCCAATAGTCGAAAGTCATATTATCCCGTTTTTGTAGAAATTACAAGTCGATTTAAAAAAAAATCAAGTTAAAAAAGGACTTGGGTATTTTTTTTTTTAATTTAAGGAAATGGAGAGGAAAAGAATATTGGAGGAGATTTTTTCTTCACGCACATTTATGTATATTAAACAATGTTCTTATATCACTGCCAAATAGAAAAACTGCTTACTTTAAATTTATTTTTATTCCCTTCTTTTTTTTTAAGATACTCGCATACAAGTTAAGCTGGATTTGTTTGTTTTTTTTTTTTTTTTTTTGTCTTGTCCTTTATGTAGTTTTACATTTATTTCCCCTCTTACAAAACAATTATTGTATTGTTCTAAGTGATAAATTGTTCGTTTTGTGGCATTTATTGAAGTGGTTGCATTGAGTTCATGTTTTTAAACATTTAATTGAAAATCATTGAACAGGGATTTTATTACAGTCGCTATTAATATTTACAAACGAACAAAAAAAAAGCAAACCAATCTCTGTTATTAACAAAGGGATTACGAGTAGGGAAGTAAATGTGAAAAATAAATAAATAAATATTATTGAAGACTTTTTAATTGCTGTTTATTACACTACTTTAATATTTAAATGAAAATTGCAGGGTAAAATATTTATAATTCATTTCCTCTTTTTATTTATTAACAGAAATAGTTGAATGAATATTATTATTAATTTAGATTTTAATTATATTAACTGGTTTGGAACTTACCTTCATCTGCTGTCGCTGGATGTTGCTCAGCTTGTAAGCCCTGGAAACTCCAGCCATTAATAAACACTCCAATTGTCACATAATACCAGGTGAGGTAATACATTTTATTTTTAATTATTTTAATTGATTTATTTTTCAATTTAATTTCCTTTTTTTGTTAAAACTTTTTTTGAAACATAAATTTTCTTTTTTTTTTTAACAAAAAAAAAATTTATAACAAGAAAATTAGCAAAAACAAAAGAAATCAAAATTTTCTTTTTAAGATTTTATGAAAAAAATTTTGAAACTTGAAAATGAAAATTTCATAATCTCAAATACCGCCACATATTTGCAAACATTTTGTGTTTAAAAAGCACGTTCCAAGGAAATTATTGGGTCGCCGTCTGCCTGCCTGCCTGCCTGTAAGAAAAAAAGAAAAAAAACAGAAAGTGTGGCAAATCAGTTTGGTCTTACTTGTAAATATTTTTTTTTATTATTATTATTATAAAAATAAACTTGTAAAGTGAGCAACCACGTAGCATGAATAAAGTTATCAAATAAAAACGAATTATCTTTAAACTTATAAATCGGCTAATTTTTTATTCGAACGTTTACAAAAGCATAAGTTACTTTATGAAAAAAAAATAAACATAAATAAATTAAATGGACCATGAAAAAAAATTAAGGAAGGAACCATCAACATATTGGAAAGTACGGATGTATAAATATATAAAAAAAATATGTACATATTTGTATAAAAATAAACATCATTGTAAAAGCCACGTGTCGATTTTTAGCTTAAAAAACAGTTAAGTAATCTCTGGTGGTTTGCAAGCACAACCGCCTATATCCTAAAATCGCATTTTATTTAAATATACAAAAAAACACGAAGTGAATTTTTAGAATAAAAGGCTATCACTTTAAAAAAAAAATAAATTTTTAAAAGTTTGCATATAAAACCACTTATCTCAACATAGGTTAGGTTAGGAAGAGCGGTGCTACCACCACTCAGAGATCCACTTGGGTTCATTATGATTATTTCAACATAAGTTTTTTTTTTTGTTAAATCAAGAACTATCAAAAAAAAATCCACATACGTTCAGAAATATTATTTGGTAAAGATTTAGCAGCAAAAATTAAAATAACATAACAACGTAAGTGCAATTGTGTTCAAAGAAAATCTAAAGGCGAAAAATGCGTATGACTTTTCTCCTCCAATTCTTAAAACTTGTTGAAATAATACTAAAATTACGTGTTAAATGTATCGAATTGGTCTCAGTCATAACAACGTATGTGCTCTTGGCTGCAAAGAAAGTAGAAATTGATAAAATTCCGATAACTTATGTCACCACTCCATAAAATGTTATGAAATAATAAAAATATACGTTGTATTTATTTAAATAAACTGAATTGATTTCTGTCATAACAACGTATTTGCTCTTGTGTTAAAAAAAAACCCCAAAGCCTCAAAATCTCTATGACTTATGTCGCCAGTTCTTTTTTAATTTTTTTGAAGTTATATCAAAGCTATTTTGTATTTAGTTAAGTGGATTAAATTGATTCCTTCCATAACAACGTATGTGCTCTTTAGATCAAAGAAAATGAAAAGGGAAACAATTCTTGTGACTTATTTCTTCTTTTCTTAAAAATCGTTTAAGTTATTTTAAAATTATGCTGTATTTGGTTAAAGGGATAGAATTGCTCCCTGCCATAACAACGTATGTGGTCTTTTGTTCGAAGAAAATCTAAAGCCAAAAAAAAATTGTTTGACCGCAAAATCTCTTTGACTTATGTCGCCAGTTTTTTTAAATTTGTGGAAATTATATTAAAGCTATGTTGTATTTAATTAAATGGAATAAATTGCTTCCTTCAATAACAACGTATGTACTCTTGTGTTAAAAGAAAGTAGAAATGGGTAAAATTTTAATGTCTTATGTCACCAGTTTTAAAAAGTTTTACTAATATTACGTTGTATTTATTTAAATTGATTAGATTTTTACTGCCATAACAACGTATGTGCTCTTACATGCAAAGAAAATCTAAGCCTAAAATATTTGTATAACCTATTTCGCTACTTCTTAAAAGTTATTGAAGTATTATTAAAATATATATTTGGTACTTAGTTAAATAAATTTAATTGGTTCCTGCCATAACAACGTATGTGCTTTTGTGTTCAAAGAAAACCAAAATAAGAACAATTATTATGGCTTATTTATGCACTTCTTACAACTTGTTGAAATAATACCAAAATTATGTTATAGTTATGTATTTAAATGGATGAAATAGCCCGAATTCATAACAACGTATGTGCTCTTGGGTTTAAAAACAGATGAAATCATTAAAATTTCAATGACTTATGTCAAATAGTTTTTAAAAAGTTTTGAAATAATATTAAAATTATGTTATATTTATTTAAATGGATTGCATCAATTTCAGTCATAATAACGTAAGTGCTCAGTTCTTCAAAAAAAATTTATTAAAAGTGGGAAATTTTTTTTGCTTAGCTCACCAGTCTTGAAAATTTCTCAAATTTATATTAAAATACGTTGTATTTAATTAAATAGATCGAATTGTTCTAAGTCATAATAACGTATGTGCTCTTGCGTTCTAAAAAAGGCGAAATTGGCAAATTTACAATTACTTTTTTACTAGACCAGTTTTTAAAACATTTTGAAGTAATAAAAAATACTTAGTATTTATTTAAATGGATTGAATTGGTCGCTGCAATAACAACGTAAGTGCTCTTTTGTTAAAAGAAAATAAAAATCCAGAATATATGTAAAACTTATTTCGCCAGTTTTTAAAATTGTTCATATTGAAATATGTTGTTTTAAGTTAAATCTATTAAAATGGTTCCTTCCATAACAAGGTATGTGCTCTTCTGCATAAAGAATGTAAAAAAAGTTATAACCTGTGTCGTCAAGTTGTTGAAGTAATATTTAGATTATGTTGAATTTAGTTAAATGGATTAAATTGCTACGCGTCATAACAACGTATTTGATCTTTTTTAAAAAAGATTCTAAGGCGGGAATATGTTTACGATTTATGTCGCCAGTCTTTAAAACTTTTTTTAAATAATATTACAACTCTATTGTGTTAAGTTAGTTAAATTGATATAATTGATCCCTGCCATAACAACGTATGTGCATTTGTGCTTAAAATATATTGAAAAAGCCCACGATATTTTAAAATATAAAATTAACAATGCAAGTTTTTTTATATGTGCATCAGCATCCTATTTTAATTTATGAAAATCAGATTATTAAATGATATAACAACATAAGTAGGGTAACCCGGTAGTCTAATGGGTAGTGTGCGGAGCTATCAGTGCCGGGATCGTGGATTCGATTCCCACCAAAGTCGATTCCCACTATACTCATTAAAATAACTTATTATTGTATTACTAAATTAATTCTTTTAATAAATAAAAACAACATAAAACAACGTAAGTGTCTGAAATTTTGAAAGATGCAAATTTTTAGATTTTTTTTTTTAAATAAATTCACACGTACGTTTAATTAAAACTAATATATTACATTTTTCTTAGAGCAAAATAACGTATGTGCTCTTCAAATATGTTTTATTTCACTTTAATAGAATTATTTGAATATATCAAGCAAAATATTTGCTATAAAATCAATAAATGAAAATTTACAAAAAATCTACTTAACTGGTTAATGTTAATAGTCATAAGTTTAAAAACAAACCCAAAACTCTTAGGAAAATTTAAAAAATCTGAGAAAAATCTCAAGTAAGTGAAAATATTTTTTTCGTTAAAAATTAAGTTGAAAAATTGCTGCTAAACAATATTAAAATCATTTTTCTTGACGCTTACCACGTGTTTCCGGTTGTTTTTCTTGTTCTCTTGTTTATATAAAGCAATTGAAGGCCATAAATGATATGTAAATCTTTGGCCTTGGGCAGTTTTCTTATTGGCAAATGTTAAAAGCATAAATTTAGTTTCGAAGGGATTCTTCGAAAATTTCCATAAAAGTCTGTTTCAATTTGAATACAGTTTCTTTTGCAATAAAAAAAAGCTTTTAAAGAACTGCTTGCCAGTACAAATAAGAAGGCCATTATTTGTACATTTAAATCAAGCATTTCAGTTGGGGAACATTGAAAAATCAGCAAAAGCATGTGAAGTTTTTTTTTTCAGAGGAAACAAAAAATAACCTGCATAAATAATAAGATAAGGATACAACATACTTGTGTGCACACAGCAAATAACAATATTACAAATAATCCTTTAAGAAAGGAAAAATCAAGCAACAACAAATGCTTGTAAAACCACTTGAAGAAATAACGAACCAAAAAATCAACAATTCTTTGCGCCTTAATACTCGTATTTGCCCCTTTTTCAACAATTTTCCTTCTTCCAATATTTATTTATTCGTGTGTTTGTGTGTAACATTATGCTTGAATTTTCCAAATAGAAAACAGCAGGGAAAAAAATTTGTTTGTTATTTTTGACAAACAACCGTAATAAAAACAATTTTTCAATTTGTTGGGTAAAGAAAGAGGCAAATATTTTTGTAACAACTCATTTAATAAGACGATGATTGTTTTCCTTTTTATATTATTTGTTTTGTTTTGCTTTTTATATTATTTAATGCTTTTACCTAAAATTGTTCACGCTTTTGCAGGCAATTTTCCAAGAGCCAAATAAGCCGAAAATCTCAGCAAGTGTCAGTGCCAAGGTTATTCATTGTCAATTAATTATAAATTTTTAATTGCCCTGATACTTTTACCGAATAAAAACTATAAAATGTAAACACACAAAATATATCAATGTAAAATCAACATGCACAAATTTTTATTGCAAACCATATTAAATTTGTTAGAAATAATATATATTTTAAGGGTGTGGGTACCTGTTTTATTTGTTCATAGCTGCATTGCACTGTTTGTGCTCAGTTGTGTGACTTGTTCTTGGTAACTCAAAAAAAAAAAAAAAAAAAAACACAATTTAATAATCTAACCTTAAATATCATATATTTTTCACTGTTAAAACAACATTGCTACAATTTTAAATTAAAATGGCCACAATTACTATATTTCATCAAATTCATATTATTTCAAACTTGAAATAACTTTGATTCAGCATGATTCTTTGCGCTATTTGCAGACTCAAATTCATGTTGTTTCAACTAGAAATAACTTTGATTCAACATGATTATTTATTTTGATTTAACACTACCTGAATGTTGTTAAATCCACATGAAATGCAAGTTATTTCAAAGGGGAAAATTTTAAAAAAATATTAGTTAATTTTAATTATTATTCGAACTCCATTTGTTTCTATATTTGTGATTTGAACGGGCTAAGGTTCGTATTGCTTTTTAAGCCAAATTACATGTGATAATTATTAATGAACAAATAACACCAAAGTCTGTTGTAAATATTCTGACTAACAACACATAGTTGAAATTTATTTTACTATAAACCATGTTGAATTGACATGACTCACATATAAAAAAATAACAAATTAACCTTGCTTTCATAGATTTTGCTACGAATTTTTTCTGCGTGTACTCTCAGGTCTTAGTAACAATCTATAAACTATTTAATTCCTGATTGATTGAATGATTTTCGAGCTTAACATTCTTTGTAAATGGTCGTGAATTAGTTTGTATAAATTTTGCTGGCACTTAATTGAATACTCATTAATAACACTAACACTTAAAACTTCCTAAACACTTTGTTGTAAGTATTTAAGTATGTACACTTGTATCATTTTGAAAATAGTTTCATTTTCTTGTTACATATGTATCTTACTAAGCATTATAATGAATAAGTCCAAGGACATAAAAAAAACAAATACCAAACTAATTTACACACATTTATGTAGCTTAACACATGTCATCTATCAGTTTACCTTGGAGAATATTTAGCTAAAGAAAGTAATTAAATGTTTGCTTGTTGATCAACTAGTTATTTGTCTTCTTCTGGCAAATAAAGTTCTTAAACAAAGTAGAGAGGCAAAAAATAAACAGAAAAAATGTCCTTATATACAAAATGCCAAATATGTACATTTGTGGGCTTACGAGAAAAAGCCTCAAATAAAAACAGCAAAAAATATAAAACTATTTGACATTATTGGTGGGTAACCTTGTTGAATTGTTGCTTATTTCTTTCCCATGCTCCTTATAGGAACTAAAGAATCTCATATATATTATTTTCTTTTGTTAATGTGTGTTAAAGCTTAAGTTGGATATATTAAAGCCACAGTAGCAGCGCATACTGCTCTGCTGGTGACAGCTAAAATGTTACAAAAAGAATTTAACCTTAACGATGTTTGAGGCCAAATTTCTTAAATTCTTCTTTTGCTTTATTTTCCTGCAAACAAACATAAAAAATCACTGAACTAATTCTTAAGAAATTTTATTTTTGCACGCTGTGAAATTGAGAAAATATTAAATTGCAAAGCAAATAGCACAATACACGCCTTAAAAATAGCAAATTTCTTAATTTTTGCTATTTGTCATACTTTCTTACCGACTTTAAAAAAGAAGCCAGTGTTGCCATTAACGAAAAAAAAATTACTGTTTTTTTTTCAGAAAAAAATTTTGTTTTTCATACAAGTTCTTCAAGGAAACAACACACAGAAGTTTACACTACACGCAAAGAAAAGATATGGTTGTAGAATGGTTGAGAAAGCAATATTATGTTCTCTGAAACAAATGTGTGGTCGTCGAAAACTACAGGGTGGTCCAAAAGAAACCAAGGGGTGTAAAAGTTGAATAACTTTTTTGTTTATTAACTTTTTTTTATTTTTTCTTTCAAATTATATAATATACAAAATGGAAATTTTTTTACACTAAGTATGAAAAATGATGTCTCTTAAATGACCACCGTTTTCAGCTTCGCACTGATGGGCTCTTTTTAGAGCATTTTCCATAACATCTTTCAAAACTTGTGGCTGTAGCGTTCGAATTTCTGCAACAATGTTTGCCTTGAGTTCAAGGATTGTCTCTGGCTTGTTCACATACACTCGCTCCTTCAAAAAACCCCAAAGAAAATAGTCGGGTGCTGTCAAATCTTTCGATCGCGCTGGCCAAATAATTTCCGAATTTCGAGAAACTATTCGCTCTCCAAAAATTTGACTTAAAAGTGCCATTGTGTCTCGGGCAGTATGGGCAGTGGCTCCGTCCTGCTGAAACCACATACCAGGTCTCTTTTCAAGAGCAGGACGTAAAAAATTTTCTATCATAAACCGATACCGCTCTCCATTTGCGGTTACAGCACTTCCATCTTCATTCTCGAAGAAGTAGGGCCCAATGACATTTTCAGATGTGATCCCACACAATACTGTACACCTGATGGGGTGCAATTGGCGTTGATGAATGGCTCTTGGATTTTGAGAACCACAGAACCTACAGTTCTGCTTATTAACAAAGCCATTCAAATGACGTTAAAATGTCGACGATATGCTCTTTGCGTTAAAATAATTGATCTCTGGTTTAAATAATAAAATTCTATTGTTCTGGTTCTCTGTTCAGTTGTGAACCTCTCCATTATAAATTCTCCAAGTGTTGTCTATATAATCTGAAAGAAAAAATAAAAAAAATTAATAAACAAAAAAGTTATTAACTTTTTACACCCCTTGGTTTCTTTTGGCCCACCCTGTATTAAATAATACTGTGGTCGTATTTAACAATATTATAACAATATTAGAACATGGTATGGTGAGTCTCAATTATATTTTAGTCACATCTAACAATAATGTTGTCATATTTACAATACTAAGATTAGGTGTAACCAAGTTCATTGTGTTTGTAGATAATATTATTATTAACTAAGATAATAATGTTATTAAAGTTTGCTTTTCTCTTAACAATAATATGATTTGACTGCAACCATATAATTCAATCTAGTATGTTGCTGTTTGATTATGGTTGCCTCAACCATATTTTTTATTTGCGTGTAGACTTTACCTTTTATAATTTTTGAAATCCGTAAGGAAAACATAACTAACTTTATAATATATTGTAGTCTTTTTTTCTACCACATCAATTGAATTGATGAGGTGTTGTTTTATACGATTAGGATATCAAGGATATTGGGATATCAACGGAATTGAAATATTTGCTGAAAACTTAAAAAATAGGCAAAAGAAAAAAACTAAAAACTGATAATATTACAAAAAAAAACCTTGAGGCAAATTACGGCATTCAATGCGGTTAGAAATTTTAAAATGTTTCCATATAAACTCTATTGAAATATTTCGTAATTTCGTTCGATAACGAGTGCCGTAAGTTTCCCACTGATTTTTAAACATAAAACTACACGACTGTTGAACAGTTAAAGAAACTGCGAAAAAAACCAATAAATTTGTTTATTTAGCAACGCTGGATTCATCTGTGTTACTTTATAACACTGTAATAATTTTTAGATGCATTTTAAAAATTATCTTTTTGTCTGAAATTACATAACTTCTTTTTGGTCTTATTTCCAATAAAAGTGGGCGGGTACACGGCCATTTTTCTTTACGTTTTTTTTACTGTTACCTAACAGTTTGATAAGAAAATTATCACACATAGTCTTAAACGTTAGAAATGGGCGGTGCCACGCCTAATAAAATTTAATATTTTATCTTAAAATATTTTACTAGAGCGAAAATTAAGCACAAGCTCTGACATCTTAAACTGTCACGATTTTGCATACAAAAAAGGAGCGTGCCCCTCCCATTAAAGTTTAGTATACATATTAAATTATATTTTTATTCGATCCCCACGAAACTGAGCCAACATTTTGGGTCCTTGGAACGGCAAAATCGAGTGCCTGAAAAAAGTGGGCAGGGCCATGCCTACTTAAACTTAATTTTATATTTCTCGTGCTTCCACTTGACCGATTCTTACGAAACTTGACATACAACTTAAGCACTAAAAGTGGCGATATCTGGCATTAAGAAAAGTGGGTGGAGCGAGTAATATTTTTAAAAGTGGGCGTGAAAATTTAAAATTCGCACTAAATATTTAAAAATAAAGCTTTTAAAGAAAAATATTGAACCTACTTTAAAAATTAACGCTTCTTTAAAAAAAAATAAGTCTCTTTTCTTAAATTCACATGAAGCCGGCTTTCAGAGATTTTATAAATTAAATTTTTTTTCTCCCATTCGCTATTTATTTTAAGATTCGTGTTAAATATATGTATGTATGTAAATAGCCGACCAATTTCAACTTTACAGAAAAAAATTTCCTGCAATAAACACGTTTAATTAAAAAAAAAAGCAAAGTCATTAAAAAATTTAATTGAGTCAATGAAACTTTTGTTTAAAAATTTAATTGAATTAAAAGTTTAATTGACTAAATAAAATTTTTAATTGAGTTTTGGAAAAGTTTTTTCCAGTGTTCTGTTCTTTTTGCGCATCCTCGGAAGTGCTTCAAAGCAGCACATGTAGAAATAAAGAAAAAAAATTACTGCTGCCAAAAACTTTCCCGCTGTTTGTGTAAAACGTTCGACTTAAAAATCTTGGCGTTTTTGTAATAGACTAAAGGAAACTCGTGCAACTTTTCTTTAATCTATTGCAGAAACGCTTAGATTTCTAACTCAAACGTCTTACACAAACAGGGGGTAAGTTTTTTTTTTTTTTTTTGTTTTGCTGAGTTGCTATAATTAATTTGCAGATTTTCTATGCCAAAGCAGAGAAACAAGTCGACCGGCACGAAGCCGACGGCGCGCCGCCGCCGGTTATTTTTCTGTGTATCAAGCCGCCGCCGATTGTATCGGTTGGCATCGGCTCAAAACCAGCCGAAATTTTATCTGCTCCAAAAGACAAATTTCGGAGAAAAAATTTTGAAAATCAATTTTCAGTTTCAATTCTGTGCCAAAGGTGCGGGGGAGGTGTACTTGAAACCCTTTATTTTTAAGAAATTCTGACTAAAGTTTCAAAGAGCTGACACACGATTTTTCATATTTTTGCTCTCCTCTGCCATGATCTCTTGCTAGAAACTTTTCACTTTGGAAAAGTTTGATTTTGTTTTATTATATTGTTGTCGGTGCTGATAAGTGTGATTTTCTTTGAAGAAATCAGAAAACATTAAATTATATGTAAAAGTAGTACCAGAGAATTCTAAACTAAAACACAGAAATAAAGTTTAAACCAATTGTCTCAACATATGTAGGAGATTCTTTTAACAGCAAAAAAAAAATTAACAAAGAAAAATTTAAAAGCGAATGAAAAAAACAACACACGTGCGTTGTATTTATTTAAAATAATTCAAGGAATCATATATCTAATACAATTCAAGGAATTGCGTATTTAAAATATTACAAGGAATTATTTTAAATACAAAAGCAAAAATCTCTGAATTAAATTGGCTTTTTAAAAACTATTTTATTAGATGCTGAACTTACATTGTTTTTGGTAACAATGAAAAGAAAATTTAAAGGGACCTTAAAAATAGATGATAAAATCTTAAAAATAATTACTTACAGTGAAGCTCAAAAATGGTGGCAAGGAAGTTGAAAGCTAAAGGCAGCATTAATTAAATAAATACAAGAAAACAATTAAGGCCAAATTTAAATCCAAAGGAAATTTAAAAAAATCATGCGAAAAGAGGAGCAACATGGATTTCTGACCAGCAAAAAAATACACATTACCATCAGAACTACTTGCCATATAATGACTTACTTTTCTGATTACCAAATTTCGTTGCTCGCTTACAAATCACATTGCCTAAAATTTAAAAAAATTATGTATAAGTTGCTAAATGAGGAAAATGATTCTTTTAGATTAAATCGATTACGTGAATAAGTTTCCAAATAAAAAAAGTAAGTACTTCTCCAGAATCGATTATTTTAGTCTCACGCCTTGTTAAAATCATTAAGTTGGTAATCCAGTAAGGAATAGCTTCCACCAAAAATGCTTAATTCCAAACTCGATTACCTTTTTTGAAATTTTTTGCTGGGTGGTTTCACAAGGCAGCAGTTACTCATCCATTTTATATACACATTTATACGAGTATATATATATATATTTTTTTATTTTATGACACAATAATATTTACTGTCTCATACCCTTAATTCTTTAAAAACACTTTCAATCTAATATCTAAATTTTTTTAACTAAATCCATCAAATTAACTCAAAACACAAAAGAAAAACAAGCAAATCCCTAAAAACATTTACTCTAATTTTCCTTTACTAATAAACTCATTCCCAAATAAATATATGTATGTATGTCTGTATTCCGGCCAGAGTAGCAAGCCGTAACGGCGCGGCTGGCGGCTAGATACTCAGCCGATTTTTTTCAACAAGCCAAGCCGCCGCCGAACCCCTCGGCTTATTGGCGGCTTAATGCTTAGCCGATATTTTGTCTTTTATTTTTTATACTTTTTGAATTATGTTTAATATTGTGTCTACTCAACTTGCTTATAGTTTTTATTTATATTACGGATTGAATATGATAGCGAGAGTCTGTGAAAAATAGTTGATTTTGCTTCCACATAGAGAGAAAATGTGTATATGAACGGTAAGTCCCGGTTCACACACTTCAACTTTTCTTGATCAACTCATAATTCAGTTGTAAGAGAGACGGAGGAAGACGTACAAATATCTCCTTTTTTCTTACAGCTAAATTGCAAGTTGATCAACATAGGTTGAAGTGTGTGAACCGGGACTAACGTAGCTGCGACAAAACTTACGTTCTCTACTGGAGTTCCTTCTTAAATCCATGCACGTTTACATAGACTTTTTGTTGCAGCAGTCAGGCGACTTTTTACAATTATTTGATCATAGCTTTTTATTAGTTCATCCGTAGAAGTGTTGCAATAAAGTAAATAATTTTTAATTCAATCAGGAAGCTTAAATGAAATTTATGTATAGTCCAGTTTTTATGGTTTAACAAATTATTTAAGAAGTTATTTTTATTGGAATTTAGGACATCAATTACTGCAATATTCAAGCTATTGCAAAATAAATAATGCTACGACGTGGTGATTCAATAATTCACGTACTTTTCTAGAAACAGACTGGGTTCAAAAATTTTTTTATATGCTTAAACAAATCGGCGTTAAGCCGTTCAGCCGCCGCCGCCGAAAATATTTGTCTTTCAGCCGCCGCCGAAATTTTTTGGTCGGCTTGCTACTCTGATTCCGGCTGATTAAATATTTTGTATGTGACAATTTCTAAAAGAAAATGGATGAGGATAGCAAGCTGAAAGATGTCTTAATAAGTCATTAAAGAAATACATACGCATTAGCTGGATGCTTAGAAAAAAATATTTGCTAATAGCAACAAAAAAAATAATAATAATTGGTCTACAGTTTGGCTCAGCCCAGCAGCCCAGCCTTGAATTCATGCTCTGCTGCCATGAGATAACAAATATGAGGGTAATAATTATGTTTGATGTTAAATAGAAAGAAATAAAATAAGATGGTATTCGAAAGCTACAAGTAAGCATTGAAGCATTAAACCGTTTCAGAAAGTTTTCTTTTATTTGCATAAATCATATAAAAAAATTAATTTAATTAAATGGAAGTTCATTATATGTACTAATATACATATTTGTAACATTAGAGATATTAAAAATAAATTATTGGAAATTAACTAAAAAGTTTATAAAAGATATACACATAAAAAAGGGGAGCTAGACCATGCCCACTGAAACTAGTTTCATAATTATTATGCACTCCTGCAGATGCAGTTATTGTAAAAGTTGGCACATGCCTTAAGACTCTTAAAATAATAGAATATTACGTTTGTAAAAATGAGCGAGTCACGCCCATTAAAAACTTATATTAAATTTCCAACCGATTTTTACAAAGTTTGGCACACACTTTCAGCGCTGAAAAAAGCAATATTGCATTTAAAAAAGTGATGGGTTAGTACTAAATTAAATGTACTTCTACTTATTCGAATCTCACAAAGCTTGGCAAACCGTTTATGCTCTGGGAATGGCACAGTTACATGATTAAAGAAATGGACAGGGTCATGCCCATTAAAGCTTAGTATTATATTTTACATGATTCTACTTGCCCGATTTTTACGAAGCCTGGCACACACCTTGAGGTCTGAAAGTGAATTTAGGAAATTGGGCGGACACTTATATTTACAAAATTAGGAGTCAACACACCTCTGAAAATATAAAATCGCCTCTTAACTAATAAAACGCTAAAATGCAAAACTAACCGCCAAAAGTAAAAAAGCTCGCCAAAAAACTAAAAAAAATCAAATATTGAAAAAATCGCCATAAAGAAAAAAACGCCAAAACCAAAAAAAAAACACTACTAAAAAAAATCGCTAAAACCCGAAAAAATTACAAAATGCCTTAAGTAAAAATCGCCAAATTTAGAAAAACGCTTGAATGAAAAATATCGCCAAAATAAAATAAATCGCTAAAATGCAAAACTAATCGCCAGAAATAAAAAGCTCGCTAAAACTGAAAAATCGCCAAACAACGTTAAAATCGCCAAAAAGAAGAAAAAAAAAAAGAAAATTAAAAAAACGCTGTTTAAAAAAACGTCAAAAACTGAAGAAAAAATCGCCAAAAATAAACAAGCGCCGTACGAAACCCTTCGTGTGCAAGTCTAAGCAACACTTTTTTAATATTTTTTCTGCACCCTTTAAATTTTATATCAAACTTTTCAAATAAAAATATTAAGGGTTTTCATGAGAGTGTTAAAAAGTCTCGAAATCTGTGCAATTGTGCATTTTTACACTCTCCTAAATAAAATGTCAAAAATTTTATGGAAATTTATTTACATAAACCTGTCAAATTTTGCCCAACAATTTTCACTCGTAAACTTAAGTTGTACACTGAAAGAATTTTTCATAATTTTTTTGAATTTCGACATTAATCCAATGAAAAAATTTATTGAAATTCAACCAACGTCATGCTTCGTTGAATTAATGAAACCAGTTTCGTTAAAATTATTTTAATGAAAACTACGTCAAATGTATTAAACAATGTCATCAATGCAATGAAATAACTTCATCGAAACAACGAAATACTTTCATTAAAACCACGAAATAGTTTTATTAAAACATTAACAAATAATTTCATTACAATAACGAAATAATTTTATTAAAACAATGACATTTTGCATACGTATGTATAAAAAGAACAATATGTTAAATTGTATGTGTAAATACAAAGAGTATATAAAGAGTACAATAACAATCATACAGAACTACTTTTGATGCAAGCTTTTGGTTGACAACTGTTGAAATACATTCAATTTATCAGACTTTTATGACTACAATGAAATTTTCATTGTGACAACGAATACATTTCATAGCTTTAATGAAATTCTCAATTGCTGTATATTTTATTTATTTTTATAGTTTTTTATGTTTATTTCAAGCAACAACTGTAAATGTTTCTTAAATATAAAGGGGTTTCTTAATAATTAGAAAATATTGTTGTCATAAATCCAATGAAATATTGTTATGAAATTAGAATAACAACTAAGCAATTCCAATGAAATTTTTTCACAATATTCGTGAAATTTTCATTAGATTTGTGAAATCATCATTAGACTTGTGAAAAAAATCTAATGAAATTGTTTCGTTGGATTTATGAAGCAAAATTCTTTCGGTGTACAATTGTGCATTTTGTAAACAACTGGTGTGTTCGTAAGTGCATCACTGCGCTGCAAATGGAAATTTAAATGTACTAAACTGGTTCACTGAAGTATATAACTCACATACATATAAATGTCAAATATGGTGTACAAACATGATTACCATTATCAGCGAACTTGTATTGGATTTTAAATAAAAGTTTGCACGTATGATGCAGAGCTATGATGCATTTACGAACGCACCCAACTTCTTGCTTTTTTGCCTTTCGTTAGGCATTTTTAGACACACAAACACACACTTTTATTTTTATAGAAATACATAAATATGTTTTTAAATTAAAAATTTATTGAAATTTTCTTATTTTATATTTATTAAATGAACTTTTTGACGTTTGTTTAAAATTTACATAAACTGTTTGCGAAAAAGTTCGAAAGAGGCTTCATGAAACAAGTCTCGCAAGTTTACCCAATTGCACAAATGTTAATTTTAAGAGTTCTCATGAAAACCCTTAATTAGTTATTTAGTCGAATTGAAAGTATTTACTTGCCATTTTTTGCGTTCTAGTACGCAAACTTTTTTGCTGGGAAATTACGGAAAAACTCTTTTAAGGACATGAAAAAGAAAACTTAGTTTTGGCATACTACAGACACCAACACCTTTTCTCATTTACCCAGTATCGATAGAGAGAGTTGGAGTAACACATACAAACATACTTTACATTTACATACATAGATTCTAGAACAAAATATCTCACTTCCTTGTTGTCGGTTGTATTTTAATTAAATTTTATACCAATTATTTTCCTTAAAGGTGCTTAACTCTATAATGTTTGAAGAAGAAAAAAAAAATAACAAGTAATATTTAGGGCGGAATATGTATGTACATGCAAAGGAAGACATAAAGGTTGGTAATAAACACGACTCCCCAAAATCACCTACAAGCACATGATGATGTCCATATACTAGTAGAACTTTGTATATGTATGGATGTATAGGAATATGTATGTAAAGGGTGTCCCAACAAGAACACAAGATTTAAATTTGGCGCCATTCGAAGTGTCATTGTTTGACATTTGAACAATTATTATTGTTTGCTAGTAGAAGGTACGAGGTTAGTAAAAATGAAGCGCTGCACGAATGAACAACGCATTCTCATTGTGAAATTGTTTGACCAAAATGGTGAAAGTTTTGCGGCTACAGTTCGTAAATTTGCCATCAATTTGGGGTCACAATAATGCTCCAAAAGAGTCAACTATAAAGACATTAATGGATAAATTTGCCGAAACTGGGTGTGTTAGTGATGTAAAGACAACAACGCGCCTTCGACCAGGTCGTTCGACCGAAAATGTCGCAGCTGTACGTGATGATGTCGCTCAAACGCAGGTCAAGCGCAAACAGTCAATGGTGTTCGATATCGTGAAATGATAACCAGTTTTTACGTGTCTAGAATTGAAGAAATGAATGTGGAGGGCATGTGGTTTCAACAAGACGGCGCCACATGTCATACAGCCAGAGAATTTCCCGGTCGTTTTATTTCGCGTTTTTGAGACCAGAATTGGCCGCCTAGATCATGCGATTTAACACCATTAGACTTTTTTCTTTGAGGGTTTTTGAAGTCGATGGTTTACGTGAATAAGCCGACGACGACTCAAGCCTTAAAAGAGGAAATTGTACGCTGCATTAATAAAATACCGCAGCATTTATGCAAAACGGCCATTGAAAATTTCATTAAAAAGATCGCGTGTGTGCCAGCAAAGCCGCGGCGGCCATCTCCCCGATATGTTGTTCCATACATAACCTCATTCTGTCTGCTTTACGATATAATAAAGTTTCACGATTTTTTTTTAAATATCTGTGTTTTATTTAAAATTTAAATCTTGCGTTCTTGTTGGGACACCCTTTAGTATCTAACTTTTAACTCGGTGGTCTTGATGGCGGTATGTTTCGGCAAACAACACTGTCGTTATTATTAATTTTTATTAATGTTCTTGTTGCTGTTGCTGTTGTTTCTCTTGTAGTTATTTTTTCCTTGAATTGTGTCATGTTTTCCTTTTTTTTTTTTTTGCAGGTAATGCGGTAAAATTTTTAATTAACAACTTGAAAGTGTATGAAGAAACAAAAATACAAGAAGAACAGCAACAACAACAAGTATGAAAAATATCAAAGAAGGTGAACAAATTTACACGCACATTTTTTTACGAAGCGTTCAAAATAATACATCAAAACTCGTAAAACGCTGAAAGCTAAAATAGGCCGCTGCTTTTTAGTTATAAAATAATTTTTTTTTTTTGCATAAATTTTATATCACAATAAACCAGGCTTAAAAATGAAACGAGAATATTAGCGCTGGATATAACTGCCTTCGATAGGGCCATTTCATTTTGTGAGTCCTTTAACAAAGCAGTTGATTAAGTGTTGAAAAATAAATAATTTAAGCCTAACCATATTAAATGTAAAATTATAAAATCCAAAATATAGGACATAAAAAATATTTATGCAGCTTGTGGCGGCATAGAAAATCTCCTTCCCTTATTTCAAAGTATCTGTCAACACTTACTGCACAATGTTCTTCTTACTGTTGTAAAACTTTTTATGGTCCTTGTTGTACCTTTTGATTCGTCTAAGACAAATGCTTTAACAAAGCTTATGATTAATTAAAAATATATATTTAAGGTATGATTTATGGTTTTCATTAAATTTTAGTAGATACTTTAAAATTTAAAATATTTCACATATCTGCCAAGATATCACTAAATAGTTATAGCATACAGGACAACTAAAATTTATAGACTGTATGAGCCACAATCATACGCATGAGTATAACAACACTCTGACTATCAATCGGCTATATATGCATATATACAGGGATATTTTATTTACACTCACACATTTTTTATTTCCACTCACACACCCACACATTTTCCATTCCAGTTTATGTGGTGAATGATTAATAAATATACCGAGTATCATGCGTACATTTTTTTGACCGATTAAATATCCATAGCCCGAGTATAAGCATAATCCGACTACAAGTATGACAGAGAGTCAAATGCGCTTGATACACGTGTGCTTTTTTATTTTTAGTTGTAGCGTATTTTAGTTTTTTGCATAAAAGAAGCAGAGATGCTCTTGTATGTTGGAATTGGGTACAGCAATGCTGGCTGGCTTCTATACATTTGTATACGAACCCGATTGATGTTCGTTACTCTGGTGCCACTTTGGCCAGTAGGGGGCTCTAGTCATGGTTGCTTGAGAGAATATATGTAAGCGTAGGACTTTTTTGCACTACAATTGTGATTATACGCAGTTACTAAAATTAAGTCCTTTTGCTTATGTATACATGTATATATATTTCTTTTCTTTTGAGTACTCATTGCCATTCTCTGGTACCTTGCTGAGGTGCTCGAGCTATTTAAACTGCTGCTGCTAAGACCGTAGTCAAGAACAGCAGCACTTTGAGGTCACCACCCATATTGGGGTTGGTTTACTGAATGCTTCAAACCTCATTCATCAGCTACTTGCCAAAGAGTCAGATTAAGTCCACCATTAGGTTAATGCAATATATGATGCGGACACATCACCACCCTTCAAACTCCTAGAGCAGATAAGCCGTCAGGCCATCAGTACCAGAAGCAACATTATTAAGTCACTAGTTAGACCTCGAAGATCCATCCGAAAGGCTTTACTTATATTGTCTTTAGAACTCAGCACCTGTAAGGCAGCATAGAAAGCTACTTCCTTCTAATAAATATGCCCCAAAAAGAATCCATATTTTACCCTAACTAGGATAAGCGGGATTATTACATCCGCAACCTCCGAAGCAATCCCCTTGCGGGAACTAATTTGAGCCAACTTCAGCGGACAACAATCCTAATGTTACATCGGAGCAACTTCGTCGGTATTGTGCAGAATCAACGGCGAAGTAAAATATGAAAAATTTTCTTTGAGTGTTATTGCATAAATCATGTTGAATTAACATGAAACACATACATATGAAACAAAACCATTGTTAAATTAACCTTGTTTTTTGTAAATCTTAATATAAAATTTTTCTGTGCGTTCCACTCATGTAAGTAGAGAGTTTAAGGTTGTAGTCAACAACATTTTCTTTGAAAGAAATTATCACACAGAACTAGAACCTAACAGTCGTTAATGGGGAGTTTAGTGTCTAGTTAAATATACAGTTTAAATGAAATGTGCGTGTAAAAGCTGTTACCCTACATTTCTTTC
The DNA here is from genome assembly GCA_949987645.1 of Tachina grossa. Lineage (NCBI taxonomy): Eukaryota > Metazoa > Arthropoda > Insecta > Diptera > Tachinidae > Tachina > Tachina grossa. The sequence goes on along the minus strand of OX465278.1, from coordinate 131,046,422 downwards.
TATTGCATGCTTTTTTTCTAATGTTGTTAATTTTTTTTTTTAGTTTTTTTCTCTGCTTTTTTTCTATTCTCTCAACATTAATATGCTAAAGAATCCTGCATGTTTCCAGGCTTAATATGTTATGCCAACAAAGTTGTGGTGTAGGCTATTTAATTTGTAGTGGTGGTGGTCAAGGTAAAATTCTTTTCATTTTCTTTGTTGCTGTTAGTTGTGTAATTAAAAGCAATTTATGCTTTTGTGGGTGAAAGTGTTGTAGGGACCAGAAATATTTAATAGGCTTATCGATGTTAAAAACAAAAGTGTAGATGTTGTTTGATAGTTTAATTTATCGGAGGGTCTTTTTTCGCAAAAAAAAAATATTTTTCTTTGGTCTATTATATTTTAAAATTCTTAGCCAAAAATGTTGGTTAAAGGAGATACATCTACAGTTCTACTTTTAAAGGAAACGGAGAGGAAAGGATTTTTTTATATATATTCTTACTTGTCCAATGGAATGATTACATTACGAAACAGAACGAAAAATACAGTGCAACACGAAAATATATAACCATATACGGACACCACTAATACACCACTACTAAAAGACCAAAAATAAGAGCCGTACATCCCAGTTTTTCCCCAAGTCAAGCACTTTTTTATGGGCCCCCAAATATTTCGGGCCTCGGTGTCATATTTGCATTTTCTCAAGCTCGTGTCTTGCAAACAGTTGAGAATTTTGATTTACTCTCTGAGGCAAAGTTGTAGTTCTTGTCATAAAGAACAAATTTTGTGAACATATAAAATCAAAAACTTCATCTTCAAGAACAAAATCGCAAAATTTTCAGGTCCATAGCTATCAAACCGTTCAAAATCCGAAGAAACAAGCAGCTACACACATAAATAAATGAAAAAAAAATACCTTAAGTATTTATTCGGTTATACACGAGTATATACAGGAGTATTTTGTTTGCACACACTCTAAGCATCAGTGCTGCAAGAGAAGTGTATTAGTGAAACGTTAAATTTGCCACGGTGTTCAACTGATTGCATCAAAATAATGGAAAGTACAATTTAATAATTCTCAAGGTTTATATAAACTAGAAATGCACTTATCACTTTACAAATTACAAATTATAACGATTTAAAAATTTTAATATATTTTAACAATTCCCATAAAAAAATTACTAATTGTAACGATTTCTGTTTGCAAAATTTTAAGTAAATAATTCTTTCTGCCAAAACAAACCGATTTCAATGCAAATATCTGATAGAAGAAGATAAGAAGTATGTGATATATAATATAGGGTCCGCCATCTAACGTTTTTTTTTTCAACTAGTGCTTATTTCGTGAATGGTAACACCTAGCTCATGTCTGATTTGACAGATAATTAGTTCTATCCTTCCGCTGAACGAGCCAACTGACCATCCAATGCGTTTTCGCTTCGCTAAGTGGGCCTGCGATCGACTTACAGAAGATGCCGATTTTGCCGAAAAAAAAAATCATCTTTTCAGATGAAGCTCATTTTGATCTTGGCGGGTATGTAAACAAGCAAAATTGTCGCATTTGGGGCACAGAAAAACCGCACGCATACATTGAAAAGCCGACGCACCCCAAAACGAGTCATTGTTTGGTGCGTATTTTAGTCCAGAGGCATAATTTCGAAAATGAGCAAGGAGTGGCCGTTACAGTCAATGGCGATCGTTATCGAGCCATGTTGAACGAATCTTTGTTCACAAAAATTGAAGAGGAGGATATTGGCAACATTTGGTTTCAACAGGACGGCGCTACGTGGCACACAGCCGAAGCTTCAGTAGTTTTTTTTTATAGCATTTTCAAAAAAAAAAAAAAAAAAAAGTTATCTTGGCGGACCCTATATTAAATTTTATTGAGCGTGCTTCCACCCGCCTATTTTTTAAATTCAAATTGTGTGTTTTTCAGAGCTCAAGTTGTAACTTTCGTAAAAATCGGTTAAGTAGAACTGCGCAAATTATTATTATAAATTTTAATGGGCGCAACCCCGCCCATTTTTTCAACTTTCAACTTGTGTAATTACAAGAATCAAAAGTGTTTTATAGGTTTCGCAGCAATCAAATAAGTGGAATATCATGACTAAATTTTAAAAAAATTCTGGGCGTGTCCCCGCCCACTTCCCATTCTAAAGCTAGAAAAGCTAGAACCTCTCAGAAAAAAAGAATTTTCAATCGGTCTAAAATGTACCGAGTTATAAAGTAAAATTGTCAACAAAAAAAAAAAAAGTACGTACGAATTGTTACCCTCCTCCTTTTTTTGAAGCCGGTTAAAATTAGGTATAATTTTAGTTGCTTAAGGGCCATTATTACAACTTAAAGATAGTTAAAAGTATGATTTTATCGAACGTATAAAAACTTTATCATATGCAAAATTTTACTTTAACCTAAAGTGAGCGATATTTTACAGGCAAGTTTATCCTACCTGGTAAGTTAAATCCAATTTGCAATAATGGAAAGCTTTTTATAAATACGTCCGATAAAATCCTACTTTTAACTATTTTTAAGTTGTAATAATGGCCCTAAAGGTTATTTATGTTTGTTCTAAATTTTACCTCCTAATTATGTAATAAATGTTTTCAAACAACCGAAACACATTCCATTTCATGCAAACAAATGCATACAGGAGCGTATGATGAATAAAAACTCTGAGAATTATGCGTACATTTATTTTGACCGCATAAATACTCATACTATGAGTATAAGCATGTTTCGAGCACAAGTATGACAGACGATATATATGTATTTGTGTGCCTTTCTATTGATAGTTATAGAGTATTTAAGTTGTTCGCATAAAAAAGTAGATATATTCTTGTGTGTTCGGATCGTCTATAGTCATAGTTGTCTGAAAGCAAATATGTGAGCGTACGAATTGTTTGTGAAAGAATTATGAATATACGCAGTTACTAAGACTAAGAGTAAATATTTAAGTATTTATTGTTGTTCTGTGGTGTACACTATTAGAAAAATTTTGATGCTAGTCCGATACACAAAAATGTTGCGTAATTCCGCTACGGTCTTGCCAAAAGTCTTGATGTTTCATAATAGGGTACCCAAGGCATCACACACTGGAATTTCTCTCAATAGCAATAGTTTTCAATTTAATTTTATAATTTTTACGAGAAATTGGGAACAAGTACGAGAGTCTGAAGATCTTTGGAGATGCCAAGTCGAAGGTCAAACTTTTAGAGAAACATCTTGTCTAGCTACTTGTATACAACGATTACCATAAACGCTTTAAATATCAAAAATTAACTTTTAGCTGTAGTCACTGAAAGCATATTTGCAATAAGTTCAAGATTATTTATTACCAAGCAAGCCACAGATTTCTTTCTCTATGAGTGTTCATTGGTTCAGCATTGGTTTTATCTGATTGATGATGAATTTTCGTAATATTTTTCGCTGGTCAATATAACCACAATCACAATTACCAAGTTTACAGTTCATATAAATTGTTTGATCAATATGACTTTGTTAGGTTATTTTCAGTGCAAATTGTTGCTTTATGATTTACATAGAGAAAATATTTTTCAGGTTTATACAACTAAATTTATGCTGTTACTGAATTACTAAGTTAAATTACTGTTGCTAAATAACATGTTTTTTTAGTTAAAACTACCAAAATAAATTGTTATGTTGTTGCATTTTAAACTTATACTTTTAATCAAATAATAAATTCTTTAACAGAATATCATTACTTTTTAAATGTAAATTCTTCAATGTGAAGTTAAAAAAAATTTACAATTTTGTTGGTTAATTTAACCGTTACATACAGTTCAAAAACAAATGTTAAAAAATATAGAATGTTAATTTAATCAACTTTTGTTGTTTCATTGCGAAAAGAATTTGTTGATCCTTAGTTGGAGAAGTTTTTTCTGTTGCTTAAACTAATTAGTTTTAGTTTTGCCTATTGATATAACATTTTTTTGTTAATCCTTTTGTAAACCAAAATAGTTTTTTAATGAAAAAAACTTTACGGTCTTAAGCCTGGTACGGATTTCATACGGAATTTCAGCTTATCATACAAACTGTATGTAAAAAAAATTACGGAAATTCAGGTTGGTAAATTTCATAAAGAAATTTTTAGTTGCTAGTATAGACTTTCAAAAGAAAAATATGCGGAATTTTTAAAATTTATTGCCTATCTTAGGGAGCTATAAATATAAATGGAGACTATTTTCAGTCAACTGAAACAAAAATTAATGATCAAACAATTCTTTGGTCACGGAATTTTTGACATTTCTAATTTTCATTAATTTGTAATTAATTTTTAGTGTTTTTGCATGTTGTAAATTATATGTATGCAAACATAATTCTACACAAAAGGCTACACGATTATTTTTCTGGGCGTGTGTCAAACGGTAGAAAAGTACTATGGTAAAAAAATATTTGCTTGTGGGGAAAAAATTTCATTTTTCTGCTGTGCCAAATGATATCTTTTTTGACAATGTAAACTTTTGACAAATTCGCTTCAGCATAGAAAGAAGCTGATGAAACAATTGCTGCGGCGGCGGTTTTGCTTCGCCTGACTACAAGCTGCCGGCTACTAACAAATTTTTAAGAGGAAATTTTTATATAAAACAATATTCTTGTAGCAATAAACTATATAATATTATATATATGATGCAACATTTTTCGCAAACTAAAATAAACAATGATTTTTTTCACAGTCTAATTAAACTTAAAAGACGTAAAAATCTTTGTATTGGGCGACGGCTCGAAGCGACGGCGGTGGGTTTAAATTTTATGATACCATGCTTTTTATTGCAGCTTGTCAAAAATGTACCTATTGTAATTCAATAATAAAAATTTCTACTAGCCCCCAAGGGCTAGTGAAATTTTATTCACCTCAGAAGTGTCAAAAATTTACTTACACTAGTACGTTGCTACCGTTTGGCACAGGCCCTCCGTGTAGAAATAAATATAAATTTACAAATGTGAAATTACGTAGGAACTCCGTACCGAGCCTTAAGGCTAAGTTAGCCGAACTTTGCTGTTGCTGTACCGTACTGTTAGCACGTTGGTGCACTTATAGAACATTTAAAAACGTGCGTATGCTTTACTTCGTTTTGTTGTTTTAATATTAAAAAGGAACAGCTGTTCACAAAACAGTGATGGGAAATAAAAAAGTTCAAATGGTGAATGTAGCGAAGAAAAAGTACCTAAAATATGTAAACGCTACTAAAACTGTATACTGTCTGTTATACATTTATAACAAATAAATATGTTCATACATACATACATATCGATGGACACAAGTACACCTCGTCATAAAAATTTATTGCAATATCGTAAAAATAACACTTTTAAAAGCAGTTTAACAAAGCAGTTGTGCTGTTTAATATTATGTTTTTATCTTCCCCTGTAAAATTACAATTATTTGAGTTAGGGCCTTTCTACTTGTGACCAACGATATGTATGCAACATGAAATAATTTTTAAATGTGTGCATACACAATAAGAAGTTTTGATACCATTTAAATCCTTTAATACATATCACATTTATATTATGCTCATACATATTTATGCATTTCTTTATTATACATATATAAGTACATATACATACACATGCATGAATATATTTGTGTACATAAGTATGTATATATGTACATTCCCAAATATTTATGTTTTTTCACACAGATATTATTAACAAAAGTACCAAAAAACAGAGCCGAAATACCCCTATTACAATGGTACCATCACTGGCTTACAAACGTCACTTAACAACGTTAGGAAATTCTATTTTATACAGGTTGAGACGTGCCGTCAACGTTACAGCAAATTTCGGTAAGCGTTTGCATTGTTTTCAATCAACAAAAACTATCAGCTGTTTCGTTAGCTTACGTGGACGTTCGGCTAATTCTACCTTTATTCAAAAAAAAAATTATTTTGGTTTACAAAACGTTTCACAAACAAATTTTCTTACAAAATTTGTTTTGTAAGCCAGAATTATTTTTTCTAAATACGGCGCTTAAAAGTATGCTACACTTCTTATGTTTTTTTTTTAACAAACTTTATTGATTTATGTATATATAAACTTTTTTATGGTAAAGTTACTACAAAATTTTTAAGGTTATTTAGTTAGTTGTTAGTTTTACAAATTTCATTGGTTGATAAAATTTTTATTTTAAAACATGCTTAAATTTTCTTTACTTTTTTTTTTTTTTTTTTTTTTTTTTGCTATATAAACATTTCATTACACAAATCTTTAAGAATTTGTATACAGAAAAATTCAATTGTGTTTCTTTAAAAAAAAAAATTAAATAAAATAAAATAAACATAATATTAGCAACAGACAACAATTTTGACAGCAATGCATTACTTCTACCTAAAATCAAATAATAATACTCCTAATACCTAATAAAAGAAAAATCTTGTATTGGAATATTTATAAGGCTTGCGATTTTACACACACACAGAAAAGCTCTACATGAATACCAACTAGACTAACAGGCTGACTGACAGTTTTTCTACAGCCTACTCAGGGCACAAAAACAAATGCCAAAGATTTACTGTGTCATGATGTTTAGATTAAAAGCCTTTTTGAATGACTGGAATAAACAAACAAAAAATATCGTTTGCATGTATGGATTCACCGTAGATACATACAGACATATATGTATGTACATAACCCCATTTTACTTATTGCTTAAATCCCTGGAGATACATATGTAAATATGTATATGTATACATACATATTTTTGTTTTGTTGTTTTTGTTTCGCATGCTACATTTTGTGGTTTTCAATATGAAATTGAAATTTTATTTAATTTTTTTCTTTCAGTTTTACGTATGTACGTTGTTCTTTCACTTTTCATACTCGTCTATAAACAAATAATAATTGTGTCTCTTTTATAAACACAATGGCATGGCATCATAAAATATACAAATACATACTGGTGTAAATGTAGCAAGCTAATATAAATGTACATACATATGAAATGTTTGCTTTATCTGTTTGCTGTTGTTTGTTTGTTTTTTTTATATGCCGCTTAATACTTTTTTATAGGCCTACTTCATCATTGAAATAGGTATAAACAATAATGTCAGTACTGCAGTCAGCTCAAAATAATATTTTATATATATAACATATATACACTAGACCCCTGCAAAAGACCACTCACAAGAACTTTTAAGAAATGAGGGATTTTTCAAAGGTTTTACTAAAGCGAAATCTTCTACAACAACCGCTAAGCCACATTGTTTGCAAGACATTTGTTTCCATTATTGCAGGTATAGGAGTAAAGAAGAAGAATTTGTGATGCTTGCTTCTTCCCACGCATGGGCGCGTACACAATCGTCATGCATGTACATACACACTAGAGTTGAGCGATTTTTCGAAACCTGTTACTTTTTCACAGCGATTGAAAATTCACATATCACAACTGTGACTGAATTTATCAAGTAACAGGTTTTGGAAATATAGTTCTTTCATACAAACTGTGAATGTTATTGTATGCTTACTTTACAGTAAATAAAGCTACCACATTAATTTTTTTTACACATTCAGCTTTTGTCAAGAAAAAATCGTCAAATCGTGTCAAATCGTCTTTTCTGCATTTTATTGCCTCTCTGCCTGTTATACGACAATTCTCAATGTATGGATGGGGTTGATTGTTAATTATTTATTCTTGTCGCTCTTCTTATTAGTATTTATCAAGACACCAGTACTAATAAATACTTTTTAAGCAGAAGAGCTGAAATGTGTTAAACCGTGATCACAGTCACTTTTTAGTTTCACTGCTGCTCTTCTTATTAGATTTTCTCAAAATAATAGAACTGCTACAAACAAAATATTGCTAAACTGTGATCACAAACACAGTTTAAAAGAACAGCGATTTAGAAATCACGTTCACAAGGAGCAACATTATTAAAAAAATCACGTTATCGCTCATCCCCAATGCACACACACGTTATGTGTATAATCTTTCACTTTTGCAAAATACCAAGCATAGGCTGAGTTTACATCTGGCATTTCTTGCGTTTCATTTGCCCAAAAAAGCGTAACCAACTAATTACTAACGAAAAACTCTTTGATTCAGACATGTATTTATTGATTGAAACAGTTTGCAATCATGCTGGATTCTATAAAATTGTCTATTAGTTATGTATGAAACTATTTAACTTAATAAATAAATGTCTGAATCTAAAAGTTTTTCATTAGTAATTAGTGGTTACGCTTTCTTTATGCTTGTGTGGCACATGACACACAGATGGAAGCCCGGCCATATACACATCAACACTACTTCTTTTGAGATGTTTGCTACGAACAAGAAGCCTTCGCGACGTCGCTTAAAAACGCTCATATACATGTAAATCCGAGCTGCCAGATAAAATTATCGAAAAATCGTCGAAAACCCGATAAACAATAAAATAATCGTCATTTTATATTCGAAAAATCGTCAGAAAAATCGGTCAAATCCAAATGAATTTTTTTAACGTTTGTTAGGAAATTGAAATCATTGTCCGATTTTAACCCCTTATAACTTTGTTCCCCTTAGTGGTAAAATTATGAAAAATATTGCCAAGTTTTTGTCTCAGTGCTTTCGATTTCCAAAATTTTTGATTGGAACTTGGCTTTTTTCATATTTATGATTTTTGAGAATATCAATTTACACAGATGCCAATATAAAAGAAAGAGTGGCAAAAATTACACCAAAATCTTTTAGTAGGTAAGTAATACATACATCAATTATAATATCCGATTTTTTATAAAAAAGTCCCAAACTTTAACTTTTAAGAAATCGTCAATTTAAGGAAAAAAAACGTCAAATCGTCACTTTGCTATTTTCGGCACCAAAAATCGTCAAAATGACGATAAATCGTCAAATCTGGCAGCCGTGATGTACAATACATCCATCGCGCTTTGCTTATTAAACGACATCATTTTTATTGGTTTAGTATAATACCTGCCACGACAATACATTTAAAAAACAAGACGTACATATATACATTTCAAGACTGTTTACACAGCCCTCTAATGTGTATACACAAAAATGTCAGTACTGCAGTCAGCTAAAATGATATTTTGTATACACCCTGTTTGTGCAGCTAAAGACAGAAATGATCTGATATGGGTGGTCCTTATACAAATTATATGAAAGATGATTTGCAGGTCTCGGTTTAATATAATGCATTTTCCTTTTTTTTTTTTGAGAGCGACAATCAATTGATTAATTTATCTTCCTAATTTTACATTAAGTTGACTTAATTTTGATATAGATTTTCTGTTTTAAAATTTGTATAAAAAGAAATATAATTTCTTTAGCTTAGAATTTTTATATAAATTTAAATTCTAAGACGCTTTTCTCTCGCATAACATATCGCTCCTTTCTAGAAAAAAAAATGCATTTTTAGACATAATGCAAAAAAAAAATATAGCTATATCGTCGCCTCAGAATTGGTTTAGCCCATAAGCCACAAACTTAGAGTGGAGAAAAAACCACAAAAAAGTTTTCTCAAAATAAACCCGATGGATTTCTTTTGTATTTGCAAAACTGCTGCTTTCGACACATGTTTTGAAGAAAAATGTAAATTCTTATGAACTTTTATGAATGAATTTAGAGGTTAATATTACTTTATTGTAAAAGTAAAAATACGTTTTGTGCCGCATACTAACAACACTTTTCTTAATTTATTTTCAAAAAGTAGTTTTTTGTGCTCCATATGTAGTATACATTACTGCTGTGATTTGAGAATTTTCCTGTTTTGTTTATTTTTCCTGCTGTGCAGAGAAATAAATGGACCAAGAAGAAGAAGAAGAAGGTTAGCCGCGAATAACGTTGTAAGTGACAAAATAATTTTTTCATAATGATAATTAACATTAACGTTTCTCTTTGTATCCCTGTTACATTTATCAATTATTTTCGACGAATTTCCTTTCATGATTTTGTTAGTTACTTACAAAGTTCTTTCACTGACTGACTGCTTGTAATTGTATTTTGACGGCGATAAGATGCATAATTTTTGATTTTTTGATGTTTGAACAATACAAAAGAGTAATGTTAACGGTAATCTGTGCTATGCTTCAATTGTTTACTTAAGTACGAGTAAAGGTTGGGTTAGCCGAACTTTGCTGTTGCTGTACCGCACCGTACCGTACTGTCAGCACGTTGATGCACTTATAGAACATTTAAAAACGTGCGTATGCTTTACTTCGTTTTGTTGTTTTAATATTAAAAAGGAACAGCTGTTCACAAAACAGTGATGGGAAATAAAAAAGTTCAAATGGTGAATGTAGCGAAGAAAAAGTACCTAAAATATGTAAACGCTACTAAAACTGTATACTGTCTGTTATACATTTATAACAAATAAATATGTTCATACATACACACATATCGATGGAAACAAGTACACCTCGTCACAAAAATTTATTGCAATATCGTAAAAATAACACTTTTAAAAGCAGTTTAACAAAGCAGTTGTGCTGTTTAATATTATGTTTTTATCTTCCCCTGTAAAATTACAATTATTTGAGTTAGGGCCTTTCTACTTGTGACCAACGATATGTATGCAACATGAAATAATTTTTAAATGTGTGCATACACAATAAGAAGTTTTGATACCATTTAAATCCTTTAATACATATCACATTTATATTATGCTCATACATATTTATGCATTTCTTTATTATACATATATAAGTACATATACATACACATGCATGAATATATTTGTGTACATAAGTATGTATATATGTACATTCCCAAATATTTATGTTTTTTCACACAGATATTATTAACAAAAGTACCAAAAAACAGAGCCAAAATATCCCTATTCCATTTAAATTACTATGGTACCATCACTGGCTTACAAACGTCACTTAACAACGTTAGGAAATTCTATTTTATACAGGTTGAGACGTGCCGTCAACGTTACAGCAAATTTCAGTAAGCGTTTGCATTGTTTTCAATCAACAAAAACGATCAGCTGTTTCGTTAGCTTACGTAGACGTTCGGCTAATTCTACCTTAATTGAAGTGTATTTAATATAAAGAATGAAATTCAATGGCTTATGTTATACTCAAACATGCAAAATTAAGGTTTCTTTTATTTTATTTTAGTGTTTAAAATAAGTTTGTATTAAAACATTTTCTTCATTGCCTTTTTAACTATACATATTTCTTAGTGAGAAAATCATTATCATCTTCCTTTTGCTGCTGTTTGGGGTTACGTTTGCGTCCCAAAGGCAGAACATAATGCGATTCATACCACTGATGGAAAGGTTAAGCGTCAATAACAACTATTGAGTTCTTTACCAAAGTTTTGGTACGGACAAGTTCATTGTTGGAGGCATTGTAAATAACATCTGCTTTACGATTTTAGCGTGCAATACTATATAACATATATTAAAACATTTAATCGGCGGCTGCGTCTGAGTGATAATTTTTGATGTGTAAACATCTATACGCTAGGGGGTAAAAATCTTTTGACTTTGATTTCTTTGCTGAGATTTCTTTGCTTTTTGCTTTTGCTTTGCATTGTCAAATCGGTGTGAGCTATGTATGAGTGTATTAGTGTTTGAAAGAAGCAATACCAAGCAGAGAAACAAGTCGACTGGCTCGAAGCCGACGGTGCGCCGCCGCCGGTTATTTTTATGTATATTTCCATACACCAAAGGTGAAAATGAACCGTTAGAGCTACGGACTTGAAATTTTGACACAATATGTAGACATTTGGCCACTACAACAACAAATACATGAGAGTTAAAAAACTAAAGGGTGTTCCAAAACGAGCAACGAAAAATGTTAAAATCCCATGTTATATACATACAATTGTATGTACATATATACAATTGAAATTTTAAAAGTTAGTGTATTTTTATACAGACTACAACAATTAACACTAAATTTAAAAAATTTAAATCAATGGGTGTTCCATCAGTTAATGCAATTTTGACTTTGTAATTCTGACAACTTGCTGTATCTTGGAAACCGTAAGAGCAAAACTCTTGAAATTTTCAAAAACGGTAAAACTAAAAAATCAAAAAAATATAAAATCGCCAAATATAAAAAAATCGCCAAAACGAAAAAAAAGCTCCATATTAAAAAAAATCTCCAGGACTAAAATAAATCGCGAAAAACCGCAAAAATCGCCAAAAGTAAAAGAATCCTTAAACAAAAAAATCGCCAATATGAAAAAATCGCCAAAATGAAAAAATCGCCTAAATAAAAAAACCCCAAAAACAGAAAAAAATCGCCAAAATGAAAAAACCCCAAAAAACAGAAAAAAATCGCCAAAATGAAAAAATTGCGAAAATTAAAAGAAAAACCCAAAAAGAGAAAAAAACGCCAAAACGAGAAAAAAAGCGATAAAACTGAAAAAAATCGTTTAAACTGAAAAAACTTAAAAAAGGAAGAAAGCTAAATCAAAAAAATGATCAAAACCGAATGTGCGCGAGTCAAAGTTGCACTTAACTGAATTTATTTTAATTGCAATGCGTACACAACAACAAGAACAGCAACAACTAAACGATGAACAACAGGAATTAAAAATTAAGAAGTAAAAGTAAAGACATTTACCATAGATGAGCACTGCAGTAGCACTAAAGTTTCAGTAAAAACAATAAGAAATGTTTAACAAGTAAATTTTTACTGATTACTAAAATTGTTTTCTACAATTTTTATAAATTGCCTAAATGATTTATTATATGATGAGGTGCATTGAATTTTCAGTAATCAGTAATGCCCGTATTCATAATGAAATTATACCAAGTGGCTAAATGTTTTTCATACAAAAGTTTCAAAATTTGAATGAAAAAACTTTGCCACTTGCTACGGCCCTACGATTTTACTAGTAATACAAATTAAATTTCATTAGCAGTAAAAATTTACTGAATTTTTTTTAGTAATCAGTAAATTTACTGCTTACTGCAATTTTGAATGCAGTACATATACATATACTGCAGTGTGCCCATTAACTAACCAAATAAGTTTAATAAAACAAACAAAAACCAGCAAATTCATATGTATTTACAATATTGAAAGTTTTGATACTTTTAATTAATTAATTTAAAAAAAGATACTAAAAGCATAAGTACTTCCAACTTAAAAAAAAATTTTCATTACTAGATGTTTACACATCTCCTCTGTGATCGGACTCACATTTCATTTCTTTTTTTTTTCTTTTTTTTTTTTGCTTAACAGTCGCCCTTGAATTTTTCTTACGGCACCTTCTTTTTTTATTATTCATTTCTTATAGAAATGAGGCAAAACAAGAGTTAACAACTTCACTTCGTATGTTTTTGTATGAAAAATTTGACGCAATCGCCAAACAGTGGCCAATACAGCAAAACAATACTCATTAAACCTAAAATTAGTGGATATGGAGCAAAATGAATGCTTAATATCTAAGAAACCATAATAAATTTCGTGAAACTCGTTTTTGATTCAGAAAGAGGGCATTCAATATACATATATATTCTTTACCAAACTCATTTTTTTAAGAATGGTCGGTGTAGCAAAACTATTCTCAGTTGACAATATGCTAAAATTTCACATAAAATTTTTGCCCACGCGCCTCACGAAAAAAGAACAGGGTTTTATATCTTCACTGAGTTGTATGAAGTACTTTCCTCTAAAAGTAATTTTCCGAATAGTACATTTTCCAAAAAGTACATTTTCTTAAAAGTCTATTTTTGAAAACAGTACCTTATACAAAAGAATTAATTTTTCAAAAACTACTTTCTCCAAAAAGTATCTTTTATAAAAACTACTTTCTCCAAAAAGTATCTTTTACAAAAAGTATCTTTTACAAAAACTACCTTTTCTAAAATTTACAAGATAATAATCTTTTTCAAAAAAGATTTAAATTTTTTCCATATAAAATATTTCAACGCTTGGCGTTGCGTTGTGTTTTACACAATTAGACCCTTAATTTTTCTAACAGGGTTGCCATTATTTTTGTTTTTTTCCATTACTCATCTACTGAAGTAGAAAAAAGAGGAGAAGGAACTTTGTCAACTCTAATGAGTACTTCACATGATAGGGCAGAAGAAGTTGAAGATAATGGGAATTTGTCAACGCTTGGCGTTGCGTTTTACACAATTAGACCGTTAATTTTTCTTAAAAGTTTATTAAAAAAAAATTAGAAAAAGTTGTTAGGAAATAAGCAAACAACAAGAAAGTTAAGCTTGTTAGATTTTTCATCTCTGAAACTTACACTTCAAACTTCACCAGCTTAAAGTTCTTTCTGTATTTAAAGCGTGTTTTTTACAAAGTAACACAAGTTTAAATCATAATAAAACGATCTTTATTGGAAAGACTATTTTATGAAATTATTGTTTAAATATTATTTCTGCCATGTGGCCTTTACGGCTGGCGCGTAGAAACCGAAATATGGAATACCAATTTCCAAAAATTTTTCGCAGCATTTGCGGCCGTATTTCGCCGATAACTCTCCGAATGTTGATTTCAAGGTGTTCAATTGTTGGTGGTTTGTCGACGTACATAAGTGACAAAGGGGTTAAATCACAAGATCTTGGTGGCCAATTAATTGGACCATTACGTGAAATTATTGTTTCATCAAAAGTTTCTTTGAATAAATCAATTGTAGCGCCTGCTGCACTGAAACGAAAACCTTCATTAAGACAATGAAATTCTTCATTGTATTAATGAAATGTTTCATTAAAAGTCAGCTAATGAAGAATGATTCATTGTATTTATGAAGTTAATTTTGGCGGCTATGTCATAAATAGAATTAAACTATTTCATTAGTTCAATGAAACTTTTTCATGAATATAATGTAGTTGTTTCATTGATTTAATGAAGTTTTTACATACTATAAATGAAGTTTATTCATTAATATAAAGAAAATTTCATATATACACATAATGAAATATAAACAGTAAATAGTGAAAATTTTCTATTAAAAACATGAAATCATATCCCTTCCAAATCACATACTGAATAAAAGATATATAGATTTTTTTATTTTATTTAATATATAGAAATACATATGTACTTAATATATAAGCATATGTATGTATTTATTAACGTAAAACATTTAAAATTTAAGGAACTCATCAGTAGAGTTCAACCCAAATAATGTTTAAGTAAGCCGAAAAACTTGCATGTTTATAAATAGTAAAACTCTTATATATACAATGAAGAATATTAGATTGTATAAATGAAATGATTTCATTGCATTTATGATGACCATGCTTGCTTTGAAATTAAAAGGGATTAGAAAAGTAAGAAATAGAAAATATATTTTAAGAAAATAACTTTTTATTTATTTAAGCTTGACAATCTGAATACAGTAAGAAAATAAAATTTTTGGAACTTATTTATATTTGCCTCAAATTCGCCAAAAAGAAAATTCGTTTAAACAATGTAACGATTTTCATTAATACAATGAACTATAAAGAACACATGAAGAGCAGAGATGGAAAGATTTCATGCATACAATGAAATTGATCATTGTATTAATGAAAAGTTTCATTAATATAATGCAGAACATTTAATGAAACCGTTTCATTCTCTGAATGAATGATTTTCTTTTCAGTGTGTGTTACACGTGGCTCCATCCTGTTGGAACTACATATCAGCAGGATTAATGCCACGTAATTGAGGTGCGAAAAAATTTCGAATCATGCTCTTATACCGTTCACCACCATTGACAGTAACATTCTGACCGTCATTGTTTTTTAAGACATATGGGCCAATGACTCCGCCAACACATAAAGCGCACCAAACAGTAATTTTCTGTGGATGTAGTGGTGTTTCGACAAAAGCTTGTGGATGCTCCTCACTCCAAATGCGATAATTCTGCTTATTTATGGGCTTCATTGGGAAAAAAATGTTTAATGGAAATTCAAAATCAATATCAATATGTGCTTCAGCCCATTCGCTTGGTCATTTGGTCGATTCATAATGAAATTTCAGAGCAAACTAAACAAAAAGCAACTATCAGCTGTTAAATTGGTGCTCAAATAAAACAGTGATGCCAGCTCAAATTTTTGACACTCTAACAAAAAAAAAAACACGATTTATTTTTATTTTTATTTTTTTTTTTTGCTTTTTTATTGCAATCATGTCCACTGTGCATTGTAAACGTTTATTCAAATAAAATTTATATCTCAATGATGATATTGTCTAAAACATATTTTTCTCTCTTTCGTTTACTTTTAGCAAAATTTATGATAGTCGTACATTTGTATGTGTATGGAAATATTTCATGTTAAAAGTATTTTTCATTTTCAAAATTTATTTATTGCATGTATTTTATTACTTGCCATTGGAATAGTACAAAAGTTCATAATGTGTTGTTGTAGTCCCCCAGGCTCTTATGGTAGTGTTTGTTTCATTTTTAAAATTTTTAATAGAAAGAGTAAAAATGAAACCGCACAAAAACATAGACAACAATTTTTATTATTTATTACGGTTAGACAAACCGAAAAGAGTGTAAATGAATTCGGTTTTTATTTTATTTTTTTTTTGAATATTCGCTTCAAATATAAAAATTTTCTAATACCATCAAATACATATGTATGTATGTGCATATGTATGTGACTATTGTATATCCGTTGGACCTTAAGGACCATTAATAAATACATAGTACAAGGAGAAAAATGTTTGGTATTAAAAATTACTTATGCATATGTGCATTTCTCCGAGAAATTACACTTTTTTGTCGCGTGCGACAGCAATCAATTAACCTTGTATTTCTGAACAACCTGACTTGATTTTTTTTTTTTTTAAATTTTACCTAATGTAGAGCTGCTGACGGCCTAAACAAATGTATAAAGAAGTAAAAAAAAGTTTCGTTTTCTTTGAAAAAAAAACAAGCATATTTGCTTGGTGTCGCACGCTACAAAAAGTTGACATTCCTGTGGAAATTTCTATATTTAATATTTTGAAGAATTCTTGTTGCAAGTGTTTGTGGCATTATGAAAAATGTTTTAAAGTGTTTGATATAAAATATAACGTTGAAAAAGCAATAAATTGGTTAGAACTATTTCGATGAAAACTATTTTTTGTCTTACAATACAATTATTCTCTCAGTGTACTGGCAAGAAGATAAATGGCACAAAAATCCATTAATTATCATTTTGGTAAAATGATTTACTTACACATGTATATATGTATGTATGTATGTACAATGTACATGTATTTATTTTTATGAAATTTTATTAAAGTTAGGCAAAATTCAAAGAAATTTAATCAGTTTGTGGGATAAATAAAATAAATTAATTAGGAAAATCAGGAAGTTATGCTTATTTTTTTTTTTTTTTTGGTTAAGAACTGTCTATATGCATTTCGTTCCTGCTTAAGGAACTCCTCTACAGTAGACTTCAATCTAATAGTGTTTTCACACTGAGATGGTTTTAATAAAAGTTGGTTTTAATGTTAAAACCAACTGTTAAATTTTGATTTTGCCATACAAATTGTTTTTGTTAACACCAACTTAAAACCATTTTAGAATTGGTTTTAACATTTAAGAAATTTATTATTCGACATATTGTCAGAAGTTTATTTTAATTTGAAATTTATTTGCTGGCGGTTCAGCGTTGATTTCTAATTGTATTAAGGTGTAGAAAAATAAAATAGATTCAAATCGAATATAAATTATTTGTTGGGTTTTTTGTATTAGTTTCTAAGCCTACTACGCTTATTTTTCTTTTGTGATTTTCAAAAATATTATTATTTGTGAATTCTCAAATAGTTCTTGAAAGTCTGTGCATAAGATAAGGGGTTTGTGACTATTCAAAATATTGGGTTGAAGTCTACTGATGATTTGTTACAGCAACAATGAAATATATAGACAACGCTGAACCGCCAGCAAATAAATTTCGAATTGGTTTTAAGTTTGTTTTATTGAAATGCAACATTGTTTTCGCTGTGCTAAATTCAGTGCTGCCAAGTTAAAATGACCGAAAGCAGCTGATAATGTTTATGCCAGTGAATAACAATAGATGTCGCTTGAAAGATTTTCAACTTAAAAATGGATGCAGCAGCAACAATAATCAAAAAAATTATGGAAACGAAGAGTTTTTTTTTTTGAAGGAAAAGAACGAAAATATTTTCATTGACCTCTGGGAAGAGAAAATATACGAAATGACTGACATCGATACGCCGATAAAAAAGTTTTATTTGTGCTGTATTTGTGCATTTTTTTATATACAATAACTTGATTTCCAAGCACTTCTTCACTTTGTATTACTACATAGTTCCATAATTTTAAAATAGTTATTTACAAAATATAAATTAATTTCCATTTTAGAGCGCATTCTGAAACATCTGAGTTTGTCATACAAACAAAAGCAGTTGTTGTACAATTTGTCAAATAAGTGTTAGTTAAAAGCAGAAAAAATAAAAAAACAAATACACGCATTTCTATAGGAGATTTATTTTATTTTTGAGCAAAGTTATTATTAGACAGTCTGTGAGCTATAACCTGAATTTAATAAACTTGCAGCGTGAATGCGAAATCAGCTGTTTATAACACTATAAGGAACTTTTGAAATAATCTAAGAAAAGGCTTACATACTACAAAATGTATATTTCTATCCATTACTAATCCTAGTACTATAATTAAGTCTTTCACTTTACATATTTAAAAAGCAATTTTTGTCAGAGTTATATTAAAATAAATGATTTGCTTAATTTTCTTTTGTAACAAATAACTTAAATTAAGAATAATTATTATTTTTTATTTGATTTTATTAAGCAAAAATACAAAGTCATCAAAGAACGATTTGTCATTGATAGAAATCTACAAGAGGCAATAATTTGTCTAATTATGGTTCTCACACCCACCCATTTAAATTAACTAATGATAGTTGTGTTACAAAATTACACTAATTTCGTAAACAATTTGTACTTAGCAAGTGTTTTATTTACTTACATACTTTGGTTAAACTAATGTTTTATTGCTGCTATTGGTTGGTTATTAATTGAAAAGTAAATCCGTATCTAGAATCTAATTACAGGTAACCCTCCTACAACGCGGGAGTTAGGTTCCAAAGAAATGCCGCGTTGTAAAAAATCGTGTTATAGGAGGTATGAACTCCATACAAAAAAAATAAAAAATTAGATTTTTGTATAGTATAAATGTGTGTATATACTTAATACATATAATACATATATGTATTTTTTTGCATTTATTTATTGAGTCATAACAACATATTCAGGTATGTGATGGAAAATGATCGTTTTCAAAACGATTTCAAAATAATCGTTTTGAAAAGGTGTGATGAATTTCAATAGATTTTGAGTATCAGTTTTGAGCTTATCTTAAACTCCTGACTTCTAAAAGGCACACTAGAGATAAAACATAACAAAGAAATTTATCAAAAATGTCTGGAAAGACTATTAAAAATAATTTTAAAATTATTGACAAAACGACTATAAGAAACATATCACACCTTTTATCGTTTTCAAATTGTTTTTGTGTTAAAATCGTTTTCCATCACATACCTGATTATGTAATTTGATAACATTCTATTTATTTGAACAAAAAAAAAATCAATTCTACCTAACATATTCGACAAAGATATAATAAATTAAAAATTAATTAATTAAATTAGAGCCATAAATTTCTACTCCTCCTCACCACTTATACAGAGAAAAAACTGCCTCATAGAATCAATAAGATTTTCTCTATGAAACGTTTTTAGGCTAAGGGGTATCCCAGCAGAAAGAAGCGAAGATTTTTTCATAGAGATTCCTTATTGTTTTTATGTGGTAAATCTTATTAATTTTATCAAGAAGAAAACCACATAAAATCAAGAAGAAATCTTATTATTCCCAACTTTTTTTTACTCAATTTCCGTTATTTTTGGCACCAAAAAAAAACAATCCATAGAGAAAAACTTCTTGATTCTATTAGGTTTTCTTATAAATTGTAAACTATATGGATTTCTTATTGATTTTATTAGGTTGCCTCTTTTGATTTTTTTAAAAAGGTTTTCTACTTGATTTTATTAGGCTATCTTATTGATTTTTTCAATAAGGTTTTCTTCTTGATTTTATTAGGTTCCTTTATGATTTTGTTGCAAAGCATCTTATTGATTTTTTTAATAAGGAAATCTTCTTGATATTATGAGGTGTCTTATTATTTCATATTGTTACATTTAAATTTTATTAAACGTGTGAGTTCTTTTGATTGCTCAAAAATAACAATAAATAATACACAATTTTTATTTGCTACTGTTTTTCCTTTTATTCTTAACGAAGCAAATTACAACTTTTCTTAACTACTTCTTATCGTTATTATCCACTTTCAACGAGGTCTTAACTTGACTACTTTCTGATTAGCACTGCTCTGTTCTCGCACATGCTGCCACTTTTTATAGTACATGAATCGGTTCTCGAATGTTCGCCCGATAGGTGGCGTAATAACATCTATGTACTTGGTAATGGCATCTATACATGCCGCCATCTATATTGTCATTTACTATTGGTAGCCAGATGTTCAAACAGTCCTCTAGCACAATCGGGAAAATTCATGGTGCTGCTCCTAGGCGTTTGTAGATAATTCGATTGGCCGTTATTTTTGAATTTCAAAGTAACGACTCTTATGTTGGCAATGCGGTGTGCTACTGGTAGTACAGGGTAGTTACCATAAGTGCTCGCATTTTTATTTGTATGTGCGTATGTCTGTAGCTATGTACACAATTATTGTTGTTGCTATAGTGTTTGCACGTAAATATGTGTGTGCGTTTAGTGCTTTAGTTAAATACTTCCAAATAGTTCTTTGCTTTAACCCTGTAGGAATATTTTTACGTAACAATATCTATAAATAGACACAGACAATTTTTTGTTCATGATCTCTTTCGTTTTTGTGTAGGCATGCATGTTTGCAAAATTATTTCAATGGTTATTCAGACTGCTTGTTAGCATATTGGTTAGAGTGTTTGTCTATCAGTCAGAAGTTTGCTGGTTCAATACTTGTCTCCTTACAAGTAATAATATGTATGTATGGTGAGTTAATTAATTAAGAATACAATATAACATGTATGTATCTATGTAAGTATGTATAGTATGTATATTATAAATAAATAACATCTACATATAAATACTACATACATACATAAGTATATGGTATAGAATTTAAATGAAAATACATAAGCAAAGCACAAGAATAATGAGGTCGCCTCATAAAATCAAGAAGAAAACCTTATTAAAAAAATCAATAAGATAACCTCATAAAAACTACAAGATTTCTTCTTGATTTTTTCAAAAAGGTTTTCTCTATGAAATTAATAAGATTTCCTTATTGAAAAAAAAAACCATAGAGATTTCTTATTAATTTTGTTCTATTTTATGAGGTATTTATTAGGCACTGTTTTTTCTGTGTATTTATTATGAATTCTCTCGAACCTTTTGATCGTACTTGTTCAATCAAACGCATTATAGGAGGGTTACACCGCATTTTGGAAACCGCGTTGGAGCGAAAACGCGTTATAGGAGTACACGTTATAGGAGGGTTACCTGTACACACAGCGACAGCCACATATTCCAGATATAATAGCACAAATTTGTGTATTATAGAGAAAAAAAAATTAATCTGCACGATATATTGATTTAAGTATATTAAGCGATATAATAATATATTTTGTTGATGTAGTATACAGAACTGTTTCCATATACCAATCTATTATGTCTTGATAAGAGTTTTTTCGTAACAGTAGCACGTTCATTTTGCGCGACTGTAGAGTAATGGTGGCTTTTCGGGAAAACGCGGCGAACAAGTGGAAATTTCCATTAAAGTAAAAACAAAGTTTCAAAAATTGTTTTTGTTTACCATACAATTTTAAAATGAAATAACCGTAAGAATTTCAACTCGTTTCTTGTTTTGTTTTACATGTAACTTTCACCAAGTCGACGCGTATTCCAGAATACACAGCAATATGTCAATTTTAATAAGATTTTTTTTACGCAATTTCATTAATTCATACAATGAATGTCATAAAAAAAACTCACTGAATTTAAACTTACCGTTCCTCATTTTACGGTAAAAAAAAAATGGCAAACAGTGATGCCAACCTAGTGCTTTTGTTACTAGTTGTAGTATCTCTTAGCTTAACTGAGAGAAAAAAACTTTAACTGAAGGGGTTTTATATGTTTAATTTTTTTTTAACAGATTTGAAATGGTTTACTACCAGATGATGCGAAAATGGTTTAAAAAAATCGAAAAAAAACAAGAAAAAAACTTCTTTAAAATAAGTAAAATGAGAAAAAAATTAAAAAAAAAAATCAACAATACAGAATAGTTGCTGGAAAAAAAGCAATAATTAAAATAAAAACAATCCCTAAAATTAGTGAAAAAATTGCTTAGAGGGCAAACATTGAAGCAAGTCACTAAATAAATTTAAAAAATAAGCCATCAAAGAAAATTTGCTTCAAAGAACTATCTTAAATATAGAAAAATCGTCAAAACAGAAAAAATCACTGACACAAACAATTCACAAAAAAATCAGTAGGTAGCATAAAAAACACCAAAACGAAACAGACTTAGCATAATTCATAAAAGTCCCAACAAAATTAAATAAAAATCATCAAAATAGCAAAAATTGCTTAAATTCAAAGGAAATCGCTCTAATATACGAGAAACACTAAACAGTAATAATCAGGGACAAGGACTTCATGCATTTAAAAAAGGTATTTTAGGCGCCTAAGATATGACATCAAAAACGCAAAATATGCACTAAAAACAATAAAATATGCACATATCTTTAAACAAAATTATTCAAAAGTAAAGTTTTCAATCTACATATCAGTAAATAAAGATATAAAAATATTTTCTTTGCTCAAGAGGTGCGTGTACAAGCCTTTTATATTAAATCTTTACACAAGATTAAATATGGCATAATGCTTTTTTCTGCATTATTAACTCCAAACTCGCATTTTCGAGATATGTTTGTTTATATTACAGAAAAGGAGCGATACGTAAATAGAAAAAGAAAAGTGTAGTTATTTATTTATTTTCATTAAAAATTTTTTTATTTTTTTATTGTTCACACATATGTATTATCGAATGTGAAGTCCAATGAATTTATTCTTAGAAAGCTTTGTGCATTGAAAAAGGTCTTGTAACGTTTATAGATGTAATCGGCTCAAATTTAAATGATTCTTTTTATACAAAATGCTGTATATTTATTCAACTCAACCATTGCAATGAATTGAATACTAGCTATTAGATTTGGTTTTTGAATCCATTATAACTTTTAAAAACAATATCAAGTTTCAGCATAATTTTTTCACTACTTTCGGCTTTAATAGCAGACAATTTGAAATTATCAAAATTACAATTTTCATTGTGTGCTTGTAGTACAATCGTTCCACAATTCTACAACAATGCAAGCGGGTACAGTTGCCAAAAACAGTTTTGCAATATTTTTTGAAATTTGAATTTTTGAGAAAATATGACACAAAATCAGCACTTATATCAAAATATGAGACAAAAATATGCATTTATGACTAAAATATGCAAAAATATGCATTTTCAGCAAAATATGCAAAAATATGCACTAACAAATCGTTGCCATTTTTACGTAAATTCATTGTTTCGTAAAGATATTTTGTTCTAGCCATTATCAGAGTTAAGGAAAAAAACATGCATTTGCATGAAACCCCTGTCCCTGGTAATAATTAAAAAAAAAATCATAAAAACCGACTGCGACCAACTTTGAATCGTTAAATATGTTATATGGTCATTCGAAATGAAAAATAATATGAGAAACCTAAAGATGATTTTAAAATACCTGTCGAATGATACCCATTTTGATTAAGTTCGCCGACTTTTTATTTTTTTCATATTTACAAAATGGCGTCTGCTGGGCGCCATATTAAATTTTGACAACTGACATATCTTTATTATTAAGACAAATCGATTGACGTAAGAATCATCAAAATCGGTCCACGCTTTCGGTCTATATAGTGCCGCAAAGGAACACACCTAATTACATACATATATACATACATACCCAGCAAAAAATTTCAAAAAAGGTAATCGAGTTTGGAATTAAGCATTTTTGGTGGAAGCACTTCCCTACTGCATTACCAACTTAATGATTTTAACAAGGCGTGAGACTAAAATAATCGATTCTTGAGAAGTACTTACATTTTTTGTTATTTGTCAACATTTCACGTAATCTATTTCGTCTCAAAAAATCATTCTCTTCATTTAGCAACTTGCACGTCATTTTTTGTAATTTTAGGTAATGTGATTTGTAAGCGAGTAATGAAAATGGGCAATCAGAAAAGTAAGTCATTATATGGCAAGTAGTTCTAATGGTAATGTGTAATTTTTTGCTGGGTATGTACATATTTAGATACATAAGCTGATAAACACAATACGCTTCTTTGCAGCGCGCAGTCGGGTAAAAAAGAAGACAGCAGCACGAAAAAATCTTGCCAAAATTTTGGAAATCGGCAAAACAGAAAAAACGCCAACTCACAAATATCGTTGAAACAAATAAAAATATTTGATAACAGCGCTGTAAAAAGTGGGCGGGGATACGCCCACAATTCTTTATTTATTTTTTTAAATTTTATTCTACTTATTTGGTTGCTGCGAAACCTATTAAACACCTTTGGTTCTTGTAATTACACAATTTTAAAGTTGAAAAAAGGTGGCGGGTATACGCCCATTAAACTTTATTATATTTAACGCGGTTCAACACACCTTGAGCTCTAAAATAGACAAAATCTGCCATTTAAAATAATGGGCGGAGTCAAGCCCCTTAAAATTTAAAATTTGTTTTTAAGTGGTTCTACTTTACCGATTTTTATACACCCTGAGCTCAGAAAAACATAAAATCTTGCAATTTTATATTCCATAAATTTTTTTTCGAAATCAGGGGGCAAATTGCGGCACTTGTTATTGAACGAAATTATGAAATATTTCAATAGAATTTATATGGAAACATTTTACTATTTCGAACCGTATCGAATGCCGTAATTTGTCACCTGATTTTGGCATTAAATCTGTTTTTTTCTTTTGCCAGAATTATTAATAAATGAAATGGAATAAAACAGAGATTAATTTATTCGGAAGATAATCTTCTGGCATTATAATTTAAATATGACTTCCGGCATATGAACGCCATGGCTGGCTCGGACGTGGTCTAATCTGGAGGTCCAATATTTGTGGCCGTATATCGGCAATAATGCGACGAGTATTTTCCTCCAATTGTTCAAGCGTTTCGGGCTTGTCGACGTAGACTAGAGACTTCACATATCCCTACAGAAAATAATCTAGCTGCGTTAAAACGCACGATTTCGGAGGCCAAGTCAATAGATCAATTATGGCACGAGCTGTATGACATGTTGCGCCATCTTGTTGAAACCAAAGCTCCTGCACATCACGGTTGTTCAATTGATGAACGAAAAAGTCAATAATCACGCCCCTAAACTCTATAGACTGATTCGGGTCTTCCCAGTGATGGGAAAGTTGGTACGATCGTACTTTTTTTGATACTATTTGACATGAAAAAGTACCATAGTACTCCCCCAGCGTATTTGATACTCTCACGGTCTACTTAGAAATGCAGTCAGAAGACGCGCGTTTGCATATACTTTTGTCAAGGATTAAATTTCTTTTTCGACAAATGGCATGATATTTTCTGCGGTATTGAAGTTGATCTATTATATAAACAGAAATCATGTTGAAACAACTGTTTTAAATCAGTTTAAAGAAAATTGTAAAAAAAAATTTTAATTAAATTCTGTCAAGTTCTAAAGTGGACTTTGACAATGAAATGTTAGTTTGGATTAATAAGATTTCCCCTAAAAATGTTTTATCTGATAAAACTAACAGCATTATACTACTTTTAACTAAAATGTCTCCCAGCGAAAGGCTAAATTTTGAAAATATTAACAACCAATATAGATCATTGGCTAATATGGAAGAACTGAAACCATTAACAAAATAATATATGCAGTTTCGGGTCTAGAGTGTCTAAAACTAAGAACGCAGTAGATGAATACATGATTCCTGATATATTGAAAGCAGCTTACGGAATTTTGTCAATACTTCACTTCTCTGCAAATGTCGAAAGAATTCTTTTTTACCAAAATCTCATGAAAACAAAACAAAGGAACAGACTTTATGTTCCGACAGTATCAAATCTTATCCAGGCCAAAAAACTCTAAAAACTCTTCTTGTTATAACTTTAACATTTGTACCCATGAAAATCAGTGATGAGAAATGTGGCGCAATTGTGCCATTTTTGGATCTATTGGATGTTAGATGGCACAGGCACTTTTTTGTCCATTCGAGCCATAACCGCCAAAAAAAAAAACTTTAAGCGGCATATATTTTTAACTTCGTTTTTTAACGAAAATCGATTATCTGCGATCGTAACTAAACAATTTTCATCAACAACTTAAGCTCGAAAATTATGTTGCTTAAGCTCTTTAGCGGTTATGGCTCGTATTAATATGAAAACTTTTCTTATTCCAATAATAAGTAAACACACAGGTATTTGTATTTCTTGTAAATAAGCAGAAAGAATTAATAAATTATACATATACATACATATGTAAACAACTAATTTTGGAAATTGTTAAATTAGTTATTATTGAAACATTTTAAATTAAATAAAAAGTGGTTTGGCACTATTCAAGTGGTTTTGGTAATATTTAGAAACAGATTCGGCACGAAATCAAGATTTCCAATTCCCATCTCTGATGAACACACGTATGTATGTATATGCTATGTGTTCCTTATTTTATTTGCAAATGAATTTTATATAATTTTTTGCTAATCAAATTTAAATTTAAAAAAAAATAGTTTTTGGTACTCTCGGGACCAAAAAAGTACTCAAAATTTTTTTATTGATACCAAAATACAAATCTCATTTCCCATCACTGGGTCTTCCTCTACGCTACGCTCAACAGCAGCAATGACTTCTTCTGTACGTACTGTACGACATCTCTTTGGATGCGTATTATCATTTAGACTAAACGTGGCGCGAAAATGTTCCATAAGTTAATCGAACTAATTGCTCTGATGGATGATTATGTTGACCGTAAAATGGGTGAAGTGCGCCGCGATATGCATTTCGAACAGAACTATAATTTTCAAAATAAATTTGAACAATTTGAAAGTGTTGTTCAGGCTTCAGAATATTCATGTTGAAATGCTAAATCAAACTAAACATAAATCACTTGACAAGCTGACAAAATGAACGCCAATTAAAAAAGTGTTGCCAGCTACAAGTTTTATAACTCTATAAAAAAAACACCATTTACAAAATATATCTAAACTGAATAAATTTTCCAAAATTAAAAAAAATCGTTAGATTGAAAAATTGCTTAAAATGAAAATTATTTTAGAGTAATTGACGTTTTCCAAGAGGTAGAACTTAAAAATTCATCAACATACAAAATCTTGCAAGAATAAAAAAAAAACGTTTTTCTGCTGAAAATATTGAATTGCTTTTGAAGTTCTTTCAATTAAATTGTAAACATTTGCTGGCAGAATGAAACCCTCATTTAATTTATATCATAAGCTTTCAAAAGTTGTTCTTTTTTATTTTTTTTTTTATTTTTTTTTTGTTCCTCCCAAATAGTTTTTGGTTAACAGCATTCCAAGCTGACCACTTATTTTGGGTGAATAATAAACGTCCACATAATGTGGGTCAATAAAATAAAATTAAAAAAAAATAACGAAAACAAATAAAAGTACTTCTAAAGGCCATTAAAATAGTATAATAAAGATGATATAAAGTGAGCAAAAAAAAAAATTTGTTTCCTCTTATTTGTTTGTTAACACCAATCTACACACATACATACAAACATTCATACACACCCTGCCGGAAATTACGTTAACTTTAAACTAACTTTAAGCTAGCTATTTCGCAACTAGTATACTGACTGACACTTGGATTACTTTTCAATGTAATCAACTGACTATTTTAACATTGCGATGTCCTAGGCAGTAGTCAATTTTCTCACTCCCCTGCAGAAAGTGCGAATAGTGAAATTGTGGTGATTTACTAGTGACGTTGTCAGTAGCACTACTGACCAGGTGTACCCCAGCCAATGGTATCATCTATTGACATTTAACATTAGGTTGTCATTGAAAATCCACCACTAGACTATAGCACTACTGACTTAGTAGTTCTTTCGGGACCACATGGAGACATTGGCACCAAAGATTCACTAGTAAATTTTAGGGGCTCTAGTCTACAATATCGATATATCCTCTCTCGCTGTCAATAGTAAACTTATAGTGATTTTCTAGTGGCATTGTCAATAGTGCTACTGACTAGGTGTACCCGAGCCAATGCAAATGCCTATTTTTTTTTTCTTTTTTTTTTTTTTTTTTTTTATAATGCATGTATTTATTTATTGTATCTTCATATGTGAACTAACAATAAGTATTCAAATCTTAAATCTATAAAAAAAAAAAATTATTAGGCCCGACCAGTGTCGGACATAAACTTAGTGGTAGTTATAAATAATACATTAGTAGTGATAATCAAAAAAAAGGGGGGGGGGAAGTATTTTCAAGTAGTCCCATCTGGAGTGTTAGGTATAAGAGCCCGTGTGTCCCTCTTTTTTAAGCGGATGTGTCCAGTAAAGTTCAAAATATTACGAGCAAGCGGATTAGGATGTGATTCGAGTTTTGTTAAATATTTGCCTGCGTATTTTGCAATGCAAATGCCTATTGACAAATAACATAGGGTTGTCATTCAAAATCTATCAGTAGACTTTAGCACTATTGATAAGGTAGTTCTTTTACGACCATTTGGAGATATTTGAACCAAAGATTCACTCGTAGATTTTAGTGACATATGTATGTATGTATATTTATTTAATATTATTGCTCAACATAATAAAAAAGAAAAAACAAACTACTGACGCGTTCATTGACAATATCACCAGAAATACACTAGAACTGTCGTCTCTAACGTATCTCTCTCTACTCGCGCATAAAAGGAAAGTTGTCGCCATTTTAACTAGTGCAATTGTCGCTGTAGAAAGAGTATTGACATAGAGACATATGGTTCTAGGTTGACTAGAGGGTCTGTATTACTTTTCAACTATCTTAAAGTTGATTTTTTAAATCACCTGTTAGTCAGTATTACCTAATTTACATTAAGCATTTTTTCATGAAATTAGTTGCATGAAAATTTTTTATTTGTCAATAGGAGGCCTGGGGGAGCAACTCATATCAAAAAAGTTGTCAAAAATGCATCAGAGATTCATTCTACACCGTTTTTTATATAAAATTCTCTTTTATAGCGCTGCAATTAGCAAACGGAAAAAGTTGCGTGCAACAAAATTCATGAAAATTCATGAAAAAATGCTCAATGTAAATCAGGTATATATCAAAAAAATTTCTGGGGTTCGAAAATGTATCATCATACGTTGTGTACTAAACGCACTACTTCTCAGCTAAGATACCATCTAAAATAAAAGCAGCAAAGTGTTAAGGCTCCGTTACCCGACTGTAGAAATCGCAGCTGTAAGGTAAATGTAAATGTAATGTAAATGTAAACGTTTGAGCGCTTATAGAATACTTAAAAACGTGTCATGTGTTTTCGACACAAAAAAAACTTCTTTGTGCACATACACACATACATACTAATTGCCCCAGCGGGAACTAGAAGGAGTAGGGATGCCTTCTAGAAGGCCTCTGTACGCCTTCTTTTGGATGTAGAAGGCCTGCTCGCCCCATTCCATACTCATATCTTTTTAACACGCGTTGTCATTGCGAAGCAGGCCTTCTGTTGTTGCTTCTTTCGGCAGAGATTCTGCAAGGCCTTCAAACTAATAGATTTTGTTTTTGCTTTGGTAAAAAAACAAAACAAAACATGTTACTCCTTCTCTTCTCCCTTCTCATAGAAGCGAGTGTGGAATGTGTATCGTATATTTTATACGAAAGAGCCCTTTAATAAGGTCTGCACCAAGAAGGACTTCTGAGTTTTACCGCTGGGTGCATTGTACCCAGCAAACACGCATTTTTGATTTTAAATTGCGAGTTATTTGAAGTCAAACGCGAAAGTTCATATTTGTATAATATTTAAATTCATGAAATTCATTTTGATTGAAATGAACATACATATGTATACGGACATACATACGAGTATGTATGTATGTATGTATGTATTAGAACTTATAAGTAAATAATATATAAAATAGTAATGTTTTAATTAATCCAAGATTTTTTAATAATTTCGCTGAAACTATTTTAATTAACTATCTTTTGATGGCAAGTTTTAGCCTGTTGGAAAAAAACTAATTGAGTTTTTGAACTAACACCTTTTAGAACGAAAATGCGCCTAGAGGTTTTGAAAATTATTATTATTATTATTTTATTTAAATGAACTCAATTATAATAATTTTAATAGCTCATTTAATGCTCAACCGTAATATTTGTCATTTTACATTACCAGAACAGATTTTGAGCAACTTCATCGGAAAGACGAAATATTTAGCTCTTTAATTTCCAAGAATGTGTATGCTTGCAGTAGCAATCTTTACTTTCTCGTTTTAACCTTTTCTTATTAATGTTCGTACCTACTCATAATAATTTAGTTTTATTCACAAACAATATACATATGTATATTTTTTAACAAAAACACATTCATATGTACATATACAAGACTTTTTGTTTGCTGGGTGTTTATCAGTTTAAAAAAAGTTATAAAAAAATCATCATCATCATTTATAAAATGGAAAACAGCTGTTCGAAACATTGATGAGAGTTCAACATCTTCACATTATTTTTGATTGCATGGAAAAAGTACCAAAATTATTTAAATGGTATCAAATCATTATTTTATACTTACAAACATTGTAATGACTTTGACATTCAGTGAAATTACAATTTAAGCTGCATACCCGTATATACATACATATTTACATTACAACGTATTATAATTATAAAAAAATATTTATATTTTTATTATCATTATAATTATTATGATTATAAGTACCTATTTTTATTTTTATTGGTATTACTTTTAAATAAAAATAATTTTTTGTACGTTTGAATGTTTGTTTATACGCACATATGTATGTATATATTACATATTCATACATATGTACATATACATACATATGTGTATTTATGTATATTAATAAAAAATAAACACATACGATTGGCAGTCTCTGGTTAGATTTTATAAAAAAAAACTTTTTAAGCACTCAAAAGCTTAAATTATTAAAAGAACCAAAAGTACCAAATCAGGGCTATTGTGCCACACTCTCAATCAATATACATACATCCCATCACTGTCTACAAATGTTACGTAACGTCGTCATGAAATTCTATTTTTTGCAGGTTCAGACGTTACATTTACGTGCCATTTCAGTCAGGTAAGCGTTTGCATAGCTTTTCATGCAACAGATTCGATCAGCTGACACATTTATATTCACAGTTCTACATTTAAGACTCAGTTAGCCGACTGTAATGTAAAGTAACTGCAACAGTAAGAAACAGCTGATCAATTTTGTTATGTGAAAAGTAATGAAAATGGTTATAGAGATGTAATGTAATTTAACCTGCTTTTCATATAAAAATATCAATCAGCTGTTTTCTACTTTAGAGTTACATTACATTACAGTCGGCTAACTGAGCCTTTACAGTCGGGTAATTCTGCCTTTAATATAAAACTGAAATGAGTTTCAAAGTAGCTGAGAATAAATTTGTTTTCTCTCATCAAATTCCTTTACGTGCTCAACTTTAGAATTAATTTTGGGTTTGTTCTGGATGACATTGTAGTTAGTTTTTAGTTCGTCGAAGAAAAGTTAACTATAAGTTGATTATTTTTGTACATTCTCCGACAGGGCATATATATGCATGTATATATATTTATATGTATGTAAATATTTACGTATATTTTGCTTGGTGATTTATGATGATTAACTGGGGCTGGTTTTTAACATGGTTGGCTTTGTTAAAAGGAAAAAAAAAGGTACGTATCCATACATACATACGCACTAAATAAGCTTAAATACGCTTAGAGACTCTAAAGCAACACATCTACCACATTATTGTAATCCTATTTGCCTTCAAATATTTTATGGCCTGTGGATTTTAATAATTTAAAGTCCTTATATTGTTTTCCTAAGGAAAATTCCAGTTAATAATGTTTGTGGGTGGCTTTATTGTTGGTTGTTATTTACTTCTCTTGCCTTCTTTCATACTCGAGGGACTTTCACTGCCTAATTGCAGTTGGACGTTTGATTAGTATGGCAGGATACAATACAATACAATACAATGAAAAAAAAAACCCAAAGGACAAGCAACACAACAAAGATAGTTATGTACTTATTTTGTTATTGGTTAGAACTGGCAAGCAAGTGCGATAATACGAGTAGTTTTGTGTTCTATTTATATTTGTTTAGTATTAAGGTCAGCTTATTGTTGGCATTTATCACTAAATAAATATATAGTTTAGAACTTTCGATATAAATTTTGTAGAATTTTCCCCAGCAAAGGCTATAAATCAAAGAATTTGTACAACGAAAACTTGCGTTAGAAAATTGTTTTAAAACAAATACATATTGGGAGAGCGGCAATACATTATAGATTTTCCTTAATTATGCTTAAAGAATAAATTATAATTTAGTGTTTGTGGGAAGCCTAAAATAAAGTTATTAGTGGGCAAATATTGTGGCTTGTAATTACAGAAAACTAAATTTGTGCCCATTCTTCACTTTTGCTACTAATCGTATGTAATTTATAAAATAAAAAAGAAATTAATAAAGTTATTCGAAAAACTGTGTACACAACACACAGTTTTTTATTTATTGGAAAACGATTTACACAAAATTTTTGTTAAACTATTGCAATAACAATTAATTCGTTTTATTGGCAAAACTTCTCATGGATTTTGTGCTTAGAAAACTATAAGATTTTACATAATTGTTTGAGAGTTTATTTTATACTCTAAGTTTACATTACCGAATGCCAACGTTAATGAACACAGAAAAAAAATAGCAGAAAAATTAAATAAAAATATTAATAAGATCTTAATAAAGTAAAAAAGTAACACCAACACACGTAAAACTGGTGCAGCAAGGTATATACATATGTACGCGCAGGCCTATACTACAGACCTGAAATGTTCACAGCATATATAACAATAAAAACATATGACAATTAAATATTAAAGGGTGTTCTGAAGCGAGCAACCAAACATGCGTAAATCATAATATTATATACAGACATTTATATTACGGATGTAACGATACGCTGTTTTGCCGATCCGATACTGATACTCAAAAAGAAATATCGCCGATACCGATACGCATATTGAACTTGAACTCAAGTTAAAATTATCTAATTCAAGTAGAGTAATTCTTTTATTATGCAAAACTACAGTGTAAGATATTTGAATTCTTTCTGAAATTAACAAAAAACTAATTATTTTTTTAACCAAATACATGGTTTAGCACTGAGAGAATATTTCACAACTATGGTGCAAAGCTTTTAATGTGTTATTTCTCTTAGGGCCATTATTACAACTTAAAGATAGTTAAAAGTAGGATTTTATCGGACGTATAAAAACTTTATCATTTGCAAAATTTTACTTTAACCTTAAGTGAGCGATAAATTACAGGCAAGTTTATCCTACCTGGTAAGTAAAATCCAATTTGCAATAATGGAAAGCGTCCGATACGTCCGATAAAATCCTACTTTTAACTATTTTTAAGTTGTAATAATGGCCCTTAGTTGTTATGCAAAAAAAAAAAACGTTGAAAATTGAATTGTTTGTTTAAAACAGCTCTAAAAAAATTTAATAAGTATCGTCGTATCGACAATAAAATATTACCGATATCAATATATCGGCAAATCAGAAATATCGCCGATATATCGGAATCGGTATCGGTATAGGTTACATCCCTAATTTATATGTACATATATACGCACTTGAAATTTTCAAAGTTAGTGTATTAAAAAACTGTAAAAATTAAAGGGTATTCTAACAGTTAATGTAATTTTGACAACTTGCTGTATCTTGAAATTTTCAAAAATTCCAAAAGCAAAAAATTCCCAAAGTAAAAAATCCCAAAATTAAAAAAAAATTAAGAAACGAAAAAGCGCCAAAATTAAAAAAAAAAACTTGAATGAAAAATATCAGCAAAAATAAAATAAATAGCTAAAATGGAAAAAATAACCAAAAGTAAAAAATAACGCCAAAAAAAACTAAATAATCGCCAAAAATCTAAAAAAAAGTCGCCAAAACAAGAAAAGCGCCAAAACTAAAAAAAAACTGATTCTAAAAATAAGTATAGTAAAAAACCAAAAAAAAAAAATCGCCAAAAATAAAAAAGCGTCAAACTAAACAAAAAATATGAATTTAAAAAAATCGCCAAACTAAAATAATCGACAAAAACCAACAAAAAATCGCTAAAACTAAAAATATGTATTGTAAGAATCCAAAAAAAAAAAAATCGCTAAAACGAAAAAACCGCCAAGAGCAAAAAAAATCTCCAAAACTAAAAAAAGCGTCAATCTAGACAAAAAAAAATTGCCAAACTAAAATAATCGCCAAAAGCCGAAAAAAAAATTGTCAAAACGCGCGAAAACTAAAAAATCACTAGAACTAAAAATATTGTATTGTATTTATATATTAATAAACTTAATTAATACATAATTTAATTACTATAATTATCAATTGAAATAATTTTAATTTGGTAAATCCTTACATTTTATTAAAATATTACCCCTAATAATATTTATATATTAGTTTTATGTAAAATTTAAAATTTAACAAATAATCTAATTTACATATTAATAAATTTAATTAGTATATAATTTAATTACTATAATTATCAATTAAAATAATTTAAAATTGGTAAATCCTCACGTTTTATTAAAATATTACCCCTAATAATATTTATATATATTAACTTTATATAAAATTTAAAATTTAATAAATAATTTAAGTTATATATTAATAAATTAAATTAGTATATAATCTAATTAGTATACTTATTAATTCAGATAATTTAAAATTGGTAAATTCTCACATAATACTAAAAAATCGACTAAAGGAAAAAATCGCCAAAACTTAAAAAAATCATTAAAAAACTAAAAAAAAATCGCCAAAACGAAGAAAGGCCAAAACCCGAAAAAACCGTCAAATCTAAAAAAAAAAACGTCAACACTTAAAAAAAATCCCTAAAAAGAGACAAGAACAAGTTGCGCTTGCTTTAATGAATATATTTTAAGTTACATATTTTTTAACTTGTGTGGTCCCCTTTAATCCTTACTATGACTATCTCATATTTTTATTTAGCTAAGAATTTTCTACTTTTATGTTAGATATAAATATGTCACAAACGTAAAATACTTTTTTTATTAATGATGCTAAATGATACAGTAATTTTTATATAACAAATTGTTTTTAAGTTTTTATGGCTTTTAACTGCATAGTTTTTAAAGCTTTTTTTAAAACATATTTTCTATAATAAAAAAGAGCATTAAGGCAGTGAGAATTTCAGTTTTTTTTTTCTTTTCTTTTTTATTTATATGTTATTTTAATTTCCGAAACGATTTAAAATAAAAAATAGGCAATATATTGTTCTTTTACGAAACATTTTTTTATCACTTCACTTATGGACACACGCACACACACACATACATAAGGAAGCAGGGTGTTCAAGAGCTAATGTCAAAAACCGACTAAACGGTTTTCTGTTTTCAAGCAATAGTTGCATTTTAGAAATTTAAAGGAGCTGAAATTTATGCAATTATCTCTTGACATTGTCTAACTAAGCATTTTAACTTTAAGACATTAATACACAGAAAAAAAATTACCAAATTTTCTTGCCTTTACCCACAAACTTTGTCTGTCTGTCTTTCAATTTGCGTAATATAAAAGGCCACTTAGTCCTAGTTTACACTATGCAAGTCTTATTGCTAGGCTGATTAGTTTGTTAGGAGAGATAGACGAGGGAAGAGAAACGTTTCTTGTATAGTGTAAACTAGGACTAAAATATGTACACACACTGTGAAGTAGTTATTCAAAAGTCCGAAATGAAAACCATTTGAACGTCTTTCGATTTTCAACAATTATTCGAATAATCTTTTCCAGAACCGTTGCAGTCGTTGAATTTCTTTAAAGCTAAAACCTTCATATCTTTCAATACAAAATGTTTGCATTTTAATTTTCCATTTTTTCCAATGCTTTACTACAGCGAAATATTCTAAAAGAATCGCTAAACAACACTGTTGGCAAGACAAACACCGAAAAAATTACTTGTTAACAGTGTTGCTTAGCGATTCTTTTAGAATATTTCGCTGTAGTAAAGCATTTGAAAAAATATCTCATGTCTTCAAAGGTCTTATAAATAGTCTTGTGCAGGACACTAGTACATATATGTATGCTGACAGTTGAAATTTGTAAAACTAGTGTATTTTTATACAGACTACAACAATTAACACTAAATTTAAAAAACTTTAATTAAAGGGTGTTCCATCAGTTAATGCAATTTTGACTTTGTAATTTTGACAACTTGCTGTATCTTCTGTATCTTGGAAACCGTAAGAGCAAAACTCTTGAAATTTTAAAAAAACGGTTAAACTAAAAAATCAAAAAATTATAAAATCGTCAAACCAAAAAAAAAATCGCCAAAAATTAAAAAAAAAATCGCTAAAGTGATAAAAGCACCAAATTAAAAAAAAAATTCCAAGACTAAAATAAATCGCGAAAAACCGGAAAAATCGCCAAAATAAACAAAAACAACATAAACAGAATAAAATCGCCAAAATGAAAAAAATCGTCAAATGAAAAAATTCGCCAAAATTAAAAAACCCTTAAACAATAAAATCGCCAAAATGAAAAAATCGCCTAAATAAAAAACCCCCAAAACCAGAAAAAAATCGCCAAAATGAAAAAAATTGCCAAAATGAAAAAAACCAAAAAAAAAAAATCGCCAATATAAAAAAAATTGCGAAAATTAAAAAAACCCTAAGAGAAAAAAAAACGCCAAACGAGAAAAAAGCGACAAAACTGAAAAAATCGCTTAAACTGAAAAAACTTAAAAAAGGAAAAAATCCACATCAAAAAAATGCTCAAACCCGAACGTACGGAACCCTTCGTGAGCGAGTCAAAGTCGTACTTTGCTGAATTATTTTAATTGCAATGCGTACACAACAACAAGAACAGCAACAACTAAACGATGAACAATAGGAATTAAAAATTAAACAGTACCACTAAAATGTCAGTTAAAATAAAAAAAAATTTTAACCAGTAAATTTTTACTGATTACTTAAAATGTTTTCTACAATTTTTATAAAGTGCCTAAATGATTTATTATATGATGAGGTGCATTGAATTTTCAGTAACCAGTAATGCCCGTATTCATAATGAAATTCTACCAAGTGGCTAAATTTTTTTCATATAAAAATTTCAAAATTTGAATGAAAAAACTTTGCCACTTGCTATAATTTTATTATGAATAATGCAAATTTAATTTCATTAGCAGTAAAAATTTACTGAATTTTTTCAGTAATCAGTAAATTTACTGCTTACTGCAATTTTTAATGCAGTACATATACATATACTGCAGTATGCCCATTTACTAACCAAATAAGTTTAATAAAACAAACAAAAACCAGGAAATTCCTATGTATTTACAATATTGAAAGTTTTTATACTTTTAATAAATTAACTTTAAAAAATATACTAAAAGCATAAGTACTTCCAACTTAAAAAAAAATATTCCTTACTGGATGTTTACACATCCTCTCTGTGATCGGACTCACATTGCTTTTTTTTTGTAAAAAAAAATTAAACAGCTTCTAGCGACATTTTAAAAATATTGCAGCATTTATTTATTTGGTGCTCTTTGAAGTAGAACAGTTTTCTAAATTATTCTCTCAATACAGTTCGCCAATCCGGTTTTTTTTTTCTTATATATTTTCTGTGCACTCTACTGCTGAAGTAACTTTAATAAAATATTTGCTACACATCTACTACAGCTCCAAAGAGAGCCATAAAATCCATAAACTACACGCTTATTAAGGGACAAACGGCTGTGCATACTATACAAGCACAAACAAATATACATTTTTCTTCTTTGAATTAATTACCTTAATTTTGGGATTTAAGATCTTAATAGAGTCTTAAAGCTAAAATAATAATATATAAAGCTCTTTGTTTGCGCCAAAAAAAAAAAATAACAAAAATATTTTGCCACCAGAGATTTAAATATTCCTTATGCATAATTAACAACGTAAAACCAAGAGAAGGCGCTGCTGCAATGTACTGTGGCAAGCGTCGTTTTAATTCATTAATACACGAGTATCCCTAGTTGGGGGATTACTATGTAAAGCGAAATGTTGCTGTAAGGTCTTGCATACATACATACAGCCTTACAATTTAAGTTTATGTTAAATATGTATGATATTTTTAAACCATTTAATCTCTTGTGGCATTTAGTTAGCCAAGTAGTAATATCGTAATTTATACTAATCATGAGCTCAAAATTTTTTTATATATCTAATTTTTTTTTTTTGGCGGAAATAATTTCAGATATAAATTAAAAGTTGTGAAAAAAGGAAATACACTCATAAGTCTTACAAATTTAATAAATCTACTTTTAATATGCGTGGAAACTTTTTTATTACTTGAAAAAAATGCCTGTGAAAGATGAAGCTAACATTCATGTAAAAACTTTTTTTTTTTTAAACACAAACACAACTCGCAAAGCGATTAGCTTGACTGCGAAAAACACCCAGGGTCTATGGTGGGAATCCAAGCCACGACCTCTGGACTGAGCGGCTAGCATCGCTACCACAGGGTGTCCCTGTGGCTGAGTGGTATATATTCATATATGAAGCCCTGCACAGAGAATGTGTAACACTGTTTGTTTTCTAGTTCGCAATATTTTTTAGATAGGCACACTTTTGAGTAGAGGTGAAGAAATCATCGATGCTACTATCGATGTATCGATGTTTTTGCATTTTTGTTAAACATCGATGTTTAATGACGACTATCGATGTTTTCTTTGTCATCTCTAAAAAATCGAGAAGTTGAAAGAAAACACGCAAAAGGTGAGGATTAACTGAAATTGTATTTATTTCTAGTTTATTACTTTTACTTAACATATAGGAAATTTGTTTCGTGGTTTATAATATAAGGTGTTGGTGGCAACCGTGGGGTTATCTATCAAATTTACTTTTTAGGCCGTCAAGCTCCAGCGCACATTTACGTCCGACATTATATGGCTATAATGTTATTTTTTCTTCTTTACAGGAACGTCAGAGGAAGTCAATGAGGCTGAGTCCTCAAAACGCAGTCGGGAAGGTTCGTATGTTTGGCAGCATTTTCAACGAACGAAGGAAAGGACAAAGGCTACATGCACTCATTGCGGAAAAATGTTAAAAACGGCTGGCAACACGACGAACCTTATGGATCATCTGAAACGAATGCATCCTAATTATCTAAATCGAAATTGGATGCATTTTTAGTCAGAGATGTGTAATATCCAGCTGATTCAAAGCGTAAGGTAGAACTAGATGAATATGTAATGCGTATGATTGCACTTGACGTGCAACCATTTAGTATTGTCAATGACAATAATGGATTTCGTGCTTTGATGCAGAAAATGGATCCCCGTTATAAATTACCTAGTAGAACCTACCTACGAGATGTATCGCTTCACAAAGTTAACGAGACTTTAAAAGACCAACTTCGGTCTGCATGTGTGGAATGTGTGGAGTATGTCGCACTCACAACAGACGGTTGGACTTCAAAAGCAAATGAGGGCTATTTGACTATAACTTGCCATTTTATTAATTCTGAATTCAAGCTAAACTCAGCCGTTTTGTCAACAACTACCCTTTTAACGCCCACCAACCACACTGCTGCGAATATTGCAGCCTCAATTCGCGAGGTTTTGACGGAATGGGGTCAGATGCAAAAAGTTGTTTCTATAGTGACCGACAACGACTGCACTATGAAGAAAGTATGCGAGCTTCTGGAGATTAAGCATTTTCCATGTTTCGCACACACCATAAACTTGCTAGTTCAAGATGTCCTTAAACTTGAAGTACTTGTGCCCATTTTGGCTAAATGTAATTGCATTGTTACCTTTATGAAACGCAGCACAATTACAATGGCCAAATTTAAGCAGGCCCAAACTATTGAAACCCCACTTGGCCTGATTCAGGAAGTGCCAACTCGATGGAACAGTGCCTTCCAAATGATAAAAAGACTTTTAGAAACGAAGGTAGCACTATCATCTGTTTTATTATGTACATCTAAGGGTCCGGTTCCATTTTCCGCAGAGGAAATCGATGCTTTGAAGGAGCTTGCGGAACTTCTTACTCCATTCCAAGATGCAACTCTGGCTATTTCTGGCAGCAAAAATGCAACAATTTCCCTGGTCATTCCTCTAAGACGCGAGCTGCATCAAAAATTGCAAAACTTAAGAGCTAATCTTAAAACTGCAGAAGTTGTCTGTGCCTTCGAAATGTTAATTAGCCGTTTAAGGCCCTGATACACCATCATACAAAGTCGTGCGATCTACGAAAATATACAACCCAGGTGTGACGAATTGTTATTGTCTTTTGAAAATTTTCATAAACTCCAGCATACCAGCGTTGTACTTTTTCGTAGATCGCACGACTTTGTATGATAGTGTATCACGGCCTTTAAGTGATAGATTTTTGCACACTATGAAACAAGGACTGTTCCCCGCACATCAACCCTAATAGATCCTCGATTTAAAAAGGATGGTTTTAAGACGGTTTCAAATGCAGATCAGGCAGTCAAGAACTCCACGGGAGCAGCCAATACCACCCGAATCTTCTCAAAAACCCCATTTTTCTTTTTTGCAAAACAAAATTAAGTCAAAAATAAAATCATCGCGAGCGGATGCCATTGTAATTTTGAGACAGCACCTGGAAAATATAAATGAACCAGAAGAATGAGACCCTCTTTCGTTTTGGAAGGTAAATTTAATAAATGTAATTATACTTAATATTCTGAAATTAATGAACTTTTTTTAGACGAATGCAGAAAGTATGGTGGCTATCAAAGAGGTAGCAAAAAAATATTTATGCGTGCCGGCAACTTCCTGCGAGTCGGAACGAATGTTTAGCAAGGCTGGCCAAATTATTTCCGATCGGCGAACGCGCCTCAAGCCGCTCCTGGTCGATAAACTAATGTTTATTAACAAAAAACTGTAAATTTTTGAAAATTTGTAAAAAAAATCTTCGATCTCTATTTTTAGGGTTCCGTACACCAAAGGTAAAAAAAAGGAACCCTATTGTTTTCGCTACGCTGTCCGTCTGTCCGTCTGTCCGTCACACGGTATTTTCTCAGGAACCGCAAGAGCTACGGACCTGAAATTTGGACAGAGTATGTAGAACCTTGGCCGCTACAACAACAAATACATGAGAATTAAAAATTAAAGGGTGTTCCAAAACGAGCAACGAAAAATGTTAAAATCCCATGTAATATACATACAATTGTATGAACATATGTATATTGAAACTTGAAATTTGTAAAATTAGTGTATTTTTATACAGACTACAATAAATAACACTAAAATTTAAAAAAAAAAATTAAATTAAAGGGTGGTCCATCAGTTAATGCAATTTTGATTATGTAATTTTGACAATTTGCTATATTTTGGAAACCGTAAGAGGCAAACACTTGAAATTTTCAAAAACGGTAAAACTAAAAAAAAACCGAATATTATAAAATCGCCAAACCAAAAAAAAAAAATCGCCAAAAATTAAAAAAAATCGCCAAAATTAAAAAAAAAAATATCTAACACTAAAATAAATCTCCAAATTAGAAAAAATCGCCAAAATGAAAAAAAACGCCAAAATGAAAAAAAAACGCCAAAATGAAAAAAAAAGCCAAAATAAAAATAACGCCAAAAATCGAAAAAAATCGCCAAAACTAAAAAAAAAAATTAAATAAAAAAAATCGCCAAAAATAAAAAAAATCGCCAAAATGAAAAAACGCCAAAAACCGAAAAAAATCGCCAAAACAAGAAAATAAAGTGTCAAAACTTAAAAAAGAGCCAAAACTTAAAAAAATCGCCAAAACCGACAAAAACGCAAAAAACGAAAAAACAAAAAAACCGAAAAGACCCCAAAAACGAAAAAAAATGCCAAAACTATATATTATATAGGATGAAGTTTGTATTAAATTACATATCTAGTGTTCGTACGGAAACCTTCGTGCGCGAGTCAGAGTCGCACTTTACTGAATTTTTAAATACGTTTGTGAAACGTATTATTATTTTAACCTATGAATTTATATGTTATGTTTTTTTTATTATTTTAACCTATGAATTAAAATGTTGTTTTTCTTTTTTTATTTTATTCAATAAATAAAATTTTAAATTTATTATTTTATTTATTTTAATTATTACAGCCGTATTCATAAAAAAAAGTTTATTGAAGTTTAAAATTCATATTAGTTAAAAAACGTTTTAAGGCTAAATAACGTTTTTTAAATATTGGTATTCATAATCAGTTTTTAAACTAAAAATCAATTAACTAGTTTTTTTTTAAATATCGTGGCAACACTGTATTCTTTATTTGTCACTTGCATATTAGTTCTGCAAAACAACGATTGTTAACTCACAAAGTACTCGTGTCTATTTTGTTTATTTGTCGGTT
Source organism: Tachina grossa (assembly GCA_949987645.1). NCBI lineage: Eukaryota > Metazoa > Arthropoda > Insecta > Diptera > Tachinidae > Tachina > Tachina grossa. Next base: position 131,003,860 of record OX465278.1, on the reverse strand, counting down.
TTCAGAGAAATATTGTTTCTATAAAATAAAAGATATGTTCCAACTTGTATTTAATAAAATAATAAAAAAAGTTCACAACAAATCTTTGTTAAAAGTACTTTTTATATTATTTATTTTATTGCAGATAACGAGCTTTATTTTGTTTGTTTTGAGTGTTTATACATCACTAGTTAATTTTCTACAATTATACTATTTTTGTTAACACATAAAATGAGAAAACAATGACTGGGAATGGAAACTGGGACGCTCCTTTTCGTTTAAATATTCTTTGGAGTATATTTGTTATTTCGGCAATAGTTTCTATAAAAAAATTACATTGTTTTCTTCTAAATAACACTGGCATATGCATACATACATGCATACATAAGTACATACATACATACACACATATGTACATACAGGTAAAGTTCAAAATGTAAACAAAAACGAAGCAAAATTACAACAACGTCACCTTAAAATTGGTTTAAACATGGGGGCAGTCAATTTTAAAATTTGCTGATTTACTCAAGGTTTAAAACCCGTTTTTTAAGCTAAAATTCTATTATGAATACAATTTTAGCGAATTTTGCTTAAACAATATTTGAAACGCGGTTTAAAATTTTTATGAATACGGCTGTTAGTATTTTTACCAGTTTGGTGTATTTCATTTGCACGTTCATTTTGCATACTTTACAATAATATGTATGTATATTTTCTCCAGAAACGTCGATGTTACATCGATGTTTCGCTTAAAAACATCGAAAACATCGATGGTAGTAAAACATCGATGTTTCTCCACCTCTACTTCTGAGTTTATTCTATAATTTAAACTTGCATTACAAAAAAAAACAAAAAAAAAACAGTTGTTACCAGGCACGTTATATATAGGTCATGCAAAAATGACACCGAGGCCCAGAAAAAAGTGCAGGACTTGGGACCAAACTGGGAGACACGGGTATTTTTTTTTGGTCTTTTAGCACGTAGTGGTGTCCGTATTTTTCGTGCTGCACTGTGTTACATATAGACACTTGAAATTTTCAAAGTTAGGGCCATTTTCACAACTTGCCTTTAGCTAAGCAGCAGACTACGCCAATACAAATACTGAAATTTAAAAAATCAATATTAAAGGGTACTTACTCTATCCGTAACATTAAGAAGTAAACTCTTGATATTTTCAAAAACGCTAGAACTTAAAAAACTCCTAGATAAAAAAAATCTCCAGAACGATAAAAAGAGCCAAAATTAAAAAAACAACCGGAAAAATTGTTAAGGACTGAAACAAATCGCCAAAAGTGAAAAAACGCTAAAACTAAGATAAATCGCCTAAAACCGAAAAAACGCTAAAACGCCAAAAACGAAAACAAACGCCAAAAATAAAAAGCGCCATAGCCGAAGAAAAATCCAAGTTGAAGAAAGCGCCAAAAAGCACCAAGGCTAAAAACAACACAAGAAAAAATCGCCAAAACAGAAAAAATCGCCAAAACGAAAAAAGCGCCAAAACTAAAAACAACAATCGAAAGAATTGCTAAAAACTGAAAAAAATTGCCAAAAGTGAAAAAATCGCTACAACTAAGATGAATCGCCTAAAACCGAATAACGCCAAAACGAAAAAAAACGTCATAGCCGAAGAAAAATCCCAAACCGAAAAAAGCGCCAAAAACCCAAAAAAGCACCAAAACTAAAAAAACAACCGAAAAAAGCGCCAAAAACAAACAGAAATCGCTAAAACGAAAAAAGCGCCAAAACTAAAAAATCGCTTAAACTTGCGTAAATCGGTAAAAACCGAAAAAGTCACCAAAACAAAAAACACCAACAACCCTAAAAAATCGCTAAGCCAAAAAAGCACCATAGCTAAGAGAAATCGCCAAAAATTAAAAAAATTGCCAAAAATCCCTAAAACTCGTCAAAACGAAAAAAAAACGCACAAACCGAAAAAATCGGGAAACAAAAAGGTACCATAACTAAAAAAAATCGCCAAAATCCAAATAAATCCCAACAACGAAAAAAGGGCTCAAAAAACCGAAAAAATGTTTACCGGGACTTAAAATTATAATTTTTTAAATGTCTATAGCAAAAAACCATTAAAAAAAAGAAACTCCAAAGAAGTCATGAAAATGTAGAGTTTGCGATCTGGATGGAAGTAGTGCAAAATTCGATCATTTCTAATGATTTTTACATAGGGTTGTCGTTGCAAGTTCCCTTTTTCGATGCCTAGTCACCGAATTAGAAGCGATTTTAGGAAAAATGTTCTTTTTTGTGTTCTGTGATAATATTTGCATCTAGAAAATATGGTCAAATTCGTTTCTTTATATACGAATTTAAACGCGAAATGTAAATTTAAGTAAATAGCTTTTAAATATTAGCACAAAATTCATGAATTTCTTTTTAAAAAAAAATCGACTTTTTAAAAACTGTGGAGGACTTACAAAGTTTTGTATGATTAAATGACTTAAATTTTTTTTACTGGGATGTATAGTGTCCGTGCGGGACGCTTCGTGTGCCAGTCTGAATTTATTATACAAAAAAGTTATTCAAAATTTTTAATAATTTACACAGAATTTAATTTCACACACGAGTAGTTACGAAATGAAAATGACAATACAATCCATAAATTTCTTCAGCTGTAGCTTAAGGCGGTTTCAGACTATAATACAAGTATTAATACTTTTGTGGAAAATGCAACTCTGACATGTTGAGTTGTTATTGTTTTTTGAAATTTTTTAAACAGAGATTAGATCAGGGAAGCATTTTCGTCAAGAGTATTAATACTTGTATTATAGTCTGAAACCGCATTTATTAACACTTAATATATACAAATGTTTTTAGATAGTTCATTATCTAAAATCATATTCACTGAATTTCTTTATTCATATTAAAGTTTTACATTAACATAATTAACATATTAACAACTTTTAATATATTAAATCCACATGAGAAAAAAACCCAGCAAAAAATTAGACATTACCATCTGAACTACTTGCCATATAATGACTTACCCCCTTATGCAAAAAAATATTTTAATTTAGCTTTAAAGTTCATAGTAGTTGATAAGCACTTTAAGGCTAACGTAGCTTTATTAAAAAATCATATGCAAGAGACAACTTTAAATATTTTGTGATTTAATAATAAATACTGGTAACACCACCGTGTTCAACAACCACTTCACAGCTTATGATATACAAAATTGAATACAATTTCATTCGGGTATTCAAATATTTTTTTTTATTTTATTAAATAAATTTTTATTATCTTGAAGTAAAGCAACCTAATTTAAAAAATATGAGCTTCTGACTTAATAGGAAAACAGATAAGCACAACCATGAAGTAAAAGTAAAAAAATGTGAAAAATTATCACAATTTGTTTTATTCGAATGAAACGAGTATTTGAATATCCAGCTTTTTTCGATTTGTTTTGATTGTATGTACATCACTAAAACATTTTTGTATAATTGTATTTATTTTGATATTTTTTTATGGATTTTGCTACGTATTTCGAATCAGTTGGATAATTTGGTGATGTTTCCCATTACATGACAGAAATAATAAATTTAAGATAAGAGCTAGCACTTCTAGCTTCATTTTCAGATGTAACATGAATCAGTATGTGCTATATTAGTAAAAATATTTGAGGTACAAAATACACATTTTGGAAATATCAACTTAAAGTAGTCTTAACAAACGTGGGTGCCTACTTTAGAATTTTTATACAATAATTTTTTTAGAATACAACTTTACTTAACATTGCTTGGCAAAGCTTTATTAAGTTTTTTTGCATAAGACCCTTACTTTTTTGATTGACAAATTTCATTACTCGCTTACAAATAGGAAGCAGAAAATGAACATATTATATGGGTTTTAAAAGATGACGTGAAAATATTGCCAAAATATATAGTTATTTGTTTATGCCATTAATGTTTAAATATGATTTCGGGCATGTAGCCGCCGCGGCTGGCTCGAATAAAGCCAATTCTACAGGTCCAATTTTCAACCACTTTTTCGAGCATATGGGGCCGTATATAGGCAATAACGCCACGAATGTTGGCTTCCAAGTCCCCTAACGTTTCTGGTTTGTTGGCGTAGACGAGCGACTTCACATATCCCCAAAGAAAATAATCCAATGGTGTCAAATCACACGATCTTGGTGGCCAATTGACAGGTCCATTCCGCGAAATTATGCGCTCATCGAATGTTTCCTTCAATAAATCGATTGTGACGTGCGCTGTGTGGCATGTAGCGCCGTCTTGTTGGAACCACAACTCATCCACATTCATGCCATCCAATTCGGGAACAAAATAGTTGGTTAGTCGGCTCCAATTGCTGTGCACGGGGGCGAATCGATTCATTCGGGTCCTCTTCAACACTTTGCTCTACAGCGGCAATTGTTTCTTCGGTGCGCACTGTTCGACGTCTCTGCGGATGCGTATTATCACATAGAGTAAACGTAGTGCGAAAACGATCCATGGTTAACCGAATTAATTGCTCTGATGGACGATTATGTCGACCATAAAATGGACGGAGCTTGCGGTAAACTTCGCGAACTGAACCATTATTTTCGAAATAAATTTGCACGATTTGCAAGCGTTGTTCTTTTGTCAACCTGTTCATGATGAAATGGCAAACCAAACTAAATATTAATCACTTGACAGCTGACAAAATGGCCGCCAGTTAAAAAAGTGATGCCAACTTAAAGTTCTATACCTCAATAAAAAACACCCTTTATATCTTAATTCTTTAGAACATATTAAGACCTTTTTTTAACAAATTTAATATACATACGTAGATATTATAAACAGTTTATTTTTATCCTTTATATGTGGCTCTTTTGGCAATATGAATCTTTTGATTTCTTATATCAAAGAATATAAAATACTTTAATATTTTAAAAGTTTTTACTTCCTAATTTATTTTGTTTCTTATATTTTCTATTGTTTGTTTTGCTTATTTTGCTAAACAATTCATAACAAACTCACTGCATTTGTCCCATTTTATTTGACGAATCAACTGTTTGTTTGTTTTTATTTCGTTCTATTTCTTGAAAAGAGCGGATGAACGAAATGAACGAACTCGTTCTTTTTTAGAAAATGAACGAAAATGAGCGGTCACTTCAATGAAGGATTTGGCACAGCTCTAAAAATTATTATTTATATAAGTATTTCCAAACAATATTTTCATTTTCGGGTTTAATAAAAATTCATCAATCAACAAGACAATTGAAATTTTTCTAAATATAGTTTTATAAGTAACAATACAGGCACGGATACGAATAAAATATAACCCACTTCAATTGAGTTTATAAAAGAAATTTTACATAATGCTGTATTTCGTAGTAAAACAATAGTTTTTTTTTTTAATTATTTATATTTTTCTTAAAAATATATTATTTATTTAATCAGACGGAGTTTTTAATGAAGATCTTCTATTTACTCAAACAACGGCATATTTAAAAAAAAAACAATTTTTTCGACTAAAAGAAGTAGTTCCATTAAGAAAAAACATAAATATTTCCTACAACGAAAAAAAATTGCTTAATTCACAAAACCTCTTGTATCTCTGTATCGATTGTATTATCATATTAAATACAAGATTGTAACATTTGTGGTATGAAATTTTCATATAAAAATGAAATCAGTGGTATCTCTACGAAGAGCAAAAGCACATTAAGCTGTTGCAAAAAGGGTAAAAAGCGCAAAAAAAAATACGAAAAAGAGGGTAAAAAAGCACCAAAATATTTTTTTTTTTAATTTTAATACATTAAGCCATTTAAAAAGGAGAGTTTAGAGTGTAAAAGCTCAAAATATAATTTAAAATTTTTGCTTCGAAATAAACAAAGTATTTGAGATGTAATAACAGAATTTATTAACATATTAATTAAAACAAAATCTTGTTTAATTTAATAAAAATAAGTATGTAAAAAAAAACAAATAATAAAAAAAACCTGAGTCAAATAATTGGGTATGTTCTGCATTCCACGTGAAATTAAAACGTGTGGAATTGCCGTAGAATTGTTGTTGGAAATATTTATTTACAACAACAATGCTATGGCAATTCCAAACGATTTAATTTCACGTGAAATACAGAACATACCCGAATACAGTAGCACATACTTGCATACATACATACATACAATAGTAGTTGAAGCTTAGGCTTAGATTAAGATATGTATGTTACTGAAAAATCATTTACACATAAAGAATGCATTAAAAGCGTCACTCATTTCTTAAGTACTCTTAACTTTAAAGTTTTTGTTTTTGAGATATTCACCTTTTTTTTGTGGTCAACATTGACAGCACGTCAATACGATATGCAAAAATTGGGGTTTGGCTACGCGCTGTCTAAAACAACTGACTGCTATTGATAACCTCATGCTTTCAATCGAAATCGGCCCTTAAAATTTAACCACCCTATAGTATGATTAAATATTTTTGTAAGCTTTAACAAATATGTTATTCCATACTACTTTCAATCAATTATTATGCAGAGAATTATGTAATACTTTCCAGTTACTTCCGTTTTTTATTTTCCCAAAAAAATTAAATTTTTTAATCCCAATTATGAAAAGTTTTCTACATTGTTTTTAACATAGTTTCTGTTATTGTCATTAAAAACAATTTAAGAAGCCTGAGTTAAAAGATGCTGCTATTAGCGATTAAAAACATTTTAGTTTTGTAAATTAATAATATGTTTATTTCACAAAAAAAGCACCAAAAGCACTGTAAGAAATTGTTAAAAGCACTGTAAATACCCGCTTTTTAAAAAAGGGTATTAGCAAAAATTTCGCGTTTATGAAGAGGCAAAAAGCACCAAAAAATACCCGAAACGCACCAAAATACCATCACTGAATGATATACACTATTACAATTTTATTTCATATGTTTTTAAAATGTTGTATTCAAAGAGAGGCTCTCTGAGAGAATTTGTATGTAGCTTGTTCTTATTTTTTTCATTAAAAATACGAAATACATTAATACACAACACAGAGGGTGTTCACAATTAAAAAACCAAAAGTGTATTTGACACACAAATACACGATAAAGATTGTTGTGAATTAAGCAAATGAATTACTACAATAAACAACATAACTACTTCTCAAGAATCGATTATTTTAGTCTGACGCACTGTGGGGTGAAAGTCTTCACAAGTGGCGATTAATTCAAAAGATGGACTTTAACTTTCACAACCGTGTATTTGGTACCATATGAAAGTAGATAAAATTCTATATCACTAACTGCAAAAATAAAAGTTCTCATATTTGCAGTGTGTGTTCAAAGTTCAATAATTTTAGTTATTTTTGCGCGCATTGATTAAAAGAGAAAATTTTGATATTTCAAGTGATTATAAATTTTGTTTATAATGGAACCGTCAACTTCAGGTATATGAGCATTTAAAAAATTATTTTTTGTTTAGATAAATGTTTTATTTAGAAATATTAAAAAAAAAAATTAAATTGCTCTAAAAATGTGGTATTTTTGATATATACATTGAGTTTCAACAACTTTGCGGATGAGTGCAGTGAAAAATGCTTTTATGCTCTTAAAAAATATGATTTTAGCTAATAAATCCCCGAATACATACGTATTTGCGCATTTGTACGATTTTTGTGTTATGAAGGTTTTTGTGAGAGAATTACAGTTGCTAAAATTAATGTGAAAAATACATATAAAATATTTATTTTTTTATTTAAACAAAAAAAATAATTTTTTTAAAGGCACATAAGTATATGCTCTAATTTACAATTTAATTTACTAATTTATCTTTTTTTTCATTCAAAAGTTACAGCAAAAATAGTTAAATAATACAATTTTTTTTTTCAAAAAATTTTTTTAAATGCTGGTTTTTTATGTATTTATTAATATTCATCAATAAAAAATAACAACACTTTAAAATTACGACTTCTATGAATTAATCGCCACTTTCACTACCATTCATCCCACTGTGTGACGCCTTGTTAAAATCATTGAGTTGGTAATCCAGTAAGGAACAGCTTCCACCAAAAATGCTTAATTACAAACTCGATTACCTTTTTTGAAATTTTTTATGGGAAACTTTAAGCTTATTTAATGTAATTTTTGGCCCTCTCTATTTTTCTCTGTGTCAAAGCTTACTAATACGCTCCAGGGATATTATTTGACCTTGAACAATTAATAATTCTCTCTCCAAAAATATGGAAAATTATTGCAATATTTCTTGTCTGCAGGACAATGAATTTAATTAAATGTTTCCAATAAAACCAATAATTTTAATGTACATTTTATTGACTTATTTTTCAGTTAATAAAATCAAAAATATGTCTTTAATACACTTTAATACACATTGTTTTAAATTTAAAATTTTCCTTTTTCTTTTTAATTCAATAAAGTGTATCATTAAAAATTAAGCAATGTCTGTAAAGTTTTCATTAAAGTGAATTTCTAATGTCCTTTTGCTTGAAGTGTGTGCTTCCAAATTAATTGTGTAAATTTTGATTTCATTACAAACAAAAACACAAATAAAAAAGTTTTCAAGTGGATGATTATGTCACGTATGATATCTACCACAAAAGGGACTTTCAAGGACAATTTATTAGAGAGTATACAATGACATTGAGTGGTTATATTTTACAATTTAAAAAATAAAAAGATTGTAGTGCGTACATACATATATTTAGGAGACAAAATTTTTGTTTACTTACAATAAAGCGAAAGAAAAAAATTCCTGGAAACTTTTGTAAATTACTTTGATATTAAATTTCATTCCTCCTGAATGATTTATATTAAAAAAGTTGAAACTTTGCAAAAAAAAAAAAGAATATTTATTTATTTGAATCGACAAAGAGAAAAAAAGTAATATGAAAAGTTTTGCAATATCAATTAAAGAATTAATTAAATATTACCGAGTAAACAAACTGACAAATTTAAATTAATCAATTAAATTGTTAGTTGAAAATATTAATTTTTTTAAATATGACAAATATGTTTATGGCAATGTGTAATAGTAGCTTAAGTAGACTTAAGCGTAGCAGTGTTTTTTGTGGAAGTTTTGACGCTACTGGCGAATAGATTAAAAGGCGCTCTAACGCATGATTCTAGTTTTGTGTGATCTTTTCTTTCCATATATAGCATTTTATAGTGTTTTCACACTGACATAATTTTAAACTTAATTTTAACGTTAAAACCCTCAACTGTGAGAACCTGGTTTCAACATACAAAATGTTATTGTAAAAACCGACTGTTAAAACCTTTTTCGAATTAGTTTTAAATAGGTTTTATTAAATTCAACCTTGTTTTCGCTGCATTAAGTTCAGTGCTGCCAAGTTAAAATGGCCGGAAGCAGCTGGTAATGTTTATGCCAGTCAAGGTTGTCAGATATGGCGGTTTTTCAACTTGTTTGGCCTCTAAATTTTTGATTTGGTGACATGGCGATAAATCAATTTGTTTGACAATTATTATGGCTATTGTTCTAACTTTTATAACTCAGGAAAACTATTTTGTTGAAGGAGTAGTTTTTAAAAACAAATTCTAATAAAACTCGTCTGCAGGAAATTAAAACAATTTAAATTTGATGATTTTTTATATATCAATTATAGTAATTAATGCGTTTTCAATTTGGATGAGAAAAATTTACAAAAAATAATTTTTGACGATTTTCTGCTAAATTTTTATACGATTATTTTATAAAAATTTATTATTCATAAAAGTGATATATATATATAAACAAATTTATTATCAATTATTTATTAAGAAAAACTATATAAACTATATTTGGTGGCTTTTGGTGATTTTTCAAACCAATTTTGCGAAATAGTTTGGAGAAAATCTGACAACCCTGGGCAAAAAAGGATAACACGATGGCTCCCCTTTTCATCATATTTTCCTCTCTTTCCCATTAAGTCAAAAGTTGTGTCACAAAAAAAAGGGACGGCACTACATGCCAAAACGCTTGCCTAATGCATTAAACACATTCACCACAGCAAGCTACCGACTACCAAATGTCAAGGATAGAATACACATGTTTATATGTGAATGATTCTTTTGAAAACAGCAAGGCAACAGGGCAACAGGTTGTTGTCTATGCTGATTTTGTCGTTGTAGTCCAATTAAACTAATTTCTATTTCTTTGGCTACAATGAGAAAATTCAGTGTTGCCAGTATGATTTTGTACAATAATTTCATATTATTTAACAGAAACAATATCCAAAAATTTATGTAAACAATAAATTGTACATATAAGTACATTTCGAAAAAGTAATTAAATTTTTATAAATGCAAAAATTTTGAAGGTGGTAATACTGAACTATGTATTTGTACTTGAATATCAGCTGCAGTTGGTGTTGCTGCCGTCTCCAAAATAATTAAGTAGCCTGCTACGAGGCGACAAATGCTGAAGTCGTGTGTTCGTGTAGCCTGCGGTATTTGAAGTCGTAGCGGTATTTGAAATCGTGTGCTCGTTTAGACTGCTGAGACCAGGGATGATAAAGTTGGTACAATTGTACTTTTTTTGGTACAATTCAAACCCTAAAAGTACATTGGTACCCCCGGGAATCATTTGGTACTATTTGAAAAATTTGGGAGACTATCCCTTGTTTTTTTTTTACACAAAAAATAAATAGCGATCATTTAAAGTATATCCAGTTTGACAGAAAAGTGGCGAATTTGATATGTTGTTGAGATCGACTACCTTGTTAGATATGCATTACACTTGTTTGGTTTTTTATAACTAACTTCATCTTACTTCACCGGTGTTTCGTTTTCAATGTGATAGCATCGTCTATCGATTAAAATTTACTTTGAAATAAAAAACCTTATATATCTAGAAATAAAACTAAAAGTTATACACAGAAAAAATTAATCCCAAAAAAATTTCAAACAAACGTATGTTTTGAAATAAAATTTAGTTTCGGTAAATATTTTTTACTGTTCCGGTAAATTATTTGTTTCAATTTTGTTTTATGTAAAAAAAAACTGTATCATTTAATTTCATTTGTTTGTGTTGGTGTGCATTCGGACAAGAAGCCGAAAAACGTCGTGGCTTGTTTTTTTTACTAAACAAAGTTATTTTTAGATCAGAAGAAACAAAAGCAATCATTTTTTGCGTGTATTCATTATTTACGTATCCAAAAGCGATTTGCTCTTTAGCTGAGTGGTAAGTACGTTAGTTTATTAGTCAAGAGATTGCAGGTTCGACTCATCCCAAACACATTTGGTTTTACACAAAACAGTATGGAGTGAAAAATTCTAGTTCATACAATTAGTATAAAGCATGGGTGAATATCATGTAGCAAATTTTTGCAAATCGAATTCACACGTATTCTTATTCTCTTTCATTTAGTCTTATCTGAGATAAATTTTTGCTTATCTTTTTACTCATTTGTCTCAAACGCACTGCGAGAAATTTATTGTGTATGCTGTTTATGTTAAAAAATTCTTTTGCTTATGTGAAAATTAAAAATTATTTTCTCTTACAAATTGGTTTTTAGTAGTTTTAAACTCAGAATTTAAGTGAATAATAATGTTTATTTATTACTAGGGCTAATTAAAATATGCCAAAAAAAATTTAAAATATGCGTTATATGCACAAATATGCAAAATATGCAAAAATAAAACCAACAATTTTGTTACCTTAAAGTATTTTTATTCAAAGACATCGTTATTATAATGAACACTCTTTTGTTTTTTTAAATTTTCAAAAAGAAATGATCTTCTAGTTATTGTCACATAAAACAGATGAATACATGGAAAATATGCGTTCAACATCAGTAGATGTAATCGGAGCGTATTTAAATGCGAGTATTTCAGATGGGGACAAATTTTCAATATATTCATCGGTTTCGGTTTTATTGAAATATATATAATTTTTAATTTTGATTAAAACTTTGTTGAATTTATCAATGAATACATTTTGGTTTGTATTATTTATTTTGTATTATTATTTTCAATACTTTCTTTCACACGTTCTATAACAGCTTAACTTTCGCTAATAGGAGGTCCTTTAGTTTCTAGTTGGGTGATGCTTGAGCAGAGGAATTCAAAATTATGTTTTATATAACCTAAGTCAGATTTCATTGACTCTTTTTGAAACAATAATTTTGCATTGCTTATAGACTCTGCCTCATCGTCATCAAGTTCATCTAAAACGTCACAAAAAAGAGGAAAGAAATATATTTCATGTGAATTTCTTTTACACCAGTTTGAGTTATATGAGTCGTTATATATTAATCGCATTGCCAGAGTGAAAAATAAGATTTTTTATGCAAGGTGATCCAAAATAAGCATTTTTTCTACAAAAAAAAATTAAAATATGCAAAAGCCCTGTTTATTACTTTTTGTTGAAACGGTTTTCGAGAAAAAAATTCTTTCATAAAAAAAATCATATAAGAATTACTTTTATTAATTGTTTCTGCCTGTGTGTTTATCTTTTTCGCTCACTTACACAACCTTAAATTTATCTTGGTCACCTATGGTGGTATAAAGTAACATTAGGTGTGTTCCACAAGATTTCGTACAAGTTCGGACTAATGAGAGTAAAAAGAAAATTACTCTCTGAATATGCAAAAGTTATCCAAAATTGCTGGAACGCAAAAAACCATAATTGCCCATCTTAAAATACTAGTGCTGCTTACTTTTTAAATTAAATTTAATTTAAGTGATTTTAGTCGCTTAAAACGCATAACATTATAAAAACAAAAGTTTTGCATCATTGGCAACAGCTTTAAAAAGCAAATGAAAACGAGTTCTAAAAAGTAAATTATTTAAAAACGGCATTTTTTATATTAAATAAATAGGGAAATGTGTACAAATGTACTTACAACTTCAACTTTGTTCAAAAAACCTTCCATTTTGATTTTTAATAAATTTGTATGCAAATACTTTTTTTCCTATATTTGCAAACTTTCTGGTTAGTTTTTCAGTTCGATATGTAAACAAAAAACAGCTGATTATTTAATTCTTGTCCGAACTTATCCAGAAGAAAAAGTTCGTACTAGTTTGTACAGGAAATGGAAAAAATTACTCTCTCATTCGCTCTCAAAACTGCACGAAATTTGCTATCTGGAACGCTTTTGGATAACTTTGTACAAGTTCGGACTGTTTTGTTATGCATCTGGAACAGAAATATTTGTAACAAAATTGTTAAGAGAAGATTTCTGATCCAATATAGAAATTGCATACTGTACAAAATAGTTATTTGTTTTATTTGCTTTTTATTTTCATTAAAAAAATTTTATTGAATCAGACAATTTGTTGATTGAAAAAATCGGGTTTTTTTCAAACAAATTATTACAAAATTTTGTATTTGAATTTACAATTTTCTTTGTAGGACCTAAATTGAAAAAATTAATATTTGATTCAGAGAATTTTGTGTTTGAAATGGAAAATTATTTTTTTCTGTGTATAGTTACGGATTTTAAAAGAAATGTTAGACAGTTCTATATAACCTTTTGCGAAACTAAATAAAGTTAATTTTCATGACGAAACTTTAACCTGGCTAACAGAATTCACAACCGAAAATGTTAGTGGTATCGTACCTTACTTATTAAAAAATATTATCTATATATATAAAATCGTAGTGTGTGTTTGTTCCTAACGCATGATCTCTGGAACTATAAGCGCTGTGGAGCAGAACTTTTTAGTAGAAGTTCGGGTCAATACCAGGTAGGTTCTTGTTTTGTTTCTGACCCAAAAAGTGACCACTGTGTGGAGTAATTTGTAGTTGAAAAAAATATAACATAATTGAGGTTAATACAACGTTTGTCGGGCTCAGCTACTGATGCTATAAATAACGAGTTTCAATTAGTTAGTTTAAAAAATAACACTTTTACAATCAGTTGTACAAAAATATCACAGAAATAATATTACAGTTTCTATTGTGTTTTTACCTTCCCCTGTAAAATAACAATTATTTGTGTTAGGACCTTTTTACTTGAGACCAAAGATATGTACATATTTACTGCCTCTTCCACTGTCCCTAAATCTAATAATAAATTTTTATATCGTTCTTTTTTAAAAAAAAAAAACAAACACAAAATTTTAAGTTTTCATTAAGTCGCGTGTAAATTGAAAACTTTAAATTTGTGTTCTGACAAACTAGTTTTTTTGAGTTATGACGTTATTTGAGTAAATGACGTTATTTATTAAAAAGGTAATAAAAAAAAGTTAAAACAGAAAAAAAACGAGTTTAGTACTATTGGGGTTGAAAAAGTACAATTTTAAAAGCTAATTGGTACGAAATTGGTTTTCTCATTTATCATCCCTGGCTGTGACCAATGTGTTGAATGCATTAGATTCTTGATTTCAAAGCTACGAACAATTACAAAAATAATTTGTCATTTAAAATCGTAAATATACAAACATAACTAAAATGCAATTTAATTTATTTTTTTTTATTAAAATATTTAAATAATTATATACATATACATACACATATTGGAAAGTGTCAAAATTTCGCATTTAAATAAATTAATATATAACACACGAATATATAAATTATAATTTAACTTTTTCCTATAGACATTTAAAAACCGAATGAATGAAATTTTAAATAAAGCTGCATAATTGATATTAATTACTTTTACTAATTTTGGGTTGATAAAGCCCAAAAAAGAGGTTATCCGTAATACGAGAATAGTAATGATAATAAAAATAAATATATCATTACATTCAGTTTTTAATTACTATTTTTGCTATTAAAAATTTATACGTACAAACTTTGATTAATTATAAAAATAAACTACATACATAATTAGTTTTGTTTTGTTCTTTTTTTAAATGTTTTATTATTTGCATATTCAAAAATAAATTTTCTAATTTATTATGCATAGAGTTGAGTTTTTATTTTTGGCAATAGATTTAACACTAGCTAAACCTATTAAAAGGTCCATAATATAATTTTTAATAGATATTTTTTTTCAAGAGTGCTGATTACTCAAGCAGCTATAACGATGCACTATCCTTGAAAGTTTTAATTAAACTGTAAAGATTGTTCTAAAGAAAGCTGAGGAGGCACAGCAAGAGTGAATAGCATTCCGTTTGCATGGAGTTCCATAAATATATATTTATGTTATTACAAGCCTGTAGCTACATTCAGTAACTTTTTGCAAACAGAAAATTTTTAATTTTTGCCGATATATTTTTTCGTTTGCCGTATAGATAATGCGATTCTGTAATTTCTTTTTAACGATAGTGCACAGCTGGGTTTTACTCACCATTTAATTGTACACGCAAAGAAAAATATGGTTGAGGTAACCATAATCAAACAGCAACATACTATGATTGAATTATATGGTTGCAGTTAAATCATATTATTGTTAATAGAAAAGCAAACTTTAATAATATTATTATCTGAGTTAATAATAATATTATCTACAAACACAATGAACTTGGTTAGACCTAATCTTAGCATTGTAAATATGTCAACACTATTGTTAGATGTGACTAAAATATAATTGAGACTCACCATACCATGATCTAATATTACATTAATATTGTTAAATACGACCACAGTATTATTTAATATAATAATACTATTTTGTTTTTTAATCATATATTTATTGTAGAAACAGCTGTGCGTTAAATTCGAAATAAAAATGAATTAATATTGTTGAAATAAAATGTATATATAGAAATGTATACTTACACGATATGCAGACATGTCTGTTAAAAGAGATACGCAAATGTTTATAGATATATTTTTATTGGTCTACCCTTTTGCTTATACTTTATTTATTTATTAATTTATTTAACACCACCCGTGCACTACCGATAGCTTACAAGCGAAATACTGAACTGACAGATGTTTCTGAAAAAGATTTTTTTTAAACTTAACATAGTATGGTTTTGGAAAACATTATATTGTTATTTACATCATATTATTTTTAAATAATAATACAAATTATGTTGTAGTCAAAAATTTTTAACAAAACTGTATTGTTAAACTCTAACCATATCACACTTTTTTTATGGATGTGATAATGTAATTATTAAATTCAAACATTACTCTGTTTATCGTAACGAAATAAATGTTTAAAATAACAATAACTAGTTTTCAACAACCACACATTTGTTTCAGAGAACATAATACTGTTTTCTCAACCATTCTCCAACCATATCTTTTCTTTGCGTGTACGAGTATATCATATGGCATTTCTGCGTAGAAAATGTCGAAGGAAAATAAAAGAAAATCTAGAGGAATTTGAGTTTGTGATTTTACTTTTTTTTAAAGCGAATATCCTTAAAATATGTTACTGAATAGCAAAGTCCATAGATTTTCGTTATATTTTATAGCGATACGATTATCGTAAAATAAAGGTTACTGGTTACTGTTTGTTTTATGATTCTCAATCATTTACTGAAAGTTTTGTAAACTTTTCTGTATAGTGGTTGAAGTCTACTGATGCGTTGTGTGAGCAGCAACGAAATCAAACTAGACGTGCTTAACCAACAACAAATAAATTTTTAAATAATATATATCTAATACAAATTTTAAATAAAAAGCTATAAGAATTTAACTTGGTTGTTTTAACTAACTATACTATATTTTTTTTTATTTATTAACTATTTCAAATTATATATTTAACTGCCTCTTCCACTATTTCGAAAGAAGGTCTTCATGCGTATTCTAAGCGAAAGAAAACTGATTTTCATTTCTTTATCTTACCTCTGTAAGAAATTTGACTCGAACGACAAGTCGCAATAAGACGTAAGTATTTTCATATAAATTTTGATACCACTAATTCGAATGAATTGTCAACAAAGCGAACACCACGTCAAAATCAAGCACGTGCTATTTGGCTTTCGACAAGCAACATTTATGTGCAAACAATTAGATAAAATTTATGAAACTAATATGTTATCATTAGAGATGTGCACGTGAGCGTTTTTTGACTCACGACACGCACGCTCACGCAGAAAAATATTTTACTCACGCACTTTCACGCACGAATGATATTGAAAATTTTCACGATCACGCACGCTCACAAACAAAATATTCTTAATCACGCACGAGTGGTTTACAACTTATCACGATCACGAAAAAGTATGTAATCCAATTTGTATGTTTTTTTTTGGGTTGAAAAATAGGTTTTTACACATGTGTACATATGTATGTATGTACGTATATACATATGTAAAATTTACATTGCACAGTGGGGACTTTTACAAAGTAAATGGCAATAAATCTGGAACTTCTAAACTATTGATTGAAATTATATGAAACTCCTAACATCCGTAGAGGAGGATTTAGGCTTTATAACACATGTCATGACAGCCTTCTGGCTTGAGCTGTACATGAGTTACAGTGGGCCAAAACTGACTACCCGGTACTAAAAAAACTTCTGAAGCTTGTAACTTTTTTAAAAATTATCCGACTTTTACCGGATAAAGCATTTTGACATAAACATGAAACTCTTAAGAAATAATTTCCCAAGATGTGTTTCCGTACCTCTCATAAGATATTTTACTTAAGACAAAAAAAATTTTGCCTTGACCTTTTTTAGTATTTATTACTCCTATTACTTTTATTTCATTGTTGGATTTTAAGTTAAAAGACAGCATTAAATTTTGGAACAAATCAAGTTTAGGGGCCCCACCCAAAAATTTAAAAACAGTATCCTATCCTATAGAAAATTGAAAAATAAAACGAAAAAATTAAATAAAAAATTGGCGGCGAGGCTTAGTTTCCGAGTTATGGTCCTCTGAAATTCTAGTACAATATTGTGATTATACGGTGTTTTCAATTTCTTATAAAATACGATATTTTTTTCAATTTTTGTGATACCAATAGGTCATATTCGTTGGAAAACACCGTATAATGATAATATTGTACTAGAATTTCAGAGGCCCATAATTCGGAAACTAACATTCGCCGCCAATTTTTTTATTTAATTTTTACTTCATATTTTTTAATTTAAGAATATACTTAGAACCAATTATTTTGTATTTTGGACATGTACCCTACATTCAGCAATGTCCTAAAATAGTAAATTTTATTGTAATTTGAAATTTATTTGCTGGTGGTTCAGCGTTGTCTATATGCATTTCATTGTTGCTGTAACAAATCATCACTAGACTTCAACCACACATTTTTAATAGTCACAAACCTCATCTTATGCACAGACTTTCAAGAACTATTTGAGAATTCACAAATAATAATATTTTTTAAAATCACAAAAGAAAAATAAGCGTAGTAGGCTTAGAAACTAACACAAAAAACCCAGCAAATAATTTATATTCGATTTGAATCTATTTTATTTTTCTTAAATAGTAAATTTTAAAAATATTTTTTGTATTTAAGCGGTTATAAAAAGTTGTGACGGTAGATTTTGAAAGTTTAAACTATAAGATTTTATTATGTAGATAGTTTTAAAAATTTTTAACTAAAATTTAAGAGTGCCTTTTCATAAATGCCGATGTACGCGTAGTTTATATAAAAAAAAGTCAGAGTTTAGGGAAAGTATAGTTGTGTGTACCATAAAAAAATATATTAACCTTCATAGGGTCTTTAAAATCGTGGACGTTAACGATCTTCGGGTCAAATTTGACCCAAATTGAAAATTATGTCTTGGTTTCATTTATTTGTTAATCATTTATTGGCAATGAAAGAGAACATTATTTCATATATTTAATTCGATTAATATATGATAGATAAAACCGTAATATTAAATCGATATTATTATTAATTGTACATAAAGTAAAGGTTTCAGAGTGCAGTTTTCATATCAAGCTTTTGCAAGTTATAATAGTATCTAATGGTGTTTTATTTTCTGCGTTGAGGCCTATCTGGCAACGACTTCTTTTGGATCTGTTTTTACCCTCTTCAAGCATTTTTTCTTTGGATTTAGTTGAAGTTTATGGCTACTCATTTACCTCACGTAGTTTTAGTGCAACTTTCTGTGAAAATTCTGATATTGATAACCTCTTTTGGTTTTTTATATAAGGCATAGTAAGCTGCAATCCTAAATTTTCTGAGAAGTGTCGACGTTTTGCAAAACAGTTTATTTCCAGCCGCTATTAGCTGATGTAGATATCACAAAAGCATTGTAAGCTTATATATCTACCATGTTACTAACCACCATTTGACAACATTGATTAGTCTTTCTTTTGCAAGTAAAACATGATCTAACTTTGTCCAGCAAATAAACCCTTGCATTTTATTTATTGTAATCTAATCATATTTGCAGTTTCTTGTCTTGGTGATTACTAACTTTAGAGATATGATGCAAAGTACTAAGAAGGTTAAGTTCGTTTAGGAAGGGTGGTGCTTTACCGCACCTCCACTTGGAGACCCAATTGGGTCCATTGTGATTCCCTTCTGTTGCCCAAAAAAGTAATATTTACCCTCCCATTTGCAGCCAGAAGTGACCATATTATACTAAGAAGATTCACAGACTTTTTTTTATGGGAATATATATAAGAAGGGTACGAGTACTATCTTTGGTAAAATAATGATAAACACGCATGATAATAACATATGTACTATCTCTGGTAGTAACTCATTTATATTTTTATGTGTAGTTTGAACTAAAGTGATTTGTGATCTCAGTATTTATTGTTCAACCGATAAGATGTAAAAAAATTATCTGCAGTCGTGTTATATTTTCAAAATCGTCTGATAATGTATGCAGGCCATTTTCTATTTCATTATCTTTCATTATATTACAAGAAATACCAGACACAACACTTTCAAACTTTAAAACGGGTCAAATTTGACCCGAAAATCTCTAGTGTAAAATCTTGCATACAATTTTCTTTGGCAAGTTTGCGGATATATAAACCTACTATATCTGTTAAGATATAAAATTAAATAAAAGTCAGAAAATATGACATAGATCAATCACTAATTTTCAGAAAAAATCAAAGTTTTTTCCTGAAATGGGTCAAAATTGACCCAAAGACCCTATGAAGGTTAAAATAATTTTATTTTTCTACATTGGTATATTTCAATTCCATATGAGCCAGTTTACTACGCCTGAAAAAATTATAACAATAGCCCAATACACAATCTTGTGCAAATGGTCTTGCATAGTAGCATTTGCAAAATGGTATAGTATATTGAAGGAATGATATGTCGTGAGAGCGTGAAAATTCGTGCGTGGTTGTTAAAAATAGCTCACGCACGAGTAATTTATTTTTAAGTCACGATCACGCACTCAAGCGTGATTAATTATAAATTTAATCACGAGCATGCGTGAGTCACGCGTGATTCACGCATGACACGATAAAATCACGACATTTGCACATCTCTAGTTATCACTTTATTATTTTTTTTTATTCAAATTACTTGAATTCTTTTTTTATTTGTAGGAAAAACTCATAAAATATTCCTCAAAATGTTATTAGGAATTTTTGTTTTGATTATTGTTTTATATTCATTGTACAAAGTACTCGCACATTTCTAACATAACGAATGTAGTTTTAAAGCAAAACAGTAATAACATGCTGTTGTTGTGCGACTATTTTGTTGAATTCTTTTACGTTGTTCAATATGGTTGTATTTATTTTCATGTAAATGTTAGTAAATTGAAAAAAATCGCTAGAAGTACTTGAAATTTACAAATTGGCAATACTTTGATTTACAAACACGTAAAACAAAAAATTGACAAACGTAATCATAAGCGAAAGAAAGCTGACGACATCGTGGAATGAAAATTTATTAAAGTTCGAGCGACTAGTTTTCTTTCGCAGAGGTTTTCTTTCGACATAGTGGAAGAGGCAGTAAGTAAGTAAAATAATTTATTCGTCTAAATCGCAACAGCAATTTACACTAAAAATAAAATGATAAACTGGCTCTGCTAAGAATGCCTCCAATACCGAATCGGTAGCCATGCCGTTTGTTATGCATTAAACACATTCACCACAGCAGGCTACCGACTACAAAATGTCAAGGATAGAATACTCATGTTTATATGAGAGTGGTTCTTTTGAAGACAGCAAGGCAACAGGGCCGCAGGTTGTTGTCTATGCTGATTTTGTCGTTGTACTGCAATTAAACTAATTTCTATTTCACAATGAGAAAATTCAGTGCGGCCAGCATAATACAAAATGCTGAATAAATGATATCGTACAATTATTTCATATTATTTAACAGAAACAATATCCAAAAATTTATGTAAAGAGCAAATTGATTAATTTTTGTACTTTTAAGTGAATTAAGTACATTATTTGAAAAGAGTAATTAATTTTTATAAATGCATGTATTTGTACTTGAATATCAAGTGCAGATGGTGCTGCTGCCGTCTCCAAAATAATTAAGTACCTGGCTACGTGGCGACAAATGCTGCTAGCGGCATTTGAAGTCATGTGTTCCTGTAGTCTGCTGTGGTGAATGTGTTTAATGCATTACTTTTAGAAACGGAATATTCAATCAATATCCCTATAAGGCTGAATGCCTTTGCTCTACTATATCAACATTTTCCAAGATATGATTAAATTTTCCTGAGAACGAGGTGATGGGTGTGGACAAAATTTGTGACCTATTATGGACCACATTGTAGTCTAAAACTGTGCGTATTCAAAATTTTTGGAAGTTCGAGTTTTCAGGAGTTTCTTCTTTGAAAAACTTTAAATTTGCCCTACTATATTAGCATTTATTAACATTAGTCGAATATTTATTATTATTAAGTGCATTAACAGAGCTCAAGGTTTGTGTCAAGGGTTGATTATAAATTGGAATATTTACCTTCACACACATACATATTTATTTTTATTAGCTGGCATCAGGGTTGTCAGATTTTGCCGACATAATTTGCCAAACTGATTTTATAAATCGCCAAAAGTTGTCAAAATTAATTTTATGTAGTTTTTCTTAATAAATTTTTTATAATAAATTTGTTTTTATATAACACTTCTTTTAATATAAATTTTTATAAAATAATTGCATGCAAATTTAGCAGAAAATCGCCAAAAATTATTTCTTGTAATTATTTTCTTATCCAAATGCAAAATGCATTGATTACTATAATTAATATAAGAAAAATCATTAAAATCAAATTGTTTTAAATGCCTGCAGAAGACATTTGGTAGGATTTATTTTTCAAACTAATCGATCCTTCAACAAAATAATTTTCGTGAATTAAAAAAATTTTTAAGTTCAATTTTGTTTAAAAAAAATAACCAAGAAATTTATTTAATGCCAGAAAAATCACTCTATTGAAAAATCAAGAATTTAGAGGACAAAGAAGTGGAAAAATCTGCCACGTTTAGCCAGAAGTTACCAGATGGGACAACCCTCCCTGCTCTTGCCCGCCCATAAGCTAAAAAGTTGTCTAGCAAAAAGTGTAGTGTGTGGATCATGACTCTTCCAAACGTGTGTTTGAAGTGTGCGAGACGTTGTCCGAGCAGAACACCTATTTTAATAAAACTATTTTATCATTTACAAGTGGCAAAGCAGACTACACAGAAAAAAATATCATCGAAATGCAACCAACAAAACAAATTGTTAACATTTAATTTTAAAATTAACAATCATCATTGTTTATATAACAAATTTAAATTTTTGTAGTCAATTAAATTACTCAACAAAATTATTTGTTAAATTATATCATAATGGAATGCGCACATGTAGAAGAAACAAGAAATCATATATTATGTGTATTCATCATTTGTGTATTTACTAAAGTGTTGCTCTTTAGCTGAGAGGTAAGTGAGTCAGTTTATTAGTGTTGATGTTGCCGGTTCAACTCCACCCAAAGACGTTTAGTGTTTTTCGCAGACAAGCAAAAAATTATTTCGAGGATTGTGATTGTGTATAAAAAGCTTGTTAATATAAAAATTATGGTACAGAAATTCAACAATTCACATTGTTAATATAATAATAACTTTAATTGAAATAACTTTGAAATTTAACAAAAATAAATGTTGAAAAAAATAAATAAATTTCAACAAATTATTTTTTGATATATTTAATTGAAAATATTTTAAAGATTTTCCTTCAACTTACAATTTCGTTAATTGTATTTACAAAAATCGTTGTAGGTTCAAAATCAATTAATTATTTAATTAATATAACAAAAAAATTAATTGTATTTACAAATTATTTTTTTTCTGTGTAAACAAATGACAGCCAATGCCACGGATGTAGTTTCAACAATATGGCCGCTATCATCTTCCAAAATTTTAAAGTCCATATTGGAAGACCCTTTGTAATACATTTTTTGCTGAATACTCACAGCCTTATTTATAAAACTTATTAATGTTTATGAAGAAAAAATTTTCTATGAAAATTTGTGTTGAAACCCTTTATAAGGCCATAATAAACTAATCTAAAGTTACCCACACATTTGCAATATTATTGTGCCATAATTGATATTGAACAATAAAATTGCCTGTTTGTATGCTCCTCCTTATCGTGGTTGTCGTATTTCGACTCCCAATACGACGTTTTTGTAATAGATTAAAGAACACTGTAACATTTGTGAAGCCTATTATCTTTTTTTTTGTGACGTTCTCCGAGAAAAGGGTCCTAATGTGTGAAAATGAAGCTTTGAGAAAAACGAATTTAAAGTTTCATAACGCATTATCATTATCGATTTTCCCAAGTTCGTTTTGTACGTTGTTGGGCTAAATAAATTTTTATCAGAAATCTAACTCATTTCATCTTATTCTACACCCTTTTAGGTACCAGAAACCAATCTTAAGTACAAACCTGTTTTTTGACAGACTAGGTCCCTTTTCTCGGAGAAGGTCACATAAATTGATGCTTTGATTTATATTGCACAACCAGAAAGTATTTGATAATGTGTTGGCAACATTGTACATTAATTATTTCCAGGTACATCACTAAACATTATTTTTCTATTTTTAGGATTCCGTACAAAAAGACTACAACAACAAATATGTGAGAGTTAAAAATTATAGGGTGTTCTATTTCAATCAACGTAACATATTGAAATTTTTAAAGTTAGTGTATTTGTATGCAGAATACACAAATTAACACTGAAATTAGGTCTTTTCGAGGGCTTTAGGTCTTCGTATTGCAAGGCGACTTCCGGATCACTGCAGTGTCTTTCAGACAGAGATCCTTGCTATAAGAGAAGTTGAGAATTGGTTGAGAGTGAATGTCACTTCAACGACTTTGATAAACATTTACACCGATAGTCGAGCAGCTATTATGGCCCTCGAATCCCCGCTTCTAAGAACAACAACAGCCCTCGACTGCCGATCATCTCTAAATGAGATGGCAGAGCAGTTTGATATTAGGATCATCTGGATTCCGGGGCATAGAGGCTTTCAGGAGAACTCTAGGGCTGACGAGCTTGCTAGAACTGGGACAACCTTACAGGTTCCACCGGATTTGGAATGTGTAGGTCTACCCCTACTCTCTTGCAAACTCAGACTTAGGCGCAAGACAGAGGACGAAACAAATAGAAGGTGGGTCGCAAGAAACGATTGCGTGATCACAAGGCAGTTATGGACTCACCTAAATAGAGAAGGTACGGATTACCTAATTTCGAAGAATAGGAAACAAATCTCGATTCTAGTGTCCGTGTTAACCGGATACTGTCTCATAGGCAGGCATGCACAAAGGCTAAGGGTTGAACACAACGACTTTTGCCGTAGCTGCCAAGATATCGATGAAGAGGAAAGCATAGAACATTTTCTTTGTCACTGTCCTGGACTTGCAGGAAAGAGAATGGCCACAATGGGCGTTCTTGAATTCAGGGAACTTTCTGACGTTGCTAGTGTTGAACTTCAACGTATTAGTAGCTTTATACTGAGCTCTGGATAGTTCAACGGTGGGGACTCCGCATAAGCAGAGTCTCCGTGGTATCACAATGGACCAAAAAGGTCTAAGTGAGTCCGGCTTTCTGACTGACACCCCTACCTAACCTAACCTAGCACTGAAATTAAAAGAAAATCAGAATTAAAGGTTATTCCACCAAGCAATGTCATTTTGACAACTTGCTGGATCCTGGAAACCGTAAGAGGCAAACTTTTGAAATTTTCAAAAACCCTAAAACTAAAAAATCCCAATATTAAAAAAATCGCCAAAACTAAAAACAATTGCTAAAACTAAAATAAATCGCTAAAAACCTAAAAAATCGCGTAGAAAAAAAACGCCTAAAACCGAAAAAAATCCCAAAAACAAAAAAACGCCAAAACTAAGAAAAAGCACCAAAACTAAACAAATCACCAAAAACCGAAAAAAGTTCACAGGGTCCTTAAATTATATTTTTTTTAATATTGTGCAATTTATAAAATAGCGTGCGGCAAAACGACAATAATAACAGCAATAAAGTACTCAATAATATTAATATTTATTACCAAAAAAAAAAAAAAAAGTTAGAGAACCTCTGCTGGAATGCTACTGCATATTATATGACTGTAATATTGCTGATGAGTCGGCATGCCGGTTTTTATTCCTCTTACTTAAACACATGATTTTTTTTACTATTTTATAGTTTAATCCACCGAGATTTTTCTAAAACGTGAGTTCACATACGGGAAACGTTTAGACATGGTTTAACTTATGTACATATGTATTTGTCTGGAAATATGCACTTAACAAAGGATACTTACATACTATTACTTTGCTTTTGTAGAAATTGTTCATGTGTTTTTCGTTTGGAATGAATGATGCTTTTTTTAATATTTTAAAAACCCATAAATTTCTGGATTCTTTGTGTACTTTTTTCTTTCCTGCATGTGTGTGTGTGTGAGCCTCCACAGCAGCCGTGCGTGCACGTTTATACATTTCGAATTGTTGGAAAGTTAACAAATGTGTCAAAAAGTGTAAAGACAACTGTCGAGGGAGATTGCAATAAAAAATAGAAATAAAAAAATTGTGCAAAAAAAACTGTTAATGGTATTAATATATAAATAGAAGAGAGTTTTCAAGACAATTGAAAGAAAATGTAACATATAAATGCAAAATGTGAGCACTGGAGGAAGCAAGTGTGAAAAAAATATGAAAAGTTGAGGTATGAGTGTCAATACTGTGGAGACATTTGAGACAGAAACAGTTAAAAGTACTTATGAAAATAAAAATTTTAAAACAGATTTACTTTAATAAAAAAAAAGCTTTTTTGTTGATACGTTTGTGAATTACTCGTAGTTTTTTTTATTAATCCATTAAGAAATTGTGTTGAAAATGCTTTTTTGCATAAACCTTGTCTCATAACTAGACGAGAAGTTATCATTTTGAATTATTTCTTTAAAAATGTATGTTCTATCAAATTTATCTTTATATTGAAGATTGCGAGTAATTTACTTTTTAAATCTATTATAGATTTTCTGTTTACCAACAATTACATTAAATTGGGCAACAACGTGTGCCTCGTAGCACAGACAAAGTGGATTCCATGCTGCAAAGAGGTATTAAAAAGCTTCTTGTTCATGTTCCTGTTATAGAATTTTCACTGCTAGATTTAGCATTTGGTTCCGGGAAAAGAATGCAAGCTTTTCAAAAATTTGCTGCATTTCTTTTTAACAAATGGGAATAAATTTTATATAAAAGCAACTGCAGCCCGGTAGCCTGCGCTCCTTAATCATAGTTAATCTGCAATGTGGAATTCTTCTCGTTGTTTTTAGTTAACCAATGGGTAAGGATAGTTCCATAGAAAAATTTATGCTACAAAATATTAAAAATATGTATGGAACGTACAATGAACACTTAATATAGGGTGTTTTTTTTAGGGGTACAGAACTTCAAATTGAAATAAAACACAAGAAAATAGTTTTAATGCCCATCAATTTGGCTTTATTGGAAGGATAATTTTATGCCATTAATGTTTAAATATGATTTCGGGCATGTGGCCGCCGCGGCTGGCTCGAATAAAGCCAATTCTACAGGTCCAATTTTCAACCACTTTTTCGAGCATATGGGGCCGTATGTTGGCAATAACGCCACGAATGTTGGCTTCCAAGTCCCCTAACGTTTCTGGTTTGTTGGCGTAGACGAGCGACTTCACATATAGCCAAAGAAAATAATCCAATGGTGTCAAATCACACGATCTTGGTGGCCAATTGACAGGTCCATTCCGCGAAATTATGCGCTCATCGAATGTTTCCTTCAATAAATCGATTGTGACGTGTGCTGTGTTGCATGTAGCGCCGTCTTGTTGGAACCACAACTCATCCACATTCATGCCATCCAATTCGGGAACAAAATAGTCGGTTAGTCGGCTCCAATTGCTGTGCACGGTGGCGAATCGATTCATTCGGGTCCTCTTCAACACTTTGCTCTACAGCGGCAATTGTTTCTTCGGTGCGCACTGTTCGACGTCTCTGCGGATGCGTATTATCACATAGAGTAAACGTAGTGCGAAAACGATCCATGGTTAACCGAATTAATTGCTCTGATGGACGATTATGTCGACCATAAAATGGACGGAGCTTGCGGTAAACTTCGCGAACTGAACCATTATTTTCGAAATAAATTTGCACGATTTGCAAACGTTGTTCTTTTGTCAACCTGTTCATGATGAAATGGCAAACCAAACTAAATATTAATCACTTGACAGCTGACAAAATGGCCGCCAGTTAAAAAAGTGATACCAACTTAAAGTTCTATACCTCAATAAAAAACACCCTATAGATTGAAAAAATAATTCTTTCTGCAAAAAAAAAAAAAAAAACCTCAATGAAAAGATTTGATAGAAGAAGATAAGAAGAAGTATGTGAAATATAAAATTAAATTTTTTAAATGCAAGAATGTGTGTGTTTTTCAGAGCTCAGGCTGCGTGTTAAATCTTGTAAAATCGGTAAAGTACAACCACTTAAAAAATACAACCACTTTTTTTAAATGGCTAATTGTGTCTACTTTAGAGCTCAAGGTGTGTGGTAAGTTTCGTAAATATGGGTTATGTAGAACCGTGTGATTTATTATAATAAATTATAATGGGCGTAACCTCGCCCATGTTTTAAACTTTTAAATTGTGTAATTACAAGAATCAAAGGGCGTTTTATAGGTTTCGCACCAATCAAATAAGTAGAATATCGTAGAATAAAATTTAAAAAATTAAGGGAGTGTCCCCACCCATTTTTTTACAATGGAACCAATGGGAAGCTATACCCTCGTCAGAGAAAAAAAATGTTTAACATCTGTCTAAAATGTATCGAGCTATGAAGTAACAGCCTCCAAAAAATAGATACGAATTTTTAACCTCCTCACAGAGAAAAAACTGCCTCATAGAATCAATAATGATTTTCTCTATGAAACGTTTTTAGGCTAAGGGGTATCCCAGCAGAAAGAAGCGAAGATTTTTTCATAGAGATTCCTTATTGTTTTTATGTGGTAAATCTTATTAATTTTATCAAGAAGAAAACCACATAAAATCAAGAAGAAATCTTATTATTCCCAACTTTTTTTACTCAATTTCCGCTATTTTTGGCACCAAAAAAAAATCCATAGAGAAAAACTTCTTGATTCTATTAGGTTTTCTTATAAATTGTAAACTATATGGATTTCTTATTGATTTTATTAGGTTGCCTTATTGATTTTTTTAAAAAGGTTTTCTACTTGATTTTATTAGGTTCCTATATGATTATGTGTAAAGCATTTTATTGATTTTTTTTAATAAGGAAATCTTCTTGATTTTATGAGGTGTCTTGTTATTTCATATCTATAAATAGACACAGACAATTTTTTGTTCATTATCTTTTTCGTTTTTGTATAAGCATGTTTGCAAAATTATTTCAATGGCTATTCAGACTGCTTGTTAGCATATTGGTTAGAGTGTTTGTCTATCAGTCAGAAGTTTGCTGGTTCTATACTTGTCTCCTTTCAAGTAATAATATGTATGTATGGTGAGTTAATTAAATAAGAATACAGTATAATATGTATGTACCTATGTACCTATGTAAGTATGTATAGTATGTATAGTATAAATAAATAACATCTACATATACTACATACATACATAAGTATATGGTATAGAATTTAAATGAAAATACATAAGCAAAGCACAAAGAATAAAGAAAGACATTTTTTTTTTATTTTATGAGGTCGCCTCATAAAATCAAGAAGAAAATCTTATTAAAAAAATCAATAAGATGACCTCATAAAAACTACGAGATTTCTTCTTGATTTTTTCAAAAAGGTTTTCTCTATGAAATTAATAAGATTTCCTTATTGAAAAAAAAAACCATAGAGATTTCTTATTAATTTTGTTCTATTTTATGAGGTATTTATTAGGCACTGTTTTCTCTGTGCTCCTTTTTTTGAAGTCGGTTGAAAATGTGACAAAAACACCTTCCAGTTATGTTGTACTAAATAATGAAATGTCAGGAAAATCGGTTATGTGTTTGAAGTGTTTCAAGTCGATAACAAATGCACAGTAATATACTGAGAAAATTTCCGGAAATTTTTTTTTCAGTGTAGCGAACTTTTTTTTAATTCGAAATTTATACGTCTATACTTAATACTATAAAGAGTTAAAGTTTGTATGTATGTAAGAGGTAATCTGCAGAACCATTTCTGAAATTATATCAGCAATATGTACAATGGAGCCTCCCATCGGACATATGATATTTATTGCCCCTTCAAAGTGCTTATGATAGGATGGTGGGGCGATAAGACCCCCATACCCAAAACACAATTATTATCACTTTAGCAGAGTTCTATTAAAGCAAGAGCTTTTATGGTTTCGTAGATAATAGATAAACACTATTAACATGAATTCGTCTGTCCGCCCCCCAGTCCATCTTTCTACCCTACAGTAAATCTGGGTGAAGGAAAAACTAGCTTTGATGAATAAGCTTTATCGGCTAAAAACGAAAGCGGATAGATCTATCTCTACAAAAACACATATGCTATGTACATATATATTTATTTATTTTTATTAAATATGATAAAAAGAACGTCAGGGGGCAATGTCTGCCCCAAAAACTATGGAACGTATTTCTATGAAATTCAATAGATAGACCGATCTGCATCTAAAAGAAAATAAATGTTATATATTTTTTCATAAGGTAAGCCAAGAAGAGCGTTATGCCTCTCTCAAACTATGCAAGCAATTTTTATGAAATACAAAACATAAATAGAGCTTCATATTTTTACAACAATTTTTTGCAATTTAATTCATAGAGAAATGAGCAGTTAAAAGAATGCATAAGCCCAATTCACAATCTTGTGCAAATGGTCTTGCGTCGTTGCATGTGCAAAATGGTATAGTATATTGATACTCACCACTTAACAATTCTTAGTGGTGAATATCAATTTACTATACCATTTAGCACATGCAACGATGCAAGACCATTTGCACAAGATTGTGAATTGGGCTATAGTCTTTGCACACATAAATATATTAAAGAAATAATCCTCCGAGGTCCTCTAACAGTGCAAAACAAATGAGTCCTACTGGACTAAATGTAAAGTTCCCACCATGAAAATGTATAAGCTAGCTTAAGCCTGCTTTTATTAAGAGATATGGACTATACCAATAACTTAATATGAATGAATTTTATTAATTTAAAAATTATAAGAAGCAACAAAATTACTGCAAAATTATGAATACGTACATAAATAATGTTTAAGTTCATGTTAAAACATTTTGGTCACCTAAAACTCCCATCTGACTTGCTTAAGCATTTGACTGGCTTATCGCTCCTTTCTGACATTAGCTTAAAAGCCAGCTGATGCATATTCTGGTTAAGCCTTAAGTCTTGAATATAAAACATCAAGATAAAAATTTTGTTTGCTGTTAAAAGTATTGTGAGAATCTCTCAAATCTCTCTTCCATAACACAAAGTATTATTGAAAAGATTTCAAATAATTACCCTTCAAATACTTCAGCGAAAGCCAATAAATTTAATAATAAATTTTTATTATTATTGCCTTAAGAACTTCAAACGAATTTAATATTAAAAAAAAAACAAAAACATTATTAATATTTTATGGTTTCCCAAGTGGTTTTAGAGGTTCTTACAAATTTAATTACACATTTTTTTTTCTATTGCATGAGAATTTTTAGAAAAACATGATACATAAATATATAAATATAATTGTTTGATCAATCAATGACACTTAAAACATTCTTTTTTTATTATAGAGAATCAATTTTATTCAAAACAAGTAAGATTGCTATATTCGGCTGCGACGAATCTTATATACCCTTCACCGAAGTACGTTGGAGTATATATCTATGTACATACATACATACATACAATTTATAGTTCGACTAAAGAATTTGATTCAAAGATTTTATTTTCGACATGAGCAATAGTTGAATATTTTATTCATTTATTTATTATTAATGGTAATGGTACTTAAACAAATTTCTATTTTAAAACATCTGCAAGCAACCTAAACTAATTACACACCTGCGTTTGTGCAAATTGACTAAAGGCCTTTCTAATATTCAAAATATGTTTAATTAAAAAGAAAAAGAAATGGTTTATTTAGTTTATTTTATAAACCAAAAAAAGTCTTGTTTTAAATAAAATTAATTCTCTATAATAAAAAAAAGAATGTTTTAAGTTTAAATTTTCCAACCCTGGAAATATATATAACTTTTTAATTTTTGTGATATTTAATACTAATGTCTTTCTTTAATATAGAAAATATGCATTTGATTAACAGAGAAAAATTTCGTTTATTTTGTTACTTTTATGTAACAGAAAAGTTTAAGTTTTCCAGCTCTGGAGCTGTCCTTTTTATTTTTCTAGTTTGGTATACCCAACTTTTCTTTCTAAAACATCAATTATATTTAATTTTCAAAGAGAAGGAAAAAATTAAATTACATAGAAATAAATTAAATTTTCCAACCCTGGAATCATCCTGTTAGATTTTTTAGATCTCTTTTAGCAACATATTTCTTTCCAAATATAAAATACGTTAAATTTATAGAGAAAAAGAAAAAATTTGATTGTTATATACCAAAAAAAAAACAATTTTCCAATCCTGGAATTGACTTTTTGATTTGTTTAGATTTCTAATACCAATTTAATTCTAACTGAAATATAAATAAAAAATATAATTTATGTACAAAAAAAAAACAAAAATTTGCTTCAGCTAGTTACTTTGATATGGCAAAAAAAAAGTTTAAACTTTCCAGCTCTGAAACCGTATTTTCGATTTTGCTGATTTTTAATATCATTCTACTTCGAACGATTTCTAATACACCCCTTTAAGACCGAAGTCTACAGCTTTTCTGCAAGCTTTTCACGTACAGACAGACGGACAGACAACATCCCTTATTCGTGTTCGCTATTCATAAGGGCCAATAATATACGAGTACAGTCGAATCCGCTTCAGCGCAACCCGCTTTACTGAAAAAATCGGATTACGGAAAGCGATACAAATCCCCGCATTGATTTTAAACGCAGCTAGTCTTACTCACTTCGCTTTAGCGAAACATCACTTTACTGAAAATATCGTATTAGTGAAAACCAAAAGCTAGCCCACAACTACGTTTTATATGAAACTTACTTCGCTTTAGTGAAAAAATAAACAATGACAAATTTATTTACTAGAAATCGTTTGCATAACTTAAGGCTGAAAAAATTTTGCATGTTTTTTCCGTTAAAAAATTAAATGCCAAAATGTATTTGTCCTTTTCGCTCTTACGTACTTTATTGTATTTTTTTTATTATATTGTCAATGCAAGTGGCTAGACATTTACTGATTTTAAGCAGTACGCTTAACTGTAACAAATTTCAGTAATCCGAACTACGTTTTAGAGAAAAACTCGGATAACTGAAAAAATTGGGTTTTGGTTATTTCCAATAAAGCGGAGTCGACTGTATATATTTTATGTTTCGCATATTAATATTGTGGAAATTACACACGGAGTGTCAAATCTATATATACTCTTTACCATTTTTGGTGAAGGGTATAATAACATTATATGCTTAATGCATTTTATTACTTTGAAAATGTATCGTATTGAATAGTTATTGAACCCTGTGAACTTTTGTCAAAACTTTATATGGAAATGTAAGTTCAATTTATTAACTCAATTTGTTAAATACAAAAAAAAATTGTTTAATATTTCTTGAGGCATATGTTTAAAAATTTGTTGTACGATTGTACAAAAATCATGTCGTTGAATCCGACTTTTTTTTTGGCAAAACCCAAGTCAAACTTAATTTGTAGCCATTTTTTTTTAATTTCAAACAATCGCAGAGATGATGATGCACAGGGTGGCAGAATTTTTTTTTTTTTTTTTTCAAGAAAAGTAGAACTCAGGCAATGAATGCCTACTAATATTACTAGGTGTTACCCTTCTTTAGGAAAATGATAGTGATAGAGAAGACAAGTGTGGTGAAGGAAGAGATAGAGGGAAGCTTCATTCTTTTACAACTCTGCGTTTTGCATGATTTAATAATGCAGAGCTGCAGCGCCTCTGGTGTCAATGATGAGTAGTAGCCACCATCTTATTGGTTAATTTAATTCGTCCCTGATTATGCTACACAATACAGAAGAAGGAAGGCAATTACATAGCTTTAATCAATTAAACAGTTGCAACTCAAAATACTATCTGACTAAAAGAATCTTTTATGATTTCAATAACAACACAGAAAGAAAAAATCCATACTAAATTCAAATTTTTGTTACTTACTTTTAGTACGAATCGTATTTAAAAATTTAAGAATAGAACTAACATTTTCTTAACTCAAGCCGAAAACGGGATTACTTTAGGAAACCAATCCTGAAGTTTCTTAAATTGAATATGAAGTGCTTAAATTATGTACAAAATTTTAAATCAAGTACAAAGTTTTTGAAACTAGTAAAAAAAAACTTGTTTAAAGTACGACTGCGTGCGTGAAAAAAAAATGAAAAAAACATTTTTACCAAAAAATTTCAAGTTCATTAGTATGCTTATGATAAAAATTCAATAAAATTAAAAAAATTAATTCAAAAATCAGTACATTAAAATGAAAACAATTTAATATTTGTAATTTTTAACGGATATTTATTTTATTTAAGTGTGAGTAAGTGCGGTTTATTCTTAATACTCGTGTGAAAAAGTGTGGTTTTAAAAATATAATGGTAAATAAAATAAAACTATAATGTTCAATGATAATTAATTTAATAAAACTATAATATCAATATTAACTAAAAAATAAAAAGTGAAAGCAAATGACGACTCCAAACTGCGCCAGCTTCTGAAGGGCTTAAGTGCGAATATCTAAAGAGTAAGTAATAAATATGGGGCTTTTTTATCGAGTACGCGTGTTGTTTTTAACAAGTCCCGTTTCAATATATACATATAAGTACATATATATGTATGTGCATAAAGATACATACATACATATTAATTAAAAAATAGTAATAGGTACGAAAACTTCCTGCATATGCATGTCTCATGAGTTCTCATTGAAGAATTATTTTCTTATGCTCAATTCGCTGTAAGACCGGACTCAAAAATATGTTATCGCCCTAGGTGACCAAGAACCCCTAGCTTCTTAATGACATAGTTTCGCTTCGATTTAAAATCTAGTATATTTTTCTTCCATTGAACAGACATCTTGGACTCATTTAGCATTCTTCCATCATAATTTTCTGCCAACACTGTTAGAGATGCATATAATAGAGCGACGTAAATTTAATTGTTATTACCATAGAAATTCTTATCAATAATTAAAACAAACAAAAAATATTAATATGGACAATAAAAAGTTAATAAAAAATTATATTAAATCTTTAATTCAATAAATCAAGTTAGGATTACTTAAAACAGGCGTTTTTGGATTATTTCAAGTATGGATTCGGCATTAAATGAACCCCATTTTTAGATTAATTCAATCCCAGATTTTCTCAAATCAATCTCGTTTTGGGAGTATTTCAAGTATGGATTCGCATTAAATCAAGTTAGAAATTCTTGAATCAATCGTATTTTGAAATTAATTCAATCTGAGGTTAACTGAAATCAATCTGGTTTTGGAATTATTTCAAGTACGGAATCAGGATTAAATATTAAATAAAATTAAGTATTTAGCACCTGAATAGTACTTGATTTGAGTAAATCCGTACTTACCGTACTTATGACACCGCTTTGAATTGATCTAAGTACGGACGGATTGATTTTTATTTTGAGTGAACATACTCTTTATTTGAAGAAACAATCATTTGTTTTATGGCCAATCACTTCATACAACTAAAAATAATTTTGTTTCCTTGATTCACAAAAATAAATCATTTAAACGGGAAAAAGATCACAAGAACTTTTCTGAAGAAAGAGTAGGCAGAACTATGGGAATTTCTTACCATAGGTAGACTTAAAGTTTGAATTAATACAGTACACAGTGTAACACGAAAATATATAACCATATACGGACATATAACTGTATGCACCAGTTTAACGTATGTTGGTTCTGGTATGTACAGGTACATATGTTATTCAGCGTTTCTTTTACTAGTCATAACTTTTCGGTGCGAACAAATCAGAACCCCTATACTTTCTTCTTTCCTCTCTCTTTCATAAACTCAGACTTGATTCAAGAAAAACAACCGAGTCTAAAACATAACTAGTAACAGAAACGCTGAATACCATATAGTATCTGTACGTACCAGAACCAAAACACGCGCACCAGTTTTATATAGGTCTGCACAGATATAACTAATAATAATGCGGACACCACTACGTGATAAAAAAACCAAAAATAAAAAGCCCGGGTCTCCCAGTTTTATCCCAAGTCATGCACTTTCTTATGAGCTTCCAAAGATTTCGGGCCTCGGTGTCATTTTTGCATTTTCTCAGGCTCATATCTTGCAAACCGTTCGGAATTTTGATTTACTATGCGAGGCAAAGTTTTTGCTCTTGTCATAAAGAACAAAAATTGTGAACATATAAAATCAAAAAGAAAACTTCATCTTCACGCTCAAAATCGCAACAAATTTTAAAAAATTCTATTTTTTGTACCTTTTTTCCCCCTGTTGAGTTCCATAGTTAGCAAACCGTTCAAAACTCAAGGAAAAAATCCGTTACAAAAATTTACCTAAGATCTCAATAAACAACTTTCTAGAACATATGAACTTCCTAGGAAGGATTCTTAACACCGTTTAGGTAGCGCTTATGTAGCCGCAAAAGTGAAAAATTTCCCGAAATTTTTTTAATTTCAGTGCGATATGATTTTTATACTTTTAAAATTGAAATTAATTTTATTGCGACTTTAATTGAAAATTGGAATTTAAATTACATATACTAATTATAAACTGAAGTAAAAAATCATTCTTGAATTCTATGGAATGGCCCTCGATGTCGTCAGAAAACGTTCTATCGATAACTTGAAAACAACGACAAAATAAAAAAAAATTGTTTGTGTTGTCAATATAAGTCATTGATCGAACAAACGTTCTCTGACGAGATCGTGGGACAGACCCATAAAATCTTGCAGCCTGTCGCACGAAAACGTTCGACTTGTCGCACACTTAACTTTAAAAAAAACAACATTTTAAAATTTTGTTTTTATTGCAAATGTTAGTGCTTGTTTCACGATATCGAAAGAAAACGTTCGACTTAAAATTTATATTGAAAACAAAAACAAATGTTCATGTTTCATTGTTGTCATTCCAGTTGCCAACATCGACGTCACGTCCCTCAATACAATACAAATAATTCGGAGCATGTCTACCAGCTGTCGAAAACAACTGACTGCTATCGACAGGCTCATTTTATTTTCTAAATCTAAGGGCATGGAAATAGCTTGTTAATAGCATAAAATTGTCCTCGAGAGCGATTATAAAAGCACCAATTTTTTGGTATTGTATTGACGTGACGTCGATGTTGACATCTGGAATAAGGGTGATGAATTTTCAGTCCATTCGTGAAACAAACCATAAGTGTGCGACAAGTCGAACGTTCTCGACATCGTGGCTCTATGATTTTTCTTAACTAAACTAGGTTTAAACAAAAATGTTTTTTTCTGACATTAAGCTTTAAAATGAGGCAACAAAAAATTAAAGGCATTTCTGGAACAAAAATTTAAAATAAAAAAAAATGTGAGGTTTTTT
The DNA here is from genome assembly GCA_949987645.1 of Tachina grossa. Lineage (NCBI taxonomy): Eukaryota > Metazoa > Arthropoda > Insecta > Diptera > Tachinidae > Tachina > Tachina grossa. The sequence continues at coordinate 130,967,020 of OX465278.1, read as the reverse complement.
TCTAAAAATAAGTACAAAATTTATTAGCTCTAGTACTCATATAAAAAAATTAAAAATTACCTGTAGTGCGATTCACTAAATTTTGTTAAAGATAATCGCATTGTTAAAATAATTATAACGAAAATTTATCGATTTTGCTATTCAGTAATATTTTTAACGATATTCGCTGTAGTTTAATGTCAGCTGTGTCGTTATTTAAGCGACAATAATTTATGTGCTGTTAATTTTATCGATAAAAATCAACAGAAAATATCAGCTGCGTACTATCGTTAAAAAGAAGTTACAGAATCACACAATCGTTATTGCAAGCGACAAAATGTGTAGACAAAAAATACGATTGTCGAATCGTTAAAAGTTACCGGATCGCACTACTGAGGTTATATAATTTCTTTTTTTTTTAGAAAAGAAAGATGATATTTTTTCTTGTTTGTACTGTAACATGTGTCATTTTGAAAACTGTCGTATATCCTTTTTTTAATGATTAAAAATGTGCACCACATCCCCTCAATTTTTGTTATAAGCAAAATTTAATATTCGTGTCTGTCATGACTTTCGAACGTTTTCAATTAGAATGAAAATTTCCGAATCGCAAAAAAAAAAAGATTTGGTGTCTGCATACTTCCGAATATTTTTGCAAAATTGTTTGCTAATGTGGGCATGTTTTTCATGTCCCCTTTTCTATGTATTAAAACCACATATATATTGGTTTAAATTTCCGAATTAAGTAGATGAGATATCAAGCCTAATTTTAAAAAAGATTTCGTTTAAATTAAATTAATTTTAATGTGGAAAAAAGGCGATTCTATTTACTTTCACATTGCTTAGTGCAGTCGCGAAAGTAAAACGAAAAAATTATTCGGAAGTGAATGTCAGGACATCAAAATATGCGGAAAAGATTCACTTTCACACGGATGTGAAAGTCATGACAGACACGATTAACTCCCTTTTAATCTAGCATGTATGTATGTACATCATTCTAAGAATTTAGTTGAATATACTAAAACTTTCCCTTGTTTTTCTTGCAAATATCAAGCAAATGAAATAAATAAATCAATGATACTTGTACATACACTCAAAAGTATCCTTCTGTATTTATTTTAGATTATGACAAAATATAAATTTGTCAACAAGAAGAGAGAAAAAAAATCCATAAAAATAATTAAGTCCTAAGCAAACACAAAAAACTTACTTTCGGCAAAATTTTCTTAAGAAAACAAAAAAATAGGAAAACTTTAACCTCCCAACCAACACCCTAAAATGTTTAGCAATTTCAAAGTTTTTTTTAATCCTTCCAAGAGATAAATTTCTTAAAATGTTTTATTGCAGTTTTAAAATTCGGCAAGCAAAAGTATTGTTCAAGAGTTTAAATATTGTTTTTTTGGTTTTTCTTTTTCTTACAAATAAATTCATATTTAGCATTACTTTTCTTGTTGTTTCCTGGAGATTTATAAATAATCCTTATTTAATCCTTGTTTTGTTGTGCTTTTATATATTTTGTTGTTGTGCATTCGTTTCTAACGATTGTGATAGTAGTTGTGGTTGTGTTTTAAAAAACAAATAGAGAAGTTATATTTTCATTATAAATGTTTCACTTTAATCCTTGTACATTTTACTACATTTACAAACACACACACATAAACACTCAAAACACTTAAATATGAAATAATAAGTAATTTTTATTATTCACTTTATTTTAATTGGAAAATTTCATGTTTTAATTTTTTGTAGAAAAAAATTTTTTTTGCTTTTATTATTTATATTGTTGAAGTGAAAATTTTAGTACGATTTCATTGGATTGAGGACCTTATGAAATTTATTTATATTAACACACATAATTTTTTTTATACATATTTCTTTCGAAATATCTTAATATTTTTTTTTAGCTTATATAAAGCATTAATTTGCTATTTTCGTTATCAAACTTTTGCGAATTACAAAGACTTGATTTGCAAACTTTTTTTTTTAACAACAACACGACCGCCGTACTCGCGAATTTATTGGCCTTTAGTTGAAATTTTTTTATTTGCCAGCCTGCCTGTTACGACCGCCGTTGACGGAATTGTGCGTTTGTGTTTATTATTGTTTCCTTTCGATCAATAACAATTCTATACGCTTGATTCTTATTTTTTAATTCATATACGATTTCGTAAAAGATTTGCTGTGTAATAGAAACGTGTGACACGTTTCCAAGTACCAAATCGTTTGAATATCCCGGCAACACTGAATTCACTCTGCTTACGAAATTTATGAATTGCGTGCATTTCCCAAAGCCAGCTATACAATGTGTTTAAATTGTAGAGCATAAATGTTTTGTGTGTGTGTGTGTGTGTGTGTGTGCAACCAGTAATAAAATCCCCCTGCAAAACAAAATATAACGAAGCAGAGAGCGTACGATTGAGTTTTAGAGCAAGAAAGGCAAACGATTTCTGCTCATTTTATGCTAAAACAAGAGTAAACGTTGTAATTCTTTTGCAAGACTCGTAAGCGTTACTCATTTAACAAGTTGAATATTGTGGAACTAGTTTATTTAGCCATATGTTTGTTGTTGCCTACACAGTGTTGCATGCAATAATTCTCACCAAACACAAAAGAGCGAGAGAGAAAAAAGTTACAGAGCGAGAGAGCGTATCAGTAAGAGTATTACATACTTTACACTTCCCAGTGTGTCATGAATCATGCGTGCTTTAACATAACAATTCATTTCATTCTTGGAGATTTCATTTCATTTAAGTATAGTGGAAATTTAAGAGGTTTTGCATTCTCTAACCAACGTTTGGTGAGGTTGTAGATTGTTCATACGAAGGGCTATTTGCTGGCCATAATGCTAATATAGGACATGCAAGGATTATGAATTATGTATGAGTTATTTCTTGTCAAGTCCTTGAAACAAACAAAATAAATATTCTACTGACAAACAGCAAGTGGTTATTTTAATTAGGATAGCATTTTTTTTTTGTAACAGTGACATACATATGTATATACATACATGTGTGCTAAGCGATAACTTCGTGAGGTTTGTATTACAATGTTATTATAAAGATTACATTGAAAGAAACCCGAACATATTTTGCTAATATTGTAGTTTGTCATATTAATAGTTTGTCTGTGTAAGAGTTGTTCTAAAATTTTTTAAAAGAAATAGTCCAGGGTCTTTAAAACGATATATTATTGTTTTACAAAGCAAATGAATAAAGAACAAATAAAGAGTCCAGAGGTCTACATTCGACCTAGTGGCATGAAGTTAGCATAAGTGACAAAATTGAAGTACGTGTTGACGAGTTTCTCTATACAAATTGACACTCAAAATCGAAGCATAATGTAGTCTTAACACACGATTTTCCATGCATCCTAAGCATGATTTTCAATGTAAAATGTTATGGAAAAACACGTTAAGACCATGTTCAATTTTGTTACTTATGCCAATTTTTTATTACACTTAAAGCCGTTAGTTTTTCCCTCTCAAAATCACATTATTACTCCTCATGTATCCTCGCCAGCAAAATAAAAATTTTGATAAAATCTGTTCCCATTTTTCCCCCAAAAAAATATAATAACCTCGAAATTTTCTGGCAACATCCATACAACAAAAAACAAGTTGAAAATAAAAAAATAACACCTGCTATATTGATAAAAAAAATTATTTCGATTTACAATAAGGTTTATAAGGCATTTACACCTTTACAAAATCCAGCAGATTTTAATTAAAATCATTATGAAAACCTCTATCGTTTACACCAAGTTTTTTTTTACTTTTTATCCAAAACAAACCCCATTAATTAAAAAATTTCAAAACTACAATCAAACAACTGCAATTTAGCCAATTCACACATCTTTTTAAGCAGACCGTAGCTAATTCAATAATTTTTTATGCAAATATGTTGTACAGGATAATAAAAATAAACTAAAAATATTAGATTTTGTGTAGATTTCCTGCAAATTTGCTGACAAATTAGATTTCGTTTTGCATGGGAAATCTAGTCAAAAAAAAAAAAAAAACAGCTAGATTTAGCTTGAAATCTCCTAAGTACTAGATTTCGAAGTAATTTAAATGCCCTATTACAATTTTTTGTATGGAAATTTGTTTGGTGAATGTTTTGTAAACCAAAAACCTTTTTTTTTAATAAGGCCATACATATTAACATATTTCTGTTTTAGAAATGTTAGATTTTTGCTTTAGAATGTCTGTTGTTCCTTAGTTTAATAACAAAAATTAAAAACTTTAAAAACCCCCGAATATACATATTTAGAAAACATGTGATATCTTCTAAACGGCTAAAACATATCAAGAACCCTCTCGATCAAGTCACCTTTCAAAAATTTCAAAATTGGTCCAGCCGTTTGATCTGTACGTGGACACGGACAGACACACAGATACACAGACAGACACTACAAACTTAAAAGAACAGAACAGAAAAAACAAAGAAATATTTTTCTTTTGAAAATAATATAAAAAAAAAATTTAAAAGCAAATACATACATACATACCTAAATACATAATTATAAAGTAAGTGTGGCATGCCAGGGTTGCCAGATTTTTCTGACCTAACCTATTTCGCCAAATTGTTTTTAAAAATCGCCAAAAGTCCCAAGAATGAATTTTATGTAGTTTTCTTACTATATATTTGAAAATAAATTTGTTTTTATACAACAATTTTATTAATATAAATTTTTATGATATAATCGTTTTAAAAAAAATCACCAAAAGTAGAAATAAATCGCCAAAAATTAATTATGTACTATAATTAATATAAGAAAAATTATCAAAATCAAATAGTTTTAATTTTTTGCAGACGAGTTTTAGTAGAGTTTATTTTCGAAACTACTCTCCTTTAGCAAATATTTAGACGCTAAACAAGTTAAAAGATCACCACGTTTGGCGAGAAATCGCCATATCTGACAACTCTGTGTCATACAAGTTTTTTTATATATTTTTTCAGGATTGCAACCAGTGATGCCAACTTTTGAGACTCAAAGCACGTAAAAATTTTGGAAAAAAGGGCTAGAAAGGGCTAAATTGAAAAAATATTCAAAAATAAATATATAAAAATAGTAAAATTTTTCGAAAAAGCGCGAAAAGGGGCTAGTATTAAAATTTTTCTGTTGAAAATAAAAACATCAAATCAATTTTTGTAAAGTAATTTATTAGAATATAAATAACTATTATGAGATCAACACATACATAGCTTGAGAGCTTCAATGTTGTACATATTTCATTTACATTTCATATTACATTTCAATAAGGTATGTACATACGTAGATTAAATAGTTAGCATATACATACATACATATACATATAATAGAAATATATATATGTATGTTTACATTTAAAATACATTTAAAATTGGCGGTTATTAAATAAAATGTCGATTTCTCGCTCTTCGAAAAACATACATTATCTGTTTGAGGATGTACTGAATAACTTTCAAGGCATAAAAAATTTGGAAGAAATAAAAGATTACTTTAAACTATTCTTCTTTTTTAAATTGGTAAGGCAATATCGACTTTTTACTCATTTTATTTTGCTAGATTAAAGGAAGAAAAAGTTCGCTAAAGTTCAAATGTAGCCATATCGAGCAAAAACTAAAAAGGGGCTAAAAGGGCTGAAAGATTATTGTAAATTATTATCGCGTTTTGACTGACTGAAAACGGGCTAAATCTAGCCCTAAAGGGCTAAGTTGCCATCACTGATTGCAACTTCTGTCCCTAAAGAAGCAACATACATTTCTCAGCCCAATAAATAGGTATGCATTTATAATATGCATATTATATTTCGTGTAAGAATAAAATATGTACATACATACCTATATACGTAACAAAAGTTGTTACAATTGATTTAAAAATAAATTTGGTTAGCTATTAAAGATCAACTACATCTGTTTAACTAACAGCATGTTTGTGCATTTACATACATACATAAATATATTACAATCTGCTAAATTTTCTTTCGATGGATTTAAAAATTTTTGAATCCTAATGAAATGAAAAAAAAACACAAAAAGGCCCACTGTGCATCGTCATCGACAATTGTCAAACTTGGCAACGCTTTGAACACTTCTTCTATTAAACTGCATTAAAACTTTAAATAAATGAAGAACGACATACATACATACTCATATTGTGTGTGTGGGCTATGACACATGTTGTTTGGTATTAAATAAATGCAACATTTTATAGCAAGTCAAAGATACATAATAAAATTGAAAATGTTGATATGCATAAGAAATTTCTTTATGGTTGTTTTGTCAACATGTTGATATTTACATTGTGGATGATATGTATAGACACATTTTTTTAACGCAACAAATGGAGATAACATACAAATGTGCATACATACATACATATGTAGCTATAGGGTATTTGATAAATGCAATAATTTCGTATTAAGTAGGGTATTTATTTAATCGGGCTTTTGCTTTAATAGGTTAATCGCTCGATTAATTTGTCGCTGTTTTAGCTAACTGACCTACCAACTGACATATTTAATTATAACTTAATTTTTGTTATTGAAACTGGACTGTTAATTTATGTTTTAACTTAAATAAAAAAAATGTTAAATAAAAAAAATCTGTATAAAATTTTTTAAACGCACTAATCCAAACCAATATTTTACTTATTAAGTAAAATATATTTTTTTAATTTCCAATTTCAATGTATTTTTGATAAAAAAAATATATATTTAACTTAATAAGTAAAATATTAATTTGGGATTATTAGTGCGTTTAAAAAATTTTAAGCTTAAATTTTAACAATTCCCATAAAAAACACTAATTAAAAAAAATTGTGTTTGCCCCCCCCCCCCCCCTGAAAAAATGTCTAGCTACGCCAATGGTGAGGTCATTATATTAGTTACTTCAGTAGTTTAAAGAGATTTTCTAACAAAATCATTGCGCTGATTTACACGGGCATAATTGTGCTGGCATAACATGACAGTTTGTAGGTGAGAGAAGCAGAGTGGTTTTGCGGTTGGCATAACTTTTCAACCAGCTACAACCCCGCATTAGCAGCATAAAACCAATACACACACAAATTAAAAAACAGCAAGTGTTAAATGAATACGAAAAACACTAACACACACAAAGCTGTGTATACGTATACATTTTGTGCCTGATGAATTAGTCTCGTGTAATTTGGAAAAGAACAAAAATTGTGCGGCTTAAAAATTGTTCTCGTCTAAACTACCTCATTCAGAAGAATAATTTGGTTTAAATGTTTAGGATATGGCAACGACAATTTTTAAATAATTTTATTTTTTTATTTCACCAGGTTTTTAAACAATCTTTTGCATGTGTTGTAAAATATTCCTATTTAATAATTCTGCCAAATCCCTTTAATCAATTATATTTTCTTAATTGAAAATCAGCTTTGGGTGGGTTCTGACTAGCATTTTCTAAACTAATTGCGTAGCCATTTTCAACATACATACATATATATATATGTATGTACATATGTATGTATGTATGTGAAAAATATGCGAAAACACTTTTATACAACAAGTATTAAAAACAATTTTAATTTACTTAACTTTCTTTTTGCAACGCACAAGTACTTCCACCCATTCGTTAGAGTAAAAGTATTGCCTTTAAATATGACTCCCTCCCTGCTTATAAATAATTTAGTGCATGTTAATGAGCCCGAGTGTGTAAATTTGCTGGTCACTAAAATGTGTAATGAGTGAGTGGTTGGTTGATTTCGACTGTAAAATTTAATTATATTTCTAATAATGTGTAGAACTCGTTGACAACAATTATTTTTAAACAGTTGAAACACTTGGAATATTCAAATGCTATAGTATGAGTAGGATAAAAAAATATTCACCCTTATTTCAGTTGTCGTCATCGACGTCACTTTAACACAATACCAAAAAATTGAGGCTTGTTTACTCGCTCTTGAGAGCAATTTTGTGCTACTGAAAATGTATTTCCGTTCCCTAAGGTCTAGAAAATAGCATAAACCTGCCAACAGGAGTCAGTTGTTTTCGACAACGGGTACATAAGCCCCAAATTTTTGGTATAAAGTGACGTCGATGTCGACAACTGGAATAAGGGTGATTATGTTTGCGTTAAAAAATGAGCGGTAATTATACAGTGATGGCGAGTATAATGCTACAGTTGGGAAATGCTGACTTATTTTTAATTTTGCTCAACTTCATTTAATCAATGTACATATTCGAATATGTATGAATGTATCTATTTATATTCGAATAATTTTTATACATATATTGAGCCTTTAGTGCCAGAGTGTCATATCACAAAAAAACAACAGCTTATTCAGACTTGGTGATAGCTCTAAAGTATATATCGTCAGTTCATTATTAGCTGTTGGCCAAAAACTGAAAACATAATTTTTTGAGGGCGCACTGACTGAGTTTCGAAATCTTTGGAGGCCCATAAAAAAATTGGTCACTAAAATCGCCAGACTGAGTATAGGGTTTTACTACCCTTTAATAGTACTATCGAACCTTTACTGTCAAGATCGGTCGGATTTTTAATTTTTGCACAGTATTATTATACAAAATTTCAAATTGCTTTGGTATCGCAAATAGCGTTTGTGTAGGGAATTATATTAACAACGTTTGTTTAAGCCTTTATTTAAATTATAAAAATGCATATATCGAGCCATAACCGCTACAAAAGCTTAAGCGACACATTTTGTGGACTTCGTTTTTTTTTTTGACGAAAATCGACTATTTACCATCGCAAATAATAAATTTTGGTCAAAAATTGAAGTTCGAAAATTATGTCGCTTAAGCTATTTTGGCGGTTATGGAGCGATATGTACACACAATATTTCAAAATAACCTCAAATAACAACGGTGCCGAGTTTATTACCCTTTTCCAGTTTTGACTTGAATTAACTGATGAAGTAATGATCCAAACATAAACAAGGATTACATTACGCCATAGACCAATGCAATATAAATAAGTATGTACATATATTCATGTACACACATAAAAAGTAATACCTACATGTGTACGAAGACCAACTGAAAAGGACTGGACTTCTGTTAACAGAAGTCCAGTTCATGTGCAGCAATAGAAAGAAAATTTCTGAATTTTACTAGTTCTTAAGAAGTTGTGCGTCCATTCTTTAACTTTGCAAATGGTGCAATTTCATATATTCAGCCTATTTTTCTGTGCTTGTTACGGTATTGGAGCTGTCAAAAGTTATATTTGAAAATATCTGATTTTAATATACATACACATCACTGGGTCTGTGCCAGGATTTGAGAGCATGCTCTCGAAAACCGTCATTGGCTTTATAGTCGATGTACTAACTACTTCGGCCAGTGAAGTAACATTATGGTAAACTAGACTTTTCTATAGAAAATTATTGATTATATAAATTGCATTGCGAAAATTTTTCGAAAACTAGACTTTTCTATAGAAATATATTGCAGAGAAACTTTAACTTTTAAGAAAGAAGAGCAGCTGATTTACATATCGTCGGGTGACTACTGGTTTGCCGCACATTATATTTAAAATACATTATTATAAGTTTAAGGATCTTATTAATTTTATTTATTAATTGACTGCTAAGCCCCATATCGTATGTTAAGGCATGCAAAGGTCACAGGTGCGTTACGAAAAAAAAATAATAATAAAACATTATTAACAGTGAAACATCATAAGCAAACAGTAAAAAATCGCCGATCCAAGGCAGCAAATTACATAACGCACCATACCTTTGAACCATAAACAATTTAATTACACTTTATGAACAGGAAAAACAATGAAAATATTTTTCTCCCTTCGTTGTGTGTAGGGCGTGTGCATGTGAATAACAAAAAAAAATGTTTTTGTTTCCACTGGACAAAAGAGAAAAGAAGAAAGAAATTAAAAGGAAAAAATAGAAAAATGAAAATAATTGAAATAGAAACTTGTACAAAAAAAAAACAGGATTGAATGAAAAATCAGCTGCAACAACACCAATATTAGCACGTTGCAACATTTTGGAATTATGTTTTAATTTCAACCAGAACTGGGCAGGCGGCAATCATAAATTAAACCCAAACTAACACCAGTGATGCCAACTTGTATGGCTCTAAAAGCACTTAAAATTTTAAAAAAGCACAAAAAGCGTAATCTTGAGATCTAAAAAGCGTAAAAAGCACTACCGTGAAAAAGAGTGAAGATCCAAACGAGTGAAATTCAATAATGTTTAATAATGTTTAATAAGGTCTAATATTTTCGAATCTATTCTCTGTTTAATGAAATATATCAGACGATAAAGGCATTCTTTACACTGAAAAAATAAATACACCATGCTTTTATTAAATTAATTTTAAGAAATATACAAATTTCTTAAAAGCACTACTTAGTGCTTTTTCTTAGTTTGGCACTAACGCTCAAAATTTGGCGTTTTAAGTCTTCAAAAAGCACTAAAAATAGTGCCAAAAGCACCAAGTTGGCATCGCTGACTCACACACAAAATTTATTTGCCCCTGTCGCATTTTATACATTCATGCTTACATTCAAATCATTTTATATGTGTATTTCGTTGAGTTTTTGAAATTTAATTTAAATTACCATAACCCTTATAAAAAACTCTGGTCATGTATTTGTTTAACGCCTTTTTTAGAGAAACTCAATCAAATAACAAAATTATAAAACAGAAATTTTTTTTTTTTTATAACAACTCCCTTGTATCAGAATGCAATCATAAATTAATATAAATTTATACAGAGGGTCCTATTTAATGATCTACAATAAAATACAAAAGAATTCAGGTAGTTTTTAGCCATTAACAATTAAGAATATATTGGTTGGTTTGTTCATAAGCACTTCAGTGAGTGAAGAAATTTAAATCACTTCAGACGTGACATAACCATATCCATAGCGAACAGCCGTTTGAACCAAACTAATGGGCAACACTGTATTCGAGTATACGTGACTCGCCATAACGCCATAACTCTCACCATAGAAACCAATTGAATTTTGGTTTGGTTATGGCTATGGCATTATGGCTATGTCACGTCTAATTTAACCCTACGTCTCCACTAGCCATCGACTTGGACATGACATGGACATGACGCCGGCAGAGCAACTCTGAAAAATTCATCAAATTCCTTGTTGTGGTGAACACGTGCGATGTCCATGTTCAGGCATATCAAAGTATTTTGCGGTAGTGCAATAGAGATGGAATATTTACCAATTTTGTTCTGTCTCTTTTCTTTCTATTGCAAATGGTTGCGGACGTCAAATCTCATGGCGAACATTTTTGTTCAGACATATGCTCGGGCATTGATGTCAGAGCATGCACGAAAGTTCGACATGAGCGGTCTCCATTAGCCATTTGCGATGTCCGACATGATGCCCATACCAAGTTCATGTCTAGTGGAGACCGCTAGTAAGCTTTAATGGCATAGCCTTATAGTTAGGATTGCTGACTAATGTTTTAGACTCAGCAGTTTTTCTTGAAGCAAGTCTGAGTTTATGGTAGAGAGAGGAAAGAAGAAAGAGGAGGGGTACTGACTTGCTTGTACAGAAAAGTTACTTCAATTCTCTTTTGTTATTTCATTCGCAGCATTTAAACAATAGGAAAATTGAACAAGAAACCGTCTGAGTGTAAAGAAACGAGCAATTTTAAAAGAGAATTGAAGATAACTGCTTCAGGAAAAACTGCCAAGTCTAGAACATGACTGAAGACTGGTTTCACACTAGGGTATTCAATCCGTTAACCGTTAATCGGTTTACTGCCCGATTAACTTATCGGTTAATTATAAATGTCCTTTTTTTCGATTAATGGTTAAACCGGTTAATTTCAGCCGATTAACCGATTAACCGATTAACCGAAGTAACAAATTTTTAAATAGTTTGTTTAATTATTTGTTTCGTCATATACAAAAGGAAATTGTTTAGAAATTATTTTTCATGCAAACAAAGAAGTATATTCAGTGATTTTAACTTAAGAAAAACTGCAAAATCTTTCGACGTGGCTATAAACCGGTTTAGTAAGGACTCTGCTACTCTAATTGAACTTTTTTTTTAATAATTTAAAAAAAAAATCATAGCTGTACTGTTGCCAACGATTTAGTTAAGGATTAGATTTAATAAGAGACGAATTCAATTGTTTTATACCTACTCTCTGAAATATTTTCTTCTAGCAACAACGAAAACAAAGAAATTCAGAAACAAACTTTTTTGTAGAATGTTCGTCGCTGAGTCAGATGAGGACAGGCCAACACAAAAATTGGCATAATGAAGGATTTTATATGTTTAAAGAAATCCAGGAAAAGGACTGAAAAACTAGATATTCTGTATTATGGATTGCTTTCGATTTACTCAACGTCTACGATAAGTGAAAGAATTTTTCCAAGTCAATTATTATCAAAACTAATTCGCCTAAGTCCTTAACATTTAAACCAAATTATTTTTCTGAAAAATTGTATACAGTGGAATCTCTCTTGAGCGGACACCGAAGGGACCATTGAAATGTGTCCGCACAAGGGGACTGTCAGCTAAAGGGAAAGCAATTTCTTTGCTTATGGAGCTGTCGGGACACGTCAAAAGTGTCCATCTAAAGGGGGTGTCCGCCTATAGGAAGTGTCCATAAAGGGAGATTCCACTGTATATGATTTTTTTTTTTGCTTGATTTAGTTTAAGAATGTGCATTTTTCTTGTTTTACTAATAAACACCAATTAATAAAGAATTTATGCCCTTTTACTTGTTCAAATTACTTGATTTATGAAAAAACTTTATTAATCGGTTAATACCGAAATTAAACGATTATTAACGGATTAAGCCAAAACCTTGATTAATTAATCGAGCGATTAACCGATTAAAATAAAACCCCGATTAAATGAATACCCTAGTTCACACACGATATTTTTAGAAAAGCAACTCATTATCTTCTCCTCTCACTGAATACTGCCAGAGCTCTTAAAGAGACGAGTATCATCATTATGAAAAAAAAACTAATTTTTTAATAACATAAAAATGCGTGATTTCAGTAATTTTTGAAATTTTGTTATAAAACGTAACCATAGTGAACTGCAACCGTTTTCCATCTTTCTGGATACTACATTAAAGGAACTACTCATTTTTTGCAACATGTGGACCCTAGCCTTGTCATGTTGGAATATTACTGCCTGTTGGAATATTATGTATAAACCAAAATTTCAATATAATAATCTATTAACTTTATTCACGTTTAAAAACAATCGGTTATGTTCTGAATTCCATGTGAAATTAAATCATTCGGAAATGCAATAGCATTGTTATTTAAATACATACATATTTCCAAACATTCTATGGAAATTCCGCACGTTTTAATTTCACATAGAATACATAACATACCCGAATATTTTTCTAGCATCAAACTTAAATAAATGTTATAATGCTTATAACTTAATACATTTGTTTTTTATGTTAAAAATTTCATCAAAAACTAAACATTTTTGTTTCCCTTTACTTTTGTTTGTTTATATTTAAAAACATATGGTTTCGTTTTACTGGATTTTACTGGCAAAAATTTGTCCAGTAAAAACTTGCATTTACTCAGTAAATGAACTGTCATTTTTCTCTCTCAATTCGACCTCTCATTTACTGGATTTTGTGTACTCGAACGCAATCCAGTAAAAAATAGTACAAATTTGTAAAAAAATTTTTAGTTCTCGAACGCACTTATTAAGTGTGTTCGTTTACTTTTACAGTAGAATGCAGTAAATGAGTATTTACTGCGAAAATTTTAAAATTTACTCTCAAAAAGAGCTGCTGCCAATAAAAGTACGCGAACGGAAAAATAGTAAAAATTAGTAAGATTAAAGAAACAGCTGACTCCAAGTCCACATAGTGTTGAAAAATATATAAACTTTTGACTATTCAACTCTTTTTCGTTATTGGTACTCGATACAATATTTTTATAACACGAGCAATCTAAGAATAAATTTTGTAATTTGCTTCATGTAATATTTGTAATTAATTTCTTTTTGATTTCCTTGTTTTGTTCTTAGTTAAATTAATAAAAATTACATGACAATTTTTAAATGTTACTGATTACCTTAAAAGCAAGTGCAATACTAAGTAACCAGATACTTTACAGTTTTACAACTCTGAGTAATTAGAATAATTTGCAAAGCAAAAGGATTAATAAAATAAATTAAAAAATATGTATATTAACAGCTATCATTATTATGCTTTAGAAATAAATTATTTTTTAATGACTTTCACAATATTTATTTAACCTTTTCTCAAATGTTTACACTTTTCGATTGCTTACTTTTCATTTGTTTACATTTTGAATCATATGTTCTCATCTTACTAAACTTTACTACAACAAATTTCTGCAGTAAAAATTTGCAAAACAATCAGTCAAAAACTGTCAATTTACTCTCTCTATTTGTGTTCTCATTTACTGTATTTTGGGTAAACGAACGCAATTTAGTAAAATGCAGTAAAGTTCAGTAAAAATTTTTAAAAACTTTTGAGTACGCGAACGCACCTATTATCTGTTACTAAAAAGTCCTGACCTAAACCTCAACGAAATCAAAAATGTTTATCAAGATTTTTCAAGGTTGTACAAAAAAAAAAACAAACATCTTACATACACCCAAAATAATATTTACGCACTTGAAAAAAAAAGTGTTCTTCCGGTACCCACAAATCTATACAGACAGTAAATAAACTTGTACAAACACAATCTTAATTACTGATGTAGCGATCACTTGGTATTAACCCCGTTTTTTGTATTCTTGATGTATACAATATATACCAGCAAATATGTATGTTTATATAAATCGTTTTGAAATTTAACACCCATTTCTACAGCCTAATGACGTCTTTAAAGGTTTCGTCGCCTCAACGTACTTGCACCGTTTTTCTTCTTTTTTTTTTTTTTGTTTTTTTTTTGTTTGTTTGTGTTATCTGCCTCCAAAAACATGAAAACTGCAACAAATAAACAAAACGTTCATATATTTATCTTTAAAATAATTTCAACTCAACACCCAGATCAGTTTACACTTTGCACACTATACCATGAAGTTAATCCTGACAATGATTTTTGTTAAAAAAAAACACACACACACACACAAACTAAATTAATTAAAATGTGTATTTTTTCTGTCTTGCAGCTCGAGAAAAACCAACAGCATGGTAAGGGCAAAAAAAAATAAAGATATTTATCTTAAGGAAGCGTAAGAACTGACTACCAAATGTTTCAACGCCACTCACCTGGACAACCAACAAAACAAACCAAAAAAAGAAAGAAACAAATTCCAAACAAGAAAGGAGGAGCTGACACTTAAACACATTTTTAATGCACACACAGCCGCACAGCAATTTCAGTGTCTGTTCTCTAAATTCTTTTTAAAAATTAAATGTTTCTTTTAAACTGAAAAGTGTTTAGGATTAAATGAAACAGAGACTTTATCTTAAGCTTAATGAATATTTTATCTAAATTGAGTTTACACACAAAAACTTTTGGCTATCCGCAACTAAAGAGTTTTAAGGCTTGCTTAAGAAATGATTATTTGCAATGCGGTAGTATTTTTTTTATTTCTTTAAAAAATGTTTTCTCGTTTGGATACAATTATTTTATATATTATTTAAGGCAGACTTTTATAAAAGCTGTACAAATTTAATAGCGCTAATATGAAAATCAGTCATTGAGATCTGGAAATCCAGGGATAGAGTTATTCTAGTGTAAGATGCTACGATTTTGAAAGTCGAAACATCAAAATACAAAAAGACTCAGGCAAAGGTACTTTTTATGGGAGATATTACGCCCACTTAAAACACACAAAAAAATATTAATCGTTATTTGCGATCCCTGCATGATATATGTATATAATTAAGGTATTCAAACGGTAGTCTTAAGTGTCATAATGTCCTAAAATTTTAAACTAAACCTATTCAATTATAATTCAGAAACATTTGACAGAATAGTTGGTCATATAGTACTCCAAAAGTTAGCAAAGTGGTCCATAGGAAAAAAAATGTATAATTTCATAAAATCGTTCCTAACAAATAGAAAGTTTGCCGTACGAGTTAATGGCACTTATTCCGACCTGTTTCCTCTGTACAATGGAATCCCACAGGGATCCCCGCTGTCAGTGACACTTTTCATTATTGCTTTTGATGATCTAAGTCAAATAATTAGATATACCAAACGGACGACACACTCGTCCGTATTCTAGAAACAAAATGTAAATAATTTTATTAAGATTCATAGAAAATGTATCTAAACTTCATAAAAGATTTATTAAAACACAGCCACACACATACTTACATACATATGCAACCATAATTAAATAATATATACATGAAATTAAAAAACATAAACAAAATCCCTTCAACCAAGCTAATTCAATTTATTCAACTCTCTTCCTTCAAGTATTATGGCTTTCATACAACAACAAATAAGAGAAAAATAATTGTTAGATCAAGAGAAATCCCAGTTGTCCAAATCGTCCTAGACGACATTGTCTTCGACGATTCATATACGACATGTCGTCTGTAGATTAAGTTTTCTAATCGACAATTTAAAAGAAATCGGCGTTCATGACTATCTGAACGACAATGTCACACGTTTTCTCTTCAATAAAACTTTGTTGGGGACCATCTGAGCGACAGTTTCATACGTTTTGTCTTCAATAAAGCCTTGTCGAGGACAATCTGAGCGACAATGTCCCTCGTTGTGTCTTCAATAAAGTATTGTTGACGACAATATGAGCGACAATGTCCCTCGTTATGTCTTCAATAAAGCCTTGTTGATGACAATCTGAGCGACAATGTCGCTCCTCTGGTCTTGTGTGACCTCGCCGCCATTTGTATGAAAATTTCGTCAACGATTTGTATGGAGTTGCCTTTAATATGTCTTCTACGACTTACCATTGTCTTGTACCCGTCGTCAAAGATGTCTTAAAGACGTGGCCAACTGGGATACTACACACACACACACACTCATGTTTGGTTTCTTTTTTTACTTGTAAGCAAATAAATGCGTGTGTAATATGTGTGCATGTAGTAGTAGCAACTTTAAACGCTTATAGCTCCCAAAATACTAAACCGATTTCAATAAAATATAGATTCTGCACATCTGTACAAAAAATCCTTAAAACCATATAAATCTTTTTAAAATCGGTGCAGTGGTACCAGCGTAAAAGGGATTACAAAAAACATGTTCGCCTATTAATTATATAGATAGATAGATAGATAGATAGATAACAAAAATGTCCAACACTGCTTGTATGCAGATGATCTTTATAGTATGTCAAAAAAACAGGACATGCACAAAATCAAACAGGATTTTGAAAATGTTTTAGCAGATATTGACCAGTGGTCTATATACTCTGGCGCACATATCTCACTTGAAAAAACCAATCATTTACATATATGTAGAAAGAGAAATTGTAAAAATATAGATTTAATTTATAATAACATAAGTATTATGAACTTAAGATCCTTGGACTGTATGTTGATAATAAGTATAATTTTAAGATTCATTGTAATTATCTTAAAAAAGAATTAATGAATAGATTAAACATCGTCAGATACCTGTCGTCATCAAATAGCCATATGCATACCAATAGTTTACTGAGATTATCAAAATCAATTATACTATCTAAAATAGATTATGGACTCATAATATGCAGCAAAGGTTCAAAAGATGGCATGGAGGTGCTTCAAAAGATTCTCAACGCAGCAGCTAGACCAAGCCTACGAGCATACCGAACAACCCCCATAAAAATTCTTCAAGCTGAGAGCGGTTTGGAACCGTTGCATATTCACGCGAGAAAGCTCAAACACCACCTAGTATACAAAATTAGCAATGCATCTTCTCCGTTATTGAAAAATCCTTTGTGTCTTCTACGGAAAAGAAAAACAGAACTAAACTACCCATCTACTCTTTGCCAAATCTTCAAAATATACCACATGCTAAAAATAGTTATAACATCACCTCCTAAAGAACTTCGCCCCTCTAGGCAACTAAATCCGGAAGTATTTATAAGGAATCTTTCAATGTATAGCAAATCCAATAACTCGCCTGAAATATTTAAACGTATCTTCATGGAAATTCACTCTACTTATAGAGAAAAGAACTATAACTTCATTTTCACAGACGGGTCGAAATCAGACACCAACGTTGGATTTGCCGTTGTAGGTGAACAGGGGGCACTATTGCTCAGTGGCATATTACCCCTTAATGCGTCGGTGTTCGAAACGGAAGCTGAAGCTATCTTAGGAGCTCTAAAATTATGTAAAACATATGCTAATACTATAATATGTTGTGACAGCCGCTCGGTCTTCGATGCATTGGCTAGCCACAAAGGCAAAAACGAAACAATACTGTGTATTCGGCAACTTTTGATACAACTGCAAAATAAAGTTAAGCTGATGTGGGTTCCTAGCCACATGGGAATAACGGGCAACGAGTATGCAGACAAAGAAGCAAAATTCAGCCAATTGTATCCTACTTTCCAAGTTATCCCGCAATCTAGCTCCTATATATCCAGAACATCAATATCTAAATTACTCGCTTCATCAATTCAAGCATGGAGCCTCTACAATCATCCTTATAAAGAAATTAACCCGGAGAAAATTCCAATACAACTTCCCTCTTCAACGAACTGGCTGAAAAATAAATGCTTTGTAAGGCTAAGGCTAACACACACTAAAATCACACATCAACACCTAATGTCAAAACAACAGCAACCTTTATGCACATTCTGTAACAATGCCACCCTGACAATATTCCACATCCTCAAAGATTGTCCACCGTTGCATCACATCCGTTTAAAGTTCTGCACTTCATCAAACATTATAAATTTATTAAAATGTCCATCCGAAGACAATATAAATAACATATACAAGTTTCTTAAGTACTTAAATCTATCGAATAGAATTTAGCCCTATTTAAATTATATTAAGCCGATAGCCATTAGTTGCTAGTGCTTTGTTTTCTTTAGTTTAGTTTATTGTAAATATAATAAATTTGAAAATAATAATAATAATAATAATAATAATAATAATAATAATAATAATAATAATAATAATAATAATTCAGAAAGCGCCAATTGTAATTTAGATTTATCAAGTTAAATTCAGAAAGCACCAATTGTAATTTAGAAAGTGTTAATTGTAATTCAGAAATCGTCAATTGTATGTGCATAATTCAGAAGAAAAAAATGTTATGGTCAAAAATTATATAAAACATATGTATCTATGTATACCACTGTTTTAAATAGTGCTTGTCCTATCTGCAGAACAGTAAAATTATTGGAAAAGTGGCAATTGGAAGGAAAAAATAATAATAAAATAAATAGTTTTTTTTGCTTTAATGAAATTAAAATAAATTCATAGTTAATAAAGTTTATTCTTTTTCTGAATTACAGTTGACACTTTCTGAATTTAACTTGATAAATCTAAATTACAAGTGACGATTTCTGAATTACAATTGGTACTTTCTGAATTACAACTGGAAAACGTGTTATAAGTTTTATTAAAAATTACCTGTTTCACAAAACTTTCTAAAATTTGCAAATAAATTCCAAATCCAAAAATATGCGGCCAGGTTCTACATTCCACTACAATATGAAAATGAAAACGTTTTTAATTCCGTAAAGTCGATATCACTGTGTTCTAGAAAAGTAATGAAACTTTTTTTCCACAACGATTTCATTCATTCCCAGTTTATTTCAAATAAATATTTCAAGCAACATAGAAAAAACACATTTTATGCTATAAACACAATTGGAACGAACGGCGAACTTCGCATAGTACGACGAACTTGCCTTCAAGAATTTTTTTAAAAAATTCGTCTTTTAAAGCACAATTAAATTTGTCGACCCAATATTTGCATTATATGTATATTCGCACCAAATGATTATGAACTTGCAATAAAAATAAATGCAAAAATCTGTATCAAGTCTTCAACTTGATTAAAAGTCGAATAAATCACACATTGCGCAAATGTTGAAAATAAACTAAAATTGATTAAACTCGCTGAAACTGTAAGGTTAACTCGGGAGAAAGCGCAAAACATTATGATAATTCGCCAAAGCTTGCAAAAATTTAAATTTTAAGTCCCTAAATATAAATAAGTAAAGAAATCCAAAAACGTTGCAAAAATTAAAAATAGATAAAGAAAGCCAAAAACGTTGCAAAAACTACATCTTCCGCAAAAATAACAGAAATTTGCGAAAAATTTCAAAATTTAAAAAAATCCATAATTTTTATTAAAAATTGCTAAAACTTTAAAGAATGCTAAAAATTGGGTAAAAAAAATCGCGAAAATTCACAAAACCTTAATAACAGTGGCATAATAGCAAAGTCTAATATTGTTTAAAATTTGCGAAAACTCATAGGAAACAGAACACTTGCAAAAACTTCATTGCGAGCAATGCAAAAATTCGCGAGAGGTTGCAAAATCGGAAACAAGCCTTGAAATTCATTAGAAGTCGCCAAAGCTTTTAAAAGGAAAATAAACTCGGAAAAAACGCGAAAAATCGCAAGTTCACGGAAAAATCGCAAGTTCGCTAAAAAATTCTAAACGCATTGAGGAAATCACTTACAGAACCCTTTAGCTAATCGCGGATTTTTTCCACATATTTTAACAACGCCACCTCTTACTCCGGGTTTGTGTTCTTATCCCTTTAAAACACACATATAATAAAAAATAAAAAGAGAATTTATATCAAAATGTTATTTATGTGCTTAACATTTTCGTATTTTTGCAATAAATAGTTACAAATATTTTATTTTTACTAAAAAGTATTTTCTTTCACAATGTTGTTTGCTGCCGAATTCAAATTACTTTTTTTGTAGTGAAATTGGATTACAGAACACTTCAATTTCATTTGAAACAAACTGAAAATGAAATTTTACTTTTTAAATCACTTCTACGAAATTGACAACACAAACCAAGAGAAAATTTCACTTTCATTTCATTTTACGAATGTAGAACCTAGGCGATGATATTACAAACGAAAATTCGCAGATAATTTTTATATTTTTTTTATTTTTTATTTTCAAATAATATTACATTGTCGTAGCTGCTTAAATAATGTCGTTGTATTATACTTTATAAAATTGGAAATTGTTTTTATTGTGTACATAATTATATTGGAGTTTCTAACATATAAACAACGTCATAACTCAAAAAAATGAATTTTGAAGTTAATGATACAGAATTAATCCTCATATCGTTCTTCATATTGTGCGAAAATTTCATACAAATACCTTGCTTATTCAACTCCGGAAAGCAAAATAAAATTTTCTTTTTCCATTAAGTTGTGTGTGTAAATTGAAAACTTTAAATTCGTTTTCTGGCAAACTAGTTTTTTCGAGTTAAGAAGTTGTTTGTGTAAATGAGCGATATGTAAATCATTTGCTCATAATTATATTCGTTTTCCAATATACAGTGAAATTTATTAGTGCGAGAATATTCAGCGTGAAGAAATGTTTTTTGTAATAAAAATGTATTAAAATATAATTAATAAATAATATCACTTACCCTGTGCATTTATATTTATGTATCTAGTATCGCCAGATATTTAAATTTACAGGTGCTGTATGATGATGACATTTTCATTTACACTAAAGTTTGAACTTAAATAATATTATTTTCTGTGCCTTGATTAATAAAATGTTTGTCTCACACAAGATAAAGATTTAAAAGTTTTCTTCTTGCGTTTGAATATAAATAAGTAACTAACATTTTTATTTTTTTTTAATGTAACTTCTTTATGTGGTAATTATGAAATTAAAATAGTACCTACTTTTATGTACATATATCATTATATTGCTAATTTAAAATTTAAAACACTTTTTAATTCCTGCATTTTCAGCTTTTATTCAAACACCATTATATATCAGTTCCCAAAATTTACTGAATCAACTCAACAACGTCAACATTCTCATGATACCTAGTTGAAATTCAGCTTATGCATTTGATGCGGCTCAAAACGAGTGACGGGAAGAGCTAATGTTTCGAATACTTTTTTTTAACCTGAAGTCTAACAAGATTTTGTTTTAAGAAATTCTTTTATTAGCAGAAAATGTTATTCCTATGAAACTATGGGTCCAACAGCAAATACTATTCCACTCAAATGAACATAAAAATTCCAACACAAGAATTCTTAGTGGATAAATTAAGTTATTTCTTAGGTATTTTTAAGTGCTGAATTCATATTTGAAAAGACAATTGTAATTGTAATGCACAGAAGTAATTTGTTCCTTAAAAAGGGTCACATGCAATTTGGTTTCCTTAAAATACAAACTTTATCCTAAATATATCAAATAGAGAGACAAACATAATTAAGTTACAAAAATTGAACTAATACCCTGCTTCCACAAGTCAAGCAGGCGACTCGACTCGTCTGGAAAATTCTTATGAACATCACTCAAAAAAATTATTGCTTCTTATATAAATTTTCCATGTTGTGGAAACACAGAATAATATTGTAAAGTTTCTTACTCTGCTCAATAGTTTTTTGAGTTTACAAAGAATAGAAAACTAAGTTTCCACTTAAATAGAGACAGAGCAGTTTGTATAGCACACAAAATTACTTATTAAGAAGAACGATCCCTCAATTTTTCTAGTCCAAGACTTTATATACTTTTAGGAACAAAACACTACATTCCTACATACATACTTATATTATTAAACTCTGAAATATTAAGAGTAGGAAACCTCTATATTAATTTGCACAAAATTGGTAGGGTTATAGTTTCGTAGAAAAATGTTCTTGAAATTTTTTACACAAGAATAGAAGCTCAATAATGCAGGCATAAAAATATTAATAAATGCATCTGTGAAAATAGCAAATGGACAACCCATATTTTATTGAATTCAATAGTATCATCCCAATAGTATCCCATCAAATAATAATCGGGTTACTCAAACAACAAAAAAGCAACAAGTGCAATCAGCCCGCCCTGTGGCTAATTATTGCTGCTTTCAGTTTTACATGCATTCAAATGTATGTATTTACATACATCCATACATATATATATATATATATATATTTATATATATATATATATATATATATATATATACATATATTGTACATAGAGAGGTAGACACATATTCGCCATTTTTTCTTAGATGTTAATGCAAATTTCTGGTATTAATTTTTAACAATTTTCAATAAGATTTCTACACATTTATGAACTTGAAACACTTCTGCACATTATAATACACTTTATTTTATATAAACTTCACTTTAAACACAATTATTTTAATTTTAATATGACTGGACATGCTCAGCTGTTAAGCTTTTACTTTGTGGCGCGAATGAATGAATGGAACTAAAAAACAGCGTTGTCAACTTTGAAATTTCAAAACGCACCAAAATGGAGAAAAAACGCGCCATTCACAAAAAACCGCACCAAGCTTAGAATTCCTTTTTTTTTTTTTTTTGGTGTGTAAAAATGTGGGGTAAAAAGCTTTTGACTTTGATTTCTTTGCTGAGATTTCTTTGCATTGTAAAATCGGTGTGAGCTATGTATGAGTGTATTAGTGTTTGAAAGAAGCAATACCAAGCAGAGAAACAAGTCGACCGGCTCGAAGCCGACGGTGCGCCGCCGCCGGTTATTTTTCTGTATATTTCCGCACACCAAAGCTGAAAATGAACCGTAAGAGCTACGGACTTGAAATTTGGACACAATGTGTAGACATTTGGCCAATACAACAACAAATACATGAGAGTTAAAAACTAAAGGGTGTTCCAAAACGAGCAACGAAAATTGTTAAAAACTTGCTGTATCTTGGAAACCGTAAGAGCAAAACTCTTGAAATTTTCAAAAACGGTAAAACTAAAAAAAGAAAAAAGTATCAAATCGCCAAAACGAAAAAAAGCTCCAAATTAAAAAAATCTCTAGGACTAAAATAAATCGCGAAAAACCGGAAAAATCGCCAAAATGAAAAAAATCAACAAAAAAATCGCCAATATGAAAAAATCGCCTAAATAAAAAAACCCCAAAAACAGAAAAAATCGCCAAAATGAAAAAAACCTCAAAAAACAGAAAAAAATCGCCAAAATGAAAAAAAAATTTCGGAAATTAAAAAAACCCAAAAAGAGAAAAAAAAAACGCCAAAACGAGAAAAAAGCGATAAAACTGAAAAAGAAATCGTTCAAACTGAAAACACTTTAAAAAGGAAGAAAGCTAATTAAAAAAAAAAAAAATTATCAAAACCGAATGTGCGCGAGTCAAAGTCGCACTTTACTGAATTTATTTTAATTGCAATGCGTACACAACAGCTAAACGATGAACAACAGGAATTAAAAATTAAAAAGTAAAAATAAAGGCATTTACCATAGATGAGCACTGCAGTACCACTAAAGTTTCAGTAAAAACAATAAAAAATGTTTAACAAGTAAATTTTTACTGATTACTAAAAATTTTTTCTACAATTTTTATAAATTGCCTAAATGATTTGTTATATGATGAGGTGCATTGAATTTTCAGTAATCAGTAATGCATGTATTCATAATGAAATTCTACCAAGTGGCTAAATGTTTTTCATACAAAAGTTACAAAATTTGAATGAAAAAACTTTACCACTTGCTACAATTTTATTATGATTACGGCCCTACGATTTTACTGGTAATGCAAATTAAATTTCATTAGCAGTAAAAATTTACTGAATTTTTTTAGTAATCAGTAAATTTACTGCTTACTGCAATTTTGAATGCAGTACATATACACATATACTGCAGTGTGCCCATTTACTAATCAAATAAGTTTAATAAAACAAACAAAAACGAACACATTCATATGTATTCACAATATTGAAAGTTTTGATACTTTTAATTAATTAATTTAAAAAAAGATACTAAAATCATAAGTACTTCCAACTTAAAAAAAAAATTTCATTACTAGATGTTTACACATCTCCTCTGTGATCGGACTCACATTGCTTTTTTTTGGTTTAAAATGTTTATTGAATTAATTTTGCATACAAACTATATTATTTTTTTTTTGTTAAAATTATAACTCTAATAAAAGACAGGCCTTTACAGTTCAGGGTTAAAAACATAAAACCTAAAAAAACTTAACAAATTTGTTTATCGTTAACTTAATACTAAAAGACCCTAACTCATGTTTTTCATATTTTACAGGAGGTGGAAAAAACTAAATAAAAAATATGCAATATTGATACAAAATTTTTTTAAGCGCAATATTGTGTGCTTATGTAGTGTTTTTAATAAAAATTGCGTTAAAAAATTTTTTTTATCAATATTGCATCTTTTTATATTTAGTTTTTTCCTCCTCCTCTAAACTATGAAAAACATGATTTAGGGCCTTTTCGTATTAAGTTAACGTTATATTAATTTGTACTACATAGATAATATTTTTTTTAATTTCATGAATTCTATACAAAACTTTTTACAGAGATCAACGATTAATGGAAAGATTCAAAAATAATACAAATTCAGTATTTATCATTTTAATCCAATATTTTTAAAATTTTTATCAGAAGTTTAATATATTTATATTAAAAATATAACAATAAAAACAAGTAGCCCTTTACAATATATGTACATAATTTATAAGTAATCTAAGTCATACGCATTTTTGATTCAATATAGCAAAATAAATTTATATTAATCGAGACTAGTGGCATAATAAAAAAAAATATTTTTGTATTAGTTCAAATATAGTCTAAATATCTCGACCAAAGAAATATATAACTTATACCGCTTTCATAATTAAGGGCACATACATACATATCTTTGCATTCATTTGTACAAGATGATAAATTTTTGTATATTAATTTTATAAATTCTGGTTACAACTTTTTGAAAAGAGATCAAAAAATTATTATTCCAAATTAATAAATCTAATATGTTCATCATTATTGTTATCATCAGGCCATAAAACAGATTTCATTTCAAATTTTGATATTTTGTAAATATCATTACTATTAATATGGTAATTAATAGCATCAGGAAGTTGGTAAGTTTCACAACAAGAATTTTCCGGTTTCAACCCATTGTTGTGTTAAATTTGCGTTGGTGCCACCAAAAATTAAAAAACCCGAAATAAAAAAAAAAAAGTGGCACCAAGCACCAATTACATAATTTTTCGCACAAAAAATTTCAAAAAGCACCCAAGTTGACAACGATGCTAAAAAAAGTATATAAATCAAAGAAAATGGTTACCAGACAAGAAGATGAGAATTTATTTGTGGGGTCTAGAAAGTGTTATAATTAATTGGAGTAGCCCGGGCCCCGGGGCTCAGATAAGTATAAGTTATTGATTGATAGGTATACAATCAATAATGAAAACAGGAAATTATTCTTAAATGTTGGACCTCCCAGACACATCAATAAAAGAGAAAAATGCAGGAGTAAAAATATTAAGAAATGAAAAGAAAACACAGTTATTTAATGCAATCGTATCAAAAAAGTTCGATCCTGCCTGGCAACTTTCCCACCAAATAATACGAGCCAGCGATGCCAACTATTTATAATCCAAACGCGCTACTACCCTTCTTAAAACGCGGTAGAACGCGTTAAGTTACAGTATTGTCAAATATTTATAGCAAAAACGCGCTATTTTCTACGCGCTAAATTAAATTTCAATAAAATTCGATGTATGTATTAGTACTCGTATCACAATTAATTTTTCAGATTTTGCAATATTGCTTCCTCGACATTATGTTTTAATAAACTAAAATCATTTTTTAATACAGAATAAGAATCGCCTTCCAAATAATCGAAATCCTTCGTTTTTACTTTTAATTTATTTGTAAAACTTTGTAACAACATATAAATTGTGGAATAGTTTTGCGATTCAAATACTTTTTCAGCTATAGTAGATGCGTTGTAATTTATGTTACTTTCTTGGGTCATTGAATGTAGTACATATTTTTAGTTGTAAAATTTCAAAATATATGCCATTACAGTATTAAAATGCGTTTTTAATTCTAACCAAGGTCAAGCGAATTTTGTTTGCAACAGCTGAATCATTAACTAATTTAAAAATTTTTATCAGACTCTTTGATATTAGAAAATTGTTAAATTTATACAAAAAAAGTTAAAAAATATGGAACCGAAATGGTATTATTGACTTTATTCAAAACGCGCTAATTTAGCGCTTTTTTATTGAACGCGCTAAGACGGAAAAAAGCGCGCTTGGCATAGTTAAAACGAGCTAAATCTAACGCGGAACGCGCTCAATTGGCATCGCTGATACGAGCACTACTCAAACAACAATAAAATACTACAAGCAGCTCACCCTGTGTTTGTTATTAAAGCTTTCGGTTTTGCATATATACATATGTATATATGTATGTACATATGTACAGATATAGTACATAGAAATGTAGACACAAATTCGCTATTTTTCCTGAATGTTTTTGCACATTGCTTGTAATATTTTTTTGTAATTTTTATAAGATATTTACATATTTATGCACTTTAAACACTTCTTAACAATATAATGCACTTTCTTTTACATAAACTTCACTTTAACCATAGTTAATTTTAATTTTAATATAGACGACGTAGGACTGACTGTGGCGCGAATGTAATAATTGTACTAATAAAAGTACATAGAGCAAAGAAAAGGGCTACCAGACCAGAAGGTGAGAAATAATTGTTGGGGCTAGAAATTGTTATGCAAGCCATACACTTTGCGACAGTTAGTAGAACACGTTGGATTACCTAATTGTATGCTTTGCGCACAAAACATAAAACAACGTTTACAACTTTAGTGCATGACTTTAAACATCACATTGGGTACTATGTCGCACAGTGGCTTGAAATAAAAAATAAGTAGTAGAAGGCTCCCAACTTTTGAATAAGTTAATAGATTTCTATGAAACCAACTGTTTTGAAAATAAAAAGTGTTGGGCTTCTGATGTACTCATAGTATATTTTTAGGCACCTTGTTGTAAGAAACCCTGTCAAAGCTTCTAACTTTTACAAATCAACGTTAAGTAACAAAAATAAAACATGCTTGCTTTAATCCTTAGTACTTAACTTTTTTTATTACTTAGCACAACCGTTTCATTTTTAAAAGAGAACGTATACAAATTCACATGAAAATTTTGTTTTGATATATCCAAAATTTTCTTAAGTAATAATTTTGCAATTTGGATTTTTGAAAAATGTGAGACAGTTTTAATACTTTGTGAAATAGGTATTCTTAGTTTGTTTGTAATATTTTAAAAATTATCTAGTATTTAATAATATTTTTGATTATTTTTAAGAGAAGAGGTATTAAAAAAGAGTGTGAAACAAATTTAAGAGATTTTTGCTGGTGCAACCAGGATGTGGTAAAATATTGCATTCTCTTTTTGAAATTTTCGTAATAAAAATAATAGAAACTATTACAGCTATAATATTGAAGCGGAGAAAGATAAAAAACGAAACAAATTGTTCTATTTTGTATCATTTCGTTCTTGGAAGTTAGTGAAATAAAAACAAAACAAACAAAAAAAAAAACGTGTGGCAGTCGGGGACTGCCGCGGCAAAGCTATTGCTTAGCTTTTTTTTTATCAATTTATGCATATTTATTTTTTTAATTAAAAACCTACGGATTGTCTGTTTGTTTGTGTTTTTCATTTTTTGTCAACCACAATTGCTCTTAAGTACGCCACATTGTGTTTTCCTACATGTAAAAATCTGTTCTAGCAATACTGTATGTTAATGAAATCAATAGTATACTTTAGGGGTTAACATACACTGGGCAATTCAAATAAAAATAGTCTTAGGTTTTTTTTTTTTTGTTACGAAATTTCTTGATTCGGTCGACACCCTCAAAGCCTGCGATAAAAGCTATACAATAGCTTAATAACAATGAGAACAAATGCTCAATTTGTTTTTGCTTTGCTTTTGCACATGAGCACAAACCAAAGAACACAGCCAATCGACTGTAATCACACCAACAGCCACCACCGAACACGAACAATACACTTATTTAATAGTACGCTTCTAGAAAAGAAATAAATGGAAACGATTTAAAACATTTACAGTGAATTTGGCATCATCATTTAATGTAATTTAATTGCATTGTCGATTCACATATGAAATTTGTTTTGTGTAACTACTTCTGAGCTTACATCTGGCATTTAATGCGTGCCATGTGTCTCAAAAAACGTAACTACTAATTACTAATGAAAAAATGTTTGATTGAGACATGTACTGATTAGGTTAAACAGTTTCATACATAACTAACAGCCAATTTTATAAAATCTGACATGATTGGAAACTGTTTAAATCTGAACTAAACAGTTTTCCATTAGAAATTAGTAGTTATGTTTTCTTTGTCACATGGTTTACATCTGAAATCCAGCCTTAGCAACAAAGCTATAACTGGGTGTCCTGAAACACCTCTCTTCTCTTTTTACCTCATTTTCTTTCCTTTAAATGGTTTTTATTTTTTTATGTAATCCCAACAGACGACGTATTTTTCTATTAAACGGTGTTTTATATATTTACGACTATTACGTCATCTATTGTGATTAAAAAAAATAATAAAAATAAAAATATTTTAAGCAAAAAAAGAAAATGGTATCAACAATTTAGGCAAAAATAATCGAGTATCTAATATTATAATCAAGATTAGACTTTTAATATTTCGAAAAGCATTTAAGCTCTGACGTTATTTATTTTCAACTTGCAAAGTTAAATATTTTTGCATTTAAATACAATGTTAACTTATATATAACTTTATAGAGTTTTTTATTGGGAACAATTTGTGTTAGAAAATTTTGCACATGCTTAGGGCCAATTTCACCAACCCTATTTAAATTTCAATTCATATTTAAATGTCGATTTTCATTAAATTTTGTATGGAAAAAATTACTTTTAAATATGAATTGATATTTAAATAAGTTGGTGAAATTGGCCCTTAGAGTATCGCCTCTCCTACCTACATTTATGTGAAGTTTGTCAAGACTTTTTTACAAGTTACTAACAAAAAACTTTTTTATTACATAAGACCAAAAAATTACAAAAAAAAAATGCAATATTTTACCACATCCCAAAGTTAAATTTTTTGCAGAAAAAATGCTAATTTTCGATTAATTCTGGTTGCACCAGCAAAAGTCTCTAACATTTATTTCACAGTAGAAGAGGTATTTATTTCTTAATACCTCTTCTCTTAAAAATAATCAAAAATATTATTAAATACTAGATAATTTTTAAAATATTACAAACAAACTAAGAATACCTATTTTACAAAGTATTCAAAATTTTCTCATATTTTTCAAAAATCCAAATTGCAAAATTATTACTTAATAAAATATTTGAAATATCAAAAAAAAAATTTCATGTGAATTTGTATAAGTTCTCTTTTAAAAATGAAACTGTTTGAAGATATGTACTAAGGATTTATGCAAGTCTAAGCATGTTTTATTTTTGTTACTTAGCGTTGATTTGTAGAAGTTACAAGCTGAGAAAGAATTTTGACAACAGCAGTTTCCAACTTTGACAGGGTGTCTTACAACAAGATGCCTAAAATATACTATGAGTACATCAGAAGCCCAACACTTCTTTTTTTCAAAACAGTTGGTTTCATAGAAATCTATTAACTTATTCAAAAGTTGGGAGCCTTCTACCACTTATTTTTTATTTCAAGCCACTGTGCGACATAGTACCCAATGTGATGTTTAATCAAAAAAGTTTTCAAGAAATAAAGTCATGCACTAAAGTTGTAAACGTTGTTCTATGTTTTGTGCGCAAAGCATACAATTAGGTAATCCAACGTGTTCTACTAACTGTCGCAAAGTGTATGGCTTGCATAACAATTTCTAGCCCCAACCGGCGTGACCGTTTGACCGACTAAAGTGGCAATTTGCCACTTTTTCGACTGCGTTTCCCCTTTTTTGGTTGACTTGCCACTTTTTGACCCCCTCTATTTAGGGTGAGTTATATGAAAATACATTAAAAATAAAAAGTTTAGTGCAGTTTTCTGGTTTTTTTTCTCTAATTTTGCCCCTTTTTTTCGATAAATCCCCCATTGGGTGCCACTTTTTGAAAAATGTCATCGGTCACCCTGGCCCCAACAATTATTTCTCACCTTCTGGTCTGGTAGCCCTTTTCTTTGCTCTATGTACTTTTATTAGTACAATTATTACATTCGCGCCACAGTCAGTCCTACGTCGTCTATATTAAAATTAAAATTAACTATGGTTAAAGTGAAGTTTATGTAAAAGAAAGTGCATTATATTGTTAAGAAGTGTTCAAAGTGCATAAATATGTAAATATCTTATAAAAATTATAAAAAAATATTGCAAGCAATGTGCAAAACATTCAGGAAAAATGGCGAATAAGTGTCTACATTTCTATGTACTATATCAGTCCCAATGTAGATACATATATACATATGTATATATGCAAAACCGAAAGCTTTAATAACAAACCACAGGGTGAGCTGATTGTATTTTTTTATTGTTGGTTGAGTAGTGCTCGTATGTTTTGGTGGGAATGTGTTGGGAAAGTTGCCAGCCAGGATCGAACTTTTTTGATACGATTGCATTAAATAACTATGCGATTTCTTTTCATTTCTTAATATTTTTACTCCTGCATTTTTCGCTTTTATTGATGGGTCTGGGAGGTCTAACATTTAAGAATAAAATCCTGTTCCCATTATTGATTGTATACTTATCAATCAATCACATACTTATAACTTATCTGATCCCCGGGCTACTCCAATTAATTGTAACACTTTCTAGACCCCACAAATAAATTCTCATCTTCTGGTCTGGTAACCCTTTTCTTTGCTTTATATACTTTTATTAGTTCAATTAATTCATTCGCGCCACAAAGTAAATGATCAATTAATTATAACACTTTCTAGACCCCACTAATAAATTCTCATCTTCTGGTCTGGTAACCCTTTTCTTTGCTTTATATACTTTTATTAGTTCAATTACTTCATTCGCGCCACAAAGTAAATGATTAACAGCTTAGCATGTCCCGTCATATTAAAATTAAAATAATTGTGTTTAAAGTGAAGTTTATATAAAATAAAGTGTATTATAATGTGCAGAAGTGTTTCAAGTTCATAAATGTGTAGAAATCTTATTGAAAATTGTTAAAAATTAATACCAGAAATTTGCATTAACATCTAAGAAAAATGGCGAATATGTGTCTACCTCTCTATGTACTATATATGTATATATATATATATATATATATATATGTATGGATGTATGTAAATACATACACTTGAATGCATGTAAAACTGAATGCAGCAATAACTAGCCACAGGGCGGGCTGATTGCACTTGTTGCTTTTTTGTTGTTTGAGTAGCCCAATTATTATTTGATGGGATACTATTGGGATGATACTATTGTATTCAATAAAATACTGCAGTACAACCCATTTGCTATTTTCACAGATGCATTTATTAATATTTTTATGCCTGCATTATTGAGCTTCTATTATTGTGTAAAAAATTTGAAGAACATTTTTCTACGAAAGTATAACCCTACCAATTTTGTGCAAATTAATATAGAGGTTTCCTACTCTTAATATTTCAGAGTTTAATAATATAAGTATGTATGTAGGAATGTAGTGTTTTGTTCCTAAAAGTATATAAAGTCTTGGACTAGAAAAATTGAGGGATCGTTCTTCTTAATAAGTAATTTTGTGTGCTATACAACTGCTCTGTCTCTATTTAAGTGGAAACTTAGTTTTCTATTCTTTGTAAACTCAAAAAACTATTGAGCAGAGTAAGAAACTTTACAATATTATTCTGTGTTTCCACAACATGGAAAATTTATATAAGAAGCAATAATTTTTTTGAGTGATTTTCATAAGAATTTTCCAGACGAGTCGAGTCGCCTGCTTGACTTGTGGAAGCAGGGTATTAGTTCAATTTTTGTAACTTAATTATGTTTGTCTCTCTATTTGATATATTTAGGATAAAGTTTGTATTTTAAGGAAACCAAATTGCATGTGATCCTTTTTAAGGAACAAATTACTTCTGTGCATTACAATTACAATTGTCTTTTCAAATATGAATTCAGCACTTAAAAATACCTAAGAAATAACTTAATTTATCCACTAAGAATTCTTGTGTTGGAATTTTTATGTTCATTTGAGTGGAATAGTATTTGCTGTTGGACCCATAGTACATTTTCTGCTAATAAAAGATTTTCTTAAAACAAAGTCTTGTTCGACTTCAGGTTAAAAAAAAGTATTCGAAACATTAGCTCTTCCCGTCACTCGTTTTGAGCCGCATCAAATGCATAAGCTGAATTTCAACTAGGTATCATGAGAATGTTGACGTTGTTGAGTTGATTCAGTAAATTTTGGGAACTGATATATAATGGTGTTTGAATAAAAGCTGAAAATGCAGGAATTAAAAAGTGTTTTAAATTTTAAATTAGCAATATAATGATATATGTACATAAAAGTAGGTACTATTTTAATTTCATAATTTGCGCATAAAGCAGTTACATTAAAAAAAATAGAAATGTTACTTACTTATTTATATTCAAACGCAAGAAGAAAACTTTTAAATCTTTATCTTGTGTGAGACAAACATTTTATTAATCAAGGCACAGAAAATAATATTATTTAAGTGCAAACTTTAGTGTAAATGAAAATGTCATCATCATACAGCACCTGTAAATTTAAATATCTGGCGATACTAGATAGATAAATATAAATGCACAGGGTAAGTGATATTATTTATTAATTATATTTTAATACATTTTTATTACAAAAAACATTTCTTCACGCTGATTATTCTCGCACTAATAAATTTCACTGTATATTGGAAAACGAATATAATTATGAGCAAACGATTTACATATCGCTCATTTACACAAACAACTTCTTAACTCGAAAAAACTAGTTTGCCAGAAAACGAATTTAAAGTTTTCAATTTACACACACAACTTAATGGAAAAAGAAAATTTTATTTTGCTCTCAGGAGTTGAATAAGCAAGGTATTTGTATAAAATTTTCACACAATATGAAAAACGATATAAGGATTAATTCTGCTTCATTAACTTTTAAATTCAATTTTTTGAGTTATGACGTTGTTTATATGTTAGTAACTCTAACATAGATGCGGCATTTCGTATTTTATCTTGTGTAAAAATTTCATATAAATAGCTTGTACCATCACCTCCTGAGAGAAGAATTTTTTTTCATTTCTCCATTGAGTTATATGCAAATTGAAAACTTAAAATGCGTTTTCTGAAAACTGGTTTTTTTGAGTTATGCCACTATTGAAGTAAATGTGCGATATGTACATAATAAAACAAATTCCAATAGGTATATGCTTAAAAATCCGGCATTTATAAAATATAAAGCAATTTCTCATAGGTACAAATGTCATTTATCCTCACAGAACTAACTCTGCTTTTTGATAAAAAAAAAAAATCCTTTGAACAAAAGTCAAAATGTTTTTGATTTTTCTCGAAACCAGACTTTTTTCATTGGAATTTAGTACCTATGGATATCGAAATTTTTAAATTTACTACCTAGTAAATAAGACATTGCCAAGAAATCATGGAAATGTAATACTTGCGATCCGTAAGTAGTTTGAATTTGTATAATCTCTAATGATTTTTACATAGGCTTTGTCTTTGCAAAAAGTTCAGTTTTAAGATGTTTAATTACCGAATTGTAAGCTATGTTAAGAAAATGTTGATCTTTTTCGTGCTATATTATATAATAATATTTTCCTATGGGAAAAAGAGAAAAAAATTGTCCATTATCGCAATTCGTTTCTCTTTATGCGAATTTGAACGCAAGCCGTTTTTTTTTTGTGTATTTCAGTAAATAATTAAACAAATTTAAATGAAAATTGTTTCATAAATTTCTTAAAAATATTAATTTTTTACAAATCATCGCAAATATTTTCTAAAACTAAAACGGAATTACAAATTTCCCAACAAAAAATTTCAAAAAAGGTAATCGGATTTTGAATTAAGCATTTTTGGTGGAAGCTTTTCCTTACTGTATTACCAACTTAATGATTTTAAGAAGGCGTGAGACTAAAATAATCGATTCTTGAGAAGTACTTACTTTTTTTATTTGGCAACTTGTTCACGTAATCTATTAAGTCTAAAAGAATCATTCTCCTCGTTTAGCAACTTGTACACCATTTTTTTAAATTGTAGGTAATGTGATTTGTAAGCGAGTAATGAAATTTGGTTATCAGAAAAGTAAGTCATTATATGGCAAATAATTCCGATGGTAATGTGTAATTTTTTGCTGGGTTGTAATATAAATTTTGAATTGCTTCTCTGCTGATGATCTGCATATTCTTCATAATTATATGTACATAGATTCTTTGGAATGTAGTTCCTTACAACTTACTTCCAATTTTTTTTACTGTATAACCTTGAAAGCAATTTATGTGAGCTTCTTTCAATTTTCAGCAAAAATGTTCGTACATATTATTCTAAAATATCTTTAAAGTTTTGCTTTAAGTTTTCCTATATCTCTCTTACTTAAAAGCTTAAATGTTTAATAAAATAGTCGTCATTTATTTAAATGCGGCATTAACTGTCTCACAAATACAATCACCGGTGTGTGCAGCAAAAGTTGCCGTCTGCCTTACCTTGGAATAAATATTTTAGTTAATTTATCTTAATCGTACATTTAAGCATTTTTTTTATCATCATTTTACGGAAGCTTTGAAACTCGGTTTTTCTTTTGTTTCTTGTCTGTGTGTATTTCTTTTCTCTTTCGATTTCTGTAGCGCCAAGCATGACAAGCCAGCAATACAAGTATTTTATTTATTTACTACCATAAATTAAATTTTGTCAGCTTTTTATCAATTTTAAATTAATATAACGCCTTTAAATAAATACGCTTTAGTTAAGGAATATCTTTTGATGTTAAAAAAAATTACTTAATTTAAAAAGTTCAATGATACATTTAATATTTACTATGAATTTACAAAATTTCTTTGCGTTAGTTTTGAAAGTTAATACTATACCAGCCATTTAGTTAATTAAATCCTTTGACACTCTAATTGAGTATACATATGTATATGCATTTCTAAATCGCTGAGCCGTTCTGGAAGACTTTTATTTACAACATTTTCGAGTTGAATAAACTGCATATAAAAAAGACGTAAATTTCATATACCTAATATAGCATTGCACAGATACATCTGTTTGCACTAGTTTTGCGTGTTTTTTGGTTCTGGTATGAACAAATATGTTATTTATCGTTTTCTGTTACTAGTTGTAAATGTTGATTTTTAAAGCAATTATTGTATGGTTGAGCAATGAGCAAAAAACAAACAACACATTTATTTTTTTTTTTTTTTTGTTTTTCTAAGGCAAATAAGATACATAAAACTGCTTTTACCATAAGTGCCTTATGATGTGTTGAGAAAAAATGTAATTGGCTGATGAATGAATGAATGATAGCAAAATTGCACATACATATGTAAGTAAAATGATACATGTACATGAAACACATGCATTTGTAATTACTCTCAGAGCAAAATTATCTCTTTCTCTCTCTATACTTTGGCTGCGCCACAAAATAACATAACGAACGTCCGCACATACATCTGCACATCATGTATTTGTTTCAATAGTGGTTTTTTTCATATATTTGTATTACAATATGTATTTTTTGAGCAAAAACAGATCAAACAGTTGCTCAGCAGCAATAAAATAAGCAATTGTTATTTGTTTTCAATTGTATTTTAATTTGGAAAAGCACGCACACACAATAACTCTTATGCTAGTTCTGTCGCTCACACTACAATTATGTGGTACATACCATGGTATATTTGTTTTGGCTATACAAATGAGTATACAAATGCAACCCTTTAATACCTAATGGAAGGCTTTTCCTACATGTTGTGTTTCTTATTTTTTATGATCTTTCCCTTTTTTCCAGCATATCAAAGTTGATTTGATTTTATGACTGTGTTTGTTTTTTTTTTTGTTATATTTCCCTGTTCAGGCCTTACAGGTGTATATGTATCTACGAGTATGTATGTATGTAAAAGCAGCCTTTTTTTATTGAAGCATTTTTAAATACACTTTGACGGTTGCTGGAAATTTTATTTGATTTTTTCTATATGCCTTACCGTTGTGAAGGCAACAATACAATACAAACTTCCAATCAAAGCGATTTACTTCATATATGTATGTAGCTCTAGGATAGATAATAAAAATGATGGCATTTGTCACCGGTTTGTAGTCTGTTTTAGCCATAAGAGTTAGGGAGTCCCGTATACTGAACAAAGTTCCCACAAAGGATATTTGAAACATGATAAAAAGAAATTAAGAAGTATATTTATTCGATGTTAATTCGATGTTCTCTAATGTATTAGTCGTATGTAATATTAAGAATTATGGTTTGTTATCTCGGTTAAGCAACGTCTGAAGAAACTTGCCAGTAAATTCAAAATAAAAAAAAAGTGATTGAGAAAAGCTAAAAAAAATCTCCGTATGTTTATAGAAAAATATTCAAAATGTTATTTATTGAGAATTACGTATACAAAGTTAAAAGGGCTAAAATGCTGGCAAAAAGCTCCCCTATGCAATATTCATCTGTAGCATAAATTTCGAATCAAAAAAATATTTTTTTCTCGTTTTATATAAATTTTTCATATTCTGCTATCTCAAAATATAAATTTCCACTATTAGGTGCGTTTGAGTACTTTTCCAGTAAAATCCAGTAACTGAGTAAATACTGAGTAATTTAAAGAAATTACTCTCAATAAAAAAGTTTGCAGCTAAAAGTACGCGAACGGAAAAATTGTAAAATCCAGTAAAATATACACAACAGCTGATAGACAATTTGGCGCTAAAAAAATTATACATAAGTATGTACATATGTATATGCAAAAAAACCTGAATATAATATTGTACTACGTGGTCTAATCGAGATGAAACAGACTAGTTACATTATGGTCCCTGTAATGCAGTCATGGATCATGTCGTTTTCACACAAGCATTCAATGCAATATGGAGTAGTTTTGGGGTTAGGCCGATGTAATGCAAATTTGGACCATTTAGTCCAACCCTAGGACATAAACCTTCTTTTCTCACATATTTGGAGTCGTTTTGGCGTATTTCTACTCCTCTTTGGAGTATTTACATACATGTATGGAATAGTCGCATTATCTGCAGACAATATACAAAACTATACATACATAAGTATATATTATTGCTTCTGTGAAGCACTTTGGTAAAGCAAAAAATTATGGCTTTTTGGAAGCTGAATAAATTGCTTCTAGCTGGCTCATCTCGCACAAAAAATCTCCTTATTCATGCGCAACACCAAGTGATTCTTTAACATTATCTCCCTTACTCGCGGTCTCCACCTGACATAAAATAGCTAACTTTAACATTAACTTCTAAGAATTGTTAAGTGGTGAGTATCAATATACTATACAATCTTGTGCAAGACCATTTGCACAATAATGTGAATTGGGCTATAGTTTTTATGTACTCAGATGCAAAAGTTAATAGCTTGCAAATTTTTTTTTTACTTTTTCCTCTATTTTGTTAGAGAGCCTGCCTTATGAAAGCAGAAGCAGTTTTCGAAGCTTTTGTGATCAAGTAAACAGTACATTATTGCCTCCCTCAGTTGTTAATGCTTCCAAATCAGATTTTTTTTTGCTGGGTAGTTACTGGCTAGCCGCACGGAAAAATTATATGGTTTTGAGAATATCGATGAAGAATGTTTTTTTCATTTGTTTTATAAAAATACACCGTAGTATATTTTCTTTAATAATAAAAGTAATAGATACATATGTTTTTATTTGAACTTACGGTCCTGGCCCACGATGTCGACAAGAAACTTTCTATAGCTTACTTGCCGACATCGCGCGTCAGGCCGTTAAAGTTTCTAAACTTTTTACCCTCGACGTGAATAATTAGGATGTACAGAAAAAGACAAAAATGTTTGTTGCCGCTTATACCAATCATCACAACAATATTGTTCACTTCCTTTCAAGTAGTTCCAATGAGTGCATTTATTAAGAGAAATATACAATGGGAAAATAACTTTATATATCCTAATATATTCAAGATATCGAAAAACTGAAAACAAATTTAAGAAATGTACACATTAATCATATTTAATCGATCAATAACTAAATTTTTTTAATGTTCTATGCGGGGAACCAGTAACCGTCCGACTATATGTATAAACAAAAATTTAACTATACAAATCTATTAACTTTATTCACGTTTAAAAACAATCGGTTATGTTCTGCATTTCACGTGAAATTACATCGTTGGGAAATTGTTGTTATAAATACACATTTTCAACAATTCTATGAAAATTCCACACGTTTTAATTTTTCTGGCATCAAACTTAAATAAATGCAATATTGTTCATAACTTAATACATTTGTTTTTTGTTATTTTTAAAATTTCATCAAAAACCAAAAACTTTTGTTTCCATTTGCTACTGTTTGTTTATATTTAAAAACATATGGTTTCATTTTACTGGATTTTACTGGCAAAATTTGTCCAGTAAAAACTTGCATTTACTCAGTAAATGAACTGTCATTTTTCTCTCTCAATTCGCCCTCTCATTTACTGGATTTTGTGTACTCGAACGCAATCCATTAAAAAATATTGAAAATTTGTACAAATTTTTGAGTTCTCTTACTTATTTATTCTCACACTTATTTTTAAAAAATTAGTAATATTTTATAAGTTATTTTTTTGAATTATATTTTAAGTTTTCTCTTGTAACTTTTCAATTCTTATATCTAGTATTGAGTAAAAGATTTCACAAATTGATTAAAAAGTAAATATATTCAAAATAAATCATATTTTTCCGACAAAATATGCTAACTCTAAAAAAAGATTTGTTTTTTGATCGACTAAAATATGCTATCTCATTAAACTACGCAAACCACTACAAAATAAAATATTTTTTGCAGATCTATAAAGTAGTAAGCATATTTAAACCATATTATGGAAGACACATAATTTGTTTTTACAATAATTAGCGAATTATTTAGTTTTTTCGCTCTACTGAAAAGTTAGCTTATTTGATTGAGTTGACGTATTTTGGATATAGGCTCTCGATGTTCGTAAATAGTTTTTGGTACCAAATTCTTAATTTCTAAAATCTGTTGGTTAAGAAGAAGTATGTATGTGAAACATAAAATTAAATTTTAATGGGCGTGCCTCCGCCCAAATTTTTGTGTTTTTCACAGCTGAGTGTGTGTGTTAAGATAACATATGTATTAAATTTTAATGACCCATTTTTTCAAATGGAAGATTGTGTCTATTTCTGAGCTCAAGGTCACACACTTAATGCTTAATAATCGATTAATTACTACCACGTGAAATTTAATAATAGCTTTTAATGGGCCTAACACCTCCCATTTTTTCAACTTTAAATTTTATAATTACAATAATCAAAGGTGTTTGCTAGGTTTCACAGCAATCAAATAAGTATAATATCATAACATCAAAAAAATATGTGGGCATGTTCCGCCTACTTTTTTCTACAATGGGACCAATTGATAAAATTACAATCGGTCCACCAGGTACGAAGTTATGAAGTAAGAATGCAAAAAAAAAACGCAGACAAGTATTTATACAAAAAAAGAATCAAAAAATCCAACTGCGACCAACTTTGAACCGTTAAATATCCTAAACGTTCATTAGAAATGAAAAATCATTAGAGAAACCTAAAGATGATTTTAAAATACCTGTCGAATGATATCCATGTTGATATAGTTCGCCAATTTTTTTTTTATTTTCGTACTTACAAAATAGTGTCTGATGGCCGCCATATTGAATTTTTACAACTGACATATCTTTAGTGACAATCCCGGAATTAAGAGAAATCGATTGAAGTTAGAATCATGAAAATCGGTCCACGCGTTCGTACATACACCACAAAACATACAGAAGTGTCACGAGACGGAAGATACGGGTATTTTTCAGTTTGTCTCGTTTTCCCTCAAATTTTGTCGTCGGTTTTGTTTTGGTACGTCTTTCTAGTGCAATACATTTTTATTATCTGTGTTAATTGGTAAGTAGTAATACACTAGAGTATCAAATACACTATGCTTTTCTCTTTCTTCCATGAATTTTAACAAAAACCTGATTGGAGCTTTTTTTACCTGTCACTTTCTTCACTTCTGTGTATTCTGTGCATACATACATACATACATAGACATAAACATAATACCCTTCTTTGCGTTGCGCCGCCGCGTATAAAGGGACCAAAACCAAACATTTCTCTTCGATGCCGAATTAGTTTTGCAATTTTCACCTTGGACAAATATAAGAGTATTTAAAAGGCCAACATTAATTTGTTTTTAAAAAAATTGGAATTATTGCCCAATGTGGCAAATAATAGCAAGATGTCTGCTTTTGAAATGTTTTTGTTTAAACCTTTTAACTTATTTCATTTGTATTAGTAATTCTCTATAATATTTTGAGCGATTTTCTACGCAGAAAAATTTCATATTAAAATTCATGCTAAAATATGGTTAATTTAACATTTTTCGGTAATTTTTCTTCATATGTTTGTCATGTTAATTCAACATGATTTATAGTAGGTTAGGAAGGGTGGTGCTATAACGCACCTCCACCCGGAGACCCCCTGTTGGGTCCATTCTGATTGATTTACAGTGACCCCTCAGAGAAAATTTTTCCTTTATGTATTTAGTTTGGCTTAGTTGCCCCTTTTTTATTACTCGTAGCTTGCTTTCTCTGTTCACCCTAACCTTGAATCCTTTATGCGCTTTTTTCTTTTAAAGATGAACGAACATAAAGTCATTGCATCTATTATAGTGATTATACTAATTCTTTTTCTTTACTGAATGAAGGTTTCATTTGATTTTTTTTCTTCCCTCATTTTGGTGATTTTATGGATTAATAGTTTCTTTTTTTTACCCCTCCAATTTCTTCTTGTTCATTCAACTGTGTGAATGTCTCATTTGATTTTACTTTGATGTCTTGATTAGGCAGGTGGCTTGATTAAATTGTTACTTTTTTTGTTTGTTAAATTTTTCTCTAGCATTTATAACTTCATTAAAATTGATAAGGAATTCTTCTAGCGATGTGACGACAGCAAGCATTTTTATTTCTTTTTTTTTCTCGTTAGGCTTCCTCTGTAAAGAGTGTGAGAAGCTATGTATGTATGTATGTATGTATGTATACTAAGTTAAACAGGACTAGAAGTGATAGCCACTACAATAAAGCTATTAAATTACTATCAATGATCTTGTTACTTTTGGGATTACAAGAATTAAAACGAAATTAATTATGTTAGTATAGTAGCTGAGTATTACTCGTTGATAAGATGCATTTTTTGGGAGTAGAAATTAACAATTTGTTAATAAATGCACTCAAATATATATATATATATATATATAAATAGAAAATTAAAAGATCACATCAGTTTTTATTTTGGAGCCGGCTTCTGTGTTCTAAATAATTAAACTGTCTAGCATCTTAGGCTGAGTTCACATCTGGCATTTATTGTGTGGCATTTGACCAAAAAAGCGTAACCAACTAATTACTAATGAAAAACTGTTTGATTTAGACATACTATATTTATTGATTTAAACAGTTTCCAATCATGTTGGATTCTATAAAATTATCTATTAATTATGTATGAAACTGTTTAACTTAATAAATACGTGTCTGAATCAAACTGTTTTTCATTAGTTATTAGTGGTTACGCTTTTTTTACGCACACAGGTGGAAACCCGGCCTTAGTGTTAGAAAATTGGGAGAGTTTTTTTTAGTGTTTTTAAATCATTAAATCATTAACTTTGTAATGGTTGCAATAAAAGTAAAAAATCAGTTTATAAACTTTGTTTTATGTCGTTTTAATTAAAATAAACTTTTTTCAAAACTAAAAGTTGTAAAAAATTATAAAATTTATTGGGGGACTGGAACGGTAGTCATAAGGGTCATATTGTCAGAATGATTTAAATTATTTTATTATAATTGTTCTTTCTTTTGATTGTGCTTTCAAACAAAACTTTTAAAACATTATGACAATATGAGAAGTACGACTACCGTTTGAATACCCCAATACCCAAAATATAAAGTATTAAAAAAAAAATAAACATGTCAAAATGGCCCTTATCAAGATTTCTTGCAGCTTTAAATTTTTGTTAAATTAATAACTTTGAAAATATTCCAGATTTGCCAAAGTTAACAATAATTTAAATTCAGTTAATTAAGATATATTTTTTTGGGGAATTGTTACAATTAAATTTAACATTTGTTAACGCACTAATAATCCCAAATTATTATTTTAATTGCTTAGTAACATATTTTTTTATTAAAAATACATACATTGAAATTGATTATTGAGAGGTTGGTTTAGCTGGATCCTATGCGCATTTCACTGTTGCTAATATAGATTATCAGGGAGCTTTTAACCAAAAATTTCTTAGAACAACTAGAGATATTATGTTATAAATTTTAACCCAGTAAAAAAAAATGGAAGTCATTCTGAAGGAACCACATTTTCATTGCTTCCAAAAAATCGATATTTTTTGCCGATAGTTAGCAGAAAACCAAGTAAAAGTTTTAAAAATTTATTTTAATCACACAAAACCTTGTAGTTTTTCCATAGTTTTAGTAAATACTCACCAAAATGTTCAAAAAATCGATTTTTTGAAAGAAATTTATGAACTAATTTTGGCCTAAAATTTAGAAGTTATTTGCTTAAATTTACATGAAAACACTGTTTCGTGTTTAAATTCGTATAAAAAGAAACGAATTGTTAAAATATGTAACTTTTTAAAGTTTTTCCTAGATGAAAATATTACCATAGAACACAAAAAAGGAAATTTTTCTTAAAATCGCTTCTAATTCGGTGACTAGGCATCGAAAAAGAGAACTTCTTGCAATGACAACCTTATGTAAAAATCATTAGATCGGATCGAAATTTGAACTACTTCCAGACTGCAAACTCTGCATTTTCATGACTTATTTGGAGTGCCTGTCTTTACTGGGAATTTAAACAAATGAGAAGTTCAACAAATATCAAAGTTGAAACTCACTAATCAAAATGTTTTATTTATTTATTTATTTATACATATAATACAAAGTAAATTTGTATAATATGGTGTTGCAGAAATATGGGCGGAGTAACTAGACCATATGCCCAAGATAGTATTAACAGTATTTTAAAAGATTTTGTGACGGACTACATGCCTTCACATATGAAGTAGCAGAAAATAAATGTATTTTTTGACTATAAAATAAAATTGATATTTTTAAAAGAAATTTTTGAATTCCAGAAACACAGTGGCACCTGCGCGGAAAATTTTTGTTTTTGTTTTTGAGTTTATGTCCTTTATACCCTTTTATCCCTTTTTTGTCGATACAATTAACATTCGCGTTTTTCATACCCAATTTTTTATATTTTCTTCATTTTCATATTTCGATTTTCACTAAAGAACGAATTTCAGGACAACAAACATATCTGGGCGGCTAAATAAAATTAAACATTTTTATGAAATTTCATTTCATTTCATAAAAGGGAACAAAATACACAGATTCCAAAACTTTCTAGCCGTACATGTAACTCTCATCTGGAATTTGAAATTATCGTTGAAAAAAAAAATTCCAATTTATTTTATATAAAAAAATACACTGGGTTTTACCTTTTTAATAAATTTTTAAATTTTTTACAAAAACTATAGAGTATTCTACAAGCTCCACTTTTTTTAGCTCTAATGGGTTATAAAGGAATTCCGAACAGTTGATCGGTCTACCAGTTTGACAGTTTTTTGTTTCATGCCCCGATATCCAGTTTATCTTAAGGCTTTAATATCTCTTCATATCATGGAGATTTTCAATCCCCATGAAGGGAAATTCGCTATCGGGAACTTTATGTATTGAATGTAAAAAATTTAATTGAAAATCTGAAAAATTTAAGTTTTGTGGTAAAAAATGCACATATAAAATTTTGCGTTTCAAATGAAATATTTTTAATTGTAAAGTTGTGT
This sequence comes from Tachina grossa, assembly GCA_949987645.1. Lineage (NCBI taxonomy): Eukaryota > Metazoa > Arthropoda > Insecta > Diptera > Tachinidae > Tachina > Tachina grossa. Next base: position 130,922,173 of record OX465278.1, on the reverse strand, counting down.
TTTGAAATATTTTAGGTGCCGTGAAAAAAAAATACTTTAGTATACCATCGCCATAAATTTTACTGCATGTGAACCATTCGGGATTTGCCAAATCCCGAAAATCCCGGGATTTCCGGGTTCGGGATTTCCCGTTTGGCATCCCTAGTTTACACCTTTACCTGGAGTCAGTAACTTTTATTACGATAATCGTATCGTTATAATAAATATAACGAAAATTTATAGACTTTGCTATTCAGTAACATATTTTAACGATATTCGCTTTCGGTTGGAGGGGAAAAAAATAAGTCACAAAATCAAAGTTGTTGAGTTTTTCTTTATTATTATTTGTGCTTTTCGCTTATTTTCACATGTTCCATACAGAGCTAATACATAATATTGAATTAAATGGTGAATAAGATAAAGCTGGAGACTGTCGTAAAAAATAAATTACAGAATCACATTATCGTTATCGCAAGCGAATAAATATGTCGGTAAATATTACGATTTTCAGTTCGCAAAAAGTTACTAAATCCAGGTACTGATAGATAGAAGTCGTAAGTTTTACATACTCGTAGAAGTGCTCTGTACCAGTACTGAACCTAAAAATCAAGTATTTTCTGTTCCCAACAATTTAAAAACAGCATCATTTTGTATGATTAGTCATGTTTTAGACTTGGAAATTTTTCTTGAAGCAGTTATCTTCAATTCTCTTTTAAAACTGCTCGCTTGTTTACACTCAGACAGTTTCTTGTTCAATTTTCCTATTATTTTAATGCTGCGAATGAAATAACAAAAGAGAATTGAAGTAACTTTTCTGTACAAGCAAGTCAGTACCCCTCTTCTTTCTTCTTTCCTCTCTCTCCCATAAACTCAGACTTGCTTCAAGAAAAACTGCCGAGTCTAAAACAAGAGTTAGTTTCAGGCGTAAACTTTGCTCTACCAGAATCTTTCGGTTTGTGATGTCTTGTGCTGTGTTTGTACAGTTTTCTTTATTGTCCTTCGAGTTCAATCGATGGTCAAGCGAACCGTTAAGTTAATTAAAATTAATCCACTTTCAAATCTTGTGAATATCGAAACATTAAAAAAAATTATTATTTGTAATATTTGCCAGGAATTTTAAGCTCCTGCTTGTTTGCATATTTCGTTTCTTTTTTCTTTCAATATGTATTTTTGTAATCTATATTATTTTGTTTGCCTTGGCTAACAATTGAAATATACTTCAATTATTTAAATGCACGAAAATCCTCTTTAAATGTTGAGATTAAAATCAGAAACTTAAAAAAAACTGATTTGAAATCACTGATAAGCAAAATATCAATTTGTATAAATCGCTTGTTTCGTGAGGCTGTCCTGGTTCTTTTTTTCGTCACTATTCTCTTGTTTTTTTTTTGGCGGCAGTTCATTGCACTCTTGACAGCACAATCAGTACATGAAAATAAGACAAAATTCCAATATTATTTTAAGTGGATTTTATTGTTATTTGGTTCTGCTTTATTGCTGCTCATTTCTTTTACCTGTCTTGACAATTGTACTTGTGTTTTATTTTTTGGTCTCCTTCCTTCTTCGTTTTTTTTCTACTTAGAGTAAGTGTCTGTCCTGTTTGTTTTATTGTAAGCTGGCAATTGTGTCTCAGGTGTCTTATGGATTTGTGAATGCGATAATAATGTTTGATTTTGATTTGCTTGAATGTGTGTGTGTGTGTGCGAGTTTATTATCAAGATTCTGTCATCGAATTTGAATGTATTAAAATAACATTTGAAATACTTGTACTCTCCATACATTCTCAGCCTCTTGAGTGGATGGTTGGGGGTCAATGATTACATTAAGGGAAATGGTTCGTTATAAAATGTGACTTTAAGCAGTGAAATGCGTTAAAAGTTTAGTTGAGGATTAATGTCCTGATTCAGGTAGCCGCCGCCTGATGACTTTTGATTTATTTAATATTAATGTTTAAAGCCTAACAAGTCAATTGGAATGGGAAATATATAACTAAGGAAAATAATTTATTTAAAACGTAAATAAGTAAGTACCGGTTCACACACTTCAACTTTTGTTCATAAACTCGTAATTCAGCTGTAAGAAAAACAGAGATATTTGTATTTCCTTCTCCGTCTATCTTTTATCTGAATTACGAGTTGATCAACAAAAATTGAAGTGTGTGAACCGGGACTACTGCCCTAATTCTGTTCGATGATTGTATCGTCTTGTCTATGGACGATAGAAAACGAAAAAGCCGCAGTTGTGATTCTTTAAAATAGACTTGTATAGAACTCTTTCAGTAGCTCGTAATTTAAATGGGTTTGATCACAGGTTTGTGGCAAAAACGAGCTACTGAAAGAGTTCGATACAAGTATACTTTAAAACAATTATTATTTATTGTCTATGCTAGAAGGTTCGTGTATTTGCTTTATGATTTTGTTTAGAACATTATATCTAACACATACTTTCTCATATATTTTTCAAAACTATTGTATAATACTTTAAATTAATTCTTTGTTTTAAAACCATGGGAATAATAAAGGGTGTCCCAACAAGAACGCAGATTTAAGATTTTAATTTGGCGCCATTCGAAGTGTCATTGTTTGACATTTGAACAATTGTTATTGTTTGCTAATAGAAGGTACGAGGTTAATAAAAATGGAGCGCTACACGTATGAACAACGCATTCTCATTGTGAAATTGTTTTACCAAAATGGTGAAAGTTTTGCGGCTACAGTTCGCAAATTGCGATCAATTTGGGATCACAATAATGCTCCAAAAGAGTCAGCTGTAAAGAGATTAATGGATAAATTTGCCGAAACTGGGTCTGTTAGTGATGTAGAGACAACAACGCGCCTTCGACCAGGGCGATCGATCGAAAATGTCGCAGCTGTACGTGATGATGTCACTCAAACTCCATCCACCTCAATTCGACACCGAGCTCAGGAAATTGGTGTCTCCAAATTCACTATGCAGAAGAAATGAATGTGGAGGGCATGTGGTTTCAACAAGACGGCGCCAAATGTCATACAGCCAGAGAAACAATTCAATTGCTGCATCAGTCATTTCCAGTACCTGGATTCTGTAACTTTTTGCGAACCGAAAATCGTAATATTTATCGACATACTTTATTCGTTTGTGGTAACGATAATGTGATTCCGATAGCCTCCAACATTATCTTAATCGCCATTTAATTCAATATTATGTGGTATCTCTGTATAGAAAATGTAAAAAATGATAAAGAAAAATTCAATGAATTTGAGCTTGTGACTCTATTTTATTTTCCTCCAACCGACAGCGCATATCGTTAAAATATGTTACTGAATAGCAAAGTCGATAAATTTTCGTTATATTTATTATAGCGATACGATTATCGTAATAAAAGTTAGTGAATCCAGGTACAGGTCGTGTTATTTCGCGTTTTGGAGACCAGAATTGGCCGCCTAGATCGTGCGATTTAACACCATTAGACTTTTTTCTTTGGGGTTTTTTGAAGTCGGTGGTTTACGCGAATAATCCGACGACGACTCAAGCCTTAAAAGAGGAAATTGGACGCTGCATTAATGAAATAGCGCAGCATTTATGCAAAACGGCCATAGAAAATTTCATTAAAAGATCGCGTGTGTGCCAGCAAAGCCGCGGCGGCCATCTGCCCGATATGTTGTTCCACACATAACCTCATTCTGTCTACTTTACGATAGAATAAAGTTTCACGATTGTTTTTTTAAATATCTGTGTTTTATTTAAAATTTAGATCTTGCGTTCTTGTTGGGACAAGGACAAGGACAAGAACCATTTTATAAGCAAATAATTTTGAGAATTCAAACACAAGAACTCAAAAGTATTTTCAAACAAAAACGTCCTAAATCTTCTTACTGAATTAGGGCATAAGAGTTGTTATGTTGCACTAAGACCCCTTTTAGATACGCAAAGTTAACTTGGCAAGGTCTAAATTCAGCCTGGCGAAAGACGGTGGGATAAATACTTTCTCTTTTTGTCTTTCTCCCAGCTGAATTCAGACTTTCGAAAGTAAACTTTGCGTGCCTAAAACAGGTCTAATACCAGCTGTCATTTTATTCGTTGACTCGTTATTACACAGAAGTGACCAGTTTCTGCACTAGACTTTTTGTAAATCTGTAGTAACTAATTAACTTTTGTGGTTACAAAGTGAAAGATTTTCATTAATTAAGAGTCGTTAGATTTGGGAATAGAAAAAAAAACAACAAAAACCATAATCACGTTTGAAGTTAAATTATTCTAAAGAAAATTATATGGACTTAATATTGTTTAGGGTTTGTTCTCGCTACGTTTATGGTTAACGCTTTTTGGGTGCGAGTGTTAATCATTTAATTCCATTTAAATTTTAAATGCTTGTTGGTTGGTGTTGTTGAACAGACCAGGTTAATTTGTTAAACAAAAAAAAAAATATATATATTTTCCATAAAAAAATACATGAAAAAGAAAAAGTTTTAATTTAAACGAAAGGAATTTTTATGATATTTTTTTTTTTGCTTTTTATTTAAATCAAAGGGTGTCCGTCCTGAAGTATCTAAGCGGCTGTCATTGTTGTTTTCGTAATTAATTGAAATGTTGTTTTTATTTATTTAAATATAAAAAAAAAAAAAAAAAAAAATTAAGTAAAAAAAATATAAAAAGGGAAAATAAATGAAGTCATTTTTATTACTTGTCGCATTTTGTTATTTATTCGCTACATTTGATTTCTTTTGTTGTGGTTGTAGTTCTCCTCTCTCTCGCTCTTCGCTTAACGTTCCTTTCCTTTTAAAATCCAATTTTTTTTTTGGAAACCGATAGTGTAACATTTTGTGTGTGTGTTTTTTGTATTGTAGATTGTATATATATTGTTTCCTTTTTGACCTTTTCTAATTTGGAATTAAATGAGCTCAACTACTGGGTTGTGTGAGTTTGGGTTTTTGAATAAATGTGTGTGTGTGTGTGTGTGTGTTTTTTTTTGTTGCATTTTAAAGACCACACATTAAGATAGTGTATCTTTACGATTTAAGATATCTTTTTTTATGAGTTCCAAACTAAAGAGTTTCTTTGTACTTCTAGTCAATTTATTTTAGTTTTATTGCTTTTTTTTTTCTTTGATAAATATAAAGAAGAAAGAATAAAAGGATGAGTTTTTTTATTTAGGTTTTTCAAATCCCCTTAATTTCTATTTATTGCTGGTATACAAATAAAAGTTACATTAAACTATTGCATTGTGTGCTATGGTTTTGGCTCCCTGCCTTTTTTTAATATTTTTCAAAATGAGTACATATTTAAATATGCTATTAATTGTTTTTATCAAGCATGATAATTATCGTTGTTAACAAGGCTTATTTTTTGTTTGTTCTAGGAATCTTGTAGCATTAAAAAATTTATTAATAATTTTCGTGGAATTAAAGTCAAGGCTTCTTAAGAGAATTATGTTAAAGGATGTTGATGATAATAATGGGTTAACTTTAACACTACACAGTGCACTGTGGTGGTATGAAATAATAAAAAGAGTGATGATACGTTCGCAAGTTTTAAATTATTTAACCGATTTATATGAAACCAACTATTGTTGAGAAAAAAAAAGTCTTAAGGTATGGTCACATTTGTCAAACATTTACCCAAAAAAGCGTAACCACTAAATGCTAATGAAAAAACTTTCAATTCAGAGAAAAGTTTGTCAAGTTAAAGAGTAGCCAATAGTGTTTGATTCTATGGCATTTTTTATTAGTTGTGTTTGAAACTGTTTAATTTGATAAACAAGTGTCTGGATCAAAACTTTTTTCAATAGTTTTTGTTGGTTACGGTTTTTTGAGCAAATGTTTGACAAGTGTGACCGTACTTTTAGGCTCCTTGGCTCTTATAATTGAAGTCAATCTGTTTTTAAACCAGGTAGCCCCAAAAAGCATCAAGGTCTGCAACCTTGTGTAAAAATTCTTTAAGGGCTTGCAACTTTTCCAATGACAACCGAATTTAATTTATTTTTAACCGACTTCAAAAAAAGGAAGAGGTTATTAATTCGTCTGTACATACTTTTTTTTAAACAATTTTACTTCATAACTCGGTACATTTTAGACCGGTTGTAAAAAAGATTGTATAGCTTCCCATTGGTCCCATTTAAAAAGAAGGGAGGCGACACACCCATACATAAATTTTTTTATTTGATTTTATAATATTCTACTTATTTGATTGCTGCGAAACATAGCAAACACCTTTAGTTCTTGTAATTACATAATGGAAAAATGGGCGGGGCTACACGCATTAAGATTTATTATTTATTTATTTTACGTGATTCTACGTAACCGATTTTTATGAAACTTGTCTCTAAAATGAAAATTGGAAATGATTGAAAGGCAAAAATTGAATGTGGCCCTCAAGTTATACAACCAACAATTTAAAAAAAAAAATATGGCTCTTATTTTGACTTGCATTCGATTTGCGATATTCGCTGGCTATCGAACATATTATGATCAACCAGAATTTTGCTTCTTCAGTATTTTAATACGAAAGGTATCACTTATGGACGAAAGATTTCAATTTGCTGTGCAGCACCAATTGTATTTTATTTAATTTCAATTACTCTTTATGATTCTTGAGTTTCAATTCTTAAAGTTGTTGCAAATTTTAAACATCACAGTGAGTGAAATTCACAAAAGCGATACTCTTTGTTGAATGCTCGTCATAATACAAAATGGAAAATTCGTGCGATCAGCACTCTAGACTACAGTCAACGATCAAAAGTTGATCATAATAAGGGGCCTATATGTAATTGTATTTCAGTATTATTAAAAAGATTTTGAAATGTTTCTAACATGGTACAATTGTACTAGGTACATGCACGACTACAACAAAATTACAATACCAAAAAACACATTCATTTTAGGTGTGTTCCACAAGATTTCGTACAAGTTCGGACTAATGAGAGTAAAAAGAAAATTACTCTCTGAATATGCAAAAGTTATCCAAAATTGCTGGAACGTAAAAACCATAATTGCCCATCTTAAAATACTAGTGCTGCTTACTTTTTAAATTAAATTTAATTTAAGTGATTTTAGTCGCTTAAAACGCATAACATTATAAAAACAAAAGTTTTGCATCATTGGCAACAGCTTTAAAAAGCAAATGAAAATGAGTTCTAAAAAGTAAATTATTTAAAAACAACATTTTTTTTTATTAAATAAATAGGCTAATGTGTACAAATGTACTCACAACTTCAACTTTGTTCAAAAAACCTTCCATATTGATTTTTAATAAATTTGTATGCAAATACTTTTTTTCCTATATTTGCAAACTTTCTGGTTAGTTTTTCAGTTCGATATGTAAACAAAAAACAGCTGATTATTTAATTCTTGTCCGAACTTACCCAGAAGAAAAAGTTCGTACTAGTTTGTACAGGAAATGAAAAAAATTACTCTCATTCGCTCTCAAAACTGCACGAAATTTGCTATCTGGAACGCTTTTGGATAATTTTGTACAAGTTCGGACTGTTTTGTTATGAATCTGGAACAGACCTTTTGTTGGTAGATATAAACAAACGTATAATTGTCAGAAACAGATCCCTTTTGTTTTTAAAAATAACAATTACAGGGTAACTAAATTTCAATTGCAGACGCGGCATTCATGAATCATTATATTCATTCAGTGTTGCCAATAGGTGTGTAATTACACAGAGTGTGCAATTACTCTCATGTGTAGGCCATGTAATTACATTCATGTATAATCTGTGCGTAATTCTACTTTATGCTCTATTTTTATTTATTTTTGTTTTAATTTTAACTTACAAAAAACATTTGTAGTGTAATATTCTTCAATGTGTAATTGGAAATACATCCATGTGTAAACTCAATGGCAACACTGTAATCATTTTATTCACAACACATACACTAACATTTTTGCAGCTTGTAAACAAACCCTCTAGTCAGCCTAGAACCATATGTCTCTATGTCATTACTCTTTCTCCAGCGACAATTACACTAGTTAAAATGTCGAAAACTTTCCTTTTATGTGCGAGTAAAGATACGTTAGAGGCGACAGTTCTAGTGTATTTCTGGTGATATTGTCAATGAACGCGTCAATAGTTTGTTTTTCTTTTTTTATTACTCTGTGCAATAATATTAAGTAAATATATGTAGACGAGGGTTACTTAAATCTACTAGTGAAACTTTGGTTCAAATATCAGCAGCACTATTGACAATGTCACTAGAAAATCAATATAATTTTACTATTGACAACGAGCGAGGAAATATCGATATTGTAGACTAGAGCCCCTAAAATTTACTAGTGAATCTTTGGTGCCAATGTCTCCATGTGGTCCTAAAAGAACTACTTAGTCATTAGTGCTACAGTCTAGTGGTGGATTTTCAATGACAAGCTAATGTTAAATGTCAATAGATGATACCATTGGCTGGGGTACACTTGGTCACTAGTGCTACTGACAACGTCACTAGTAAATCACCACAATTTCACTAGTCGCACTTTCTGCAGGGAAGTTTGACAACTGTATGTATTGTATACATTAACATGCTGGGCTTGTGCATGTACCTGTTATAATTGTATCATGGTTTCTAAAAGAAAAGACTTTTAAGAATACTTTAGAGCATATTTGATTATTTTTTCCGATATGCATGTACCCTACTTACAGCATTGCGCGTGAATTAGATTTTTTCAACAAAGCAACAAAATATTTTTTTTATACATATGTATGTATGTATTTTCCTTTTTAATGTAAAATAAATGCAGTCATTAGAAGAAATTAAAAAAAATATTAATTTTTTTTAACAAAGTATACAGTGTACTCTATCTTTACGCACACCTCCGTTGAGCGGATATTTTCCATAAACGGACACTTTTTGCAGTACCAAAAGAATCCTTAGGGATTTTTTAAATTTTCCCTCCTGAGCGGACAATTCTCCCATAACCGGACGCGGATACTTTTTTCTACACCAAAGAGATTTTAGTTCTCCATAACGGGATAGCTAACAACACTGCAACACTGTTTTTCCATTTACTCTTTTTCATATTCGTACAGGTGTTGCTTATTCAATTGCTTACTGATCTTCAAATACATCTCCAAGATAATGAAATTAAAGGAAAAATACGTCTGAATACCTTGGTTAACCAATTTTGTTTTTTTTTTACTTATCGCTAAAATGTTATTGAAAATTCTATTTACTTTTTTAGGTTAGGTTATGTTAGCAGGCTACTGGTGAAGAAATGGAAAGTCTAGGGGTCCAGCTCACTTGGGTCCAATATGATGATCCCTTTGTGCACAGAAAAAACTAATTTTTCAAATCAAACACAAAATTCTCTGAATCAAATATTAATTTTTTCAATTTAGGTCCTACAAAGAATGAAACAAATAATTTACTGGAACAGTAAAAATATTTACCGAAACTAAATTTTATTTCAAAACACACGTTTGTTGGAAATTTTTTTTGGGAATAATTTTTTCTGTGTGCTACCTGTAAGCTGAAAGTAGTAGAACAAGGGGGATACGGTATAAAGCGAGGATATAGATGGAAAGTTTCTTTAAAATAAGAGAGAAAAAAAGAGAAGAGAAATGGGTCAGGAGTAGGTCCAGTACATACACATGCTATAGAGAAGGGTTAACGACCATAGCAGCCGCTGCACCTAATGCATAGACTTAGGTTTCTAAATCCCATTTCCGATAACTCGGACAGGATTTTCTGGCAAGTAAGCGCAGACGGAGATCCTCCAAAGCGGGGCAGAAGCAGATAAGATGCGGAATGCTTTCCTTCTCTTCTTCATCATTGCAACTGTAGCAATAATCATTATACGGGAGACCCATACGTTTAGCGAGGGTTCCAAAAGTGCAGTGACCGGTTAGTGTGGCCAAGAGATTCCTCAGGTGCTTCCTGTTAAAGCTAATGAGGTTTTTGGTTCTGTTGATATTTAGGCGAGGCCAAAGGGTTCTCGATATAACGCAGGTAGGCTCATTGCACCATCTGTCCTGAGCTGAATTGAGAAAGGCAGAATCGAAGCGTCTCCAGCAGGGCGAGAGCGGGAGCCCACAGATATTGACACTATCGACTACTCCGAGTAGGGTTCCCCTTTTTGCCAGGCAGATCATCCGCAACTAGATTGCCTGAATTAGTTCCGTGTCCACGGAACCAATATAGTGTGATGGATGAGTGCTGCGCAAGTTTACGCAGGACTGTGCAACATTCTTGGACAAGGAATGATGTGGAGTACATACCTGCGAGGGACTTGATCGCAGATTGGCTATCCGTTATTATCTGGATATTTCTATTATGTATCCGATAAAAACTTAGACGTTGCGTTGCTTGTTTAATGGCGGATATCTCTGCCTGTAATATGCTACATTCGTCCGGGATTCTGAATTCCGGAATATATACGCGTCCTCCAACTCTCCCCCCCCCACCCCCCGAAACATTTTAATGTGCAAATTGATCTTAATCAGGTATTTAGGGAGCCTAGACACGTTCATATTATATTGATATGTTCACAGTAGTTGTCCAGCTTTATCTAAGCTACAACTTTGCCAAATATTATTAGCAAACAATCAGGAGTCCCTGTTAGGTTAGGTTAGGTAGGGTTGGCCGTCAGAAAGCCGGACTCACTTAGACCGTTTTGGTCCATTGTGATACCACGGAGCCTCTGCTTATGCGGAGTCCCCACCGTCGAACCATCCAGAGCTCAGTATAAAGCTACTAACACGTTGAAGTTCAACACTAGCAACGTCAGAAAGTTCCCTGAATTCAAGAACGCCCATTGTGGCCATTCTCTTTCCTGCAAGTCCAGGACAGTGACAAAGAAAATGTTCTATGCTTTCCTCTTCATCGATGTCTTAACAGCTACGACAAAAGTCGTTGTGTTCAACCCTTAGCCTTTGTGCATGCCTACCTATGAGACAGTGTCCGGTTAACACGGACACTAGAATCGAGATTTATTTCCTATTCTTCGAAATTAGGTAATCCGTACCTTCTCTATTTAGGTGAGTCCATAACTGCCTTGTGATCACGCAATCATTTCTTGTGACCCACCTTCAGGAGTCCCTGTAGGTCATTCTCAAAAAATTGAGAAAAAAAATTGGTTACCAAAATGGCCAAACTGAATATAGGGTTTTACTACCCTTTGGTATTACTATCGAGCCTATACTGTCCAGTCCGTGTGTTTTTGAAAAAGCCTTAACTTATTGCATAGTGTTATTTATAAAAATTTTTTTTGTTTAAAATTGTCCTTTCAAATACAACTTTAAGTGATACAATCAACATGGCTTGTGAATTGAGCATTTATGTATATACAGGGTGGGCCAAAAGAAACCAAGGGGTGTAAAAGTTTAATAACTTTTTTGTTTATTAACTTTTTTTTATTTTTTCTTTCAGATTATATAATATACAAAATGGAAATTTTTTTACACTAAGTATGAAAAATGATGTCTCTTAAATGACCACCGTTTTCAGCTTCGCACTGATGGGCTCTTTTTAGAGCATTTTCCATAACATCTTTCAAAACTTGTGGCTGTAGCGTTCGAATTTCTGCAACAATGTTTGCCTTGAGTTCAAGGATTGTCTCTGGCTTGTTCACATACACTCGCTCCTTCAAAAAACCCCAAAGAAAATAGTCGGGTGCTGTCAAATTTGGCGATCGCGCAGGCCAAATAATTTCCGAATTTCGAGAAATTATTCGCTCTCCAAAAATTTGACTTAAAAGTGCCATTGTGTCTCGGGCAGTATGGGCAGTGGCTCCGTCCTGCTGAAACCACATACCAGGTCTGTTTTCAAGAGCAGGACGTAAAAAATTTTCTATCATAAACCGATACCGCTCTACATTTACGGTTACAGCACTTCCATCTTCATTCTCGAAGAAGTAGGGCCCAATGACATTTTCAGATGTGATCCCACACCATACTGTACACCTGATGGGGCGCAATTGGCGTTGATGAATGGCTCTTGGATTTTGAGAACCCCAGAACCTACAGTTCTGCTTATTAACAAAGCCATTCAAATGAAAATGAGCTTCATCACTCATAATCAAATTTTCAATAAAGTTGATTTCATTTCTGGCCAACTCTTGAAATTTAACTGCAAAATTTAGACGTTGCCGATGATCTGCGGGTTTTAACTCCTGGACCAATTGCACCTTATATGGGTATAACTGTAAATCTTTTTTTAAAATGCGCCGTAGTGACGTACGAGACATTTCTAGCTGAGCAGAACGCCTTCTGCCAGATGTTGCTGGTGCTTCGTTAACACTTTGCTGTACTCGTTCAATATTTTCCGCAGTGCGACTTAAACGTGGTCTACCGGTTCGAGGCAAATCTCTTACGCTGCCATGTTGGTGATGACGATTAACTAAGCAACGAATCATCGCTTCAGAGGGCGAAATTCTGACGTTAAAATGTCGACGATATGCTCTTTGCGTTAAAATAATTGATCTCTGGTTTAAATAATAAAATTCTATTGTTCTGGTTCTCTGTTCAGTTGTGAACCTCTCCATTATAAATTCTCCAAGTGTTGTCTATATAATCTGAAAGAAAAAATAAAAAAAATTAATAAACAAAAAAGTTATTAAACTTTTACACCCCTTGGTTTCTTTTGGCCCACCCTGTATTATTTAAAAATATTTTAAGTGATTCTAATCAAATTTATTTTCTGACTAAAACTTCAATAGGATCACAAACATATAAACCTTTAAAAAGCCGATACAAATCTGTATATTTTTTGTTGTCACCTCTGACAGGATAGGATCAGTTGTTAGAACTTTGGTGTTTTGTGAATGTGAGTGATAATTGATTTAGCATTAAGTTCGAGTGGCCTGAAATTCCCAGCATTGTATGAATCACCCTTCTCAATCATTCATTGTGCGCTATTGTTAACCTCGTATAAATACCACTTAACTGCCAGACAATATATACATATCTAGATACATTTTTCAACTCCAACCGTTTTATAATTAATGTTTTTACATTTATCACCAGAAAATTTATCTGTAAAAACAATAAAGTTGTTCTCAAAATTTATTTCGTTTTAAATGAATAAATTTTTATACTCCCATAAACAGCCGTGTGATTGTGAAAAAAAAATAAAATTATTTGATTTAAAACATTAAACTTATAACGCAGGAGTGTTCCAATTTTATTAGGCAGCTATTAAATAGCTGAATGAATGATGCTTGTATTTATGTGTGCTTTTGCAAAATATTCAAAGCTATGTACGTATTCAACTCGTTTATTCATTTTAAGGGTAAATGAAAATAAATATTTCATTGTTAAACATAACTAACTGCCTGAACGTAGTGAAAATATAAATTCAAGAGACTGACTTTATTACAACTTTATGTCAAAGATCACCAGAAGAAAGCATCATTATTTGCAAGAAAAAAAAATGAAACAAACTGTAAAATACTACGTGACCTTATTGCGGTTGCAAGCAGTAAATTTTGCAGTTACGAGTCATTTTCCGTTCGTGTCTGATTTTATGGCTTTTTATTTATTTACAATATTGAACTGTGTTAGTTTTTTTTACAAAAATTTGTCAATGCAGCAAAATAATATTAAATTAAGTTATTATATTAATGCTTTGCAGTTGGAATGGCGTGATTTATGTGATTTGATGCAGCAGCAGATATGAAATCATGCGAACCTGCGGATTCAAAGGACAAGGGTCTGCAAAAGGACTAGACTTATGACTAGACTTTTTGTGCCAAATATTTTTTCAGGACATTTGCTTTATTTTTAAAATATTCTTAGTATGATTTTTATATAAACTTGCTAAACATATCCTTAGGCTAAAATGCAAATCTGAATGAGTATGAAATTAAAGCTTAAACGCATTTCTGGTTTATAGATGATATTTTAACTTTACTATATTAAAATAATTTTATGGCTGCTTTTTCGAAGAGAAGTGGAAAAGAAGAAAACTGAGAAAAATTGCGTTTTTTAGATGCCTTTAACCAAGTTTTCAATCTTAATTATTTTTTAAACAAGAGCTAACCTAAAAAAATGGTTAGCAGCGTTGGATTTAGAGTACTCGAATTAGGTTTACCCTCCAGGTCACCCGCTTGTTAAATTTTTGGACTAGCACATTATCCCAATTCACAGTCTTGTGCAAATGGTCTTGCATCGTTGCATGTGCAAATTGGTAAAGTATATTGAAACTCACCACTTAATAATTCTTAGTGGTGTGTATCAGTATACTATACTATTTTGCACATGCAACGATGCAACACCATTTGCACACGATTGTGAATTGGCTATTGTATTTATTAAATATTTATTGAAGTTTTTTTAAGATTTATTTAATATTTCTAAGCAAAAATGCAAATGACTTAGAGCACTTTCATAATTAAGGGCATATACTCGTATGTCTACATATCGCTCATTTACTACAACAACGTCTTAACCTAAAAATATAAGATTATTGAGCAGAATTACAGCGTGTTTGTGTAAGACGTTGGAAGTGGACATCTTGACGTTTACGTAATAAATTAACGAAAAGATGTACAATTTTTCTTTAATCTATTACAAAAATGCCAAGATTTATAACGTCAACGTTTTACAGAAACAAGGTGTTAATTTTTATATCGTTATTCATATTGTATAAAAATTTCAATTTAAATATCTTGAGAGAAAAATAAATTTTTCTATTCCCATTAAGAGCTAGTTTTTTACTAAATAGTTAAACTTAGTTTAACATACGTTTGAGTTAACCAAGAAACAAAGTTGAACGGGATTTAATCGCCCATGCTGTTTTTCAGTAATGGATTAACAGTTAGTTAAAAATGCCATACTTTGTTTTCAATATAGATGTGGCATTCTTGAAAATAGTTTACGTAAATAGAGCAACACTTTAAAAACGATGTGACAATTCTTTAAAATTATTTAAAAAAAAAACTTTACTGAATTCAGAATTTTTGTAAAATAAAAAATTAAATAATATGGACTTAAAAAATAGTGACGCCCCAAAAATAAAACCATAAAAGATCATAAAATTTTAAACCCAACGAAATAGACTTTCTTTCCAATTTATTATAAAATCATCATACACAAACCTCTTTGCTAAACGAAATCTTTGCAAGAACTCCAATTCATTATGTAAACAAAAATGATTTGGACGTGTTTTTATTATCCCTCTTATTTTTCTCACAATTGTCCTATCCAAGTTATTCTGGTTTCATAATCACTATAATCTTCGTCGTCATAACAAGCATCCATTTTATTCATGTATGAATATATTTATTTATTATGCTTTTTTGCAAGGTTGGCAAACGGTATCGTAAGAATACCGATACCGATTCAAATACCGTTAAAATTAGGTACCGGTATCAATACCGATACCGAAACTCATTTCGGTTAGAAAATACCGGTATCGACAATACCGTTTATGTCTATACCGGTACGTACCGGTTACCGATTTCCGTGAAAAAATTACAAAACTTAATTTAAATTAACTTTTTTTGAAATTAATTACAGAAACAAAATTTCCCCCTTTAGACGTTCTTATTCAGCTCTATTCTTACTACTTTTTATCGACAACAAAGTGTAAGCACACCATAATCTAATACATATGTATAAACTAGAGTTTTTCTTTTCCCGGACTTTTTCATTTCCCGGGAAAGCGGGAACGACTTTTCGGCTTCCCGGGAAATTTCCGCCCATTGCAAAACAATACAAAATATTTTTAATTTAATTATTTAAACAAAAAACAATATATATATATATATATATATATATATATATATATATATATATATATATATATATATATAATTCATGAGATCGTTTAAATAAAACGTTTTATAAGCACATTAGTAAAAAAAATAATACCATTTGAGTTCTTTAAATAATAGTAAATTACTATATACCAATATTATATTTAAATGCCAAAAAAAATTATTTATTTATTTATTTATTTATTGATACATATTATACAAAGTAAATTTGCATAATATGGTGTTGAACAACCATGGGTGGAGTAACTAGACCATTTGTCCAGGATGTTATTAACAGTATGTGCCTTCACATAGGAAGTGGCAACGTGGTTGTTAAAGAAAAACCGCAAGATTATACGGACGAAAAACTCTCGAAGGCCAAACAATACACACAAGCCTGACCGCACTTAAAAAAAATATATTATTAAATAAATATTACAAAATATTTCTTTGAAAATAGGACTTTAGTACAGAACAGTAATGTAACGAATGTCAATTTTTGATATTCGCGAATACGAATATTTGAAACGATATTCGCGAATACGAATACGAGTATTTAATGTGAAATTTATAGACATTAAATTAGGGTTATATTTACGCCTGCAATATGAAATGTTAAAAAATTGTTATGAAAAAGAACTTCATACTCCTCTTGGCACACTTTAAAGTTAATAAAAACTACACAAAAATTTCAATGATCGTCAGTAAATAATATTTCAAAAAGAGCAAAAATGTCTATAAAAAATTTAATGGATTCGTACAAACTAATATTTTTATCCATTTATTTAAATTTGGTTTAGGATTTATGCATTTATTTATTTAATTTATTTAATTTTTTGGAAAAATATTTGTATTCGCCTGAATTTGACGAATAAGAATGCGAATACGAATATATAAAAATGGCCGAATATTCGGCAATTCGAATACGAATATTCGTGCATCACTAGTACAGAATAACCATTAATAGAATCGTTCTTTTTACCAAAGAGAATCTGAAATTATTTTGTAATTTTTCTTTTATTTCCTTGCACATTTCTGTTTTTACTTTTATGAATTGTAGATTTAAATTTTGAACGTCGCGTTCTGCTTATGGCAAATAAAGGCCTCTTAGTCCCAGAGCACATGTGTGCCAGATGTAAATTCGGCCTTAATTGTTGTAAAGTTTTAGCTATTGTGCTAGTGCCATGGCCTTATTATTGCGCCATCGCATTCATAAAATGAATAACGACACTCATCAAGTTGCCATAATATCAAAAAATCCCGGAAATTCAGGCACATTTTCCGGGAAATCCTGTTTGAAAAACACTAGTATAACCAGGCTACCCAGAGAAGCGCCAGAGTGCCGAAAATCAATCGGCTTTTTATAGAAATGAATAAACATATGGTTATAGGTATACATTTCTCTCGGTTTTCCCTCTGTGGGCAGCTATGATCTAAACATATTTATGCATGTATGTATGCTTATACAAACATACAAGTTTACACTACAATTGTGCAAATAATATGTGCAGGATATAAAACTTAGTTTTTTATGTTACTGTTTACTAAAGACTTTATGTAAAATTACTTACTTTTAACTTAATAAAAAGACGTTTTTGCTATATACACTGTATGAATTAATAAGCTTCACAGTAATAGCGGTATACCGGTATTTTAAACTCGATAACGGTATGTACCGGTAATACCGATGCCGAAATAAAAAAAATTACCGTTACCGTTACCGATACCGAAATTTTTAAAATAATTGTACCGGTATCAATACCGCCGACGTTATTTGTTTCGGTTTCAAACCTTGCTTTTTTGTAATTTTTTTTTCAATTGCGTAATATTTATTTCATATACATATTTATCATTTGACAGTTCTAACTATAGTTTAGCTGAGCAATGTATCTCGTTTAAACCTAGATTATTAGCTAGATAATCCTTATCTGAAGAACAAAATTTTAAGTTTAAACTACAGTTAATTGACAAGTAGAGTTTATCTTTATGTTAAAAACTAGCTCTAAGGGCTAATAAATCAGTGCAAGTTAATCTCTATTTTTGGTTTAAAATGTGTTTAAACTAGCAAACCTATAAATCAATACAGTATTTAAACCATCTCTAAACGCATAAAATTGGGCGTTTAAACTACCAATGCAGGCCATATGACTTTGTTAATTACAGACCATATGTTTTGCATTGAAAGAGCACTCAACTTTTTTCCAAGCCTGTACTTTTTTTCAGATCTTGTTCGACCTGTTTGCTTACACTCTTTTATTCTTTTATACTAATTTACTTCGCCAAGCATAAATATAATTCCTCTCTCTCTCTCTACTTGATTTTTTTTTTAAATTTTTTGCCTTTTTGATTGTACAAAGAATTGATAGCCTGCTGCAAAACAGCTGCTTTTTGGCATTTATTCTAGTGCTGCCATAATATTATTTTTTAAACTACACATAAGGTATGGTTCACTGATTTACTCCTGTTGCGTTTAAATCACATATAAATTTGAGTTTAGTTTAACTAAACCAGCGTTTAAACTTTGATTGATTTATTAGCCCTAAGTGAACGTTTAGTGAAAACTTTAAACTCATTTTCTGGCAAATTAATTTTTTGGAGTTGTAGCAAATGTTTTATATGGAGCCATAATCGCCAAAAAAAAAGCTTAACCGACATATATTTTTAACATTGTTTTTTTTTTACAAAAATTGATTATCAAAATCGCAAATAACCAATTTTCGGTAAAAAGTGAAGTTCGAAAATTATGTTGCTTAAAATTTTTTGGTGGTTATGGCACGTTATGAAATAATCTCGTTATGCAAAGAGTACACAATTACTTCTTTCCCCTCTATTTAACGCTTTTTTTTAAATAAATTTCACCAGTTTCGGGCGTGAGGCAATTATACTAATTCCGTTCATTCCTTTATTACTGCATAAAAAAATTATTTTTTCTTCTCTTAAAAAATATAAATAATACCTGATTTACATTAGGCATTTTCTCATGAAAAAAGTTGCATGAACATTTTTTCATTTGTCAATAGCAGGCCCGGAGAAGCAAATCACATCTAAAAAAGTACCAGAAATGCTTCAGAGATTCACGCTACATCAATTCTTATATATCATCACTCCCTCCTATAGCGCTGATATTAGCAAATAAAAAAAGTTGCATGACATTTCATGAAAAAAATGCATAATGTAAACCAGGTATAAAATAATATTATTGTGTGTGTATTATGAAAAACAAAGCGAAAGTTTTTTTTTTACTTTACCCAAATTTCGCTTTTAAAATTTCTTTTCTTTTATCCCACTCAAATTCAGATTATGTAAATTTCCTTTCAACTGTTTGGTTTTTCATATTCCTTTTTCCGTATTTTTATTAGTCAAACTCTTAAAATTCCACAGAATCTCCTTAAGTTGGCTGCTGCAAGCTTGTTTATCTTTCTGTTCACATCATAATTTTTCATGTTTTGTAAACTTTTTATATATATTTTTTTTGAAATAAAAGCTTATTTACCCTAAAGGTACTTAACATACAAAATATATGAATCTTAATATGCAAAATGTCAAGTTGATAAAATTAAATGAAATAATATTCCATACATTATATTTCATTTATTTTTTACTTTCTTGTATTAGACAAATTTTTGTTTTCGTACGTGTTAAGCTACTGTTTTTATTTTTATTCAGAGTTTATTTTATTCACATTTACATACATATGTACATACGTGTTGTGTGAGTAAAAATATTAAGGATATTCACAGTTGACAGTTTGCAAAAATTCATTCAAAAGGTAAACAAAATTTAGATATGGATTTTATAAATATGTAGGGAGGAACTTAACAGTCTTTTAAAAAACATGTATGTATTTTATGTTTTTGTTTGTTTTACCATATCATTGCCTAATATTTTTGTCATTCGTTACCAGACTTTAGGAGGCTACAAGTTCACATAATTTTGATTGCTTCGAACTCCTTTAAATCAAAGCAAAAAAAAATAAAAAATAAAAAATAAGTTGCTTAGGATTAATTCTCTTAACCTTTTTCTTGTCCTTAGCTTTTCCAATATTCATACCGTTCTTCGTCTAGTTTTAATTTTTATCTATACCGTGTTTGGATCTCTGCTCTGGTTAAGTTAGTTTTATTCTACTTTAAAATCCAAAACAATAACAAAAACATGGAAAACATATATTAGAAACTATCCCAACAAAATCTATACAAATAGACAAGTCATGAATTACAATTTTTTTAAATATTTTTGAAATAAATATTCCAGTAACGAATGACGAATTCTTAGCGAATTTAAGAAATTCATGCTAAAAAATTTTCCATACAAAATCCATGGAAAAAGAAAAGTCACGAATTATACTTTTTAAAATTTTTGAAATTTATTTGCTGGTAGTTTAGCATGTCTATATACGTATTTCAATGGCGCTTGAACCAAATCATCAGTAGACTTTAACCACAAATTTTAAACAGTCACAAACCTCTTACTTTATGCATAGACTTTCAAAAACTATATGAGAATCCATAAAATAATAATACTTTTGAAAATCACAAAAGAAAAAATAAGCTTAGTATGCTTTGAAACTGATACAAAACCCAGCAAATAATTTATATCCAGGTGAACCCATTTTATTTTTCTACATCCTTATACAATTAGAAATCCATTGGATAACAATAAAAGTATTTACAAGGCTAAATGAAAAATAAAACATTAATTGAACTTTAAAATTTTTTATTCACAATCAAGTTTTATTTTAAGCAAATGTTTTCGCAAAATTTTCGCCTAAATTATTGGAATAAATATTCAAGTAACGAATGAACATGGAAATCATATATTAGAAACTATCACAAAAAAAAAATCCATACAAATACACAAGTGACGAATTACAATTTTTTTCAAAAGTAACGTGTGATGAATTCTTAGTGAATTGAAGAAATTCATGCTAAAAATGTTTCCACACAAAATTCATGCAAAAAGAAAAGTCACGAACAACAATTTTTAAAATTTTTTATTCACAATCAAGATTTATTTTAAGCAAATGAATTTTTGGAATAAATATTCAAGTAACGAATGACGAATTCTTGGCAGATTGATAAAACTCGTGATAAATTTTTTTAGTAAGTACAGCCTTGTATAAAAAAAAAATTAAGGCTTAATAAAAAAAATTTTTATGAAAATTTGTTTTAAAAGCCTTTATAAAGCCTTAATAATTTTTATAAATTAAAGCTTAGATTAAGCTCATACCCTTCTTCTGGTTGTAATTTTTCTCTATAACATTTTTGGATATCTGTTCTGGTTAATCTAGTTTTCTATTTGTTTAAAATAAGAACAAAAACACAAAAATCAATTATTAAAACTATTAAGAACAAAATCTATACAAATAGACAAGTCACGAATTACAATTTTTTTACATGTTTCTTTTTGTTTACAATATAATTTTAAGCAAATATTTAATACTAAAATTGTTGTACACAATTGAAACATAAGTTGTTTTTTTTGCTTTTATTCAACACTGCTGAATTTTGGGAATACACATATGTATGTTCAAGTAACGAATGGCGAAATTCCTAGCAAATTGATGAAACTCATGCTAAAATTTTTTCCATACAACAATACAAGTTACGAACTACAATTTTTTTCTTCGCAATCATGTTTGAAGCAAATGTTTTCCAAAAAAATCTCGCTTAAATTTTTGGAATAAATATTCAAGTAACGAATGACGAATTCTTAGCGAATTGATGAAATTCATCACAAAAGTTTTTCAATAAACGCTTAAATTTCACAATTTTTTAATAGCCTTTTTTTTGCATTGCATTTGTTACTCAAAGAGTCTTGATTAAGCGCATTCCGTTCTTCGTCTAGTTTTAATTTTTCCTTATAACATTTTTGGATATATTCTCTTGTTAATTTAGTCTTCCTTTTCTTTAAAACCCAAAACAGTAAAAAAAAAATCACCAAAGTCAGATGTTAGAGAGTATTACAGAAAAATCTATACAAATAGACAAGTCACGAATTACAAACTTTTTACATGTTGCTTTTTCTTTAAAATAAAATTTGAAACTTGATGAAACTCATGCTAAAAAATTTTCAATTAATAAATTTATAGGACTCACCATTTTATTGATTTATTTGATAGTAATATTCAATATAAAAAAGAAAAGTCACGAATGACAATTTTTTTTTAAATTGGCTCTATTTTGTGTAAACGAGAATTGAAATTTATCTATTTACTTTTATCTACGTTTATTCATTTTTGCATTTGTTTTCTGGTTTTGTAGATAACTGCTGAATTTACAAGCCTTGTATTATTTGAAATTATATTTGAAAAGACAATTTCAAATAAAATTTCTCAAAATAAATACATATTAAAAAGAAGTAGTTTTTGTTTTGAGAAATTTGTTTGAAATTGTTTTCTGAAATACAACTTTAAGCGATACAGGCGAGGCTTGTCAATTGAGCAAATATGTAAAATTATGTCTGTAATGGGAGATAAGACATCATTATGTAGGTGGAAAACTAAATTTTTTTTATAAGATAATATACGGATTGTTTAGTAAATATATTGCATACAGTAAAGGAATTAATAATTTTTATTCAACACTGTTGCAGAAATTGTATTAAAAACTGATGAAACAAAAGATATCAATTGGTTTTGAATCTTATCCATATGCAAAAAGAAAACAAAATTTTATATGGAATACAAATCATATCATAATATTAAAATATCTTTTAGATTGCATGTTTTTGCATATTTTGCCTATAATGCTTATATTTGCTTATTTTTATTTGTATATTCCTTATAACAAGCTTAAGGTGGGTAAAGTAAAAAATAATGATTTTTTTTAACATAAAAGTTAATTTTTAATCAGAAATAATTTTTAGTCAGGCTTAAGTTCAGTAATTTCAATTCTTTTTATTGAATGAAATATTTTATTAATTAATGTGAGTTTCTACAGAAGAGAAGAAAAATTAAATTAGACTTTTAAGCTGGGGGAAAATACCAATATTTTTCTGTGCAGCAACGCACTTCATCAGCACCCTAGTCTATCTACTTGGGTAGAGATTGTTATTAACATCAGCTATTTAACGTAAATTCTAATGAAACGGAATGTTAGAAATGATTGTTGTGTACAATTATTGATTTACCTTTGGTAAATACATATGTAAGTATCAGTATTTATTTCCCCTGTTTTTCCATTTTTTCGTTTTTCTATTTAGGTTAGCACGAAGTTATATTACTCTACCTGCGTATGTTTAACTATTCTTGCTTATCTTTTACGATCATCACATTAATTATTTTTACTTATTCGATGTACCGTCGGTACATACATATAAGTATTACAGTAGTGGAGATTATGTTACTTCGTTGTTGCATTCTCCCGTTTATTTGGTTTTCGAACATTAGTGATTGCCAAGTGAACAGTGATTGCCAAGTGAACAAGCCTGACTAAAAATTATTTCTGATTAAAAATTCACTATAGTTCAATTAAAAAAAAATCTAAAAATGTATAAAAGTTAATTTTCAGATAAACTTCTTTGTCAGAGAGAAAAAACTGGCGGTTTACCGGCCCGGAGTGAATTAATGTTATTCATATAAGCTTATGAATGTCCCTAATATATTTCATATTCAATACAAATATTAAACATTTAAAATTGAATAAGTTGCTGCATAAATTCACACAAATATAAACATATTCGTTATAATTTAATGTTAAGGCGTTCAAATTTATTTAAACGTAAATCTTATGTGAATTTTTAATGATTTTATTTACATCTTTGCTTTAACGTTTTTATATATTGCGCCAAATTAAATTTCTCAATAATGAACTGATGTAGACGAGAGTTCTTTGTATAAAGCACTTCAAAATTTAAATATTTACATTCTTTACAAATTGCCACTCCACCAGTCAGTCATTCAGTACCTGCAAGTATGAAATATGGCTTTGAAAGGGAATGAGTGTACAGACATCATTGAAATAAAAAATAATAATTAAAAGCACGTGTGGTAAAAGAAATGTCCTTAACTTGTTTTTTTTTAATAACTTGAGTATTGAACAAATAAATATAAATAAGGAAGGAGTAAGGCAACTTGAAATTCATATAAAATAAAGGGTATTCCAATAGGACTTCCCTGTTTCCACAAGACAGTTAGGCTACTCGTCTAGAAAACTTGTATGAAAATCACTCAAAAATATGAGTGCTTTGATATAAATTTTTTACTCAAGCCGACCGTCCGTGTTGTGGAAACAGAGGAATAATAAAATGTCTGACAAATATTTGACAAAAATTTGAGAATGGCAACGAATGTCTCAAAATTTTTTTTCAGGTGTTAGTCTTGCAATGGACTGAAAAGGCTTTTTCTGGCAACTTAAAAAAACATTGTCTGTTCATAAGGCTGTAAGAAATTTTTGTCAAATTTTTACTGAAAATATTTTAAGAACTGGCAATCGCCAGTACATAGCTTTAGTTAAATTATTCTAAGTTTAGTGAGAAATATGGACATTGAAATGTAATTACATACTAGAGTGCTGCGTAAAAAGTCTTGAAATGTAAATACGTGTTGTTTTTTAAATGTATTGTCGTAGCATGTATTATACTTAACCAATAATAAATAATATCGATTAATAAGCGAAGCACGATGGGTTTATTGGTGTTCGTGTATATCAGTGTTTACAAGCGATGTCGCCAAGAGTTCTTGTTCGTAACAAACGCTCAAAAGAAGTAGTGTTGATGCGTTTATTCTTGTTATTTTGCAAAAAATAAAAGATCATACATACAACGTGTGTGTGTATTAGGGATGCCAATCGGGATCGATTTTTGGAAATCCCGGAATTCGGGATTTTGTAATCCCGGGATTTTCGGGATCTCGGGATTTTCGGGATCCCGGGATTTTTCGGGATCACGGGATTTTCGAGATTTCGGGATCTAAATATTTTTCGTAAAATAAATTATTTTTTTAAATAAATATTACTTTAATAACAATTTAATGCATTTTAAAAGGTTTTATTTTCATAATTTATCATTGCGCAATTGTCTTTAAAGTGAACAATTTTCTAATACGAGTATGAAATAAAAATCAAAAGAATTTTTCTCATCTATTTTTAAGTTGATTAATCACATTTGATGTTAGAGAATTTATAGTGAAAACAATAACTAAATATGAAAACTTGTTTTTGTTTTCAATATAAATGTTTTTCTATTATCTAAACCAAAACAAATATACTACATATCGGTGGACTTTTAGGACTACCGCTTAAGTTGACTTACGAAAATTTTTAGATTCGCTTTCATACAAATAAGTTGCAAAAACAATATTGTTTTGTTAAAAATATATCTACTAACGTTTTTTTAATTTTTTTAATTGATTGATCAACAAAAAGTATAACGGTTGTTACATATGTATGTATGTATAACAAGCATTATCTAATTTTTTATCGATTTCGTTACGACTATGACAACGATAATAAGGCTGAACATTTCGAAAAATTAAAAGAAATGTATACACTATTCTAATCAAATTCGATTAATTACGTCTAAAGATCACATTTTTATAGGCACATACATTAAAAGTTTGCCTGAGCACTTGAAAATTATTTTTGCTCTACTGAAAAATTTTAAATTAATACATAAGTTTTTTTTCTACAAGTTCAACAGACACATATGTATGTATTCATACGTTCGCTAAGAGGAGTATGGTTTATTAGTGTCCTGGCCTTCTACTCTGCAACTCGAATACAACTATAATTGAGTCGAACTCATTCAGTCGGTCGTTTTTAACTAAAACTATTTATCAAATCCATGTAATTTAAATGGGTTTGATCTTAGGTTTGTATCAAAAACTACCTAAACGGTATAAATAAAAAACAAAATAACTTTTAGCTGCAATGTAAAAAACATACATACACACTCCAGCAGTTTTTTAGACAAAATACTCCGGATTATTCTGTAAATATTTCTCGCTTTTATGTCAACCATACAGCAAAAAGTTTTCACTTGCCTTGTATTGTATTCTACTCCAATTGTAAGGAGGTGTCAATAGTACTCAATTGTTACCGACAAGTAGATAAGTGCTAATTTTTTTTTAGCGTTGAGGAGTCGACATACAGATAGTTATACACTGCAATTATGAATAAATTTCCGCAAGAAATTTCTTCCTTTTCCAATTAGATTTTTTTGTTTTGCCTATTACTTGCTACTGTTTGAAATTATTTCCCGGGAAAAATTTCTCGTGGAATTATAATAATATACAATAAGACGGAATAAATTTGTCAAACTTATGAATTTTTCAAATGTTATTTCCCTTCCGAAGGTAATATATTTCTTTTTTTTTCAAAATAATTCTAAAATGTACATAGTATATTGTAGCACCTTTGATGAAAATAACTGTAAGAAATTAGTTTATTTATTTTGCTCTTGTTGTTAATTTATAAGAAATATGTCACGAATAGTCATTAAATTGTTAAAACTGTACGTATAAAATTGTCTGGGACTTTTAAATATTATAAGAAATACCTTAAAATCAACGAAAATTTTAATTTATAAAGTTTTTATATAAAAATTGCTAAGAAATCCCGAAAATGAAATCCCGGGATTGAATTTTACAAATCCCGGGATTCCCGGGTTCGGGATTTCCCGTTTGGCATGTACATGTATGTACAGACATGACGTTTGTATATGCGTAGGAAGAAGCAAGCATCACAAATTTTTCGGTCACGAAGTATATTCTTCTTTACTCTTATACCTGCAATAACTGTAACAAATTTCTTGCAAACATTCTTGCTAAGCGTTTGTTTTAGAAGATTTCGCTGTAGTAAAGCATTTGAAAAATCTCTCATGTCTTAAAAGTTCTTGTATGTGGCCTGGTGCAGGAGTCTAGTAAGTACATATGTCTATACCAGGGTTGTCAGATATGGCGATTTCTCGCCAAAAATGGCAATCGTTTTTGGCATCTAAATTTTATATATGGCGATAAATAATTACGTTGGCGATTTTATGGCTATTTTTTTTTTCTAACAAAATTAAACTTCAAAATTTTTGTAATATAAAAAAAATTAGGAGCAAAACTCGTGTGCAAAAAAATTAAAACAATTTGCTTTTGATGATTTTTCTTATATTAATTATAGGCATTTGAATTGAATTGAATTTGGGTGACAAAAATTTGAGAAATAATATTTGGCGATTTTATTTCTACTTTTTGCAATTTTCTGCTAAATTGTTACACGATTATTTTATAAAAATTTATATTAAAAAAATTGTTATAAAAAAACAAATTTATTATCAAATATGTATGTATATATTAAGAAAAACTACATTAAATTGACTTAGACGACTTTTGCCGATTTTTAAAATCAATTTGGCGAAAGAGGTCGGAAGAAATCTGGCAACCCTGGTCTATACGTATGTAAAAAGAGGATAAGAAGCTTGATGCCTGAGGAAAAGAACTTGAGGCTAACGTATTGTTTTATTGGTACATAAATTTCTGTTCAACATTGTACATACTGATATTTATCAAATGTTTTTTACAAATTTAACAAACGATTAGCAGTTCATTAGCAAACACATAAACAGCTCATTGGCAATTGTTTAGACAGTGCACATGTAACAACTTCATGCCTAATATATGTTAAACATAAAACTGCTCATTATTAATTGTCCATCACTTCCTGTACTAATGTTTGACAAACCTTATGGCGCTGTAGTATCAATTTGACTTTTTCTGGATTGAGTTGAATGCAAATGAAAATATTTATTGAGCGTTAAAATACTAAAAACAAATAAACAAGTTTTTAATCTCTAACATATGGTCATTAAAAGTCTTGTTTATTTCACATTCAAAACCAACGGTATTCACAAATTGCTAGATCTTCACACCACTCAACGACTGCTGCAAGACTCGTATCACAAAGAAACGTGACCTTTGCGTTTTACGCACAATTGCTCTTGTTTGTCTATGAATAAGTGACCAAATATATATCTACGAATAGAGTATTCATATTGCTATAGAAAAGGGTCGCAGGGAATATTTTCATGTTTCTAATTGTAGGTATTGAATGTTGGGTTTTAATCTCTAAGCTGCCATGGAAAATCAAGGGCACGTGTAAAGAAAAAGTTCTTGGTAGGCAGATGGCTTATAAAAAATTCTATTTCATAGATTTCCTTAGAATTTTACTGTAACTTTAAAAATACACACATATGCTGCTATCATTACGTTTAGAACTTTTCTACTAATTTATAAGCCTTTAACGATTTGCCTTCCCTGTATGATTGCTTGAGAGGAATTATGTGCATACATACATGCTTATACAGCAAAGGCAAAATATCTAGCATAGTAATACTATTTTGTGTACCATAAAATTTCTTATAATTAAAAAATTAAATAAATGCTCGTAGATAGTTCCAACAACAATTCTATGGCAATTCCGTAAATTTCAACTGCATACGCCTTTCCTACCGAAAAAGTAGAGTTCAAGATGATCTAGCAAACGGAAAGGATGATTTTTGTAATTATATCTTTGTGTTATATTGAACGACGAATTCAGGCACGGATCCACCAAACTCCGATTTGGCAAGAAATACGCAGAAGGAAATATGGATGGATTGGCCATCGCCATTTGAGTTGATCCCAGTGAGAAGAACAAGAGCAATATAAGTGTGTTCTCCTTTTATACACACACACACACACACACGCACACGCACGCATATAAAGGCATGTTAAGCTTGTTTTTTGCATATGTATGTATGTATTAGAGGGCTGCGTAAACAGTCTTGAAATGTAAATACGTCTTGTTTTTTAAATGTATTGTCATAGCATGTATTATACTAAACCAATAATAAATGATATCGTTTAGTAAGCTAAGCACGATGTATTTATTGATGTAATTGTATATGAGTGTTTACAAGCGATGTCGCGAAGACTTCTTCTTCGTAACAAACACTCAAAAGAATTATTGTTGATGTGTGTATGCTTGTTATTTTGTTAGAGTACGTTTGAGTGTGTGTAAAATGTAGATGGTAAACTATTATGTTGTTAAGGGTAGTTTTTTAAAGAAAGCGCACACAACTAATGTCAATGCATGTATGCGTTTGTATGTGCGCAGAAAAATAAAAGATCATACACACAACATGTGTGCGTATTTACATCAGAGATGCCCACAGAGAGTAAAACGAGAGTAATGTATATGCGTATGTGTCTTCATTTGTATAAAAAGCCGATTGATGTTCGGCACTCTGGCGCTTCTCTAGGCAGGCTGGATCTACATCAGTGTTCCGCAAAATAAAATGTGTCTGTATTGGTGAGAAAAATGAGAGTAAAATAAACTTGCACTTGAAGAAAAGTTTTGTAATATAAAATACATGATGTGGTTATAAGTTGTTTGTATTTTTTTTTTCTAAATAAGCAATTTAATAAAAACTTAAGTAAAAACTAAAAATTTAATAACCATTCAACAATTTAGTGTATAAATTCAAAATTAAATTTATTCACAGCTCTAAGGATAATATTAAAATGCCTTTTTAAACAATTTTCCCTATTATTTTTTAATGTTTCATAACATAAAATGCATTGCATATTGAGAAAATCACTTTTCATCACGAAATATTTCTTAGCTTCCATAATTATATTATCAATTTTTTGTCTATAGAAATTTATTAAATTTTAACTTTAATTTCGTTCCGTGTGCTCAAAAAAACTAAACCAAAAACCAGGAAAAAATTAATACATGCGTGCACAACTTAATTCGTCGCTTGCTCAGTGACGACTAAATGAAAGCGCATAAGCATGTATGTGATTTTCATCTGCACAATTGTGCTATGGCTTGCGGGTTACTGATCTACATGCATGACATTTTGTATACGCGCCCATGTGTAGGAAGAAGGAAGCATCACAAATTTTTCCGTCACGAAGTTTTTTCTTCTCTACTCCTATACCTGCAATAACTGAAACAAATTTCTTGCAAAGATTTTTGTTTAGCGTTTGTCATAGACCATTTCGCTTTAGTAAAGCATTTGACGAATCCCTCATGTCTTAAAAGTTCTTGTAAATGGTCTTGTGCAGAGGTCTGGTATGTATGTAATAAAAGAAGAAGAAAAAGTTGTTATGTAAATAATTTTTAACGTAAAGAAATTGTATTCGAGATTTTAATTTAGTTGTGCATTCATTCATGTTTAACACAGTTGATTAAACTTAAAATTATCAGATGTCAGCTTGCAAGCTTTCAAAAATTTGGCAGCTTATTAACAACTTTTTAGAAGCTCATTAGCAACAATTACGACAGCGTACTTTAAATCATCCTTGTGCTAATTTAATGCTAAAATAATGTCCATACTATTGCTTAGCAACTTTTTAGCTCATTAGCAACAGCATACGATTGTTAGTTTTTATTTAAATTTTATGCTAAGTTTTATTTCAAAAATAGCACTTTTATATACCAAAAAAAAAAAATTAAATTTTCCAACCCTGGAATCATGCTTTTATAATTTTCTGAATTCCTATACCAATCTTTATCTTTCTAAAACACAAAATAATTTAATAATTATAGAAAAAAATGTTAAACTAGTTTAAGTAGGTTACATTCTTATACCAAAAAATTATAATTCTCCAACTCTGGAATCGTATTTTTGATTTCTTGGATTTTACTTCCAATGTAATTCGTACTGACATTAAAGTATGTTTATTAAAAAAGAAACAAAAAAATTAGTTTTAGCTGGTAATTTTTATATGGCAAAAGAAAGTTTAAGTTTTCCAGCTCTGAAATCGTATTTTCAATATCAATCTATTTCGGACCATTTCTGATACACCAGTCTAAGACCGAAGTCTCTTAATTTTTCTGGGAGCTTCGGAAAACCGGTTTCACAGACGGACAGACGGGCATCGCTTATTCGTCTTTTCTATTCATAAGGATCCAGAATATACATATATGAATACTTTATGGGTCACATATTAATATTGTGGAAATTACACAAGGACTGACAAACATATATACTCTTATATCCTTTACCATTTCTGGTGAAGGTTATGAACTTTCATATGCTTGCTATCCGAATTCATTCAAAGGAAGGCAATTCATGAGGAGCGTATGCGAAGAAAAAAATCATGAATTTTCGCTTGTTGTTTTGTTGCCTTAACACCGTCTATATGCATTTCGGTGTTGCTTTGGTATTTCTTATTTAAAAAATAATCATTAACAATAATGAATTAATAATTGCTTTCTTGAGGTCCCCCTCCTATAAATTTAGTGTCTCTTTATTATAGTTCTGATGATGCAGCAAAACTAATATATAATTACCCAGCAAAAAATTTCAAAAAAGGTAATCGAGTGTGGAATTAAGCATTTTTGGTGGAAGCTCTTCCCTACTGGATTACCAACTTAATGATTTTAACAAGGCGTGAGACTAAAATAATCGATTCTTGAGAAGTACTTCCTTTTTTTTATTTGGCAACTTGTTCACGTAATCTATTTAATCTAAAAATATCATTCTCTTCATTTAGCAACTTGTACGTCATTTTTTTAAATTTAAGGTAATGTGATTTGTAAGCGAGTAATGAAATTTGGCAATCAAAAAAATAAGTCATTATATAACAAGTACTTCTAATGGTAATCTGTAATTTTTTGCTGGGTACTTTAAATTGGGGGTACCCGACTCCCCTTTCCGATGCCTCTAAGATTGTGTTGAAACATGCAGTTTGTTCTAAGAGCCACCCATATAAAATTTGGTGCCCCTCACTATAATAGTAGGGGAGATATGGATTAATCCACGAAAAAAGGCTTTGGCCCCACTGTGCGTCGTTTGACTGCTTTGTTATAAATGTGGGCAGTAACAACCCCATTTATGTATATTTGCATTAATCTTGTTGGTTTTTTTTTAAATAAAGGGCGGGCAAATTTGAGGTTAGAAAGAAAATTGGCAGTCAAATGATGAAATGTAAAAAATTGAGTTGTCATCCTTTGACATTTATTTAGTAAAAAGTTGGGAAATTTTAGCCATGAAACGATACACGCTTGAATAAAGAATTTTAATTGTGAAATTTGTGAACAGGTATTTTGTGAAACTTCTTAGGGCTAATAAATCAGTGCAAGTTAATCTCCACTTTTGGTTTAAAATGTGATTAAACTAGCAAACCTATAAATCAGTACAGTATTTAAACCATCTGTAAACGCATAAAATTGGGCGTTTACACTACCAATACAGGCCATATGATTTTATTACTTACAGACCATATGTTTTGCATTGAACGAGCTTTCAACTTTTTCCCCAGCCTCCACTTTTTCTTCAGATCTTGTTCGACCTGTTTTCTTACAGTCTAGTATTCTTTTATACTATTCTACTTCGCTAATCATAAACATAATTCCTTTCTTGGTACAATTTGGCGAAATATAATTGAAATTTTCTTAACTTTTTTGTCTTTTTGATTGTACAAAGAATTGATAGCCTGCTGCAAAACAGCTGTTTTTTGACATTTATTCTAGTGCTGCCACAATATTATTTTTTTAACTACACATAAAGCATGGTTCACTGATTTACTCCTGTTTAGTTTAAACTACAAATAAATTTGGGTTTAGTTTAATTAAACCAGCGTTTAAACTTTGACTGATTTATTAGGCCTTAATGTTTGATATCTAAAAAAATTGAGTTAACTAAAAAAGCGAAGTACAGATTTGAGTTCTGCATCCCACAATACTATCAGTTGTTGTAAAGGAACAACAAGAAGTTGACCGCAATTTATAGTTTGTGCAAGCTTTTGCTATATATTTGCTCAACACTATAAACTCACAATAAACTATTGCATATGAATGAATACATGTGTGTTTGTATGCCTTAGTAACAAATCTTGCGTTATCGCCAATGCAATATGTATTTGCAAACATTCGTATTGTTTTTCGTTTCCATTGTAACGTTTCTTGTGTACGAATTTCCGTTTTTGCTTCTAAAAACAATTTGGGTTGATGCCTATTATTGTCGTTAAAGTTAATTTTTTTCCTTTTTTTATTGTATCCTGCCAATATTGACCACCTAAAATATAGGGTGTTTTTTTTTAGAGGTATAGAACTTCGAATTGAAATAAAACACAAGAAAATCGTTTTAATGTCCATCAATTTGGCTTAATTGGAAGGATAATTTTATGCCATTAATGTTTAAATATGATTTTGGGCATTTGGCCTCCGCGGCTGGCTCGAATAAAGCCAATTCTACAGGTCCAATTTTCAACCACTTTTTTGAGCATATGGGGCCGTATGTTGGCAATAACGCCACGAATGTTGGCTTCCAAGTCCCCTAACGTTTCTGGTTTGTTGGCGTAGACGAGCGACTTCACATATCCCCAGAGAAAATAATCCAATGGTGTCAAATCACACGATCTTGGTGGCCAATTGACAGGTTCATTCCGCGAAATTATGCGCTCATCGAATGTTTCCTTCAATAAATCGATTGTGACGTGCGCTGTGTGGCATGTAGCGCCGTCTTGTTGGAACCACAACTCATCCACATTCATGTCATCCAATTCGGGAACAAAATAGTCGGTTAGTCGGCTCCAATTGCTGTGCACGGTGGCGAATCGATTCATTCGGGTCCTCTTCAACACTTTGCTCTACAGCGGCAATTGTTTCTTCGGTGCGCACTGTTCGACGTCTCTGCGGATGCGT
The DNA here is from genome assembly GCA_949987645.1 of Tachina grossa. NCBI lineage: Eukaryota > Metazoa > Arthropoda > Insecta > Diptera > Tachinidae > Tachina > Tachina grossa. Next base: position 130,888,904 of record OX465278.1, on the reverse strand, counting down.
ATTATCACATAGAGTAAACGTAGTGCGAAAACGATCCATGCTTAACCGAATTAATTGCTCTGATGGACGATTATGTCGACCATAAAATGGACGGAGCTTGCGGTAAACTTCGCGAACTGAACCATTATTTTCGAAATAAATTTGCACGATTTGCAAGCGTTGTTCTTTTGTCAACCTGTTCATGATGAAATGGCAAACCAAACTAAATATTAATCACTTGACAGCTGACAAAATGGCCGCCAGTTAAAAAAGTGATGCCAACTTAAAGTTCTATACCTCAATAAAAAACACCCTTTACAAATCATGCTTCACGGACAAATGTATTCACATCTACGAGTATATTGAACAACAGTACAAACATTGAACAATAAAACCGGAGCAACAAAAGTAAACTAAAGCATATAGTACGTCCCACGGATGCGATTAAGAATTTTAAAATTGTACCAACAAAACTTTTGTAACCTTAATTGTACTAAAAGAGACATTTTTTAGTTCAAATTACATATTTTTATTAAAATTATAGTCTTACAAATTTTCTTGTGAGTTCGGATGTTCATATGCATAAGCATATGGCTGCAGAGAAACAAGCCGATCGGCTCACAAGCGGCTCAAGAGCCGCCGCCGACTTTCAATGTAACTTTAAGACGCCGCCGATGCATGCGGCTAGCCTCGGCTCAAAATTTCAGCCGGCTAATTGCTTTTTGTAGTTACAAATTTGTTCTAAAGGGTGGTTAAATTTTAAGGGCCGATCTTGATAACCCCAAAGAAAGAAGCCTAACGGTGTCAAATCACATGATCTTGGCGGCCAATTGGCATCGTCGTCACGTGAGATAACACGGCCATTGAATTTATCGCGCAACAGAGCCATTGTTTCGTTAGCTGTATTGCAAGTGGCACCGTCCTATTGAAACAACATATCGTCCACATCCATATCTTCCAATTCGGACCATAAAAAGTTCGTTATCATCTCACGATAGCGAACACCATTCCAGTAACTGCCTGAGCGGTCTTATTTTGGAAAAAAAATACCGTTCTATTATGCCGCCAGTCCATAAACCTCACCAAACAGTCACTCTTACAATCTTACAATCACTCTTGGATTATCATTCGCCCAAATGCGGCAATTCAGGGGGTCTACTCTGTATTTCGAAACGAAAGAAAATGATTTCGAAAATATATGTTATTATTATTATTATTGATTCGAACGCCATTTTCATAACAAGCCTGAATAACTTTAACGCGTTGCTCGATTGTGTATCTTTCCATGGTTCAAATTAAGTTAGTCTAAAGTTGAGAAATGTCGAATGAAATGCAGAAAAAAGCTTGACGTGTAGTTGTGGTTCACATTCAACATCAGCCCTTAAAATTTATCCATCCTTTACATCTAGCAAATTATATGGAAGACATCAGTACCTGGATTCTGTAACTTTTTGCGAACCGAAAATCGTAATATTTATAGACAGATTTATTCGCTTGCGATAACGATAATGTGATTCTGTAACTTATTTTTACGATAGTCTCCGGCTTTATCTTATTCACCATTTAACTCAATATTATGTGGTATCTCTGTATAGAAAATGTGAAAACAAGCGAAAAGCACAAGGAATAATTAATAAAAACTCAACAAATTAGATCTTGTGACTTAATTTTTTTTCTCCAACCGACACCGATTATCATTAAAATATGTTACTGAATACCAAAGTCGATAAATTTTCGTTATATCTAGGCGCACGGCAGTGCGCCAGGCCAAGTTCTGGCCAATGCATGCAGTGTGTATATTTACAGGAAGCCATTCGAGCTGTTTTTACCCCGCTCATAACTTTGTTCCCCGCAATCGTAAAATTATAAAATTTAAATCATAATTAGAATAAATTCGTGCAAAGTTTGAAAGGTTCCGGAGATATGGAGAAGTGCAAAAAGTGCATATTTTAAGACATACTCACTGACTCACTCATCAATATTATGAAGCACTTGCGCTATAGCTAGAGATCTGAAATTTGGTACACAAATAGATCTAGGTGAGCGATGAACTAGAAAAATCTGAAAGCTCGGAAAATTTTACCAGGGGGCGGGGCTACGCCCATAAAAATTAAAATTTGTGCTAATGAGCTGAAATTCGATACAGAGCTAGGTCTAGGAGAGAAATAAAATAAAAAAGTCTGAAAATCCGGAAATTTTAGCCAGGAGGGCGGGGCTACGCCCATAAAGGTCAGAATTAAAAATGCTAATCTAAGGCGCTTCATACTGCGGTAATGCAAGGCTATAAATTTTTCATTAAAAAAGTGGGCGTTGACACGCCTATACAATTTAAACCTCATTTTAATGCCCTGCGGCTCAGCATATTTAGATATACTATTTATCTAGCTATTATTATCCGTTTGTAACGAATCTAGACACGAATAATAAGCACTATCCAGAAAAATTTTGACTTTGGAAAAGTTGGCAGGGTTACGCCCATAAAAATTAAAAGTTGCGCTAGGGAGCTGAAATTTGATATACAAGTAGGTCTAGGTGAGAAACAAACTAGAAAAATTTTAAAACCCAAAAAATGTTTTCAGAATGGGCGGGGCCACGCTAATATTTTTTTGAACTAAATACTTAATATACAGCTTTTAATTCAAGTTAATTTAGTGAAATCTTGCATCACCTTAAAAATTGGGCGTGATCACTCCCATAAAATGGTAGCCTTGTGTTTAATCTACATCGGTCTAGCATATTTTAGAAGAAAATTAGCATGAACTATAAGCGCTGCTTACAACAAAATTTTGAGTTAGGAATAGTGGGGAGAGGTAATGCTGATAAAATCTAAAGATATAATTCGCGCGAGAGAGCTGACATTTTATACACTAGTAAGTGTAGCTGCGTAAGCCAATGGGAAAATCGTAAAACCAAAAAGTTTTACCCGGTATGTGGGGTCACGACGTTAAAACTCCAATTCGCACTAGCGATCTTAAATTTGATACACAAATAAATCTAGATAAGAGATCACTAAGAAAAATCTGAAAACCCAGAAGTTGCTATCAGGGGGCGGAAACAAGCACTTAAATTCAAAATTAACATACATTTTATTAAAACTTTTCATACACATTGCACTTATCCCAAAAAAAATTTCCTATTTTAAAAAGTAGCGGTGACGTAACCCATAAATCTTAGCTTTTTCGTTCAGGTACTTCGGCTTAGCAGTTTTTAATTTAATACTCAGGTATTTGTTATTAACTTTTTAATACCAAACTTTGCATGAACCATAAGCACTGGCAGATATAAAAGTCAGCGGGGCCAGGCTCATGAAAATTTTACGTAATATTATACTATAGAGAGCTGAAATTTTGTACAAAAATAGTAATTGATTTACTCAATCCGAAAATCCAAAAATTGAAAGCACCAGCTACCCTATTGAAACTTTGCATACACATTGGGCATATCCTTTTGATTTATGTACTTCGGCTAAGCAGACTTTATTTAACACGTAAATATATTGAGAAAATAGGCATGGTCATGCCCAGTAAAATTTACGCAGTATTTTACATGTTTCTTCCAGTCGCCTCTTACCAAATTGCATACACACTGGCGACCCGTTGTAATGACACAATAGTGCATATTTAAGGTCAACAATTCCACACCCATCACACTCTTGCCCATTATTTTATGTAAATGCCATTTTCAACTGGCACAGTGATCATGAATAGAAATAAAATACACTAGAAATTTTAAGTTTAAAAATTGTTATTATAGAAATCTTTTCAAAAAGTAATCAGATCCCTACAAAAACATAAATGTGAAAAACGGCCAAGTTAATATCCAAAATTTCGGCCATTAAAAGTTGTGAGATATAAATTTTGACCAAGTTCTTCTTTGCCACAATACCTAACACAGAAATATATTTTGTATGATATAAATTTGTAATCGTAAGGGTGTCATACAATTTCTAGATAATCTGATAACTTGGCAATATTTTTACCTTTCCAAAAAAGTAGAAAATAATGTATAAATGTTCATTTCTTTATATTGATAAAAATGTTGTCAAGTTGGCAGATTATCTAGAAATTATATTACACCCTTACGATTACAAATTTATATCAGATATAATAGATGTATTTCTGTGTTAGGTATTGTGGCAAAGAAGAACTTGGTCAAAATTTATATCTCACAACTTTTAATGGCCGAAATTTTGGATAGGAACTTGGCCGTTTTTCACATTTATGTTTTTGTGAAGATTTATTATAACGATACGACTGTCGTAATAAAAGTTACTGAATCCAGGTACAGGTGTTTTAAATATTTTTTTTTATAGAAATTTGTTTAAAAAACTTGTAAAAAGTCGGCCACCGCCGGCTATTTTTTTCCTAAGCCGCCGCCGCCGCCGACTTTTTAAAACAGCTGGTGCCTCTGTAGAATAAACAAATTAATAGCATGTGAATTGATGCATGGAATTCTTTGAAAATAAATGCGGAGTGAAACTGGGGAGATTCCTTAAGTGTACTAAAATAGCCATTGGTGTAGTATTGTACGTACTTTTCGAGTTTGAATAGTACCAACTTTGCCAAACCTGGTACATCCATAACTTTTTTCGAAACGGTAAAAAAATTCTCGTTTAAGCAAATAAATGCGAAAACGTGTATTCTTTTGTGTTAGAATCGTTTGGAAGAAAATCGTAGTAAACCAAAAAATTACTGTTTAGGCAAACAACTGCTGGCTGCTGGATGCTGGCTGGCAGCATTTAGCCACGTTTATTTGTCCCTCGCTAAATGTATAGAAAGTTGAAAATTGAAAATTGAAAAAAAATCCATATATATGTAACACACATATGTATTAGGGTGATCGACTGACTCGGGTTTTCAACCGGTTTTAAACCCCGGTTTTTTTTTCACAATACGGTTGTCGGTTTTTTCAAAATGTTGATTTTTCGAATGTCGAATAGTCCGGTTTTTTTTTACAATTTAAAAACCGGTTGAGTCGAATACTTTATGTTTTGTATATTTTGCAATAAAATTAGTTTTACTATGTTAAAACTTAAACCAATGTGTTCTGTTTATTTTTCTAAGTATTTTTTTTAGTATAAAAGTTCAAAGCGTTTTTTGAGTATGGCAACACTTATTGAAGCATGAAATTTAGGTAAAATTGTGTTATGAGGTCCTATGGTGTGCAATGGATGTCAAAATCCATTTGCAAAAAGTGTTTTTTATTATTTTTTTTTAACATTTTGATTCATATTTTATATAGAGGTCAGCATGACATATTAGCTTATTTTGGACTAAATTTAGCTTATTTTTTTAGATTTAGCTTCAAAATTTTCATTTAGCTCCTAGCTTTTTTTAAAAACTCATAAAAAAGTTATAAGAATGGTAATTTTTTACTGCCTTATGCTAGGAACGCAATTGGGAATTCGTCGATAAGAATTCGCTGCGTAAATTCGTCGTATGAAGCACAATAACGACGAATTTACTCAGCGAACTCAGCTCTTATAATTGATAAAGTTGGTTATTATCAGTGTGACCATATTAGTAATTAGGGGCTAAATTTACCTTATTTCTTCTGGATTTAGCTTTAAAATTTTTATTAAGCTCTTAGCTTCTTTTTTTAGCTTTTTTAAAAACGGATTTAGATTTTTTAGCCTTTTTTAATCCAAATTGCGTATTCTCTAAAAATATATTAAAGACATACGTAATTTAGCTTAATTTTATTTTGAAATCTGGTCACACTGTTTATTGTGTATGTAAAGAGAGTGAGAGATAATGGTTTTTTTCGTCGTTCGTCGGCGTACAAAATAGAAATAAATCTATCTCAGAGTTCGTCACGCACGACGAATTTCGTTCTACGGCGGTGTTGTGTTCATTTTCATATGAACAAATGTGTTTTATTTTTTATGACGAAAGTTCGCACCGAAAAATTCGTCGTTCGTCCCAATTGTGTTCCTAGCATTATTCATAAAAAATATTTCAGGTCTATTGATCGCCTATTTGACATATTTCTATGGGAAATTTGTCAAATTTTGTCAAACCTGTAATAATAATCCTAAAATATTTTTTATAAATTAGACCGTTAATATTTAAAAATATAAATGTTTTCCATTGAAAAATAGTAATAATAAATAAAAATAATAATTTAATTAAAAAATTATTGAATATATTTGAGGAGATAGCGAACAAAACCAAACTAGTCCCGGTAACTGTTTTTTAAACGACAGGCAAATTACTAAATTAACTAGATTGAGAATAGCAAGAAAAAATCAGTATTCATTACTTTTTTAATGTAAGATCGAACTGGTTATGAATGAAAATATTTCTCGACTTCATAGATTTGTACTTGGAGAGGCCGCAAAAAAAATTTAAAAAAAATTATTTACTGAGTACGTGTCTGGTTTTGTTAGTCAGCTTATTATTTTTATTTCAAATTATAAAAAAAATTGTTTGTGCTTGTATATATTTAAAGTTATTTTAGCAATAAGAAAATATTGCAAAGTGAAAAAAATTTAAAATAGTTTAACTTTATTTTTTGGCTTAAAATTTAACTTTCTAGCTTATTTTAACTCTTTTTCAAACGTGATTTAGCTTAATATTATTTTAAAATCTGGTCACACTGATAGAGGTAGATATCCACCTAGTCCATACATTCATATTTATACTATACATTTGTAGAAAAATAAAATAGATTTGTATCGAATATAAATTATTTGCTGGATTTTTTGTATTAGTTTCTAAGCCTACCTACGCTTATTTTTATTTTGTGATTTTCAAAAATATTATTATTTGTGAATTCTCAAATAGTTCTTGAAAGTCTGTGCATAAGATAAGGGGTTTGTGCCTATTCAAAATATTTGGTTGAAGTCTACTGATGATTTGTTACAGCAACAATGAAATATATAGACAACGCTGAACCACCAGCAAATAAATTTCAAATCACTATACAAGTTAATTTTTATGTTTTACCTTTAATTTTTGTATTGTTTTATTGTATTTACATGAACTGTTAACTCTTTTTTCTTATAAACCCAGTAAAAAAAGACACTCCAAAGAAGTCATGAAAATGTAGAGTTTGCAGTCTGGAAGTAGTTCAAATTTCGATCAGATCTAATGATTTTTACATAGGGTTGTCATTGCAAGAAGTTCTCTCTTTCGATGCCTAGTCACCGAATTAGAAGCGATTTTAAGAAAAATTTCCTTTTTTGTGTTCTATGGTAATATTTTTATCTAGGAAAAACTTTAAAAAGTTGCATATTTTAACGATTCGTTTCTTTTTATACGAATTTAAACGCGAAACAGTGTTTTCATGTAAATTTAAGCAAATAACTTTTAAATTTTAGGCCAAAATTAGTTCAGAAATTTCTTTCAAAAAATCGATTTTTTGAACATTTTGGTGAGTATTTACTAAAACTATGGAAAAACTACAAGTTTTTGTGTGATTAAAATAAACTTTTACTTGAATTTCTGCTAACTATCGGTAAATTAAAAATATCGATTTTTTGGAAGCAATGAAAATGTGGTTCTTCAGAATGACTTCCATTTTTTTTTTTACTGGGAAGCAATTTAAAATCAAAACTTTTGTATAATAATTGTCTTACTTAAAAAAACCGGTTGACCGGTTTTTCCTGATTTGCAAAAACCTAAACCGGGTTTTTCATAATTTCAAATATTCGAACTATTCGAAAACCGGTTTCTGGAAAAAGTCGAATAATCGATCACCCTAATATGTATGCAATTGTTGCAATGTCATGTCGCACCGTTGCATGGTCGAATGACACTGTTATTATTGTTTTTTGTGTGTTTGTTTTTAACTCTTGGTTTGTTAGGCACAAACAATCCCCGGGCTTTTATACTTGCGACCAAAACGTTCTGCGACATGAGAAAATACAATTAGGTGACGTCGATAAATATTGAAAATTTAGTATGATCGCACATCTATAAAAAGTGCGAGAGCTTATGGAGCTTATAGAGGTGATGATGAGGTGTGTATGAAAGAACATTATCCATACAAAATAAAAATGTACATACTTTGTATTAATAAATGTGTCTATAATGTTTATTTAAAAGGTCATAAAAAGTAGCGCGATTGTAAAGTAGTTTAGGCAAAATTTTTGGTGAAAAAATTATGAAATAAAATTAGAAAATATATAATTCAATGTTCCTGCTCTAATCTTTTTTTACACGATTTTGAAATAACACGGTTCAAAAATAAGAACAAATGATTTTTATGCACGAATTTTTTTCAACTTGCACGATATTTTTTTTTTAATTTTTATATTTTTAATACTGTTTGTAATAAGGGTACACGCCTGTTATCCGAAACCGACGAGTAGCTGTAAAATTAACTTTCAGTTTTAATCTTTCAAGCTTTGAATAAACTTTGTTTAATTTTTCTTTTATGCAAATGAATTGTTTTTGTTATTTCATGTGTATATTTTTAACCCCCGACTAAAAAAAGGGGTGTTATAAGTTTGTAGTAGGGATTGCCGTTCGGTTTTAACCGAAACCGAAACCGCCGGTTTTTAAGTTTTACTTTAACATTATTATCTTGTTTAAAAATACAGCAAATGTACTTTACATTGAAGACTTTTATACATTACTAAGCATTCTGTAACAATGAAAGGTAAAAAAACTTGTAAAATTTTAAGAAAATTATAACAATTCTTTGCAGGAAGAATTGTAATCTGTTATCAAAAAATCTCTAGCGGATGTAAAGCAAAAAGACGATAATTTGAACGTTTTTCGGCAAGAATTTATACTTTACAAAAAAAAAACAAACAACAAAACAACCAACATATTATTGCTTCACATGGCAAAAACACAATAAAGCGCTCTTCAACTGAAAGCGAAAGAGTGTTTTCTGTCGCTGGTAACTTCTGCACAGAAATAAGATTTCGTTTAAACGACTCTACATTGAACGCTTTAACGTTTCTGAAATTTTATTACTTGGATAATTAAATATACATATTTTATTCTTAAGCTTTTTATACACATACTCACTACTAAATGTTCCTTTTCTAATATAAGTACCTGAGTTGAACACAAACCAGAGAAACTCTATCACCCCTATAGCAACTATTTTTTCCCTCGAAAAACTTTTCCCAGAAATATTTTCCATTTTTTGGTTCCCCTTATCATGAGTAATCTGCCTTATCGTGGTTGGCGTATTTCAAATACAACTACGACTGTTTGGCAATAGACTAAAGAAAAACTGTCTTCTTTAATCTATTACCAAACAGTCGTAGTCGTATTTGAAATACGCCAACCACGCACGATAAGGCAGAATATTTTTCACGTGAATTTTTTCACTTTTCCCTTGGTTTTGTTTACTTTATTTTTGCTGGCGAACTGAATTATTACATCGAATAATTTCGATATTTTTCTTCGAATTATATACTCAAAGTTATAATTATTTATTTTTAGGACAATAATTCCCTACAACACATTTTTTCATAGAGTATGAATCTGTTTGGTTCACATACAGTAAATTTCATGGTGGTGCACCACGGTGGCATACTTAATGAAAAAATAGCTAAATCAATAGAAGCACCTCCATGGGTACAACTTTAAAGTTAAATAATGGCGTTTTCTTTTCTGAAAAAAGTGTAACATTTTTTTACTTTTTATTAAAAAAAATACAACTTAGCGTTCGTGGAAAGAAAAAATTTAAGCTCGCAAGGATTGATACAATAATTTCTAATAAAATGTATATTTCAGAAAATCATTTTATTGCGAATTTTCATTAAAAAGTGTAACAAGTGTAACATTTTTTTCCAGAAAAGAAAATGCCATAAGTTTCATTTATAACCTAAAATGTGTGTGATTTTTTTATTCAACTTAAATTTGTCCGATTTTAATTTCAATTAAGTTTTATACGCTATGCAAAAATTCTTCCTTTTTTACATTCACGTGGACTGATAGCGGGGAAAAATTTCACGGGATATTCAAGATAGAATTTTTCTCTTCGAGGGGAATGAAAATTTCACATGAAGAAAAATTCAATTTGTTTTTCACGATAGGGATGATTATTTTTAAATCATCATTTATCTTTCCCTCATACATATATATTTATATACATGTATATTTTTAAAACCGAAACCGAACCGAAACCGACCGGTTTTAGTAGCTTAAAACCGGAAACCGTGGTTTTCTAATTTCCACGGTTTTTGGCAAACCCTAGTTTGTAGTGTGTGTCTGTGTATTTGTCCGTGTCCACGTACTGGCCAAACGGCTGGACCGATTTTCATTTTTCTGTTTGAAAGATGACTTGATCGAGAGGGTTCTTAGCTAGTTCTTGAAGAAAATCGGTCCAGCCGTTTAGAAGATATAACATCTTTTCTGAAAAAAGTCGGTGGTTTTTAAAATTTTTAAGTTTTGTTATTTAATAAAACTTCTCGATTATCACTTTTTTCTACGTTTTACTCAGTAAATGCTTTGATTCTTTTCAACTTATACGATTTTTTTAAGATATAAAACGTATAACTAAATTTTCTATATGTTGCATGTATTTTTTTACACGATTTTTTTGCACGATTTCCTTAGGAATGTATCTATTGTGTATAAAAAGAGTTGGGTGTATATTCCAAGAACGTTCTTGCCTGCAGCGACGGCACAGTGGGGCCAAACCCCCTTTTTCGATGACTAATTCATATCTCCACAACTATAATAGTAAGGGTCACTAAATTTGTTATGGATTTCTCTTAGAACAAACTAAATGTTTAGACAAAATCTTAGTTGTTTAGTAAGGGGTGGAGGAAAAAGGGTACCCTCTCCGCCAAACAACAAGAGTGAGGTGCACTAAATTTAATGTGGATAAATCTTAAACTACATGTTCCAACAAAATTTTGGTGGTATAGGAGAGGGAGTTGGATACCCCCACACTAACTAATTATTGTTAGTCATTGTTTTTTATATAAAAAATATCAAAGCAGCAAAATGCATTTAATCGGCGCTTTACCAATAAAACAAGCACAAATTCATAATTTTTTTTTATTCATGCACGCTTCCGGATAAATCGTCCGTAGCTTCTGAGGCGCAGCATAAATTTTTCTAAAATAACGCAGATTCGTTCAATCCTTGAAACAAAGTTTAAATTTATAACTTTATGTCCACCTAAACTGAGAAAAACCATTTATTTTATTGCGCTTCCAATACAAATATTGAAAACAAGACAACTCCCACAAATAATTAATGTTACAAATTTAATCAAAACATTTGAAGGAAGTTCTGGGGGGCAAATTACGGCATTCGATACGACTCGTAATATACAAATATTTCATTAGAGTGTTTATATGGAAATTTTTTTAAATTACGAGTCGTATCGGATGCCGAGATTTGCCCCCTGAACTTGATTGTGTTGCATGGTTAGATTTATTACTTTTTCAAAATTACTTGAACTATATTTGTGCTTATTTTTCCAGCTTTCTCTCACAATTTTCAACTTTCACGCTTTACCTATTTGATGTAGAAAGTTAAGCACTTTAAGCGAGTACTTTCAGTTTCCAAGGGTACTTGAAATTTTTTTAAAATTAATCCAAGAAATCACCGCTATGTGCGGCACTTTGAAAATCTACATCTGGGGGCGGATATTACCACCCGTCATATAATGACCAAATGCATTATTACATATATTAGCGCACACAGTTCCTGTGCACTGAGACCTATTAATGCCAACTTTAACATTGCTTCCTCAATTAAAAAAAAAAAAAAAAAAAAAAAAAAGGAGGAGGTTATCCATTCCTCTCTATTTTTGGGGGTGTTACTTCATAACTCGGTACATTTTAGACCGATTGTAAAAACTCTTTTTTTTTTGTATGAGAGGGTATAGCTTCCCATTGGTTGCATTATAAAAGAGGACACGTCCAACCCTTCCTCTCGACCAAAACCTGTCTATGATCGAAGGTCTCATATGATGGTAAATGACCAGGTATATTGAGAAAGATTTAAAAATGGTGCCACGCACAATTTTGTTATACAGGGTGGCCCAGAAAGACCGAAGTGGTGTGAATTCCTTATAACTTTTTATTTAAGACATATTTTTTTAATTTTTTGTTTTTTAAATACAGTAAATTTATAGGGAATATTTTTAGATTAGTTATTAAAAATGATATCCCGCAAGTGGTGGCCATTTTCTGCTTCGCACAAATGTGCTCTTTCCAACACATTTTCCATGACCTTTCGAATAACTTCCGGTGTTATGTTGTTAATTTCGTCTCGAATATTGGTTTTTAATTCCTCAATAGTCCTAGGCTTATTAACATAAACTTTCCTTTTTAAATAACCCCAAAGGAAACAGTCTGGAGCGGTTAAATCCGGGGAACGCGGAGGCCAATTAAAATTGCTTCTACGCGAAATTATTCTTTCACCAAGGATGTCGCGTAAAAGAGCCATTGTGGACCTCGCAGTGTGCGCTGTGGCTCCATCCTGTTGGAACCATATTTGCGGATGGCCTTACAAAATTTTCCAACATGGCCCGATATTGATCACCATTGATGGAAATGGCGACACCTCGTTCATTTTCAAAAAAATATGGGCCAATGATCCTTTCTGAAGAAACACCGCACCAAACAGTACACTTAACTGGATGTAATTGTCGTTGATGAAATACTCTCGGGTTTTCCGTAGCCCATATCCTACAGTTTTGCTTGTTAACGAACCCATTTAATTGGAAATGGGCTTCGTTATGAATAAAATTAGGATTCTCTTGTGCTTTTTGCTGGAAATAAATTGCATAGTCAAGTCGTTGCTGGTAATCTGTCGGTTTCAATTCTTGGACAAGTTGAATTTTGTATGGAAACATTCTTATGGTATGCAAAATTCGCTGCAGCGACCCTCTTGAACGTCGAACGTCTCCTGGTTGATGTTTCTGGATCCTCCCGAATACTCTCCTGTACCACTTGAATATTGTCAAACGTGTGGACAGTTCGTAGTCTGCCGGAACCAGGAAGGTTCTTTACTGCTCCTTGTTGTCGAAAATTTGCAACCAGACGGTTTATTGTTGACTGAGAGGGTGCAACCCGCACATTAAATTGACGACGGTATGCACGCTGAGTCAACACAATGGACCGTTGATTTGAAAAGTAAATTTCACCGATTTGAGCACGTTGTTCAGTTGTGCATTGCTCCATTATAAATTGTCCAAGTCTTCTTTACAAAATACTGAAAAGAAAAGAAAAAAAAATTATAATAAAAAAGTTATAAGGAATTCACACCACTTCGGTCTTTCTGAGCCACCCTGTACTTACATACGTACTCGTATATTTTATGCACATCAATACCTAAGTATGTATGTATATACTAGAGGACTGCATAAACAGTCTTGAAATGTAAATACGTCTTGTTTTTTAAATGTATTGTCGTAGCATGTATTAAACTAAAGCAATAATAATGATGTCGTTTAATAAGCGAAGCACGATGGATGCATTGGTGTTCGTTTATATGAGTGTTCAAACAGTCAAAAGAAGTAGTGTTGATGCGTGTATGATTGTTATTTTGTATATTGTACGTTTGAGTGTGTGTGTGTGTGTGTGTGTGTGTGTGTAAGATACCTGCAGTCAGACTGGGACCAAGTGTCTCTATGTCAACACTAAAATTCTAGTAGTAGTTACATTGTCTACAATTTCTCTTCTATTCGTCAGTATAAAAGAAATAGGGAAAACAGATGTGGTGTATTTCTGGTGGATTTTGCTACAACTTGTCAATATACATAAATTTGTATGTACGTAAGGTATAGAAATGTACCAGTAAATGTCTGGTTGGTATGTCTCCATCTTCCCACAAGAACTATGCATTCACTACCTAGTCAATTGTTTTAGTGTTACTAGTAGATTTTCAATGACAAGCACATGCTAAATGTCTATAGCATAAAGTATTGTATGGTGAATAATTGTAGAGTAGTACTGGTGACGAAGTCGAAAGCGACTCAGTACATTTTCACTGTTCGCACTTTCTGCAGGGATATAGATGGTAAGCTATATATTATATATTTAAGGGTGGTTGTTTAAAGTAAGAGCACACAAATAATGTCAATGCTTGTGTGCGTTTGCATGTGCGCAGAAAAATAAAAGATCATCACACAACGTTTGTGTGCATAAACATACATGCGTGACGTTTGTATACCCGACAAAGCGTATGAAGAAGCAAAAATCACAAATTCTTAAGTCACGAAATATTGAAAAATTCCTCATGTATTAAAAGTTCCTGTAAGTGGTCTTGTGCAGGGGTCTAGTATTTACGAGTACTTGTGTACGTTCATAAAGGACACATATTGCATTGAGGTTTTGGTGTAACATATTTGCGTTTCAATAATTGCATGTGGTCCATAAATTTTTAACAGCAAATGCAATTGTTTCGCTTGGTTTGCATTTTGTAGGCGGTGGCAGATTTCGTCGTAGCTGCAGTTTGAGGTCATTCAAAAACACACACAAAATGTCAACAGATTTTGAAAGGTTTGTTAAAGCCATTTTTTTTCTACTAGTTAACATTTTGTTAGAGACACGCATCATGAGAAAGAGAGAACTGCATGCAGCAGATGTTGGCAAATCAATGAAATTTAAGTCTAATGATTATATTTGAAGGCTGGTACATTTTTGTTTAATATACAACGCTGTTGACAAAATAAAATACAATTTAAGTGGGTCATATGTTCTTTCAGACATTTATTATTATACTTATGTACTTCCTTATACTTTTCTAAGCATTATTTGCTTATATGTTATTATATAAGAAATAATAAGAAATTGCCATACAATTATCTTGTTGTGATTGACGTTAGTCTATCTGTCTGCCTGTCTTTGAATTTCAACAGTTTTTTTTTTTGAAATTTAAAAAAAAAATATTACAAGTATTACAAGGATTTAAATTTTAATACCAGTAGATTTCTTTTTTATTCGAACAACTTACAATATACAGATTAATGACAGCATATTCAGTTTATTTAATGACACGTATTGAATGGTGTAAATCGCTATAAACATGAATGAATGAATGAATGATTGAGTGCGCGTTAAAAGGAAGAAACGTACCAGACGCTGATGACACACAGGCGCCACATTAACAATTGACACGCAAATGTCATAAATTCAAACATGCATAAATTTAGTACACTCTTAGATATATAATGCGTCAACATACTCATGCTTTATTAGCACATAAGCATTAGGGCGGCTCAAATTTTTTTTTTTTAAATATGCGAACATCTGTAAAAATATAATAAGCTTATAATAATTATATATTTTTCTCTGCTTTTTTTTAAATTCAATAATTGGTCTTAGGTTCATGATGGTCCTAATATTTTTTTTCGAAAATTATTAGAGAAATTTTCTTCCCCCTACCCCCACACATAAAATTTTCACTTGTAAACCGATTTTCAAAATAATTTTTATTTTGTTTGAAGAGTTTTGTTTGCCTGCAGTTTGGACCCATAATTTTTTTTTCAAAAATCGGTGGGGAGATTGGCTCCTACCCATCCCCTCCCCTTCGCCATTTTAAAGCATATTTCATATATTTTTTATTTGGTCCCATAAGTTTTTTTTTTCGAAAATCTGTGGATCATTTTGTAACATGTTGTATAAGATATTTGCATTGAAGCCTTTTTAGGGTTTCGTACACCAAAAGTGAAAAGGAACCCGTCACACGCTATTTTCTCAGGAACCGTAAGAGCTACGGACCTGAAATTTGGGTGTTCCAAAACCATCAACTAAAAATGTATAAATCCAGCAATTAACACTAAAATTAAAAAAAATTTAAATTAAAGGGTGGTCCATCAGCTAATGCAATTTTGGGAATTTGTTGTATCTTGGAAAACGTAAGAGGCAAACTCTTGAAATTTTCAAAAACGGTAAAACTAAAAAATCCGAAAATTATAAAATCACCAAACCAAAAAAAAAATAGCAAAAAACCAAAAAAAAAAAATCGTTTAAACGAAGAAAAAGCACTAAATTAAAAATTTTCTAACACTAAAATAAATCGACAAAATGAAAAAATCGACAAAATGAAAAAATCGCTAAAATGAAAAAAAATCGCCAAATTGAAAAAACGCTAACCCGAAAAAATCGCCAAAACGCGAAAAAACGCCAAAATGATAAAAATCGCCAAATTGAAAAAAAAACGCCAAACCCAAAAAAATCGCCAAAACGCAAAAAAAACGTCAAAAAGCTCTAAAAACCGAAAAAAGCCAAAATTATTTATTATATAGGCTAAAGTTTGTATTGAATTACATATCTAGTGTCCGTACGGAACCCTTAGTGCGCGGGTCAAAGTCGCACTTCACTGAATTTATTTTTGTTTTTTGGTAGAATTATTTTAATTTATAGTCCTGCAGATATGCATATAGTACAAACAGGGCCGGTCAATTGACCGCCTAGAACGTACGATTTAACGCCTTAGACAAATTTTTGTGGGGCTATGTTAAGGCTCATGTCTATAGAGACAAGCCTGCAACGGTTGACTGGCAGACATTGGAAGGCAATATTTAAGAATTTATTCGTGAGATACCGGTCGATATGTAGGAGGGATTATGCCAAAATATAACACAGCGTATGAACCATTTGAGGCGAAGGCGCGCTGAGCATTAACATGTATCATCTTTAAATATTGAATTATATAGATCGTTCTATAGACACAAATAAAGGTTTCATACACATTGCTGTAAATTTTATGTGTTTGTTTTTATTCAAATCCTAAAGCTCTTAAAAAATCACCCATTATAAAGCAAGGTATTAATAACTCAAACTTAAGACAAACAGACTTAGGCGATTTTTCATGGAAACCATAGAATTGTTAATGTTAATTCAATATCAAAGTAAATTTTCTCAGAATGAAATTGTTAATATAAAACTTCTGCTTATGGCCTATTTCCCACCTGCGAAAGAAAACGTTCGACTTACACAATTTACATTGAAAACAACAATAAAATACGAAAATTTGTTTTTGTTTTCAATATAAATTGTAAGTCGAACGTTTTCTTTCGCAGGTGGGAAATAGGCCATTAGTTTAGCAAAACTACTAAAAATACTGCTGCTTATCGCTAAAAAAAAATAAATTATACCCACTTAATGTACCCTGCTCATTTTTACGAAACAAATAATGTCACTTATTGTTTATGGTATTGAGGCAGGAGTTAAAAACTTGCCACATCGTTCTCATATTCGAGCACCCGACCAAACATATAATTTTATAATTATAATAAAAATAAAATAATTTATACAATAGTAGTAATAAATTTTCAAAATTTATTAAAAGAAACAAACTATTGTAATAATAATGGAAAAGGGTGTAAAAATATTTATGATACTATTTAGGAAAATAGTTAGAGGGGGTAGAGGTGGAATGAGGAGGGAATGTAATTTATAGCATTCTCATAGATGCATAAATAAATGAATGAAAGAATGAATGAATGACTTTAGACTTTTGTCTATGAGAGGTCATAGTTTTTTTTTCTCGTTACAAAAGTGTTTGCTAGCATTTATTTGTGCATACGAGAGTATATGAAGTAAACAAAAAATTTACGAATATTTTATACAAGAGGCTATCAGCGCAGAAGTGGTGTAACCCACATTCGTTTTTTGGTGACTGTTCTGGTGATAAATACATTATTTACATACCAACTAATCATAATATGGATCATAATATTGCAAAGTAATAAAGCATTTAAATAATTAAAAAGAGCAATTGTTTAAATAAATTGATGTGGGTTACACCACTTCTGCGCTGATAGCCTCAAATGTTTGAGTATATATAATTTAATTCGCTGTTACTATTGTTGTAAGACTAAAAGCGACAGTTCAAGCATTAAGATAATTCGTTATTGGTTTTTTCCATTTTATTAATCCATAAATATTTAATAATATTTGTATACCAAATCTATTAAGATCTCTATTAAACTTATTATTAAATTATGTCTTGCATCTTGATTGTATAATTTTAACGTGTTTGTGCGTAAAAGCTCAATTTGTTATGGGTTTAATAAATGGATAAAAATCAATTAGAATACAGAAAAACCAGAGTTATTTTTAATACAATTAGTAGAAAAGTTTAATTAGAGCATTTAGTAATGTGATTAGTCAAAACACTCTAGAATACACTTGAACCGAAATTTGCATGAAAAGAGAGGGATTTCCTGAATATCGGCAAAAGCTCACGCCTGAGATTCCATAGACCACTTGCCCATATGTACATATGATCTAAAGTTAATTCCAGAGACATAAGCGCAAATCTCGTTTTTGTATCAACCACTTGTCTATAAGAAAAGTTCGTTGTGATCACAATCAACTTTTCTATAAGAAAAGTTCGTTGTGATCACAATCAACTTTTCTATAAGAAAAGTTCGTTGTGATCACAATCAACTTTTCTATAAGAAAAGTTCGTTGTGATCACAATCAACTTTTCTATAATAAAAGTTCGTTGTGATCACAATCAACTTTTCTATAATAAAAGTTCGTTGTGATCACAATCAACTTTTCTATAATAAAAGTTCGTTGTGATCACAATCAACTTTTCTATAATAAAAGTTCGTTGTGATCACAATCAACTTTTCTATAATAAAAGTTCGTTGTGATCACAATCAACTTTTCTATAATAAAAGTTCGTTGTGATCACAATCAACTTTTCTATAATAAAAGTTCGTTGTGATCACAATCAACTTTTCTATAATAAAAGTTCGTTGTGATCACAATCAACTTTTCTATAATAAAAGTTCGTTGTGATCACAATCAACTTTTCTATAATAAAAGTTCGTTGTGATCACAATCAACTTTTCTATAATAAAAGTTCGTTGTGATCACAATCAACTTTTCTATAATAAAAGTTCGTTGTGATCACAATCAACTTTTCTATAATAAAAGTTCGTTGTGATCACAATCAACTTTTCTATAATAAAAGTTCGTTGTGATCACAATCAACTTTTCTATAATAAAAGTTTGTTGTGGTCACAATCAACTTTTCTATAATAAAAGTTTGTTGTGATCACAATCAACTTTTCTATAATAAAAGTTTGTTGTGATCACAATCAAATTTTCTATAATAAAAGTTTGTTGTGATCACAATCAAATTTTCTATAATAAAAGTTTGTTGTGATCACAATCAAATTTTCTATAATAAAAGTTTGTTGTGATCACAATCAAATTTTCTATAATAAAAGTTTGTTGTGATCACAATCAAATTTTCTATAATAAAAGTTTGTTGTGATCACAATCAACTTTTCTATCATAAAAGTTTGTTGTGATGACAATCAACTTTTCTATCATAAAAGTTTGTTGTGATCACAATCAACTTTTCTATCATAAAAGTTTGTTGTGATGACAATCAACTTTTCTATCAGAAAAGTTTGTTGTGATCACAATCAACTTTTTTATAAGAAAAGTTTGTTGTGATCACAATCAATTTTTCTATAATAAAAGTTCGTTGTGATCACAGGCAACTTTTCTGTAATAAAAGTTCGTTGTGATCACAGGCAACTTTTCTATAATAAAAGTTCGTTGTGCTCACAGGCAATTTTTCTATAAGAAAAGTTTGTTCTGATTACAGGCAACTTTTCTATAATAAAAGTTCGTTGCGATCACAATAAACTTTTCTATAATAAAAGTTCGTTGCGATCACAATAAACTTTTCTATAATAAAAGTTCGTTGTGATCACAATAAACTTTTCTATAATAAAAGTTCGTTGTGATCACAATCAACTTTTCTATAATAAAAGTTCGATGTGATCACAATCAACTTTTCTATAATAAAAGTTCGATGTGATCACAATCAACTTTTCTATAATAAAAGTTCGTTGTGATCACAATCAACTTTTCTATAATAAAAGTTCGTTGTGATCACAATCAACTTTTCTATAATAAAAGTTCGTTGTGATCACAATCAACTTTTCTATAATAAAAGTTCGTTGTGATCACAATCAACTTTTCTATAATAAAAGTTCGTTGTGATCACAATCAACTTTTCTATAATAAAAGTTCGTTGTGATCACAATCAACTTTTCTATAATAAAAGTTCGTTGTGATCACAATCAACTTTTCTATAATAAAAGTTCGTTGTGATCACAATCAACTTTTCTATAATAAAAGTTCGTTGTGATCACAATCAACTTTTCTATAATAAAAGTTCGTTGTGATCACAATCAACTTTTCTATAATAAAAGTTCGTTGTGATCACAATCAACTTTTCTATAATAAAAGTTTGTTGTGGTCACAATCAACTTTTCTATAATAAAAGTTTGTTGTGATCACAATCAACTTTTCTATAATAAAAGTTTGTTGTGATCACAATCAAATTTTCTATAATAAAAGTTTGTTGTGATCACAATCAAATTTTCTATAATAAAAGTTTGTTGTGATCACAATCAAATTTTCTATAATAAAAGTTTGTTGTGATCACAATCAAATTTTCTATAATAAAAGTTTGTTGTGATCACAATCAAATTTTCTATAATAAAAGTTTGTTGTGATCACAATCAACTTTTCTATCATAAAAGTTTGTTGTGATGACAATCAACTTTTCTATCATAAAAGTTTGTTGTGATCACAATCAACTTTTCTATCATAAAAGTTTGTTGTGATGACAATCAACTTTTTCATCAGAAAAGTTTGTTGTGATCACAATCAACTTTTTTATAAGAAAAGTTTGTTGTGATCACAATCAATTTTTCTATAATAAAAGTTCGTTGTGATCACAGGCAACTTTTCTGTAATAAAAGTTCGTTGTGATCACAGGCAACTTTTCTATAATAAAAGTTCGTTGTGCTCACAGGCAATTTTTCTATAAGAAAAGTTTGTTCTGATCACAGGCAACTTTTCTATAATAAAAGTTCGTTGCGATCACAATAAACTTTTCTATAATAAAAGTTCGTTGCGATCACAATAAACTTTTCTATAATAAAAGTTCGTTGTGATCACAATAAACTTTTCTATAATAAAAGTTCGTTGTGATCACAATCAACTTTTCTATAGGAAAAGTGCGCTGTAACACTGTCAACTTTTCTATAAGAACGAATCAGGATTAAGAAATATTGTAAGCTTTAGAAGAAACTTGCTTCAATTTTAATTTATAAATACGCATCAACAAGAAAAGTTTAATTAGAGCATTTAGTAATGTGATTAGTCAAAACACTCTAGAATACACTTGAACCGAAATTTGCATGAAAAGAGAGGGATTTCCGGAATATCGGCAAAAGCTCACGCCTGAGATTCCATAGACCACTTGCCCATATGTACATATGATCTAAAGTTAATTCCAGAGACATAAGCGCAAATCTCGTTTTTGTATCAACCACTTGTCTATAAGAAAAGTTCGTTGTGATCACAATCAACTTTTCTATAAGAAAAGTTCGTTGTGATCACAATCAACTTTTCTATAAGAAAAGTTCGTTGTGATCACAATCAACTTTTCTATAAGAAAAGTTCGTTGTGATCACAATCAACTTTTCTATAAGAAAAGTTCGTTGTGATCACAATCAACTTTTCTATAATAAAAGTTCGTTGTGATCACAATCAACTTTTCTATAATAAAAGTTCGTTGTGATCACAATCAACTTTTCTATAATAAAAGTTCGTTGTGATCACAATCAACTTTTCTATAATAAAAGTTCGTTGTGATCACAATCAACTTTTCTATAATAAAAGTTCGTTGTGATCACAATCAACTTTTCTATAATAAAAGTTCGTTGTGATCACAATCAACTTTTCTATAATAAAAGTTCGTTGTGATCACAATCAACTTTTCTATAATAAAAGTTCGTTGTGATCACAATCAACTTTTCTATAATAAAAGTTTGTTGTGGTCACAATCAACTTTTCTATAATAAAAGTTTGTTGTGATCACAATCAACTTTTCTATAATAAAAGTTTGTTGTGATCACAATCAAATTTTCTATAATAAAAGTTTGTTGTGATCACAATCAAATTTTCTATAATAAAAGTTTGTTGTGATCACAATCAAATTTTCTATAATAAAAGTTTGTTGTGATCACAATCAAATTTTCTATAATAAAAGTTTGTTGTGATCACAATCAAATTTTCTATAATAAAAGTTTGTTGTGATCACAATCAAATTTTCTATAATAAAAGTTTGTTGTGATTACAATCAAATTTTCTATAATAAAAGTTTGTTGTGATCACAATCAACTTTTCTATCATAAAAGTTTGTTGTGATGACAATCAACTTTTCTATCATAAAAGTTTGTTGTGATCACAATCAACTTTTCTATCATAAAAGTTTGTTGTGATGACAATCAACTTTTCTATCAGAAAAGTTTGTTGTGATCACAATCAACTTTTTTATAAGAAAAGTTTGTTGTGATCACAATCAATTTTTCTATAATAAAAGTTCGTTGTGATCACAGGCAACTTTTCTGTAATAAAAGTTCGTTGTGATCACAGGCAACTTTTCTATAATAAAAGTTCGTTGTGCTCACAGGCAACTTTTCTATAATAAAAGTTCGTTGCGATCACAATAAACTTTTCTATAATAGAAGTTCGTTGCGATCACAATAAACTTTTCTATAATAAAAGTTCGTTGTGATCACAATAAACTTTTCTATAATAAAAGTTCGTTGTGATCACAATCAACTTTTCTATAAGAAAAGTGCGCTGTAACACTGTCAACTTTTCTATAAGAACGAATCAGGATTAAGAAATATTGTAAGCTTTAGAAGAAACTTGCTTCAATTTTAATTTATAAATACGCATCAACAAGAAAAGTTTAATTAGAGCATTTAGTAATGTGATTAGTCAAAACACTCTAGAATACACTTGAACCGAAATTTGCATGAAAAGAGAGGGATTTCCTGAATATCGGCAAAAGCTCACGCCTGAGATTCCATAGACCACTTGCCCATATGTACATATGATCTAAAGTTAATTCCAGAGACATAAGCGCAAATCTCGTTTTTGTATCAACCACTTGTCTATAAGAAAAGTTCGTTGTGATCACAATCAACTTTTCTATAAGAAAAGTTCGTTGTGATCACAATCAACTTTTCTATAAGAAAAGTTCGTTGTGATCACAATCAACTTTTCTATAAGAAAAGTTCGTTGTGATCACAATCAACTTTTCTATAATAAAAGTTCGTTGTGATCACAATCAACTTTTCTATAATAAAAGTTCGTTGTGATCACAATCAACTTTTCTATAATAAAAGTTCGTTGTGATCACAATCAACTTTTCTATAATAAAAGTTCGTTGTGATCACAATCAACTTTTCTATAATAAAAGTTCGTTGTGATCACAATCAACTTTTCTATAATAAAAGTTCGTTGTGATCACAATCAACTTTTCTATAATAAAAGTTCGTTGTGATCACAATCAACTTTTCTATAATAAAAGTTCGTTGTGATCACAATCAACTTTTCTATAATAAAAGTTCGTTGTGATCACAATCAACTTTTCTATAATAAAAGTTCGTTGTGATCACAATCAACTTTTCTATAATAAAAGTTCGTTGTGATCACAATCAACTTTTCTATAATAAAAGTTCGTTGTGATCACAATCAACTTTTCTATAATAAAAGTTCGTTGTGATCACAATCAACTTTTCTATAATAAAAGTTCGTTGTGATCACAATCAACTTTTCTATAATAAAAGTTCGTTGTGATCACAATCAACTTTTCTATAATAAAAGTTCGTTGTGATCACAATCAACTTTTCTATAATAAAAGTTTGTTGTGGTCACAATCAACTTTTCTATAATAAAAGTTTGTTGTGATCACAATCAACTTTTCTATAATAAAAGTTTGTTGTGATCACAATCAAATTTTCTATAATAAAAGTTTGTTGTGATCACAATCAAATTTTCTATAATAAAAGTTTGTTGTGATCACAATCAAATTTTCTATAATAAAAGTTTGTTGTGATCACAATCAACTTTTCTATCATAAAAGTTTGTTGTGATGACAATCAACTTTTCTATCATAAAAGTTTGTTGTGATCACAATCAACTTTTCTATCATAAAAGTTTGTTGTGATGACAATCAACTTTTCTATCAGAAAAGTTTGTTGTGATCACAATCAACTTTTTTATAAGAAAAGTTTGTTGTGATCACAATCAATTTTTCTATAATAAAAGTTCGTTGTGATCACAGGCAACTTTTCTGTAATAAAAGTTCGTTGTGATCACAGGCAACTTTTCTATAATAAAAGTTCGTTGTGCTCACAGGCAATTTTTCTATAAGAAAAGTTTGTTCTGATCACAGGCAACTTTTCTATAATAAAAGTTCGTTGCGATCACAATAAACTTTTCTATAATAAAAGTTCGTTGCGATCACAATAAACTTTTCTATAATAAAAGTTCGTTGTGATCACAATAAACTTTTCTATAATAAAAGTTCGTTGTGATCACAATCAACTTTTCTATAAGAAAAGTGCGCTGTAACACTGTCAACTTTTCTATAAGAACGAATCAGGATTAAGAAATATTGTAAGCTTTAGAAGAAACTTGCTTCAATTTTAATTTATAAATACGCATCAACAACCAAACTTGTGGGAAAACTCTAAACTTATGTTCTTGCTTGTTTTCCCAGTTTTTTTTTTTTTTTTTTTTTTTTGCTGAACGACATTCAGATTATTGTGTAATATTAGAAAGATTTCAAATTGTCTGGCATAATTTAAATGCTGACAGGTTGTAATTTTGAGCTGTTTATTTAAGATGTTAAAAAAATAAAATTTATTATTAAAAAAAAGAACAAACGCAAATAAAGAAATTCTTAGAATAAGAAATAGAAAGAGTTGTCAATGTATGTTTCATGCTTTCGAGAGTAATGCTTCAATGCAAGTGAACTGGTATTAAAAAAACCAACATTTCGCAGTAAACATAGACAAATGGCAAAAAAAAAACTTGCAACATTGTCTGTTAGTTTTTTTTATGACATCACCAACTTTATTACGCTGTTTTTTTACTAAATAAGTTTTTTCCGTCTGAGAATCATAGGGGTAACATTTATGTTCAGAAATATGAAAAGGTATAGAAAAACACATTAGTGATTATTTTACGTGAAAAATGTTTAGAAGGACAAATTGGTACACACAGAAAAATTTCAACTTAAAATCTACGTAAACAAGGTTAATTTTATAACTTTCGGCAATGATTTTGCATCATATGTGTTTTCATTTTAATCTATTTAAGTAATATGATATATAGCAATTTTTGAAGAAAATTTTATTCTTTTGAAATAACTTTACTTCACGTTGATTTACCATTTACGTACTGTTAAAATCAAAATGAATAATCATGTTGAATTAAAGTTATTTTAGGTTGGAACAACATGAATTTAATTTGATGTAGTAAATGTGTTTTTATATAAATTGACTTGTCCGGCCAAGGTTTGAACTTGGATTTCATGCCTAAGTAGTCAATGCAGTTAATCCTGCAGCCACAGTAACTCTAAATATTCTTTAGATACACCCTAAATATACATACATATACCATCATGAATAAAATTTTAATTCAACATTATTTAATTGATAATTTAACATGCAAATTAATTTGAAAACTTTTAGTTAAAAAAAAAAAAATACAAAATACTATGACTTGTCTTCAGTATTCGAACCTGTGATCCTCCAAATGCAAGACTAGTGCACTGCTTACCAGCCAGGAGCAGTTTCTCGGCTTTTTACAAACATAAAAAACAACTCACACAACTAAGCACAAAAGTGCATTGCAGCTATGAACAAAGCAAATAAACACCAACACATTTAAACAACATATTATTTCTTATAAATTAAAATCAAAATTTTTGCATGGTGATTTTACATTGGTATTTTTTTTCTGTGTGTATCTCTTTTTACCAAGAATTTATTTAAGAACCTTCTTTCCCATATTTAGTTTACGATGCTAGTTGCTAAGAACAATAATAAAAGTTGAGCACTAATACTTAAGTCAAAGTGGAATACTGACAAATAAAAAAATAAGACAAAAAAAAAAAATGGAAAGTAATAGACATGAATACTCATACTTACAAAACTGAATATTAATAATAATCGTACTCAGTGGCATACACTACACCCATAAATGACATTAGAAATGCAACTGCATGAAACATTTAATTTCTTAGCGGCAAGTGCATAAATATTTCCCTAACGAAAGTATCATTAGACGTATTCATTTACGTAGGACGAGTAGTTTGTGTCCAACTGGTAAAATGATATGTGAGGATTATGTTGCTTTGG
This sequence comes from Tachina grossa, assembly GCA_949987645.1. Lineage (NCBI taxonomy): Eukaryota > Metazoa > Arthropoda > Insecta > Diptera > Tachinidae > Tachina > Tachina grossa. The sequence continues at coordinate 130,862,786 of OX465278.1, read as the reverse complement.
CAACTATTATTGTAGATTTGCATTTTTTCTAATATGTCTTCTCTACTATTCTTGCTTCTCCGTTTAAAAATGTTTTGCAATGATGCTCGTTACCTCGGGCTTATAAATTAAATGGCTAACAAGTTGTCAACGGTGTCATTAGCAGAGGTATGCTAAAGCTCCTTAACGTCCGTCGTAGGACGTTAAGGAGGAAGTTAAAAATAAATTAATTAAATACAACATTATGAATAAATAAATATACATATGTACATTGTACATACATGGCGTAAGCAATTGTAAAAAAAATCCAATTAAGTTCTAAATCTTGTTTTAAATCATATTAAGTGGAAAGCAAAAAATTTTATTCAAACAAGTAAAAAAAAAAATTTAAAAATTAATAAACCCGACTGCGTTCAACTTTAAACCGCAAAATATCCTAAATGGTCATTCGAAATGAAAAATCATAACATAAACCTAAAGATGATTTTCAAGTACCTACCTGTCGAATGGTACCCATTTTGATATAGTTCGCCAGCTTTTTATTTTTTGCACATTCAGAAAATGGCGTCTGGCCGCCATATTGCATTTTGACTATGACAGTAGTGACACTCCCGGAAAGGAACACACGCATTCACATTAGACTGGTCGCAGCTTGTATGGCATGTTTTTTTTTAATTCTTAATATATGCGTTGTCTAAAATATGAAGTTTGCTGTCATAAATGTGATCCGACCCGTACCCGATACACAATGGGACATTTTGTTAGACAAATTTTAAAGAATTCCGCAGTTTTTAAACGGGATTGTTATGAAATTTCATAAAGATTTTGAGGAGGTGGTAGCACAGAGCTTAAGTCTGGAATTTAGACTATATATACCCTTGAAAATGGCGGAGCCTTAAAGCCCCAAAGTGGGCAACCTTGGGTTAATGAAAAATTAAAACCGATGCCAAGCTTATGTTTTTGATATAGCAAAAAAGATTTTTTGCAATTGGATTTTTTTTCCTATCCAAGAGCTAAAAAAAGTCTGCTACATTTATGGGGTCTAGCTTACAGTTTAGGAAATATTCGAGAAATAAAATTAAAATTTTGTCTTCTTTTTTATCAACCTTGCTCCACTGTTCTGTTAATGGAGAAGTCGAATCTTGTTCGATTTAGAAAAAGAAACTAATGTATTCCTGCCTGTTTTATAAATCGAGGCGATTTAAAAACGCTCGATTTAGAAAAATTAATAACATCCGGTTTCCACAAGTCAGGCAGACGACTCGTCTAAAAAATTTGTGTGAAAATCACTCAAACAAATGAGTGCTTTTCATATAAATTTTTTACTCAAGCCGACCGTCTGGATTGTAGAAACCGGAGGTAAATACACTAATAGCGAGTTTTTTTTAGTGTTCTATTTTTTAGAGCTTAAAATTAGAGATGTGCACGTGAGTGTTTTCTGACTCACGACACGCACGCTCACGCAGAAAAATGTTTTACTCACGCACTTTTACGCACGAATGATTTTGAAAATTTTCACGATCACGCACGCTCACGAATAAAATATTTTTAATCACGCACGAGTGGTTTACAACTTATCACGATCACGCACGCTCACGAAAAAGTATATGTATAATATAATTTTCATGTTTTTTGGGTTGAAAAATAGATACATGTCTATGTATATATGTATGCTCGTGTGTTTGTAAAATTTATAATAATAATAAAGCAAAGTTAATTTCATATCGTTTTAGATATTCGTATTCGCGGATATCATTTTAAATATTCGAATGCGAGTTCTCGTATATCAAAAATTGACATTCCGCACATGTATGTATGTATGTATACATACCCTGCAGAAAGTGCGAATAGTGAAATTGTAGTGATTTACTTATGACATTGTCAATAGTACTACTGACCAGGTGTACCCCAACCAAACAAGACGATACAATCATCGAACAGAATTTGAGCATTAATTGTTTAATTTATACATTCTGTATTTTATAAAAAAAAAATTTGAAATAATTTTTTAATAAAATTTTCAAACAAACAGGAAACAGAGGGGGAAATATTAAATTAATACGGTAGCACAATTTTACCGGAAACTTCAAAATACTTATACTTGTCAGATGGTGAATGTCAAGAAAAAATGAGAGAATGGAAGTACCTTCTATATATATATCATGCATTCATACTTACAAAGGTGTATGTATACAAAACAAAATGCTCCGAATTCGTAACGATTGGTCAACAAAATCTTCCGATTTCGGCACCGAAATATTACCGAAATCGTAACAATTTTTGTATGAAATGGTTGACACGACTTCGTAACGATATGTCGGTACGAATTCGTTACGATATGTCGGTACGAATTCGTTACGATAAGTCGGTACGAATTCCTAACGACATGTAGGTACGATTTCCTTTTGTTTTTATAACGGGTGTTTTTTTTAGAGGTATAGAATTTCGAATTGAAATAAAACACAAGAAAATCGTTTTAATGTCCATCAATTTGGCTTTATTGGAAGGATAATTTTATGCCATTAATGTTTAAATATGATTTCGGGCATGTGGCCGCCGCGGCTGGCTCGAATAAAGCCAATTCTTCAGGTCCAATTTTCAACCACTTTTTCGAGCATATGGGGCCGTATGTTGGCAATAACGCCACGAATGTTGGCTTTCAAGTCCCCTAACGTTTCTGGTTTGTTGGCGTAGACGAACGACTTCACATATCCCCAAAGAAAATAATCCAATGGTGTCAAATCACACGATCTTGGTGGCCAATTGACAGGTCCATTCCGCGAAATTATGCGCTCATCGAATGTTTCCTTCAATAAATCGATTGTGACGTGCGCTGTATGGCATGTAGCGCCGTCTTGTTGGAACCACAACTCATCCACATTCATGCCATCCAATTCGGGAACAAAATAGTCGGTTATCATGGCTCTATACCGGTCTCCATTAACGAATCGATTCATTCGGGTCCTCTTCAACACTTTGCTCTACAGCGGCAATTGTTTCTTCGGTGCGCACTGTTCGACGTCTCTGCGGATGCGTATTATCACATAGAGTAAACGTAGTGCGAAAACTATCCATGGTTAACCGAATTAATTGCTCTGATGGACGATTATGTCGACCATAAAATGGACGGAGCTTGCGGTAAACTTCGCGAACTGAACCATTATTTTCGAAATAAATTTGCACGATTTGCAAGCGTTGTTCTTTTGTCAACCTGTTCATGATGAAATGGCAAACCAAACTAAATATTAATCACTTGACAGCTGACAAAATGGCCGCCAGTTAAAAAAGTGATGCCAACTTAAAGTTCTATACCTCAATAAAAAACACCCATTAGCAGAGTACCGCTTCACCGTTATGTTGCTGCTATTGTCGAAATAATTTGCACATACTCACGTTTTTTAATATTTGTTACAATCCTTTTTTAATCAACATATACTTACATATTTATTTGTTTAAAAAAAATGTTCACAGACTTTTACTTATGTACTCAAAAATCAAAGTTTTAATGTTTAAAAAAAAATTGTTCAGAGAAACTACCAAAATATCTTAACGAATTCGGTACGACAAGTCTGACTTCAGAAAAAGTCGAAACATTTTGTTTGGGGGTATTCATTATGTTTATAAGCTCATACTACCATACATATTACTATACATACATATATGCATTTATTATTATAAAATAATTTATTTAAAATGATTGAATACAGTTACATATGTACCTATGCAGGAATATTATCTCGTGAGAGCGTGAGAATTCGTGCGTAAATTTTTTTCAATCACGCTCACGCACTCACGCGTGATTAGTTATAATATTTGATCACGAATCACGTGAATCACGCGTGACTCATGCGTGACACGATAAAATCACGACATTTGCACATCTCTACTTGAAATATCATATCTGAAATT